>CM060830.1:15275000-16475000 GCA_030762175.1 Metallyticus violacea
CCTTACATTCTACATTTCCACACGCTATCAGCCACGAGGGTAGGTTCATAAATTTCCGGCCTCGCCGATAAGGATTATCGCCTTCACAAAATTCTTATCTGGTGTCATACCTTATCTGTTAAGTAAATAATAGCAGCTGTAACATCTGCTCTGCTATATTCAGTTGTTAAAATATAGTTGCATAAGAAGGCTATGTGCAGAAGATTGTGACATGTTCAAAATGGAGTTTCGAGCTGTTATTAAGTTCTTCACAAAAGAAGGCCTTACTACAAATAAAATTAAACAGCGATTGAAAGGTGTATATGCGGAAGCATCTCCCTCATATTCTACTGTAAAAGAATGGGTCAAACTTTTTCGAATGGTTCGAGAAAGCATTGAAGACGAAGAGCGTGCAGGTAGGTCCTTGGAGGTACTCACTCCTGAAAACATCACTCTTGTGGAAGCAGAAATTATGGAATACCGCCGACTCAAACTACAGAAATGGCACCAGGGTATCATGTCCTCACTTGCCCGGCGACGCACAAACTGATGGAAAAGCGTATAGATTTGAAAATATATTCTGATGAAAAATAATATAAATATTTAAAAAGTTATGTCTTCTGTATTTTTGCATGGACTTGCCGAACAGTCCTCGAATATATGCCAAAAAGTGTGTATTTTTCCAAATAAGCACAATATCTTACTTTCATAATACCACATTTCGTCCACATCCAAGTCTGGGCTGTCGTGTTTAAATTTAACGCAGTGCAAAGCCAATTCAAAATCACTCATTCGAGTGGAATCTGCAAAGAAACAGAAATGCATGTTTTAAGTTACAGCAGATATTTACTAAGTACAACTCAGCTTTTCTTTCGGACTCCCACACTGATGGTTCCTCATAGGGACCAGATTTAGACTGTACAAAGGATGGTACACCTGTGTTACTCCAAACTCTTGCAGAAATTCCATCATTTTTTAGCGGTGTGTGCAGTACATTGTTGTAAACAGCCTTCGTAATTGAAATACCAAGGCTCTTGAATTAAATGTTTAAAACGGTTCTACAGAACATTTTGTAAAATGTTGATGAGCCCTTCTTTCCGTGTGCCGTTCAAACATATTATGTCGGAGTTCACAATTAAGGATTAATTGTACAAATACGAGGGGCGCTCTAAAAATGTTCGGCCTGATCAAGAAAACACAAGAATTAAGAGAAATGTTTTTTTTTTTTTCCAGTATATTTGCCTTGTAAATCAATACATTTATTCCAACGACTTTGCAACTTTCTAATACCTCAGTAAAATTCGATTTGTAAAACTGTGAAAAATAAGCATCTGTCTCAGCTTCAACCTCGCCATTTGATGTGAATCCTCGTGAACATTTCTTCATGTATGGGAACAAAAAGTAATCGCTGAGAGCCAAATCCGGGATGTGGAAACACTTGGAAGCGAAGGTAATGCAATTTTGCAGCAACAGTTCCACACGCATTATCCTGATGAAAGAGAAATTTCTTTTCCGCAAGGTGTGGACGTTTATCGTGAATAACATCCTTCAGTTGGTCCAGTAGTGAAGCGTAATACTCCCACATAAGGTTCTGTCCTTCAGGAGGTACTGTACGAGCACCACATCATGAAAATCCTAGAAAACCGTAGCCATGGCCTTTCCTGCAGATGGAACCGTTTTACCTTTCTTTGGTGCACTTTCACTTTTTACCACCCACTCTTTGAACTGCTCCTTCGTCTCTCGCGTATAGTAATGAATCCATGTATCATCTACTGTTATGAAACTTAGGAGATACTCACCGAAATTACGTTTAAACAATTCTAAACACTCTTGCGAAATGTTCATTTGGATGCATATTTTCGTCCATTGTTACCAAATGCAGCATCGATTGGGCGGAAGCTTTCTCATATACAAATTTTCATGTAAGACGTAGTGCACACGGCCTATCGTGGTCTTTGCATAATCAACTCGCGTACCTTCAATGGGCGTTCAGTGAGTACGACATTGTGAATTTATGTCACAATCTCGTCGTTCCTAGTAGTTTTGGGACGCCCTGAGCGCTCATCATCTTGAATGGTGTACGGCCATGCTTAAATTCAGCATCCCAATTTTTAACCATCGAAAACGAAGGGGAATGTTTAATGCGGAGTCGAATTCCTTTTGTATTTCTGTTAGGATTAAACTTTTCAAAACGAAGTACTTTATCACAGCTCGTATTTCAGTTTTTGTCCATTGTGTAGAAAATGTTAACACTAGTTTGTTTACACAATCGTCACAAACAAGCAAGTAAACTTACGCGTTTGAAACTTTACAGCGCGCCATCTAAATGATGATACTTAACGTAGTAATCACGGTAAATTTGACCATCTTCACGACATCTCTGAGTCAGGCCGAGAACTTTTTAAACACCCCTCATAAACAGGAAGGTATTGCAGAAACCTGTTGAATATGTTCTGCTATACTAATTAATGTTTTGAAAATCATATTGAATGAATTGTTTGAATACATTTGGTTGTTTTAAATTTTTACTCAATTTGCCTGATATTTTGACCCACCTACTTAAACGTGATACTTGACTGACGCAGTATTTAGTTAGTTATTAAGATCATGGGACTTACTTGCATTGTAACTGGACTTGGAGGAATGTGGTGTAGAAACTGGAGCAAATTCTGTGGTAATCTTAAAACTGGAAGTAAAACAAAAATTTGCTCTCCATTAGTTTTTGTATTCACTAATTACTTGACTGTTAAAATGCATATCTTTTGCATATTTGATGATGTACTTATAAAGAAATTTATGTCATTATGACATTAAAACTCAATTGCTCTCTGGAACTGTTCTACATATATATCAAATCTTTTACTGATTAAGTTTAAAAGACATTTGGTATGTACAAGAGTGGCCTACATAAAATGTTCTTAAATGATCAATATAACTGAATACTGACCTTTTCTAATGTTTTTTCAAGAAGAAACATTCAAGATAGTTTAATGGCCGTCACTTCAGCGGGTCTTTCATGAGGTAGATTCAGAATATTAAATGTAACGATGATATAATTTTTAGATATTCTGATTGCCCTCAAAATTGAGCGATTTTTGATTAATTTAAATTGAAATGCTGAGAGGTTATACCGACCTGAAACAATACTGTAAAACTTTTTTACATTTTGTGAATCGGAAGAAAGAATAATTGGAATAGAAGCACAGTGAATACAGTAGGGAGAGCATGCGTCTAGCTACACCTTTGATATTCTTGTTGCTATATCCGGCTCCGAGATGGGTGTATTTCTCAAAGAATCCATCTGGTGTCACTGCTATCGCCGCAACTAACACATGTGTTTGGCTAACAGCTGTCAAACGTAGGTTTTTATTTAATTTGGTTTATTTATGGACGTTCTTTAACATCTCAAATCATCAGCGTCCCATTCAATTCAGGGCGTGAAAAGGGCGACAAATTTTGCTTAGAGGCATCTTTTTTTAAGGCTTGAGATTCTTTATCGTGCCGTAAATGTACGTCACGGGACCCGTGGCTTTACTTCCCTTCCGAAGGAAGCCATACTTAGGATTTTTATGCCCGGAAAAAATCCATTGGTCTTGGCCGGATTCGAACCCGCGATCTTGGGTTTAGGAGGCAAGTATGGTTACCACTACACCACCAGGACCGACCGAACGTAGAAATTGCAGATTCTTGCATTAAAACGTTAACTGTACTTATTCTTTTCAAAATTGGATCGAAATCCTAGCATTTGATATGGAAATGAAAGGTAATTAGGTAGAATATCACATTCATTAAGGTGAATAAATTGTGGTGCTTTAGTGTATTCCGAAACTATTACGTTTGTATCCATAAAAAGATTTTTGAACAATTTTTTTAAATCTCCGTCGATCCTACCTACTAAGCACTGAAAATGACAATAATATATAAATATGTGTGTGTTAACGCTCTAGCGGCCGCATTTTTTTCTCGGCGAAAGTCGGCATATAACCATCAATTAACAAACGATTTATAGAGTTCGTTAACTAGCAAAATTGGGCAATTGGGGGTCGGGGTTAACCTAAAGCGATAATTTAAAAATCGCTCTAGCTGCAGTATTTTATTTATCCTCAACGAAACTGTATATACCATCAAAATAAATGAACAAAAATAGTTTCGAAAAATCAATGAAATCAGACTATTAGGACTGTGAAACCCAACATTTAAAAATCACTCTAACGGCACTTTTATTTTTATTTTTATTTATTTATTTATTTTATTTTTTTTTTTTTTTTTTGCGAAGCTCCGAATATACCAACTATATAAAATAGTTTCTGAAAATCAGAGAAATCGGGCCATTAGGAGTAGGATTATACTCGAAAACGGAAATTCAAAGGCTGGGGATTAAAGCGAAATTTAAAAATCGCTCTAGGGGACGCAATTTTTAATTTTTTCAAAGGAAACTCCGTATGTGCCATTGAAATACATCAAGAAAAATTGTTTCTGAATATCAGTGAAATCAAATTATTAGGAGCACGGGTTTACGTGAAACCCAAAATTTAAAAGTGTGTGCACGATGGGAGCCGCACATGTACAAAATCCAGAGAATTGGTCCGACGTTACAGCATCTTAATCGCTATCATGATGAAGGACACGGTATACTAGCCCTAGTTGTTACAGATGATGAGTCCTGGGTTACAAAGAGTGCGTTAATGCAGTGGAAACCTCCTTCGTCGCCTGTGAAAAAAGTTTAAAGTGACACCTTCCAGTCTTCTGGGATCACGAAAGCATGCAGCTCACCGCATTCCACTCATAAGAGCAAACATAAATTCCGACTTCTACTTTAACACCCTCAGGAAACTTTGTAAGGTGAATCAGCGGAAGCAACCAGGACTCCTCACCAAAGGCGTGTTGCTCTTGCACGACAATGCGCGTCCTCATAAAGGCAACAAGACAAATGAGGCGCTGCGAAATTTCAGTAGGAAATCATTGAGCATCGTCCTTATTACCCCGACCTTGCTGCAAGGTATATTTGTAAATAGCATTTTCCCGACAATGAAGCTGCAGAAAGGAAAGTCACCGCCTGGTTCCGAGAACAGTTCAAAGAATTTTATGCCTCTGGGTGTTAGGGGCTTGCGAAACGACAAGACAAGTCTTCAATGTAGAGACATTATTGATTTGTTTTATTTACGGACGCTCTTTAACATTTCAGGTTATCAGCCTCCCATTCAATTCAGGGTGTGAAACGGCCGATAAATTTTGCTCAGATGCCTCTTCTTTCAGGCTTGAGTTCTTTCTTTATTGTGCCGTAAATCTACGACACGGGACCCACTGCTTTACTTCCCTTCCGAAGGAAGCAATATTAGGATATTTTCTTCCGAAAAAAATCTGTCGACTCTGGTCGAGATGGAATTCGTGATCTTGGGTCTACGAGGCAGATATGGTTGCCACCAGACCACCAGGACGACCAAGGAGATTATGTTGAGATTTTCAAATCAGTACTCTTGTTGCTTTAAGTTCTATATTCATTTTAACTTACTCAATGAGTTACTCTCGTATATCATTTCAAGAACCAGACAGCAGTATACTGCCCTTTAGTATCAAGTCCCCCAGAATTACAGACCAGATATTCCATATGAAATCAGAACTGAAAACTCAGGATTGTAAAGGGATGAATGGGACATTGCTACTACAGCTGACAGATGTCATTGTATAAAATGGAGAATGTTTGTGGAATGAAATCAAATTAGTTAAAAAAAAAAAAAAACTGTGACCTGCTGTTGTAGGAATCCAGCCATTGGGACACCCAGAGAGTTAAATAAAATAAAAATTCTGCTAACCAACATGCCATACCTGGTTTCATCAATAATGCTAAGTAAACCCTTTTTGGAACGAAGTAGAACTGAAGTGCCTCGCAAATTGAGCTGCCCTGCACTTTGAAGAAAATCAGATATATTAAGATCTGAATGAGGTTCCAGTCCAAGGTTTCTGAAATCAAAAAAGAAAATAACATAACAGTCTTTTAAAAAAATATATATTTACTGGTCAAGAAATTAGAAAAACACGTGTTTAAATCAAAGTCCCAAAATAAATTATGACAATTTTTGACAGTTTGTAATTATAAATTGAAGAACTGTGTAAAATTAGAATAGGCATTCTTACAAACTTTATTTCACACGATTAGAAATACCAACAAATTATTGATTGATACAGAAAACAGGTAGTAACACAAGATTACATTCTTTAATAATCAATATTTCCATAGTTATTTCAACACTCAGTGCCCAGTGGGACCCCATAACATCCACGTGGCATGCTTCTCACCAGCTTCCTGATAAACATTTGTGGGATTCTCTCTCCCATTCTTCAGTGAGTGAATTTGCGAGTTCTCCCAGGTTCTGTGGCACAGCACGACGCTCGCGAACAAGTTGCACATCCCACAGATGCTCAACCTGATTGAGGTCAGGACTGCATGCAGGTCAGTCCATCACCCGAACTTGGCATTCTTGCAGCACATCTTTGGAACTCCGTGCTATATGAGATTTAGCATGATCATGCATTAGAAGAAAATTTGGGTTCATACCATAAACAAAGTGTACGACATGTTGAAGGATAATGTCATTTATGTAAATATCAGCATTCATGTGCAGTGAGACAACAATAAGCTCTGTCCGAGACTCAATAGTAATGCCAGCCCAAACCGTCTCCAAATCTGTCATGTTCAATAATGGTGGCTGTAGCAAAGAAGTTCACCAGGATGTCTCCATACACGTGTACGGCCATCACAACCGGTCAAAAGAAATCTTGACTCGTCTGTGAAGAGAACAGCCTTTTCATTGGCAGAGCTGCCATTTGAGATGATTCTGAGCAAATCTCAGCCGGGCTTCCTTGAAACGAGGGGCTTGAAAGGAGATTCTAGATCTCAACCCTACATTAATCAGTCTGTTTCTTACAGTGTGTTCAGAAATCACCACTCCAGTTGTTCGTACATCATTTTGTAGATCTCTGACTGTAGATTTGCGTCTGCGCAAAGCTGATAGGATCCTGTACCTCTGTTGTCTTCTTCTTACGCCCTTGTCCGGGCTGGCTCTTGTATCCATCTGTCTCTATATATCGCCTCCAAACCCTATGGATGAAAGAAGGCTGACACGAAGAATCCTAGAACGGTCATCTTCAATGCACGCAACTGCTTGTGCGACTGATGTTTCATTGCTCTGTATCAGCCTCAGAAAACACAAAATAACAATTTCCTACCACAGATTGATGTTAAAACCGGTTTTAAAAAATTAGTCAAACAGTGCTCACTTTGGTTTCAACAGTTTTTGAAACTTCACTAATTATTCAGAGAAACTGACAAATCCTAGAATTCTTTATTCTAATTTGAAATAATACATCATAACATAACATATGACTGTTAAAAATTACATTTTATCAATATTTATTTGGGGGCTTTGATTTAAACTGTGATGCTCTAATTTTTGAGAACTGTAATTATTTGACATTTTTATTGCTTTTTAGTAGGGACGGGATATATTAATCTTTCGTATTCTAACCTAAAAAGTTGTTAACATTTTGTAAAGATTAGTTTTGACTGCATTTGTTGCTCAACAGAGACGTTCAATAACAAACAAAGGGCGATTGTTGCAAGTTCGGTGGTAACCTGAGTGCCACACTGTTTTCAGTATAACTTCTAGTGGAATTTTGCTACATTTTTAATAATGAGACTGCCGTGACTGCACTGTCTTGAAAATTCTCAAAAACTAACTCTCGATAGTTCTGAAGGTTTCTAGCAACTCGTGCCGAGGCATATACACGCCGTGTCACCCACATGACTCAAGTTCTCTATCAACTGAATTACTCAACGGTAGTGTTAACAGCGTCTCACTTGCATGCGCACCGCGTTATCCGGACTCTACTTTTCAACAGTTTCCAGCATTTCTATGCCCTTTAAAAATGATGGCCTGAACTCTTGCCTACAGAATGTTTCAAAACAGATTCTTTCACTTCAGTGTCGTCATAAAGTTTTCTTCCTAGCATATCTTACTTCAATTTTGGTAGAGTGTATGTTCCAATTCAATCAATCCATGCTTAATCAAAGCACCCTTTGCAATTATCATGCAGACAGCGAACACCATGACTCAGCACAGCGCGTCTCTTAAAGTGATTGATTGCTGCTCAAAGTTTATGTACTAGACTACATTGACACTCGTGTTTCTATCTTTGAAGCACACTAACAATCATTATCTTTCTCCAGGAGTGCACAGTCGGAGATTGTTAGGGTCAGAGAAGAATACCTCAACATTATTAATAGGCTGGCAGTTTGTGCGTACACCTCCAGTGAGAGACCTGCTAGAGGACGAGTTGAGGTGAGAGAGAAACCGGCGGATAGCATCCACATGGGGCGGTGAAACACGGACGTAGACGGGTTACCCTAACATGTTTCCAGCTAGAACACTCCGACGCCGGCAGAGCATCCCTGTAAAGAGTTCGAGCTCCGCAGATGAACCGCCCCCGTCACACCGCACCAGCCCACCTTGCCCTGACACTTTCAACTCTGTAACAGAACTAACAAAGTGAAATGAGTCGAAATAGGACAGCAGAAAATTTGTGGAAAAGAAAGATCTATCTCAGTACTTGCTAGTGATAAACGGAAACCACGGAAAAAAAAAAAAAAAAGAAGAGGTCAGGTTGATCGACCCCAAAGAATTTGAACCCGGGACCTACCGAATGCGAGCGGGTTGCAAGCCTGAGCGGACCCGTTCCGTTTGGCCTTCTTTGGTGGTTCCGCACCAGATTTACGCCACTCCATGAACTCCTGTCCCCTGTCACAGCTCATTCTAGAACTTCCTTCTGCTTGCTTATCACAAGGTCAAAAACCTTCCTCAGCACTCCACTCCATGTTGTATTTGAACTGCAGCTCCATCTTGCACTGGACTTTTTCATATGGAGATATTTATTCAGAATCCTAAGACAACTGTTTTGAAAGGCGCATTATAGAGGCAATTTCTTTCATTTTTAATCCCCTTCATTCAACAACACAAAAGCGATGTATTTCGGTGTTAGCACCTCTACTGATCGGCCGCTCATGTGATTCATATTCAGTGTTTTCCCATCGTAATCAAATTCGGCATTACGAAAACTCACACATCTCTGATTTCTCATATTCAGAGCTTGGAAGTTCAGGCATTTATTTTGGTTAAAACTTGCAGGCAAAAAGTGCCCTTAAAATATTGAAAATAGGCAGTCATATAATTAAAATCGGCATTCATTGAAAGTAAAAACAAAGAGCAATATCGCTCATTAATGAAATAAAAAAAAAATATTAAAGATACTTGATAATTTAAGTAATTAAGCTTACTTTTCTTGGTCACAAGCAACAACAAGATGTTTTTTTTTTTCAAGGTATCAACTGTCATAGTCAGTCGCTTGTCAGAGAGAACATTTTTCATGGTGGAAAAAGAAAGCTGTACTTCCACTGAAGTGATTGGAGCATATTTAAAACATGCTATTTCGGAAGGACTAACAGTAGTTACAACAGAACATTCACCTTTCAGGACATCAAGGAAATGTTGATCAAGACAAAGTAAAGTAGTTTTGAACAGTCCTGGCGAATGAGCAAAAGATGTGCAGTGGTTTCTAATCGAGTTCATTTTCTGTTTATGAGTTTATAGAGGAATCAGTTTACTATGTCCCTTACTTCCATTCAGAACACATTGTAGGGACGGTTTATTACACAGCTGTACTACTCTCATCTTTCTCTCTTACAATTGTTGATAACATTTATGCAGCTGAGAAGTTGATTCCACCATAACTTTCCTAGAATTGTCAATTGCAGATCGACACAAGGTCATTCACCAGAACTATTCAAAACTACAGCACTTCTCTCATACTCTCTATTTCCTGGTATTCGTATGCCCGAGGTAACCGTGCGTTCCTTTCACTAATGAAGGCTCTGTTATTTAAGAGTGTAAATGAATGAGTTAAGGAGAAAGTTTTTGACTGCTTGAAAAGAAATAAATGTAAAACAAGATTATCAATAGATATTTTTGTGAGGTGAACATGCCATTTAATTGTTATATCTTTTTTCACTTCGATATATTGAAATTCGTTATGTGCTTTTTAAAATGCGCAAATAACCGCAGAAAAAATTCATACGATCCAGAAATAATACATAAATAAACCTTAAAATAGGCAACAGAAGGCCCCCCCCAAAATAAAAACCGGCCCTACCTACCCCAAATGTACAGTAACATGTTCATTTCTATCTGACTCTTAAATATATCCATCCATAGAGAGAAGGCATTTCGCCTAACCTCCGGGCTTTGGTTATGAATCACATTATGTGTTGTTTTGTACTTCCTTTTTAAGTTTTGCACACCAGTGTATGTTCCCTAAGGAGAAATAGTTGGGAAGATTCGAGATTGGAGAAATTCGATTTAACCAGTATGTTAAATAATAAGACACGTTATGCTGTACCTGACAATTGTCTCTGCCTCTTTTGTACAAGCCGCAATATCAGAAGCCATGCCCCATTCTTTTCGTATATCTGCCATCATGGCTTTAAATTCCGAAAAATGTAGCAATCTGTCATTAGCTTTGTTGTAGTACCTGAAATCATAGAAAGAAATGTTGGATTTTAAAAAGGTGCACAATAAATGGGAATGAAATACAAAAAATAACATTGAAAGTTACATGCGCTTATGAAAATTGTTTCCTTCTTCAGCAATAAGAAATAACTATGTACCTTCTGTTATTTCATTATCATTGGAAACAGTGCTAATTTTTCATGCTCAACTTTATTTGTCATAGGTTCCATGTGGAAAAAGAAGAAAATTCATGTATTTCATTAAAAGAGCTATTTCGAAATTTACCAATCTTAATATTTCCTATTTATTATAAATGTGATTGTTAAGACTAAAAACTTTTGAACTGTTGTGCCGTAGTCTCTGTTTAAAATCTAAAACAGCCTTTGTCGGCTATCTGCTTCCAGCATCAGTGTAGTAAGAAGTACTTCTGTGGGGCCTAGCCGATAAACAAAGGTAGGCGAATAATTACCATGTTGTTCATATGGGCCTATTAGCTCAGTAGATTACAGGTCGTGCTACTAATAAAAAGATAGTGGGTTCGCTTCTCCAGAGACTAGTCTATTTTTTTTCTTTCTAATCTGCATAATTTGCATACACTTTTTAATACAGTAAATGTTTTGTTAATGTTACAGATGTTATCTTTTTAGTGTTACTTTTTAGGGAAGGGGGCAACTTTACTTTCACTCCATGTACTGATTCTAAATGCTCAAATTCGATCTCGGCCAGGACCGATGGATTTTTTCGGACGTAAAAATCCTAAATATGGCTTCCTTCGGAAGTGAAGTAAAGCCGTGGGTCCTGTGTCGTACATTTACGGCACGAAAAAGAACCTCAAGCCTGAAAGATGAGACCTCTGAGCAAATTTTTCGTTCGTTTCACGCCCTGAATTGAATGGAACGCTAATGGCCTGAAGTGTTAAAAGAGCGTCCGCAAATAAATCAAATCAAAATCAAAAATAAATGCTCAAATAAAAACGTATAGTCTTAAAATAACGCATAGGTAGCAAATTTAGGTTAGGTTACGTTTAAAAAATATATGCAATGCTTATAGTGTTAAAAGCGTATGTCATTATCATGATTATTTACTTTACTATTACATTACAGTTTTCCATTTGATTTCGCTTTATACTGAATATGATTAACCATTAGCATTCATCCTTTATTTTGTACCATTATTTGTTTTTGTACGTTACGCTGCATTTGTTCAACTCACACTACCACTTCTCAGCTTCAATGTAGTCATTCCTTGTAATCGGGCTCGGTTTTCTCCGCTGCCGTTTGTGAAATGAGACGTGACTTGGTGCACCACGATCGTCAGTTTATAAGAGTAAGTATTTCGACGCAGATAGGAGGGGTAGACCGGAGGGAAAGGGAGGACTGTTTGTTATGAAGGACAGGTTTTCGCGTGTTGCTCAGGGGAGAACCACCATATCCTTTTATATTATAAGGATGCTGCTGATTTCAACACTTTTCCCTTCTGACCTTTTGTTTTAGAAACCACGTCTGCTGTCTTGTCAAAATATATCCCATGGTATTTATTGAGGGCATGTTCTGCCACGGCAGACCTCTCTGATTTGTTTTGTTTTTCAACTCCTTTTTTAACTGATCTTGTAGTCATACCAGATCATATCAATAAAAGAAGGGCATAAAAACCAAATGCTATGTCCTGCAAAAGATTCTAGGTACGACAAGACATCTCACTACACCGGTATTGCTGGACGAGATAGCCGACGAAAACTCTGTTTTAGTTTTTAAAATAAAGAACACAGCAGCCTGGAAGTTTTTAATTTTAACATTATGAGCACCGGTCGTGAAAGTTTAAGATATGTTGTAGATGTAAACTATAATAGAAAGTTATTTAGACAGTAAGGGGAAGTTTAAAACTAATGTTTGCTAATTCTCTCTGACATTTACTATGTCAGATGAAACCTGGAGAAACCTTAGTCAGGGAGGACGTTCCTTGTGGATTTTGAACTGCAGACCTCTCACTTTGTCAACATTCCTGTGGTTTGACCGTTCTGATTAACTTCCCTTTTATTGTAATCCTTTTTAATTGGATTATATTGTTAGGGACAAAGTTTATCTATCTTGGCAGTGTAGTAGTAACCATATTTGCTTTATGAATCTAAGGTCGCGGATTCGATCGCATATCAGAACCCAGGGTGGAAAATTTTCCAAAGCGCAAGTCACAGTCACGCCGCACCAGCCCACCTCACCCTGGTGCTTACGACCCTGTAACAGAAACGTAGGAAAGGAATGGGAGAGCGGAAAATTCCCAGCGAACAGGGGAAACCATAAACTCCAAGGCTACAATGAACGGCCGCAAGGAATTTTAACCTGGAACCTCCCGAACGCGAATCCCAAACTCTATGACCTAAACCACCCGCTCAGTCCTGCTTTAGCCAGTTCGGATTAATGGTACTAACCTACTGAATGGTTTTAGCTCCCCAGAGTACTTTTTTCTTAGCTTCATTTGTTACTTGTACTCCAATGTTATCTATGCATACCTGAAAATGTAGCGACACCTAATTTCAGCTGCAGGGCCTCCATGTTGAATTGCTGGTTCACAAGCCGCGAATATGTACAGAAAATCTCTGAATGATATTGTACTTGTGCTATGTACATCCGCTGTCCTGAAAATATGACCAGAATCCGTGAGGCAACTCGTATCCAAGTACAGAGAGTTTTATATAGAACTAACACATTTCTTTATTTATTCGGCTAGAAGTTCATCCAAGTTTAACGCCAAATTAAAAGGAATATTTGGAGTTTTGATACCCTGTTACGAGAGGTGCAGATGTTTATTCTTTATTCATTATTGTTGGCTTTTAGCAATTCCGAACTATTGCGGGTGTACCCATGAAGCGACTTTTGAAAAACATTCTTCAAATCTCCAACGAAAATGACACACACACACACGCGCGCGCGATCTCAAGTGTGACTTTTTTTTAGTGTTTTATCCTTTTCTATTATTATAATTACTGTTAATTTGTTACACTGTTAATAGTGTTACTTTATTTTTATTTTTCTTTATATTTATTTTCTTTATATTCTTTATATTTATTTTCTTTATATTATATATAATATAAATGAAAAACAATGAACAAGTAGATAAGGATAAAACACTTTGATAAAATTGCAATTTCAAGTGTGACTTTATCTTAGTGTTTTATCCTTATCTACTTTTATTATTACTGTTAATTTGTTACATTGTTAATAGTACTATATTACTTTTATTTTTCATTTATATTGTTTGCACCTCTGGTGTTGCTTTTAACTTGGCTTATTAAGCTTTATTGCTCTTGCGTGTTTTGCTTTTGACTTCTTTACTATTTATCTATTATTCTTTTAATTTTATTTCTTACTTTCTCTGTATTTTCCAAAAAAGCAATTTCAAGTGTGACTTTATCTTAGTGTCTTATCCATATCTACTTGTATTATTACTGTTAATTTATGTATATATATATATATATATATATATACAGATACACATATATATTGTGTGTGTCTGTTAACGCTCTAGCGGTCGCAATTGAACCTCGTATTTGCAGCAAAGAAACTATTTTCGTTTTTTTTTTTTTTTATCGATTTTGGCTAAAACTCACTACCATTATTACAGCGAGTATGGAAGTCGCCTATAAACGAAGCACAATGCTAGATATGCCGATAGTGCTGTTAGAATCAGTAGATGGGGCAATAGTACGATCTAGACTGACTTCTGCAGCCTAAACTAGGGTTTGGGGTTAGGAACGAATAGAGAATTTGGATCGGGTGAGGGCCGATTTTCTGAAGGATATTTTAATATTGGAGAGGGATACAGTAAATTGCGGAATTCTTGGGAATTTTGTGCCTATAGCGAGAATACACGATCCGAGTAGAGAAGTACTGGTTACGAATTGTTCACGGAGACCAGGCACTAATTAGGGCGATCTGCTACCGTAGCAGCTGAGAATGAGAGAAATAAGATCTGGATTAACAGAGGCCTGGAATATTAGAAATTGGTAGCATTTGGATTGCAGAGCAGGGAAACAAGCAGAGAGTTTGCATTAAAATTAAGAAACGCTTGAGGGACATTAATAGGCACCTGACTCTTTCGGAGTGTGCAGAAAAAGTTTCGCTGGAGATGCAATCGGAGTTTTTTTTATTAGTGTTTAACGCCCGTTTTTACTGCTGAGGCACCACAGGCGGTACAATCGGAGTTGAAAATTGAATGGGGAGGGGGTGGAGCAGATGTGGAAACAGGGGCCAAACTCTCAGGAGCTCGCTTGGTTTAGGATAGGCATGTGGCTAAATTAACAGACAAAGGGGTACGAGAATCTGCCCTATAGGTGGGGAGAAAGAATATTGGGAACATATTCTGGCATACTGCAAGGAAATGGTAAAATCAAGAAATAAATATCTGCCGGCCACACTTGTTAACGGGTGGAGAGGGCAGTGCTGAACTTTGCTGACAGATATAAAGGAGGAAGAGGGAGTAGGTCAATTTTTAAACAGAGACAGCTCATATCGGAAGAGGCAGACAACCTGGAAGGGAAGTAGCGGAACACCAGTCACAATATTTTTGGACTTATTTGTACATATATGTGTGGGACTACTTTTGTACTGTTTTCTTTTATTTTATTTATGTATTTCGAAAATGTTTTATTATTATAAGTTTCTTAGGAATTAAACATTGCAATTTCAAGTATTTCCTAGTTTACATAAAAAAATAAACAAGTAAAAAACTTGGCAATAAAAATCAGAACAACTATGAGAATGCTTACAAAATATTGTAGGTGCCAAAAAGGTTGTTATAATTAAAACATTTTTAAACAGAAGGCAAACCGTAATGTATCTCCATAATAAAAATGGTTCGCTGATGATTTTTTTACAAAAATGATCTGCATTTGGTATCGCTGCTCAGGGAATTAATTCTATTAACACCAATCGTTAAAATTGAGTGCTATATGTCATCTAATGCTCACCTAAATAAATTAGCTTCCTCATTTTTAATCCAGCCAAGACTAGAACACACGGTATTGAAGATTTCCACGTTCATATACATGCATGGAAAGCAGCAAGATAAGAAATAGAGATATATGAAGCACTGTTCTGCAATTATAAAATAATATTTATAAATAATTGTCATAACAAACTGTAATATATTATTGCAGGTTAAATCTAATTAGAATTTTATTTTTAATACTCACCTTGGTGTAATAACTTGGTGCAGCGATGACCGTGCCGGTATAAGTACTCTGCTCGCAAAGTACAGCAGGATCGCAGTGTGTTATCGACCGATGCCGTTACGTTAAGACTAGATATTGTATTTTAGTCATTAAAATTGCAGTTTTAGGTGTCTAAAATAAGCTCAATTTTTAATAAATTAGGCCCTATTTCAGTAAAACTGAGCTTTTTAGACACGTTTAACAAAGTCGTCAAACCTATTTATTTCACTGGAAATAAATTATGCACCAAAATACATAAAACATAGCACAAAAGGTATATTTAAGAAATTGAAGCAGACAACTATATTATATGAACACATCCGCACAAATTTAATATACGATCACGAGTGGCCTTGGTCATTAAGGCGCGGACTCGTGAGCGGGAGGTCCGGGTTCGATTCCCAAGAACCGTCCTCCACGAAGGAGTTTTTTTCTAGGTTTTTCTCAGTTCTAATAAATGGCAAATGCCAGGAAGGTGCCCTAAAAGTAGGCCTGGAACCCTTCCTTAAAAAAAAAAAACCTTTCTCAATTTATCATTTTATCTCATGTATCACCAGTGCCCACCGCCTGTGATGTCTCAACAATAAAAACCGGCGTTAAACACTCACTATTCCTTCCAAAAAATAATTAAATATATTTCTTACTCATTCTGTGTCATAATTATCTGCACAGTACATCGCCAGATTTTTTTCTAAATTCTCCACAGTTAATCTTTGCCATTTGCCAGTGAGAATCATTTTGAAAGCAGATAAACTTCTTTCTACTGTAACAGATGTCAGAGGAGCAAATTCTAAACTAGCTATAGTAAAAGCATCAACACCTACTGGAACATTTACATTTTCCCCTACTATCACTCTCGATAATTTTTCCAACAATAAAAATCCTATATTTATATTTGTAATAGTTATGATGGCCGATTGTTTGTTATTGGAATGAATGAGAAGCGATTGTTACTGGGAACTGAAGTCAATGCTACTCACCACCAAATTAACTCCTCGTGCCCATCTCTAGGGTATTTCGCTGGATTTTGGGAACTGGTAGTTTGTCGGGTTGAGTGAGGGGAATTAAAGGTGGTATTTGCTAATAAAGAACGCCTCATTATCTGCCCTTAACGTTGTTTATTAAATCACAAGTGAGTACCTGGGCTTCTCACGTCGGATGGCTGTGAAGCGACGGTTTGGCAGATGCGCGTATCTGTTAAGTTCGCCAAAATGCAGCCTTATATTAAGAAAATACTGACGTAGTGAGGTCGTAACGCTGCGCTGTTGTTAGCTCAGACTGCTCGATTAGTGATTCAGGTTTGTATCTCGGCGTTACTGGTACTGAAGCCGCGGACTTAGGCCACTCTTACTCTGACTGCCGGGCTACGCTGTGAACACGTAGTTGGCATACTGAAAATTCTAAGACCACTCACTCTCTTGTGGGCGGCCAGTCCTTAAATATTCAATAAGAACCCACGCGACCACGTGAGAAGTGATGCTATTTTTTTCGCGCCCTCGTTGTGTTAGACTTCCCATAGGCTAACAGAAACATCACGAAGCTTCTCTGCTATTCGCTAGACAATTTCGCTGAAAGTATCAGCTCCACAATTCATTCTCCGTTCGATTTTAAGAAGCTAGCGTTCGTTATGGCCAAAAGCCTGTAACGGCACCACAGGTGTCTTCACCCCCATCTCGAGGTAGCTTGCCCGTCTGAGAGCAGCATGCCCTCCGCCAGAATACAAAGAAATTGTCTTCCTACCATCCGAGAGAGAATTCAGATTTCCATGATATTTCTACACACTTACAAACCCTTTACTTACATTTAGCTGAAATAAAATATGTATATTCTAATCTATCTCCTATAATGGATAGGGTACCAAGGGGGGTTAAATTGTCCCAATTACTTTTAACTTTTTTCCTCGTTTCCCCCAAAGGACAATATATTTTCTCCTGGGCATCGTTCACTATTGCTGTTTGAATACAAAGAGTTTGGTTTTTTTACGTTCTAAGTATTCAATGCTTGCAAATGTGAATGAAAAATTTGATGTTATGTAAGCAATGTATTTTTTTTTTTTTTTTTTTTTTTTCAAAGACGGGTCTTCAGACATTCTTCCACTGCTTTTAGAGGGAATATGAGTACAATAAATATCTGAATAACTTTATAAAAGACACTGAAGATTTTTCTGTTCTCAATGAAAAGGAGGAAATACTAGCTCAAGTAAGCAAACTAGAAAGTCGCAACTGTTTTATGTCCTTATCAGGAAAACAAACAGACTTGCTTGTGAGAAGTCGGATGTCATGAATGGAATTTCCACAACAAGGGAATATGAAGTTGAGAAGAAACGCGACTAAAATGAACAAACATTCATGCCCAGAATTAAAGAAATGTTCCAAAAGGGGAACATTTTTCCACAGAGAGGACTGCTTAAAAAAATTATTCGCCTTGCAAAATCCGATACAACGGACACTAGTCCCACCTCAAATTAAGAAATATCTCGCTCTACAGTTCGGAATGTATGCAAAACTTCTACTGTTAAAAACGCATGCCTTTTCCCGTTTAATTATCATTTCCTTTATGTGTTACATTGCTACATTACAGTTGCCCATTTCCTTTCGTGTGATTAACTACTAACACAATTCCTGCTGAATTACATTGGCGTAAAACTGTTTGTTTCCCGAGCGTTACGACCATGCACTGTACATCCGCTCCACATTGATGCAGTCAATACTTGAAATTGCACTCGGTTTACTCTGAGACTCGCCGCTGCCGATTCTGAAAAGCAGGCCTGACTTTCCCCAGGATGCACCTCCCTCTATGGACAAGTACAACTTCTCTGCAAGAATAAACTCGCTGACAAAGACTCCTCTAACTACAAGCTGCTATCGTCACTTGCATTATATGTCCTTAACGACTGATTTCTTCCAGTAAACAGTAGCACTGATGTTCCGTAACTTAAATAATCTTATTGTAATAATTGGACAGTTTAGTGTCGGTCATCCATAATTATTATATTATTATTACGTACCTTTTTTATTAAAAGCTGCTGCAGCTAAAAGTTGTTCATATGGATTCAAATTGCTTCCTTCAGTTCTTACCACAACATGTTTCTCTAACACTTCAGTCATTGTATGAAGAGGAATGGTGCCAAGAACGTCATTCCAAGGACCATCTGCTAGTTGGTGTATTTCATAAAAAGTATTTTTGGCAGTTGGCAAGATTTTCCCAGTAACCTTACTAACACAGTCAGCCACTTCAAGACTTTTGACTCCACCTTGCGTTATGAGGATTGTTATTTCTTGGACTGTGAACCATTTAAATTTTCTTTTTGACTGGAACAGATAATGCAGTAATTAAAGTCAGGTTAAAGATTTTATATAACCAGCACAAGTCAAGGTGAAAGACCACCATTGGTGTTGTGTTTGTAGAACCCAGAATGCTTTTCTGTGTTCTGTAACAGTGCCAAAGCATAGGAATTCAACGAAAAACGCTTTCTTCATTTTTTTAAAAATAAAGTATATTTTTTTGGAAATGCAGGTAAATGGAATGGGTGATATTTGGGTAGAGAAATGATTTGCATTGAGGATGTTGGCAGATAGTAGGATGTCAATAAGAGGATATGGACAGTCTGATTATGTGTGTTTTCATGAAAGAAAATAAATCACTTAATATGTATATGGAAATCAAGATGGAACCTAAAAGAGAATGTTATGTGAACAATTGTAATGTAAAGCAAAGAGAAAGAATTGCAGAGTATGCAGATCGAAGGGAACCAGGAGAAATCCAGAGCAGGAACAGTGTTCAGTTTGTGAAAATGGGGAAAAAAAAAAAAAAAAAAAAAAGTTAAGCATATGCAGGGTGTCCCACATATAACCGGTACGTCTTACTGTCTCATTGCCATTCACGTAAAAGGCATGTGTCACTATATTATATTACTTCCTATGTAAAGATCTGCATATATATTGTGCTGTTGATCGTCCTATTAAAAAATGGGGCCGATAGTGCGCATTCCTGACATTGCACACCACTCCTATCTTCTCTAAGTGAGGGGGTGTTTCATACACAATATGTGGGTTATCCTGCGACCAATATATGCAAAACATGACCAGACAGATGAAACGTAAAGAAGAACATGGGGTCCAAGTAACGAGTGAAGATCAGAATTGGTTGCGTTAAGTAACTCGTGTGGTTCTTTAAATTCATGCACTACGCTCACACGAAATGCTCGGAACTTGGGCTCTTTTAGCACACGATGGCATACATCAATTTGCTGAGATAATCCCTTATCAAATTTTGGGGCTTCTCGTTATGTGAATGCTCCCGGGGTATTCACTTCGGACGCTTATTTCTCTTCACATTCGCAACGGATTCTGTGGTCCTCCATTTCTTATACATATGTTGAATTGTGCTGGCTGTGGGGAGCTTGATACCAGGATGTTTCACCTCAAACATATCTTTAGTCTCCTTAATGGAGCCTCTTTATGTAAAATTCCACAATATCAATTCGGTGTTCAACTAAAAACTGCACCATTTCTGTCACAACATTTTCACAATATTTACGACAATTACTCTTAAACACAACTGTAGAACTCTAACAATTACGTAAACGGAGCGCAGTGTAGCCAAATTCTGAATATGAAGGCAGAAAGGTGTAAATATTAGCGCCAGAATTGCAATGAGACGTGCCGGTTTTATGTGGGGCATGTATCATTTGAATGTACAGAAACAGAACAATGGAGGTTAGTTTCACTGAAACAGAAACGGCTCAATATGAATATGAAATTGCATGTAGAAAATATTTTGAAGAGAGGTTTACACAACTCCTACTTGACGGGCGTTTTTAAAATGCAGGGTTTTCCCTGTTAGCAAAGCACAATAGGAGTATTAAGGTATTTCTTCGTTGACTCAAAAGAACAGTCTTGGATGTTTTTTAATACCCTCTCTTAGCACCCCTTAGTTTAGTGTTACTACAGATTGTGAATGAAGCTCAAAGCGATTTAAAGCGATTAAGTATACAGTGTATTCGATTAAATTGTTTTACAAAAAAGTGAGTTAATATACATGTTTGGCCCGCTATTCATATTGTGAGTGAACATGATCATAAAATATTTCTTAGCGCATGCAACATTTACAAATTAACGAATTTCAATGGTGTACATCAACAATCTAACCCCAAGCAAGCCCTGGTCTGCAAATTCACAAAATTCTTTAAGACTTTCAACCTTTACAGTATACACATAGAAATAAGAATATATTTTAGAAAATGCCTTCAATATCAATAGGAAGCACATCTGCAGTCTTCTGGATAGCATTGTGAATTATATGAGCAGAACATCCATCCCCAAGTAAGTTATGCCCCAAATTTCCTTTCAATTTAGTGAAGACATTGTTGACGCACTTTCTAGCTACACCTCCAAAGTTGAAGTTCGTATTACCTGCCAAAGAGCGGTTTTTTTAAATTTAGTATTTTCCAAACATTCACTCAAAAACGTAGCAATGGTTTCTGAAGTTTCTCGAAGTAAAGATTTAAGATACAACAGTAACTTGAATCCCCTCATTAGGATTATGGCTCGATGCAACCCTCATTATTGAAATAAAATTAACTTTCTGTAAAGCAGATTCTAGTTCAGAAATGACAAATGGGGTTAAAACGTTTAGTACAATTGCCTCGACTTAACTACTGCCGCACGTAACTTTTGGTTCAAAAGTACATGAATAAGTTTAGAAGTACAGTCCATGGGTTGAAAGATTGGTTGTACTGGACAGTATGATAAGAGAACGCTCCCTCAACAGCTGCTAATTTCATATCTTTTTACCGAAACTATTTCTTTTAAAAAGTTTGTTAATACGGTGCTAGGAGATGCATTTGCGCATACCACTCTTTTATGTTTTGCACCCCCCCCCCCTTCGCCAATGACTTTTACTGAAAGTAGATGCACACTTATTATATCGAACAATTGTTTTTAATGCAGGTCACTATTAAACACACGTTTCCTTTTTGGGGTTACACAGTATTTTCAAGCGTTTTAGTACTCGCAGTTTACAAAAGTACAATATATTTTAATATTTCACAAATTCAGAATACTCACTTCTGCCAGAGTCACAACTGTAGTGAATTTCATTCGACTGACGCATTTTCTTTGCAGTTTTCAAACTTTTTGGCGGGATTAATATAAAATAGAGTTTATTACATTAGCTAGTTGGCATCACCTTATCACAAAGAGCGCAGAGGAGCCAGTTCAATTGTCGCCTACATCAATCGTTTACTGTGCTTTCTAAAGCGAAGCCCCCACATTGTTGCAGGTGTATGCCGATAATATAAACAGTGCTTTGTTTTGTCAGTTGTCAGTAATATTTAATTTTACATACGCTTTATACTAAGTAGTACATTATGAGAACTATTGAAAACGGTATTTTATGGCATTAAGTCATTGCTACAAAAATGATGCATTTTGGTTTTCCGCTTTACCTTCAAATAAAAATACTGGACAGACACTAAAAAAATCGACTGTCCCGGCTAATACGGAAGTCTGGCCATCTTAGTCTAGGCCCCTTCAGCTTTTATGAAATATTTTGAAAATCTCCAATTATTGTTCAATAAATTTTCTAATTTATTTTATACAAATCAAGCTAGTAATTGAATGATGGATTTTAACATTTTATTTAAACAGTGCATATTATTTTTAACATATAGCGTATTTTTATTAAAAACTTCGCAAAGTTAAAAGTAACATATTTAATTTGCATACCACATTCACTAAATGCCCACTACAACTTTTAGATCGTTCGTTACAACCAACAATGCTCTCTGCATTAGAAATGTGGTATATCTGACAGTGTCGGTTACTCTCAACAATACAAAGTATTTGTAGTTTCCCTCAGTTAGTAGCAAATAATTACTGTTATTATATTAGTGACCCGGTGAACATAGCAACATTTTGAAGTTTGTTCCTCGTGATAAGCACAAGTGTGATATTTCAGTAGTGGCATTAATTCTGAACACTTTAGAGGATTTAGTTAAATATTACATTAAACTTTTGATTTTAATTGAAATATATGCTTTTAATGAAGTATCATTTTCAGGAAAACTAGACAATGAGCATGTCTTAATGTTCAATGTTTCAAAAATAAGAAAATGTAAATTGCAATTACTCTTTACAAGACATTTTCTTACGTATTCATGATTTAACTTATGAACAATAATTATACAAGTGATATGAAACCTCTAGTCATGTAGTCTTCCTTCTGAAGTCATGTACCATTTTGCTACATGTTAATACTAGAGTATACTTATAATATTAATAATATTGCTAATATTAATTAGCTATAATTTATTCCATACGCAAATTTGTTTCCTGTGGGAGCTCTGTCTCAAAATTGATGTTTCAATCCGCCCCCTCTCCACCATTTTAAGTGTCTTGAACGGACACTTTTTAGAAGAAGGTTTATATAAAGTAAAAAAATGGACACAATCTATTAATAATAGACATATGTAATTAGTGAATTTAAGAACAATTTACATTTGGTAAAGAGAGTAGGAGTTCAAAATACAGAAATAATAAGGGAGGGAAATAGATAAACAAGAAAAGCATATTGAAAGAGAACTTCTCTACTGTCAAGAAGTGTTGGTTGATCCTCTGTCTTCTGCATTTCCAGTAGGAGATTACTGATGAACCGAAGATAAAGGTTAGCACGTGTTAAGCTAAGAGGTATTCTATTTTCTTCTTTCTTTTTTAATTTCAGTTCTAAGAATTGAAATAGGAATAATTATGATCAATTTATTATACATTAATTGCAATCTTGGTGAGTCACGCATAAGAATGGTCTGGGCGTGATAATTGTAGGCTAGTTGTCATTTCATATAGCGTAGTTTTGTTGTGAAAATATACTCCGTTTTATATAATGAACAGATCTACTGTAAGAATTTGACAGTTAATTTGTAAATTTAGTGCATATTTTGTTAATTCATCAAAGTAAATAATAACTAAATAGTTACCTTTGAATTAAATTTTATTTTCTTTTTTTGATCTGCATTTAATGGAACTATGAAGACAGCATGAAAGAGGCTATGTGCTTCAGGCAGCCAGAATTTATACAACTTCAGAAGGTCATATTGAGTTACTGCTATCTGAAAATGCTGAAATAATCGTGTTTTAGGTTACTATAATTCTTAACAAATAGCAAAAATGTTAGATACACCATAAGAAAGAAGAAAAAACTGAAAAATTAGTTAATGGTAGAAATGAACAGAAAAAGTTAAAATATCTCAAAAAAGAGTTATCACATAATAGATTTTCACACACTTAAGTAAATAAAGCAGACACTTTTTGTTAGTTTTTAAAATTAACTAAATTCGCGTAACATTTTCACATACTATTTTTCTGCAGGAAGGAAGAAGAAGCGAAGGGAGCGGAATCTCGTGCCTATTTTGCTCATAATAATTTCTTTTAATCTCAAACACCATTTAGCATATACAATACTCCAATTTTTAATTCAAAATCAAAATAAAGTCTAAATCTGAAAGAAAAAAAAAAAAATAAAGCTCCCATGTAAGCCCAAATGATAGAGAAAAGGAGGACACTTAGCAAAGAGTTCCATAAAATCGTACAGTACGCGGGAGGAGATGAATTGAACACTTTGAAAGTTAGTAACTCACCCACAGCCCCAAAAATCTGCGTGGCATTTTTTAAGCAGAAAAAATAAGCGCAATAAGGAAGAAATGGCGGCCGAGTGTGGTAAAAGTGGTGACGTGGCTGTTACCAACTGCAAGATATACACATGATAACGGCGCACAGGAGAGGTACGAGGTAAAGCAAACTAAGGCATGTTTTTAAACCACGCTTAAGCGAACAGCTTAATTTAACCTAAGAAACTATTCATTAAATGAAACATCCTCATGAAACTTAATTCTAACCAAAGGATTACAATTTAGCTAATAAATGGCATTAACTGACTTAACAATATCGTATTTACGCGAATAGTGTAGTGGTTACCATACTGGCCTTTTAAACCCAAGATCGCGGGTTCGAACCCGGCCAGGACCGATGGATTTTTTCGGGCGTAAAAATCCTAAGTATGGCTTCCTTCGAAAGGGAAGTAAAGCCGTGGGTCCCGTGTCGTACATTTACGGCACAAAAAAAAAAAAAAACCTCAAGCCTCTGAGCAAAATTTGTCGGCGGTTTCACGCCCTGATTTGAATGGGACGCTGATGACCTGAGATGTTAAAGAGCGTCCGTAAATAAACCAATAAATCAATCAAAGGTATCGTTTATTACGTCATAATGCATAGCTACGATCTCGACTTCGTTACATTTATTGTTGGCCTATTATTGCGTAGGACTTTTGAATAGGAGGTAGTCATGAAACAGAGAAGATCTTATGCTTTCAAGTGTAAAGTAATTCTTTATGCTGAAAAAAGTTTAACAGAAAGGCAGGAAGGAAGTTCAATGTAGCTGAGAGCAACGTTTGCAGCAGAAATTGACATTATTAGCAACTAAAGCTGGTAGGAAGAAATCCACTGGTCCTTGCAAAGTAAAACATCCTGACATTGAAGAAAATTTCGGAATTCGTACATGATAGGAGGAAGAACGGGCAACCTCTGACTAGTGACATCATAAGAAATAACTTTTTCTTCTTTGACCTACGTCAACTGTCCTGGCAACAGCACAAGTGATGGATTTTGTCCTGCGTGCTCCAAGAGGTAACAACTGTCCACTTATAAATTCTATGTTCTGATCATTTTATGAAGTCGATGCCATTATCTCTAAGACACATACAATAATATGTCCCCCCCCTTTTATGATTTTTAGTTTCAAATTTCAATGGCGCACTTGTTTCGCGTAAATACTGTATGTTATATGCCTATTTTCGCAATTCCGTCACCGTTGCACCAAATTTATATAGTAAAATAGTATAACAGTTGAAACTCTGGTAAATAGTGAACAAACAAATGAAGATGATCAAGACCATATACACGTTAGCAGACCTTAATGCAACTATCGATAATGAACAAAATGGCGCAGCTTTCCGTTGTATAGTATGTAAACATGTGTTCAAGTGAGGTACACAGAGTTTAGTTTTTGCTTGAATGTGATGGTTAGTCTAAGGAGTAAGCTTTTTAAATCTATCGCGTCAACCTTCAATATAAGTGAATGGGTCGTTGTATTGTGTTCCTGGATGTAAATCCAACTACGGTGCTACTGACATCAGCATTAGGTTTCCTAAAGATAAAGTACTGAGAAAAGAATGACTAGATTTGCACATTATGATACTTTTCTAGTAACAGATAATTCCGTAGTGTGTATAAAACATTTAAAAACTATTTTATTGTTAGTGAGTAGTTGATAGTGAGTCGTTCTTCGAAAGAAACCAAAACTTAGAGATGATGCCTACCCCAGTATATTCTCCAACCAGCCATCCTATTACACTTAAAGACAGAAAAGACTTTGCATTTTGTTCTGAACGTTTGCAAACTAGAGAAGAAGATCATTTTAAAAAGTAGTTTGAAGATGACATCATTTCTTGTTTTTGGAATTGTAAAATATTGGTTCTGAAAAGCAACGTTTAACCATTCAGTTTATTTGTGAAGAAGGATATTTTCTTTTTATTAAAATTAAGGACGAGCTGTGCTGATATACCATATTTTACAGTAAGATTAAACTTAATTTTCACTAGTACATAACATAGTGTGACAAGATATGCTAAATAATTCCCATTGGTTTTATTAAAGTCTCATTTTCGCCAGTTCACTCAGAGCCATTTTCCCCCTCTTTGCAACCGCCCTCCCACTCCACTCAGTTCCCCTCTCACAGTAGCGGTAGTATTATCGTGGAGTGACAGCACCAGCAATACCTGTATTACTGTTAAGTGAATAGGTATATATTTCATAACGCAACTGACTTTAAATGTGAATGGTATTAGACGACATTCGAAAGCCAATGACTCGGTTCTTGCAAATACACAATGCTCCCCCACTTCTCCATCAAATAATGTTTTCCATGGGAGTGGTGGTGTCGTGTTCCCTCGCGGTTACACATATTAATGCAAAAAATATATCATCCGTTTTCTAACAAACGCTATATAAGTCTGCATGTTTATATCAAACTTCGAACAAAAACTGTAAATGATGTTACCGTCGCTTTTAAGTTGAGAAACCTCCTGCCCTTAACAATATTGATATATTAATAAAACGACACATACAAATACCTTAAATAGTGTAAGATATTTTCAAAGTTGCATGAATACATTTTTAAACATTTGTCTTTGATTATAGCTTAACGGGATAGCAACCTGAGCTAGCGCTAAAGACCTGATATGTTAAAGAGCGTCCGTAAATAAAACAAAAACGAACCTGAGCTCTGTAACTATGGTTTCAAACAATGAGGAAGGAAGAAATGTAGAAAGAGACAGATATATAGAGGAACAGCGGGGATTTACATGTGTGACCTTGACTAGACTGGCCAGAGTGAAACCGTTATAGTGTGCACATATATAATATATATAAGCATAACATAAACAATTATACACACACACACACACACACACACACACGTAAAATCTTGCTTAATCTTGACCGGTTATGTTTGCCTAAAGCTAGTATTATATTAGATTAAGATTTACTTGCTTTTTTTTTTTTAATTTAAAAATGTTTTATATCTTTCCTCTGTAGAACATTGGTTATTTTTGCATATTTTTAATAGGAAATGAATAACGCACGCTTGTACACACGAACAAAATCTTGCATAAGAGCCCAGGCTATGTTTACCTGAAGTTGGTGCATATTTAATTAGAAAAGGGTTTGTATTTTTTTTTATTTTTTATAATGCTTTTCTGTATTTAGTTTTTACAAAAATACTTTTTTATATTTATTCACATTTATTGATGGCAGATGAATAATACACACTCACAAAATCTTGCAAAAGAACACAGGTTAAGTTTATCTAAAGTTGGTACTTAGTTTAAAAAAGGTTTACATATTAGTTTATTTTAACAGATTTTCTGTATTTTGTATAAATAGCGAATTTAATATGTATACATATTTACTGATTTGAAATTATTAATACAAGCACAAACATACAAAATCTTCCTGCCAAAAGATGGCATTTAGTTGTAAAAATGTTTACATGTTTTGTTTATTTTTGAAAAGGTTTTCTGTGTTATACTTTGTAAAATAATTTGTTCAGTGTTTATGCACGTTTATTGATGGGAAATGCGGCGGCCATTTTTGTTTTGTATGCTATGTGTACATGGTATTGAGGTGGTGCATAGAGTCGCTCTAGTGGGTAAAAATTCAACAAATGCATGCGAACATTGGCGGGTATAGGTTATGACACGCAGAAAGTAAAGGAATTAATATTATCAAGAAGACAAATAAAGGAAATATAAAATACTTACAACACCTAACACAATGTAAGATCAGTTTAGCGAAAGTTAAGAGATGGAGAATATCTTGGATGTTAGAAATATATATATATATATATATATATATATATATATATATATATATATATATATATATTGTGTATAAAAGAAAGTATATTATAAGAAATAATGTGGGCTCCAGCAAGAAAAATAAATGGTCTAAAAGCCACTTAAACCCAATATGCCCTTCCATAGTAAAATATGTGAGAAACAAAGAACTTCTTAGCCTACCTCTTTAACCATTTGCTGCAAATGTGATCGCCAATCTTCTTCTGATGAACGTTCACACACAAACCAATAAAAATTGGAGTTCGGTTCCGTCGAAAGCAAAAATGTGTTGTCGGTCGAACATTGTACAAGACAGGATAAAGCATTTTCCGTAAGATTTACTGACATTTTAATAGCCAAAACAACGTTTCTTTAGTTTACTTGAGCCAGCAAAAATGAACGTTTATTATTTAATTCTTTTAATAATGGCAAATCTGTTAATGAGTTCCCAGAATTTAATGCATTTTGTGAACTTCAAATTATAGTTACACGAAATAATTCAATATTTAATAACTTATTCGGAACCCGAAAAAGAAAGGAAAAAAAATGATATTCCACAAAATGCAGCCTAAAGGAATAATTTTGTAGATAGTCCACTCATTACGAACAATCTAAAAGAAAAACTTTAACAAAAGAACACCAATTTGTGCATGTTATCCACGTATTGATTGCAATTCAAGCTTTATCGTTAACGGGTTAATAATGGTTTGCTAATTCTGACGTTGCGGATTTGAGTATTTACATTTTATGAGTAAAATAAAATGTACTTCTAATAGAACAGCATTTATGTGATGGCAGAAACTCTTAAGTACAAATAAAATCGGCGTATTTGTCATGATTGCGTTTCGAAAGGTAGTGAAGCTTCCATATTGGCAAGCCACAAGTAAAACTTTAAAACTTACTGAGAATAAAAGGGGAGAGTGAATATAAATAATATTAGGAGACGATGTGAATGCGTTGAAAGCTGGTAAGAAATCCACCCACCACCCCGAAAAAAGTGCTGAATCTTTCATGGCTGAAATCGGATTAAGAAGGGAAAAAAGGGCAAAGTTATAACGCTCCTTTCACATAATTAAGATGAAAGGTTCTTACAGAATAATGCTGGGATTCTGTAAGTGAATAAAATAGCAATTCTTCCCTTATAGGCATTAATTTTAGCAATTAGGAAGAGCAACTGTCTAAATTTGAGGTGGGTTATTAACAGTCCTTCAATATATACGCCCCTGGCCACACGATACATGTCAACACGATAATCAAATGTCTGCCACATGCGACGAAGAATGTCCGGTGTTCGGAGTATTATCCGCACAAGCAGAACTGAAATCACTATTGCTTCTCGAGAATCGTGTGGAATCTCTTGCTACTAGTAACGCCCGAGCGGCGGCCAGTCTCAAACCACAGCGGAGAGAACTGAAGGTAGTGATTGCACGGTTATAGCTAGATAATAAGACTTCACAACCAGTGGCACGATAGCTCAGGCGGTTACAGCGTCATGCTATAGTTGTGAAGAGAGTGGTTTTGAACCCTACCGTCCCAATGATTTCCCCCCTTTTCTGTTGGAAAAAGAAAATTTGCCACAATTATAGTGGTTTACCCGGTAATATAGTATCACGCACAGAATGGCCTATAAATTGATGTTGACCATTTTTGTCTGCTGTAATCAAAGGAGATTTGCCAGCATTGCAGTGATTTACCCGTCCCTATCAATTTATATTTACGAAAAGGAAACGAACTTAGGCCGTCAGGCCGTAGCGAGCCGCAGCAAACCACTGGGTCCACCGGTTTCTAGGATTTATATATTTTTATATATTATTTATATATTTTATTATATTTTTATATTATTTATATATTTTGTTTATTTTTATTAATGAGTATTACCAGAATATATTATTCCGCCTCTATATTGGCAAGTAATGAGAAAAAAGGCATTTTGGGGCAAAATATTGTAGTGCAAAGGTAACTTTCATTTCCCGAAGAAATATTTAGGTTAGTATATTGGTAACCACAGTGACGTCATAACCGCTAACTTTCCGTTTAAATCAAATGCTAGCCGTTGTAGAGTTAGGTACAAAATTAAGGCTGACAAAATTTTAACTATCTATTTGAAAGTTTGGCATTTATTGTAAAACGTTTATACTTTATATCGATATTTTATCCGTCTTTAGCCGCCATTCGATAAAGTGATAAGCCTTTGAGTTTCAGTTTGCAGAAAGTTAAACGCCTTTGTTGTACGTTACAACTGATCCCAGAACAAAGGTATTTCTATTTTGTTTAATATTTTTAAAAGATTAAACTTGTATGTTTGTAATGTATTTTGTGATTTAGGAACAGTAGCAAGCTTGAAGCGCTCCATACTTAAGTAACTATAAAGTAAACCTTGCAATGCATTTGGGATTTTGATGCATCAGTACAGAACTACGTATGCCTTTAATTTTCAAGGATTGGATCAAGCTCAAATAAAGCTGTTTTTTTAATAGTGTTTAACGCCAGTTTTTACTGCTTAGGCACCACAGGCGGTTAAATAAAGCTGTTAAAAACGCAGAAATCGAAATAACTATATGCAGAATGGACGCTATATTATATCGCATGATATAAGCTTTTGTTAAAAGGCATTTTTTAACTGAATTTTGCGTAAGTGTCTCATGAAAGTTCCCATGTTTTGATGTGTCTGTCAAATGTTTGAGCGCACAATCTATAAACATACTTATCTCTTGGCTCTTGGGAACGGTTCAACATATTTTGAAATTAAAATCATGTACAACCAGACCTATTATGATATGCCTCATTTAGAATTCAGCCTGTTTTACTTTAAAAACATTGAGAACAGTGTATATTGCTTATTTTCAATCCGGTATGAGATATAGTATAGTTTTCTGGGGAAATTCAGCACACAGGAATTAGGTATTTATCCTGCAGAAGAGAGCCCTAAGAATTATAAGCTCTGCTGAAACTTAAAATACATCTAGACTGTTAATTAAGAATTTTAATATTCTCATCAGAAACGTATATACATTCATTTTTGTCATCTGGTGGACATTTATGATAGCTTCAAGGCTAATGCTAGACACAGAACTATAAACCAATATGACAAATGCTCTTCCGCAAAAGGTGCTATTATTCTCCATTGCAGGTATTTAACAGCCTTCCAACTTATTTGAAATTTCTAGATGGCCAATGGAATATCACTGTGCTTAAAAACAATAAAAAAATTTATAATTACTCAATTTATTTTATGATATGAAAGATTAATTTATTATCAATGCAAAATAAACTTCACTACATTCCTTAAAGCTTTTAATAAACAATGGTAAATCTTTAAATTCTGCTTTTAAAAGTACCTGAGTAAACAGGTCTATTATTCTATAATGGAATGGATATATTTCAAAAACATTGGGATGATTTTGTATCATATATGTAAATATGAATATAGTGAAATTTGTGTGATTGAGTGGTTTATTTGTTTCTGCTTCTCTAGTTTTTGTTATTTTGGCTAAATTGTTTTAGAAGTTGCTTTGTTTATTATTTTTATTGTACAGCATACATTTGTATGCTGTATTCTTTGTAAATGTAGAAGAATGTGTACTACTATGATAATTGTAAATGATAAATTTTACATTTGTAAGTCTTTGTGACTATTTCATGAACTCGTGGAATACTCTAGGAACTGAGATGAACTGCCCTTATTACTTTTGTCACTAAAATAAATTCTTTTTGTCATTTCATACATTCTACATTCAAAGCCTCACCAAATATGGAATTAAAAATACAAGTTTATCATTATCTGACCATTACTGATGCATCATAAGTCAATAGTATGAAACCCTTTACAACTTCATCCCTTTTCCTCTGTAATTCTTTTAATAGGTTCTTATAGCAGTCTGAATAGTAGCTGCAGCTTCAACTGCAGAGCCTTCACTATGTGGACTTCTTTAGCTAGGGTGTACATTTGTGTTGACAGAGGAAGCTTAATAAAGACCACTTTAGGTCAAAGTTGATGCATCATTTGGAGGAATAATCGAGTCTGTTTTATGTATATTAATGTGTTTGAACACTTCTGTATATTCCTTATAAACTGAACAAACTGAAATTATGTTGCCATTCTTTGGCTACTGCAATGTACTGAGCAACAGACTCCAACATGTACGTAATATATGTTTGGTATATTATCAATATTTGAAATATGATTGTGTGGTCCTGGGACTTGAAAGGCTTTACTGATTGACACTAGTGAGTGATATACTCTACCTTCTCTTAATCTGTTAAATGAAGTTCTGCACATAAGTACTACAGTTTACTTGGCTTCCTGTTTTCAAAATTTATCCTTATTATCACATTTTAAGTGGCAAGTCTGATAACAACAATTTACTCACTATAACCTATAATAGAATGTTTTTATGTTTTTTCATCTTGTACTGTCTGTGGAATCTGCTACAAAGTAAAATAACGGATTGTCATAAATCATCTTTGATTAACTATTTATTATTTTATAATTTCATATAATGAAACTATCAATTTGCTATTAAATGGTTTTAATATTCCCTGGTCTAGTGCTAGCCTATGCAACAACTAATAAGGAGGCCCTGGATTTGATTCCTGATCAGATGAAACTATCTGGGTAAGGTTTTTTTACAGATTTTTTCCTTGCTTGAGAAGGTGAATGCCAGATAGCTTTAAAGTGCCAAGGGCTCCGAACTCATTTGCACCATCATTAATTTATTTCATTTCATTCATTCATAGGTTTATGGGACCCCCTAGTGCACCATAACTCCGTGCAATCAGTTTTGTTTTTTCTCAGAATGTTTTGCCTATGGGCGAGCACACTACTCATTAGCCAGGTCCCAGTGATTAGCTGGAGGGTAAAGCAATAAGAAAAAAACCAACAATACACAAACTAATTTAAGAGGCTCTTTACTTACCAAATAATCATATGAGGTGTTTAAAATGACCTTCTTTCTTCACACATTTTTGGTATCTCTTTAGGAAATTATTTATCTTTAGTGTAGGTCATTTTGAGAAATGCAGGCACTTTCTGACGAACATTATTTTTGAGTTCTTGCATGGTGTGTGAGTTCGTCTTGTACATGGCATTTTTTTAATCTACCACATAGATAATAATTGCATGCTGTTAAATCGGGGGACAGAGGGCAATCTAAATTCCTACTAGTAACTTTGTTTTGTGGAAACACATTGTGAATTGCTGTCATGGAATTATTTGCAGTGGGAGCAGTGGCAGACTCTTGTTGAAAAAAAATGCATGACCACACTCCCTGTCAGTTAATTCTCATCTCACTCACATAAAAAAAATCCTCACTATGGGTAGAGCATCACTGATCGCACTGTATATCATTTTCACCATTAGCTCCACTGGGACAACACATTGGCGCCCTATGGGCATCCTGGCCTTAGGATTTCACTACAATATTGTGATGCCAGGTGGGAATGCCCACCAGTTCACGAGAAAATGAACTAGCAATGTTGGAACAAAAAGAATTTGTTAAAGCAGATTATCAATAAGCATCAGATGCTATTTCATTATAAACATTTTTTGCCGTAAATAATATTAATTATGTTCATTAATTTTAATATTGATAAATTTAACTACATCTTTAATTTTATTATTGACAACTTTTTATGTTAATCATTATGTTATGGTATGATGTATTAATCAACATCATTAATATTTACACACTTTTTTTTTGTTAAATAATTATGTATTTTGATATGGGACTTATTTGTTGGTTACATTTGATTCTATTAGTGTACAAGACTTAATAGCATAATTGATCATAACCTGAAATATACCTGCATTTTATCTGTATCAATATAACTAGAGCTCCAGAATTTATTTTGAGAGAATCTGGAGCTCAAGTTGTATTTATTTGGCTATTTAGCAAATAAAATTATAAAAATCAAATATTATATCCATAAAATGCACTTCAGTTATGAATGTTGTCTGGCATTTTAGTTTCTAATAACAATAAAACAGATGAATGCTGAAACTAAAGCAATTTAAAGGATATACTGTTTTATTTTTCATTTAAACTCTTTGGTAACAAATTGAAGACAACTTAAGCATGATAACATATAACACTAATTAATGTACAGTTATTAAAAACACAGTTTTTAAATCCATCAATGATGTCATTTACATCTTTTTATTTTTACAGATGTCAGAAAATGGAATGTCTGTTCAAGTTGCACTGCGAATTCGTCCACTTGTTGAGATTGAGGAGTCAAAAGGATACACTCCCTGTATAGAAATTATTCCAAATGAACCACAAGTAAACATTCGGGGAAATCGAGCATTTACCTATGATTTTGTATTTGGTCCAGAAGATTCCCAAGAGCATTTTTATGACACAGCTGTGAAGGAGTTGGTTTTTAAAGTTTTTAAAGGTTAGCTATCACAGTAGTTCATTTTATTATTATGATATGCAACATCAGCAAAATGTAGAAAACTTTGAAGGAAAGGCAAAAGTCAAACACCCCCCTTCCCCCACTTAATATGTTAGCAGAACAAGAGAGAACTGGAAAATGGAAAATTTAATAAGCATCATTTAAACTTTCTTCTTTCACATGTTTTGTTGATTCTCACCTTTTAATAAACACTGAACTCATTAAAGCATGAATTTGTGTATAGGACTTCTTGGTTCAAATCTACCTTGGACTGTTCTGCTGGATAAATTTTTTTTCCATATTTTTCCCAGCCATTATCACTGACAAATAATGTTCAGGTACCATTAACTTAGGCATGGAACACTTCTACTCCTCCCCAAAAAATTCCTTTCCCAGTTTCTCATTTAATCTCGTGTAATATCAGTGTCCCTATCTTTGATAAAATTAAAATTAATGATTAAAATGAGCACTAAACACTATTAAAACACTTAAACATCAGAAAAATAACAATAAAAACCATAGGTAAAGAAAGAAAAAAATTTAAATATTAATTCAATTTGGAATCAAATACAGTGAAACACCCATTAATAATCTCTTCTGAGTAGGATATTTAGAACAGTCTTTATGATTTCACTTACATGAGATTTACTCAGGACATATGTTTTGTGGAACTTTTTTCACATCATCAGCTGTTAAACGACAGAGTGTTTAACAGCTGATGTTGTGGAAAAAGTTCCACAAAACATGTCCTGAGTAAATCTCATGTAGTTAAATCATAAAGAGTGTTCTAAATATCATACTCAGAGGAGATTATTAAAGAAAAAATGTTGCAAAATAGGGATATTTGATAGTTTCCTTTTAAATGTACTGAGTAGAAAATGTATAAGGAAACATCTTTCTCTCATTCTAGCCAGTAAGCTGTAATCACTACCTTTTCCTCTTGCCTGCAAATTGATATCTGTACTTTGCACATCTTTACAATACATGCTTTCTGCCTGTTTTTCACTCATATAGTATTTATTGTGTTAATGAGAATTTGGTATATGTTTATGGTTATTGTATTGTTGCTGTTATTGCATATTACTTTAATATTACTATTTATTTTTATGTTAGATTATCTCATATTGTTAGTGCAGAGACAGTGGTGCATTATTAGTTAGGAGTTATATATTTATTTAATATACTTGAAGAAAATGTCACAAACAGAGAGGTTGGTTTCAAACGCAAAGAGGGCAGCCTAGGCTACATTCCCAAAAGGCAAGTATAAAAGGTAGGCATGCATGGGTTCTTTGTGGTCAAGTTAGTGACATGGTTTGCACATTGTGCAATTATTTTGAAAAGAAGAGGAAAAATGGTGCACCAAGTCATAGAAAGAACTGTGGCTGTATTGAATATATCAATGCACTGTAGTTAGAAATTTAGAGGGGGGCTGGATTAAAGGAGCTTAGTGAGAAAGAAAAAAAAATAGGAAAAGTATATTAGTACCACACTGGACCATCATTAGGAAGATCCATGGAAAACTCAAAAATTATAATCAAAAGAAAAAATACCAACCTGGATTGTTTCTAATAAGATGCAATGCAGCAGCATATTTATGCCTGCCATGAAAGAAAGGAGTACCCAGCATTGAAGAAACTTTGCAACAGTCTTAAAGATGTCAATCTGTTTAATGTTAACAAGTCCTTCCTTCAAACCCGTCTGATTGAACTAATCTCTATCTAATGAAAACTGAGTTGCAATGTTAGCAAATATACATGGTGTTTGACTGTAGCACCAATGTTTTATTTTTCCACCATTGTAAATATACCACAAAATACCTGCTAAATTTAGCCTGTTATTTTGGTTTATTAATCAACAAAATGACCAAAAATTAGATGAAAGAGGGATTTCAACAATAATTTTAACAATGCATGAAACCACTGTATTGATGATGTACACTATTGCCTGAGAGGTATTTATTTTAATGTACACACCTTCCTCCATTTCTGCCCATGTGCACTCATTATAAGTTCACAATGCTTTGCAAAAATAGTGGCACAAGTCTTAATGGATAAGCTCAGTATCGAAATGGATAAAGAAAATCTTGGTTCTAGTGATGAGAAACAAAAGGGGTGAAAAAACATTCATAACATTCTCGATAAACTTTTAGAAAAATCCATTTTCAATGCTCATTGAAGTTGCAAAATTTACCTCTCGGCTTATGGGAGAGTCTGTAGCAAGTTTGCACAGAGTACAAAAAGAAAGATTAGAGGAGGATGTGTTACTGTTAACAACACCTGTGGAGAAAAGACCCTTTTTTTTTTTTTTTGATTGATTTATTTATGGACACTCTTTAGCATCTGAGGTCATCAGCGTCCCATTCAAATCAGAGCGTGAAACGGCCAACAAATTTTGCTCAGAGGCCTCTCTTTCAGGCTTGAGGTTCTTTTTCATGCCATAAATGTACGACACGGGACCCATAGCTTTACTTCCCTTCCAAAGGAAGCCACACTTAGGATTTTTACGCCCGAAAAAAATCCATCAGTCCTAGCCGGTTCGAACCCACGATCTTGGGTATAGGAGGCAAGTATGGTAACCACTACACCACCAGGACCGACAAAAAAGACCCTGCAAACTAACTATAACTCAAGTTGATAGGTTTTTAGAAACTGCAATAGGTAGGAAAGTGCACAGTTGTTTAATAATAAACCCCCAACAATAGACAAAGTACTAAATGCTGTTAATAGTGAAGAACTGCCCACTTACAACAGAGTGAGAAAATCGTGAACTCATATTATGCCCTTTTTGTATGCATCTTATAAAAGCCTTTTAATGCATGCATTCTGTATTCATTTCCAGAGAGATGCCTTTCTACCTAAAATTACACTTTTTTAAGGCTCTGATCATCCCTATCATGTGCCTGAGAAATCCGAGGCATGGTGACAGATAGTTGGTTGCTAATATTACAGACGGCTCAGAATAGAGGGCTTAGAGCAATCTATTCTGTATGCCGTTACTTCCCTAACTCTCCATATATGGAGAATGAAATTAGGTGCCAGGCTACAAAATTGTGTGACAGTTTGTATTGCCTAACAAGACCTGAACCACATTTGAAGGTGCCATGCCTTGCCTGCAGACACCTTAAATGAATAATTCTCATCAGGTCAATAGGAACAAAATCCAAAAAAAATTTTGGTTTACACTGTAAGTCAAAATTTTAGTTATAAAACTAAACAATTTAAGCTATTAACATGTCTATATTCATATGATGTCAGATCTGCTCTTTACATCATAAGAGAAGTCAAACTTGCTCCATCACACTTACACCCACTAAATATAAATAAAATCCTAATAACCCCAAATCCTTTCTTTAGTTAAACCCTGCTTAGATAGGAACACAGCAACACTACACCACCAATTGCTTGGCTTGCTTGGTACTGGAAAGCAGTAGCCTCTATACCTCAAAGCTATAAGTGGTACCAACATTGCATGAAAGTTAATAATTGAATTGAAAACTAAAATTGCTCTAAGTGAAGAAAATACGAAAGTGTAATGTGTTGAAATACAGACTGCACCACTCCTCCAAATGTTGATAATCTTTGATCTATTGTGATGAAATACTGTGATAATTTATGAAGTCTCATTGTCTCTGTCATATTGGCACTCATGCTTGTACATATTATCTATAATGGCATCCATTAAGTGCAAACATATTTAAATGATTTCTGTTTCTGTGTCTTTAACAACTTATTTGAGCTACATGTCTTAGAAAACAAAGATGAAAGATAAGGGGCAGTTATAAAGAATAACAATTTTCTAGGTGTATCTTTTGTACATTGCACTCAATTCTTGCTTTATTGTGCTGCATGCAAGAAAGTCATAAGTACAGGACAATACATTGCCAAGGTGTTGCTTCAATGTACATGTCTTATTCCGTCCACTTCCATCAATGTCCAATCATATTGGTCTTTCCTCTCATTCTCCACACATAAGCGCTGAAGGATATAATGTTTGTTGACAGTGCATATCAGCTTTCTTTAAGCAGGGTGTAGGCTTTAATTTTGAAAACTTTTCAAATTGTAGTGTTCATGAAGACATGTCATTATTGCCTGGTGTTGCGGTGGTCTCTTTCAGCTAAAGAATTGTTCAGGAACAATGCGAGGAAGCATGAATCCTAGATAAATGCATATGTGAAATAATCTTCTCCTTAAAGAGAAGCTCAGAGGAAGAAGAGCAAAGCAATTCATCATTGGGAGTAACCACTCTTATTGCCATCAACATGTGTGATAAACTAATTTAACTGATGACATCACTCATCTGTTTGTAACATTATTATCATGACATAACTATGGTGGAGGAAATGTGAAAGCAATGTATTGCAGGATTGTAATTTTCTGTACTTACAAGTGAGTTTGCATTCATGATTGCAAAAAAGTTGTGGTTCATGTAACAAGTATGCATGACTGTGTGGTATAATTCATATTGCACTTTGGGGCCATGTACATCTCACATACTGATTTCAAACAATAGGTTTCTGTCGACTTTGGTAAAAGATTATGAAGATGAAGATATCCACAAAATATAGAATGTCAAACATTTCATTGTCAAAGGTTATCTTGAATTTTTTTCACACCCAAGCTCAAAGAGCATTGTTCTGAACGTTTGTGGCTAAAAGAAATCTTGCAATCCTGAAATTTTCAATCACATAATCAATTATGTGAAGTTTCAATTGCTGGTCTTCCTCTCCTTTCTTTACCAGATATAGATGACGTATGTCTTGTACCATACAATAGCATTTATAAAGTGTATTGGAGCTTTAATAGTGTTCTTTTTTCTCCCCATAACCCTGAAATGGCTTTTCCAGTGGCACATTGTTTGTGTGATTTTGGCACTGTTCGTAATGTAATTATCTGTTTGGATATTTTCTGAATATGCCAAATTCCAGTATGTTTTGTTTTTTGATGATTTTGCTATCAAGGAAGGGGAGAGTGTTATTGATTTGTTTTCATTGTGAATGTTACTATGCTGTCTTTTATGTTGAATAATTTGATAACAGAAGTCATCCTTGTATTGATCAGAATCATAATAGTAATTATTATTTTTAATAACAAAATGTATAACAACAGCAGCTCTTTGGGGACCTCTTTGTCAGTTGTTGCTTCAAAGGAGACCATAAAGGCATTACATGGTCAGCTGAAATGTCACTTCACCATCCTTTATCTGGTTTTTCAAATTGGGAGTTCTTAACCTCTCCATTGTGCAGCTTCCAAATTTTCAAGAATTTGTATGCAGTCTATTCCTCACCAACCTCTTTGGAAAATTCCAGAAGAAATTGAACCTGTGTCCTTAAGATCAGCAGACTGGCTTGCCAACTAATAGACCAAAGCGGTTGTTGCATAATTCTACAGAGTTTTTGTTTGGACACTTGGCCAGCTTAATAGAGATTTGGCTGTCTGGTGTTGCACTGTTTCTAACCAGTTCTGTTCCCCCCTTTCATTTTCCCTCCTCTCCATGTAACGGCTAATCAGTTCGCACAAAGTTTTTGTGCTGTACAGAAGGTGAAGAGTTGAGTGACCACATGCTTCAGTGTTATAGTTAGCGCTGTTGTAATGCCAAAATGTCTATATTTAAGCTCACAATCTTCATGTATCATTCCTATGTGACAATAAACTCTTGTAAAGAATTGAGACTGCAATTTATAGATAGATTCCTTGCTATTCATGCTTCCCACAAAGAAATGGTTTGTAATGAATAGATTTAGGGAAACAGCATCTGTTCTTGATAAAAAAACAAAGTAAAACATGTTTTACAGAGGAAAATCTGATATCAAAGAAAAGTTAGAATAAAGCCTTAAGAAATTTCTGAGAAAATTTGCACAGGAATCAGGAATATTGCAAACTTGGCTTGGAGTGCCATTAAACTTTAAAATTTAAACCCTATAAGATAACTGTAGTTCAGGAATTGCAACCATGCAATAAAGTGAGCAGAATTAGTTTCTGCAATTGGTTTTGAATAATGTTAGTGATTGTTCTATTGATCCATGTTTAATTTTTTTACAGACAAAGCATTGGTCATTTAGCTACACAAAAGAATAGATACTGGAGCGAGGAGAGGGAAAAAAAAAAAAAGAACTTGTACACAAAGTTCTATTGTATGACAAAATAATTGGTATTTGTTGCGCTGTGAATGCTTACAGAATTATAGAGTAATTGCTGAAATTTCAAAAAAAGAATTAATTAGTGTTAATGATGTGAGAGATGTGCAGCTGCACAAGGACATCATTTCTGACATTTTCTATGACGAAGGTTATTGTAATTATAATTTGCATAAGAAACCTATAAGCTTGAATTTAAGGGGCTGTGAATATCTGACTCTGCTGCTAAACAGCATACTTTTCAGTGCCAAGCAAATCTCTGTTATGTCAGCCATGTGTCCAAATGAGGGCTCTGTAAAATCTTGCTTACCTCAGGGTAACATATATGTTTTTTGATTTCTAACTGTAATTCTCTTTGTTTCAGGTTATAATGTAACTATTTTAGCATATGGTCAGACAGGTTCTGGAAAAACATACTCAATGGGTACAGCATATTCTGACTGTGAAGACATGGGAATAATTCCAAGAGCTGTGGGTGACATATTTCGTCAAGTTGAAAACATGAAGGACTGGGAATTTAAAATAACAGTAGCATTTATAGAGGTATGTTATATACATTAAAATTTTTATTTAAAATACTTCTTGTATGTATGTGTTATAATTTTACTTGTATTAAAACATATTTACTGACATTTTTTTTAGCAAGGCTGGAAAACACACAATGTTTGAAAATGCTATCAGGTATGATTTTGTGTTTTTAAATAGGACATTTTAATTATATTCTTATTTGTGTGAAAAGGGTCCAGTAGAATAAATTTTGTGTTTATTACATTTCTAGGTTGTTTATTAATTATCTTGTGTGTTTATTTGAATAAATTTAAATTTTTTATAATCATTGGACTTTATTTTACAGTGAAACATGAATTTGTTTGTCACATTCCATATACAGTGAGGTTATTTGAATTACAGGCCAGCAGAGCTTGGCAATATACTGGGAGAAGCCTGTGATCAATGTCTTATAATGCATATGCAAGTAGCAGCCTTTAGTTAGTTTCAGAGAGCTTTGTACGAGTGGTTATGTATTTGTGTGTTACCTTAAGCATTTGTTGTGCTAATTTTTCTTCATTAATTATGTCACTACATAAATATAGCCTTGAATGGGTTTTTGTAAACAATACATATGTGAAAATGGATTCTTGCATAGTAGTAGTAAGGTGATTCACAAGAAGGTGTCTTGGCAATCATGTTCCAGGTAGAGAAGCTTTATCAACTTGTTAAAAGTTTCAAGAGACAGTGTTCTGTCAATGACAAACAATTTCTGAACCATTATGTTCTTTGTAAGAAAAGGTAAAATTTCTACAGTTGCAAGCAATGTATTGTTGCTGAGGGACTTCATTTTCATCTGTTATAATGCAGATTAGTGATTTTTATAAGTTTTAAATATGGTATCATTTTATGTTTGTAAAAATTTTAATGCTAAATTAAAAATACTAACTTTACATATGGTGGCTATATCTCCTGTTTTCCAGTTGCAGTGGCTGCACTTTCATAGTAAGCAGTCATGCTTAGGCAGCCTATAACTCAAATGACGTCATTGTATTTTATTTCTAAACTTAATACTTTATAGGTAGTTTTGAATAGTGGGAATTTTCACAGTGAAATATAATTTGTTATATTGATACATGCTACTTTTTTGTGTTTTATTTGTCACCTTGCTACATTGATCTTCTTGTGACCTGTATATAAAATGTGAATTCTGTAGGTATAAATCTGTAGTTATAAATGGAATGAAATGAATTAATAATAGTGCAAATGAGCGCTGAGTCCTTGACATCTGAAAGCTATTTGGTATTCACCTTCTCAAGATAAGGAAAAACTCTGACATAGCTTTACCTGACTGGGAATCAAACCCAGCCCTCTGGATTAGTTGTGGCAAATGCTACCATTAGACCATGGAGGTGGTCATGCTTTTTATTTCACAGATTTATGAGCTATGTTAACAAATTTAAAATTGTGATTTTAATTAGTTTATTGTTATAAAACTTTCATTTTGTTTTATACTATTGCTATGGTTCACCTAGTGTTTAACAAGCTGTAAAAGAAAATGACAACATTTCAAATTCTATTTAGAGCAGGTTGTCTATGGGATAATATCCACAACTTCTGCTCTACCTGAGAAGGTGAATATTATGGTTAAGTGTAGATATATTTCATTCTTACTTGCATTAGTGGTTCCTCTATTCCTTGTCAGTTGGCATGAGATCTAACCCAAGCAAAATTAAATACTTACATACTTTTCAATGAACATGCTGAATGGAAGACACAGTCTAGTATAGGATGTTGTGATGTCATCAATCTTATCATTTTTACACATCATGAATCTTTTCATCAAAACGAAGACTGCTGAGACATAAAACTTTTCCTGCAGTTTATTTGAATTGCTGAGACAAGTTCCATAGCACCACAACTGCGTATTGAGGAAGATCAAGAAATCGTTTATACCTAACAAGGAAGAAATAATCTGCAGGATGTTGAAGATCCAAATATCAGCACAAGATAATTTAGCCATAGTATTTGGTACATCCCATATGACTGTGTGGAGGATACTCCATGAACAGATATTATACCCATATCGTTGTGTTTAGAGTCTTGTGCTTATTATGAACCATTACATAAAAGCCATATCTGTGCAGTTAGTTGTTCAAATGCAACTGAACTGCAGTGCAAAGCAAATATAAGATACTGAATAATCATGAATGTACACAAATGACAAATGTAATTAAGTGACCTTGGCAACATATCATTGTTTTCTAATGTTCATAAGAACATCACTTACAGGTTAAAATTAAAATATTAATTGGAACTTTCACAGTGAAGCCAATCATATAATTGATATTATTGTATGATTTAGTTGAACTACGCACTCTTGATGCTTCACTTACTTTTACTTGTACTTGAACAAGTAAGTGAAGCATCAAGAGTATGTATTTCAACTAAATCATACAATAATATCAATTATCACTTAACAGGGTTTTTTATTAGGGCACTTTTGGGAACCTTCATCTGTGGATGACTTCTTGGCAAGTTTTCGGCTGTTTGGTGTGATCATGGTTGGATCAGAGTTGCTTCTACAAGGGTCATGCCGAAAGTTTTCAGCTGTTCCCAAAAACAACTAAATTTCAAAACTCTTTCACATTTTCTCAAAGTAGTCCCCTGCGACACATACACTTATTTATTTGCACAAACACTTAGCAAACATTTCTTGCCACACTTTTTCTTTGACGCTGTTCATAGCCTCCAAATATGCACTAATAGCTTCACCATCTGAAGTAAATCAGTGCCCCTGCAGCCTTTCCTTCATTTTGGGGTACACAAAAAAGTCACGGGGCCAAGTCTGGTGAGTAAGGTGGATGGGATAGCACCCTGATGCCCTCTTCATTCAGGAAATCCATCATTCTGACAGCAGTGTGAGAGGAGGCATTGTCGTGGTGCAGCAGGAGATGTCCCTTCCATGACCTTGGATGCTGTTCCTTCCACAGCTTGATGACCTCTGGAAGGCAGTACTCGGTGTACCATAGCGCAGTGACTGTGCGTTGGTTCTCTTGTGGAATGATTGCTATGGGACCCTTTCTTGAGAAAAAAGGCGACCATTTTTTTCCCAACATTTCGGACCCTCTTGACTTTTGTTGGAGATGGTTCATTTTCAAAGCACCAGACATGTGACTGCTGTTTAGTTTCTGGATCATAAAGGTATATCCATGTTTCATCGCCCATAACAATGTTATATATGTCCCAACTTTCACCAAAATGAATTTTTTAACATAAATTTGCACCAATCCACCCGGACTGCTTTTTGATGATCGGGAGGGAATGTGGGACCCAATGCGCATATCTCTTGGTGAGACCAAGATGTTGATGCACAATTGTTTGTACTGCTATGATCCAATGTTTAATGTCTTCTCTATCTCAAGGAATGAGATATGCAGATCTTCTTTCACCATTTTCCTCACAGCTTCAATGTTTTCGGGCATAACTGCAGTTTATGGCTTAGCTGCACCAGGCTCTTCAAAGGATTCTTTCCCCCTTTGAAATTCATGAAACCAGTTTCTAACTGTGGCCAGTGAAGGAGCAGGGTCCCCAAATGTTTCTGACAAAATTTGGTGGCTCTGCTTGGGGTCTAACCCCATTTTGAAATTGTAATAGATCATTGCTCGAAAGTCACATCTGGATGGCTCCATTTTCATAACATACTGGTCAATGGATGACATAGTACTCTCCCCCCTAATGACTCAATGCTTACATATATCACAATTGTTTTTCCGGGCCATCATAAATAAACATCAGGCTATCAGATGCATGTAGTGGCAACTTCCTCCCTTGGCATATTGCGACAGAGCTAAAAACTTTTGGCATGCCCCTTGTATGTCAATATCTATCTCAGTTTTTTTAGAAAGAACATTTTTTCGAGTGTGAATAGTTTTTTGGAGCATATATTTCTTTTAACAAAATGCCTTATTGCTTAATTTCATGGTTGTATTCCCAAAAATGAGTTGCTACTGCTGATTTTTCAAATTATTCTAGTTGAACATTTTTAAAGTATTCTTTTTTCCTGGTTTCCAAATTTCGCTTAGTTTTTACTTTCTATTTTAAATTTCAAAAACTAAGAGAAATTTGGAAACCAGGAATAAATAAAAAAAATTGAAAAATTGGTCGTAGCAACTCATTTTTGGGAACACAACCACAAAACTAAGCAAGATGGTATTATTTTAACATTACTTACACTATTTATGAGGAAATTGCTCATATTTCACTAGTTTTGTTCCACTTACTTGGATATGTTTTTCAAAGGCTGTTGCCTTTGTCAGCTTCCCAGCTTGGTATTAAAATGTCCCTCTGTGAATTTTACAAACTTAGTGATTGTTATTGTTTGGGAGGTCAATATTAACTGCAAGTTAACTATATATAAGAACCAAAGTTTTATGCCACAAAAATGAAATGCTGAAAGAGAAATACAGATTCCATGATACTTCTTGTTCAGCCTCTGAAGAAGCACATGTAGATATCCAAAATATCATAATTTGTGTAATTTTGATTTTTAATTTTTATTAGATCTAAATTCCTTGTTCTTGTTTGATATTTGGGACTGATGTGTGTTTTTATACTGGAAAAAAAATCGTTGAATATATGTTATTTATTAACTTACAAAAACCTCTTCTCCTTCTCCTCCTTTTAGCTCCCCAGCTGTGAGAATTTGGCAGCTACTTGATGTCTTCTTTCAATCTGGAAACCTTTTGCTTAAGAAAATCCTTGAGTATAGGCAACATATGGTGGTTGAGTGTCTTAAGTATAATGACACAAGCTCTTCATTATTTAGAGTCATAAAACTTTATCTTGGAAAGTGTGTTTGTTATATTAGGTTGCTATGTGAACTTACCGTTATATTCACCAAAATATCTGCAATTGTATACCTTATATTATCAATGTTAATTGTCAATTAAAATAAGTAATTATGATGTATTGAAATGCAAAGGGATTAGTGGTAATGTAAGTTCTGTGGTGTTGAAAATATTAGTATTATGACATTGTATTATTTGGTTTGATTGTCATAAATATGTATAATTTTTCCATGCACCAGGTGGCAAGGATTATCCTAGACACCAAACTAGTGAAGTGAATAACTTTTGGTTTGTATAAGGTGAAATGGTATTTTTTTTTTTTAATTTTTTAATTTTATTTTTGTTTATTTATTTTTTTGTGTGTTTTGCATTATTATATTAACATGTTTTAATTTGCTATATATGCAGATTACTTTTTGACTGCAATAAATGTAGGATAGTGTTGATTGTGCTGTTTTTATATGCTAGTGTTTATTTTTCATCCAAAATGGTTACCTTAAAATCTCTTAAACAGCCATTTGTATATTTTGTTTGTTCTGCTGTAGTTTGTAATCCAGTCCTTATAGCAATGATTTTGGTCATTAATCACCACTATCTATAGTAGTACTTTGTGTTACAGACAGAAAATCTGATTAAAAAAAAGAGGAAAAGAAGAAAGTATGGAACAAAAACTGTTCTTCTGTTTGGAGAGCTCTCAACCAAAAGCCTAGTTCCACGGAACATACTTTATAGTTTTGATATTCATTATAATTATTGTTTCAGTTATATAAAGAGCAGCTATATGATCTTCTTGCCTCAAGTAGAAGTATGGTAGATATTCGGGAGGATGGGAAATGCATTCGTATTCCCGGATTGACAGAAGTTCCTGTTTTCTCTGCTGCAGATACTATAAAATGTTTAGTACAGGTAAAAATATAAAAAAAGGTGCACTTTCTGACTAGTGTTGCTGAACCATTTCCATTCATAAGTTCTTGCTCATAAATACTAAATTTAACAGGGTTCTTCTGGAAGAGCAGTTGGGGCCACTGCAATGAATGCCCAATCTAGTAGAAGCCATGCAATCTTCACCATTACAATAGAACAACAGAAAATTGATGATGTGTAAGTACATTTATCACAGTTCAATCTTTTATTTTATGTATATATGAAAGATCACTGAAAATAAATGTGAATTCCAGTAAAGGGTAAACTTAAGAAATAAAACCTGTAAAGTAAAGGAGGTGCATCTATAACTGAACTGATTTCTTTGCCACTTCCCTGTGGAACAGACAGTAGTATAGGTTGTGGAAAGTATGAGGTATGCCTATAAAATAACTGGATTCATTTTTTGTCAATTCCCTATGGTGTTTAGAAAAGACAACATTAGAGGTTGTTATTCTGCATTTACGTATCATTCAAGCCTGAAATATTCAAGATGATGTGGCAAGTGGTGGTTTTGTGGTAGCCTTTGTTTGCAGCACGCTGTGCATCTGACCTGCATTAGGAAAGTGTTAAATAGAACCTTGATTCATCGTTTTTGGAGGGACCAACTTAAAAAATTATGAACGTGGGAAAACTATAGGTACAGGAAGTGTATAAATAATGTTCAAAAATAAATAAAGTTGGTGTATAAGCATATAGTATATTTTACATCAATTTTGCACGTGCACATTTTACATGTTTGTTTTTGGTCCTGGTGGTCTAGTAGTAGCCATACTTACTTCATAGACCCAAGATTGCGGGATGGATATTTTGGGCTTAAAAATCCTAAGTATGGCTTCCTTTGAAAAGAAAGTAAAGCCATGAGCCCCATGTGGTAGATTTATGGGATGTAAAAGAACCTCAAGCCTGAAATAAGCTTTTGAGCAAAATTTATTTGCTGTTTTTTCATACCCTGAATTGAAATGGACATTAATGACCTGCAATGTTAGTCTATAAATAAAACAAATCAATGCATTTATCACTTTCTTTGAAAAAGGTTGTTAATTGACTTTTGATGCAAAACGAATTTTCCACATTCAACACATTCCGTTGCTCACTATTGTCCATACCGTCATTCATGTACATTGCACTTTCACATGTTTAGATCTTTGGCTTTTTTGGTGCAACATCTTCTTGCTCCCTTCCCCCATGTTGCCAACACTTGCTACTCCTCCACTTCATTTTCATGAACACTTTGAATGCTACATGTGACAATGCCCTCATCCACTGCCATGTAGATTTAAAAAATGATGGCCCCAGCAACTCTGGCCCATTCTTCGCATTGGCTGTCATCCTGTTTCTCCAAAGTATCAGCAACTACATTGATTTCTTGGATCAAGTATGATGCAAACTCTCTGTATATGTTACAGTCACTACTTCACTTATTCCTGTTTGACTTGGGGCCTTCTGCGCATCATTAATTCACTCCATTTCATTTATGCGTACAGACTTACACCTATAGTATTCAGCCCACAATCTACTACAGACATTGCAAGAAGATCTCTGCAGTCAAAGTGACAATACAACTAAAAATTAGAAAAAAATATTACCCAAATCCTTGTGAAAATTATGAATGAATGAAAAAATCATTATTTTTTGTCCTTTGTCCCAGCCATATATGAGTGTTGTTAACTAAAGAATGATCATAATTTTTGAAAACATACCTTTACTCATAATTCTGATGAACCTTCTCAAAGAAGTTCTCATTTGATGCATTGTACCTATCCCAGCATTTCTGCCAGTCTTCAGAAACATTACGGAAACCATTTTTTACAGGTCCTTCAGAATCGCCTTTGCAGCCTTCATCACTGTCTCTTGGTAATGGAAATGCTTCCCATGCGAGCCTTCTTTCAATTTGGGAAAAAGGAGTAAGTCACAGGCGGTTAAATCTGGACACTTCACATTGTTGAGATATTCGGCAACAATATTTGTGAGGTGCAATTTTTAATTTTCCAATGTGTGGATGGCACCTAGTGAAATCATTTCTGAAAGTGTTCGCAAGGTTATTTGATGATCTTCTCTCACAATGAGAGCAATGGTGATGTTTTCTTCAATTAGAGGAGACAATGTCCACCTTTCTTTAATAACAATTATCTGCCCTCTTTAAACATCTTAAACCATGTGCTATATGAAAGAACAAACTCTCCATAGGCCTCCATTAAACTTGCATAGGCATTGGCTGAAGATTTGTTGAGACAAAAGCACAATTTCAGAGTAGAATGTTGCAGTAGGCTGAACTGAACATGCCTCAACTTGGCACATTTCTCACAGGGGGTAACTGGAAGTAATAACAATGAAATTAATGTTACATATATATTACATATATTTTAATATACATTATAGTAATGTATAGTTAAATTTCAGTGCAATAAATTATGCATATAAATAAGACATAAGTCATTCACCTTTGAGTAAGGTCGGTCCTGGTGGTTTAGTGGTAACCATACTTTCCCCCTAAACCCAAGATTGTGGGTTCAATCCCTGCCAGGATTAGTGGATTTTTTGGGGTGTAAAAATTCTAAGGGCTTCCTTTGGAAGGGAAGTAAAGCCGTGGGTCCCATGTGATAGATTTATGGCATGAAAAAGAACCTCAAGCCTGAAAAAACAGGCCTATGAGCGAAATTTATCAACTGTTTCATGCCCTGAATTGAATGGGATATTGATGACCTGAGAAGTTAAAGAGCATTCATAAATAAACCAAAATCATTAACTTTCAGTAAAATGCTGTAACTTGTCTTCACCAGTATGTGGAGAAAATTCTCACCTATAATATTTTTAGTCATTTCAGAGGAAGGTGAATGCTCAGTCTTGAGTTGATGGAATTGGAACTGGTCAAATGGCACGGGTCTTGTAGCCAATACAAGATTCTGGATATTTAATTTTTATTTATTTTTTTATTTTAAATACACTGATAACATTTTACAAACTGAAGTAACAATCATCAGTGCAATTTTCTTGTTCATGCTATATCATAGGGATTCATAACATGGATTTCCATTTACTGTAGAACCACTATTAAAATTTGTTCAAAATATGAAAGATTTTATAAAATATTAGGAAATATTGAATTGCACTCATTGAATTCTACATAAAAATTTATGTTTATTCTTACTTTACAGTTAGCATTTTTAAAGATGAAATTTCATATTTTTTTCAATTATTTTTGTCTCTGGCAGCAATTCCTCCACAACAGCAAAATTCCACTTAGTTGATCTGGCTGGTTCTGAAAGATCAAAGAAGACACAAGCTACGGGAGAGAGGTTCAGAGAAGGTGTGAATATTAATCGAGGACTTCTTGCTTTGGGAAATGTAATATCAGCTCTAGCTGATGATAATGGCCAAAAAGGGTACATTTCCTACAGGGACAGCAAACTAACTCGTTTATTACAAGGTAATTTTCTGTTGTAAGGAAATAAAGTACTTTTTTTTTTTCTTCTTTTCTTTTCTTTTCTGTCTCTCTTTTGGTACAGTTAAAGTTGAAAGGGGAATTTTGTCCGTGCAAGTGCATTGAGCATAGTGGTAGGTTTTTTTTAAAATTTTGTAGAGGTCATTGTGTAATCATTGTTTCTCTTTATTGTACTTCAGTTGGCAATAGTACCAAGTGCTCTTTGCCATGCCACATTGGTTGGTGGGTAAAACTCTGTTTTTAGCTATAGAAATTAGTTTGTTAGGTAAAAGATAAATTTATCCTTATAAATTTCAAGAATCTCAGAAAATTTTAATTTCATTAACACATGACAGTGCATGACTGCATTGATGTATCTAGAGCTTATGTAACATCATAAACTACTGTGCAATCAGTAAGGCCCCATTCACAATGAAAATTAAATGTAATGCAAAGTTAAACATAAAAACTAGATGCTATGCATTGTAAAGGAACCATTCAAAATGAATTGCTTAAACATAAAAATAAACTTACAATTAGACATAAACTTAGAACCTTGCTAGGTCCAAAATTTTGCTTCTGTGTCTAAAAACTTAAGAAATCAGCCGATCAGAACTCAGCTGCTCTGTTTGTAGAGCTCTATTGTAGAAACAGCTGAAGATCAGTGGTTCTAGACAGAATGGGGTCATTGGACAAAAGATTAACTGCATTATACGAAAGCTTTCTTGCTTATATTACTTCAATCAAGTTAGTTACTGCCATGCACTTTGATGTTCATAAATGTTATTGCAATCTGCTCAGAAGCAGCCATTTTCTATCAGCTCTTTGTTGATCTTTGCTTCTTCTTCCAGGGGTGAGGAGGCTAATACTTAATGTTTTCATCTTTCATAGTGAATGCCTACATACTACGAAGTTTGTGTGTTACATCTTATTATATTTGCATTTAATTTTCATTGTGAATGGGGCCTAATGCTTCCCCGTGTGACACGGGATTTTTCCTATGAGCGAGTCCCAACTCGTCTCCCTTGCTATGGAAACTGTACTTGCTCATTTGCTGACTGTCACAGTGGTAGCACAGCTGTTTTCAGATATTGCTTTTTCTGAATTCCACAGTATACATAAAATATATTTTGCATTGTATGTTTATAACAACACAAAGTATTTATGCACGGTTCATGTGTTAACTCACTGGTGAAAGAATCATAGAACCTTTTTTTTTAAAGCATACAATTGATTCTGTTACTTAATGTGAATCCATACTAACCCCTTAGTTCAAAGAATTGCCTAACAGGGAGTGTGATCATGCATTTTTTCAACAGGATGCTACCATTGCTCACAATGCAAGTCAGTCCATTGTGAGAGCAATTCAAAATGTGTTTCCAAAAGACGGGAGTTATTAGTAGGGATTTGTTGCCTCCTCGGTCCCCTGATTTAATAGTTTGCGATTATTTTCTGTAGAGTAAATTGAAAGATGGCATGTTCAATTTGAACCAGCATGCCATACAGAACTCAAAAGATAATATTTTCCAGGAAATTGTCCTGATTTCTCGAAACTACGGTTGATGAATAATTTCTTAAAGATAAATGCCAAAAATTTGTGGAGAATGAAGGTGGGCAGTTTTAACGCCTCATTTGATAAATTATAATTAATGAGTCTCTTAAATTGGTTTGTATATTGTTGTATGCTTGGTTTGTTTTATTGTTTTATGATCCTAATCATCGAGATCCGGCCGGCTAATGAACGGTGAGCTCGTCCATAGGCAAAGCACTCTGGGGGGAGGGGGAACTGATCACATGATATAATATAAGGTGGGGGTTTCTGCTGAGGTTAACTGTTAAAGCTAGTTTCATAATGACTTGATTACTGCATTCCAGTAGGTAGCAGCTGATGAACCTGGGACTGGGGAGCAGAGCCACCACTCAAATTAGAATTTTGATTGCAGTTAGTGCATTCTGGATTTGCAGAAGGCACTGTTCTATTTGTTAAATTTTTTTATCTTAATTGGGCTTTTTGTGTTTATTTTGTTATAAATATTTTCTATGTTGATGTGTGTGAAAAATAAAAATTCATTCATTCATTCATACTGCATTTACATATGACTGGACCTTCTCATGAACAGAACAGAGAAAATCTTCAGTTTTTAAGTTAATATAGACTTAGGGAGACTTGATGGTTTAAGTTGGTTTCTACAAAAGCAGGAAACAGCTTAGAGGTCGAAGATGGAAAAAACACAAAGGGAGAAGGCAAATACGCACAAGTAGTCAAATGAAATTGGATAAATGTAGATTCAAAAGTAAATATTTGAGCATAGGGATTTGAATTATCAGTAGTGAGTTGGAATGTTGGGAGGTTTATTGGATAAGGTGTGTAATGGTAAAATCCTAAGAGTATTGAAAGTAATAGATGTAATAGTGTCAGTTGAAACATAGGTAGCAAAGAAAGTAAATATTGAAATACCAGGATTTGATTTTTATAGTGTAAAGGGTGTTAAAATTAAAAATAAAGGAAGGGATATGGTGGATTAGGTTGCTTTGTAAGGAAAGAAAAAAGTTTTAGAGTAATGGAAAAAAAAGAGTTGAATAATTAAGTGCTATGGTTGTCTTTTTGTGAGATTTACCCAAAAAGTGGCTATTTATGTATTTGTATTGTTTATAACCTGCCTAGTACTTCAGAGTACTATGATACAAATGTGTTTGGAAAAGTAAGCTATGGTATTGAGGAGCTGCGAAATAAATATGAGCAAGTGGAAATAATAGTGTTAGGTGACTTAAATGTAAGGATAGCGAAAGGTCAGATCAGTTAACTAACCAAATTGATGAAAATGATGCAGATTTTATACTAAAGAGAAGATATAGTAAGGACAAGTTTTTTTTTTTAAATAGAGAAGGGGAAAAAGCTTTTAGATTTATGTGAAGATAATAGTCTTATACCATGTAACAGATTGAGAGGATCTGATTAGATGGAGATTTTACATTTGTTGGACAAAGTGTGGTAGATTATATGTTGTATTCACTCACTAGTGATAATTTGATTAGAGATTTAAAAGTTATGAATATGGTATTAATGTCTTGTCATTTCCACTAAGATTAAAATTGGGGGAAGTAAGGAGAAAAAAGGCGGAAGTATGTGGATAAGTCATATTGAGGTTTACAAATGGAAGGAAGAGAAATATGACTCATTTTGTAAAGAGTTAAATTTGGAAAGAGGTAAAATTTTACAAAAGGAAATATAGAGTCTAATAATTGCAAATAAAGCCAGACAGGCAGTGGAGAAATTGAAATATAGTGTGAAAGGGGTAGGGAATGATATGAAAGCTGTGTTTTATGATGATAACAAAAGGAAATGGTTTGCTAAAGATTGTAAAATGGCAAAGAGAAAATTTCTTGATACTTATAGAGATATAGGTGCCTCATTGAGGATACCGCTATGGGTGGCCAAGGTTGTTAAGGCGCAGACTCATGAGCAGGTGGTCTAGGGTTCGAATCCCGTCAGGACCGCCCTCCCTGACTGTGAAGTTTTTTCCAGGTTTTCCTCAGTCCTCATAAATGGCAAATGCCTGGGAGGTACCCTAAACTTAGGCCTGGAACGTTTCCTTCCTTTAAAAAAAAATCCTTTCCCAATGTATCATTTCATCTCGTGTATCATCGTGTCACCGCCTGTGGTGCCTCAGTAGTAAAAACGGGTTTTAAGCACTAATCAAAAAAATCATCATTAATCATTGAGGATAAAAAAAAAGGAATGGGGCAAATGTATAAGTAAAATATTTATAGATGCAGAAAAAAATCCATAATACAATGAGGATGAAGTCAGTGTTTAAATGTTTATATAGAAATGGGATAATGAAGAGAAAAAAAGTTGGTGTGCTCATTTTAACACGTTATTAGGGCAAGAGAACTTAATTAGAATAGAAATAGATTTCGTAGGAAATACGGGAAGCTATTGATGATTTAGATAGGGCAATTTCAGAGGAAGAATTTTATAATCAAATTAAGAAATTAAAGTTGAAGAAAGTAAGTGGTATTGATGGAATTCTGGAGGATTTGGGTAAAGGAAGATAATGGGAGAAAAATAGTGGTTAAATTGTTTAATAAAATAAAGGAAACAAAGAAATACCCAAGATGTGGAAAAGGAGCATGATAGTACCCATATGTAAAGGGAAGGGTGATGTAAATAATCCGGATAATTATGAGAGTATGAGTCTTCTTCCCATTTTAGGCAAGGTTTTTACAGGAATTCTAGCCAGTAGTTTAAGGAAATGGTTTGAGAAAGAGAAGAAATTTTCAGAGTTTCAAACAGGTTTCAGAGCAGGAACAAGGACTGCGAATAATTTTTCATAATAAAGACGATTGCAGATAAATGTTTAAGCAAGAAAAGAGGAGGAGTTTATGTGGTATTTATAGACTTTGAGAAGACATTTGATACTATAAATAGAGAAGCAGTGTGGTTAAAACTAAAAAGGAAAGGAATAAGTAAGATAACCTAAACTTAGGTATTCATTTTTTACACTAAACTCCATTCATTTACACAAAAGTAAGATGCGTTTCGGGAGAATCTCTCCCATCTTCACAAAACCGCCGTTCAGTGAGCATGCATATGCATGATCTGCAGCCTGGCAATGTAAGGAATGCTCTTTACATGCATAAATATGATAGGTTAATGAACTTTGATACTCCTGCAGATGAAAATGCTATTTTAAATTTCATCTTCTTTCCACCAGAGCACAATGAGGAGAAACTAAGAATCTTCCAATAGTTCATAGGTAACAGGATGCAGATGATGGATTGCAAAACATGTACCTTGTGTATGTATATATAAACAAATAAAAGAAGCCAAAAGAATGCTTAAATTTGATTCAGTTATACAAAAATTATGCCATAATAATAACTGCTTGGTTTTGCTATGTTGAATGCTTGCTGCACATTGAATTTTCAAATTTATGTGCAGTCTGTTAAAACACTTTTAGATACAGTGTGTTAACAAAAATATTTGTTTTGATTGCAGATTCTTTGGGTGGCAACTCAATGACTTTGATGATTGCCTGTGTGAGTCCTGCTGATTATAACTTAGAGGAAACTTTAAGTACTTTGAGGTATGCAGACAGAGCAAAAAGAATAAAAAACAAGCCTATAGTGAACCAGGATTCCAAATCTGCAGAGATATTGAGACTGAAACAGACAATTCAAGGGTTACAGCTGGAACTATTTTCAGGTGGCAAAGGCGGTATTTGCCCCCCAGAGCATTTAGAACTAGAGCAGCAAAACAAAGGGCTAGTGAAAAAAAACAGGATGCTCACAGAGGAGCTTAGCAAAGCTGTAAGTTCTACAACAAATATGTATGAGAAAGCTCTAATGGCTGAACTTGCAAGGGATCGAATAAGCCTCAAACTAACAGAGCTACAAGCAGAATATGGTGTTGCTATGGATAGCCTCAGTCAAACTATGCAACAAGAAAACTGTCCTGCTAATTTTCTAGAGCAACTGAAAAGTCTTCGAGATCTACAGGAAAAAATTAAAGAGTTACAGGTTTGTAAACTTTGTGTTGTTTACCCAACTTTAATAAACTATGAAATTTGTTACTTTAAATCTCAGTTAGCATAAATAAGATGAATCCACTTACAGTGTAAGCTTTAATAGTAACACTGCACTCAAAGAAACAAGCAGAAAGTTGAGTTTAGGTTAGAAAGGTTAGAAGAAAGTCCATAGAAATCTGTAAGAAAACTTACATAGGAATCAGGAGTTTTGCAAACCTAAACTTTTAAAATTAAAACCCTATAAGATAACTGTAGCTCAAGAATTGCAACCTAGCGTTAATGTGAGTAGAGTTAATACCTGCAATTTGGTGTTGTATAATGTTAATGACTACTCTCTTGACCCTCATTTAATTTTTTTTACTAATGGAGCGTGACTTTATGTACATGGCCATGCAGTGTTACAAAACAATAGATACTAGAGTGCAGAAAAACCTGATCTTGCACACGAAATGCCATTGCATAACTAAAAAATTGGTATTTGATTTGCTGTGAATGCTTATAGAATTATACGGTCTTATATTTTTTGAAGAAACAATGAATGGACAGTTAATGTTTATGAAAGGTTTTAATTTTTGTACTTTGTATTTTCTTCCCTTTAAAAGCAACCAAAAGCATTTCTACGCAAAATAATTTTGAGATATGCTTTATATTTTCTAAGAATTCAGAAAAAAACATTATGTAATTTTACTAGAGTGTGCTAGAATATGTTTTGTAACTTTAAAGAACCAATGTGAACATATTTTATTTTTCGTGTTTATGCAGGCTGAACAGAAGGCAACTAATGAGCAGATCTTGAATCATGAACTGACTAGTGCTTCTACAAGTATAAATAAAGATGAACCAAATGCAATAGATGAGAATCACTTCTCTGTTCACCATAGTGACATTGATGAGAAGCATCAGAGTCACACTCTGCAGCAGTTGGAACGCAACAAGGAGCTTGAGGTATTGCATCAGTAACTTTTTTTGTGATTTTGCACTTTTAATCTTTCTCCCAATTTTTAAACATTTAAAGGAAATAATTAGCAAAATGGATATATATTATGTACAAGAGTCATTTCATAATATGCACACTTTTTTTCACACGCACACCTCTTGATGGTATCCTCTTTACAGTCCTTCACTTTAATCTTTCAGCTCCTCAATCAGTCCCAACATTTGGGAATCTTGTCTGGTTTCATTCAAATCACCACTTCTGCTCATTCTGTCAAATGGCTTGTGTAACAGCAGCAGAGCTGTTCCAGATAAAGAAAATGGTGTTCATGCAAAGGTTTATTCAACTAGGAATAAGTCAAAGGCTGGTGGATTCATGTCTGGACTGTAGGGCAGATTGGTAACACTTTCCATCAATATTCATGCAGCTTATTGGTCGCAACATTCCCAGTGTGAAGATGAGCATTGTTATGGGATGAGTGGCCCAGCCTTGAGCAACTAATATCCATTTTTGTGTAGTTTTTGCATGAAGTCAAAATAACATAGTGCTGTAACACTTTTTCTGCTTGGGGCGCTTTATCTTTCATATTGATTTTTTTGGCTATGGGGAAGACAAAATTCTCCACTCATTGGACGTGATTTCAACTCTGGCTCAAGGTTCATCATCAATAGTGATAATTTGATACAAGAATGGTGATATATTTACACAAGAATGTTTCTCCAATGCTCTTTCAACATATCTTTCAAGCAAATAGAAAAAAGAGCAGTGTCATCGCATTTTTGGAACGAAAACCATGTGCTAGAAAAAAGCATTAATTATTAAAAACAGTTCAACAACCACGGAATTAAACATTTAAGAAACAATTTACATAAAAAATATGATCAACACCTAATGAGTTTTGACATTCTAGAAGCAGACAGCTCTTTATTCAAGTTTATCTTAAGACACCAGAGTCAACTAATATCAATGAACAATTCAATAGTTTGTTGAAATAGACAAAGGTCCACGAAAATATATGAGTAAATCAATAAATAAAGGCAGAAAGAGTGTTTTTAAATAGTTTGACATAGGAGATAATTTTTTCTTTTTACTTACTTAAATGTAAATTGGAACTTGCACAGTGAAGCCAATCATATTAATTGATATCATTGTATGGATTCAGTTGAACTACACACTCTTAAAGCTTCACTTACTTTTCATATATGTTCTCGAAACTGGTTCCATACATTTATGAAAAGCAAGTGAAGCTTTAAGAGTGTGTAGTTCAACTGAATCATACAATGATATCAATTAATTTTTTCTTTGTTTCCTTCTTTCTTTAATGCAAATGCTAGCATGAATATTAGCATTCTATTTGGGTGTCAGTTATAATTTCATCTTCTAGAAAACATATTTTATGAACAATTTTTTGTCTGTAATATTTTTAAAGAGTTTTCATGCTGGTTCTCATTCTTCCTAGCAGAAAAATTTATTCAGCCTAGACATGCTGCAGCTCTTGAATTTTTTTAGTCCTAAACCTAAATTGTAAATACCTGTGAATGAACTAATCCTCATTTGGCAAGTTCTGAAAATTGTTTCTAGAACATTCTCTTGACTACTCATGTTATATGTCATACACTTGTTCCAAATGAATCTTATATGGTCTTCTACTTTTAGAAATGACGTGTTAGATTCCAAAATGGAATTAAAATTGAAATTCCATACCCTTACTCAGCAAAACCTCAGTTCATGTTAATCCAGCTTATATAATTCCATGAATAGGTCTTTTATGTTCTCTCTAAGCAAAGGGCTTGAGGTTACATACTTTGTCATAAACAATTAACTGAACAAAATAGGTGTTTATGAATAACATAATGTAGGAAAAATTAAATGATAAATGTAAGTAGCCAAAATAGCTCTATATTTAACAAAAGAATGTGATGACTTCCAAAGCTTTGTGATTCAAGCCTTATGGTTTTTTTTTCCATGCCTACATTATTTATTATTTATTAATTATATGGATTGTATTTATAGAGTATATATTATATATAGACTGCATCGGTTACAAAAATATAAGTTGGAATATTTCAGAATATTTAAATTAGAAGATATTTGTACAGCATTTATAAAAAATCTAGGTAACTCCACTTTAGTGAAAAATTAGTTTAATGTACCATTATCACTTATGATCAGATCCATGTCATGTAAAAATGGGTAAGTAGTCATTCAACAAAATGGAGGAAGTTATCAAGCATTAAACTTTTTAGGCAAGTTAGTGTGCAAGTTAGTTTGTTTTATTATTGAAATTGATCAATATCAGGTTGTTTTGGTGTGTTTATTGGTTTAAATTAATTTGCAAAATAGCCTGATAGGGATCAATTTCAATAATAAATCAATTTACTTAATTTTGATAAAGGAAACAGGAAAAACAAACAAGTTCAGTTACATTATGATCTCTTGTGATACAATTTTTGTAGTGGTTGGTAAAAGCAGATAATGTTACTAGCATGACAAATTCTATTTTAGTGTATCAATAAGCTGATTTTATTTTATATATACATTCATTTACTTAGCCTGGCAAGAGTTTAGGCCATGGTGCCTTCTCTTCACTCTACCAGGTGAATAACACCAGCAAAATATAGAGCACAATATACATACAGAAATTAACAGACAAATTAAAGGTATATACTGCATGTAAATATATATTTTAGTGCTAGTTTTGAATTGCATTTAGGCCTTCTGTAAAATTTTATTTCATTTCATTTTTCTTAAACACTGTAGATACAATGATTCACTTGTCATATGATGCAGTTTTCCTCTTTAAACTTGTGTTTTAGTTTGAAGCATCTGTTTTCCTTTTCCTGCATTTATTGAAACATTTAATATTATTCATTGTGTCATTCATAGAAACTACAATTTCACTCTAGATATATAGAGTGATTTATATAGAACTAATCTTTCTTTCTTTATTTCAAAATGAACAATGCTAGCCGCAACTTATATCTAAAATGTAGAGTAGCTTTGGGAGATTATTAATCTTCCAATAGAAAATGTTGAAAATGTCATCCTCTTGCATAAGACATATCTGAACATGTTGCTCCGTGTTACTGGCACTCCATTGCCAATACCATTAATTTCCTGTGTAATGTACTTCAGATCATCCAATGTCTGGGGGTATGTGGCATAAACTGTGTTTTTGAATAACCCCATAGGAAGAAGTTCAGTGTTGTTACATCAGGAGATCTTAGTGGCCACAGGCTCTTGGAAATTTCAATTAGTGCCATGGATTGGTTTGATGTGTGGCATGTAGTGCCATCTTGATGAAAATATCCATGACGCAGCTCTACATCATCCAGTTGCTGAACAAAATCCACGAAAATCTGACAGTATTATGCTGGTTAAAAAAAATTGTCCCACTAGTCTCTGTGTGATTATTGCACACCAAGCCATGACTAGCTGGGTACATAGGTGCTTCGTGGATTTTGGACTGCCAATAACTTGAGTTCTGTGAGTTTGTAGCCACATAAATGGAATCGTGCTTCATTTGTGAACTATGTGATAGACAATATGTCAGGATTTTGTAAAATGAATGTCATATTGTGTTATGCAGGAGGCAGGACATTTTCAACATTTTCTGTAGAGGTTAATAATCTCCCAAAGACTCTACATTTGAGGTATAATAAGTTGTGACTAGCATCATTCATATTTAAGTAAATAAAGAAGTAAATATGTTTAGTTCTTTATTAATGATTCTGAATATTCTAGAGATGCCTGGCTTTTCAACTACAAAATTGCAGACTTTCAGTTATTGCAATTGATCCTTTTGTGCGACAAAGATGCATATTAACTGAATTAATTGTACTTAAAAGCTGTATACAATGGAGTGGTTTTGACTAGTTGGTCAACAGCTGATTATGGAAGCAATTAGCTTCATCCACATGTCTAGTGTAAGTGAATGGAGTTAGTGTGTACAGTTTGAGTACATTAATGTAGGAAAGATGCATGTATTGATATACAATATACACCAAAAACCAGTATGCTCAGAAAGGTTATACACAATATTAGTTTATGGTCTTCATTTGGAATTTTCAAGATCTCATAATAAATATTTCCTTTGAAAAAATCTAGAAATCTTTCTCAGCAGCTGTGATATTATCTGCAAACTAAATTCCATGTGAATCATACAATGATATCAATTAATAAATTCCATGTGTTTTTTAGGAGCTTAACCAGAAACTGGCCTTGAAGGAAGATTTGGCATCCAGACTAATGATTAATATGAAGCACATGAGCCACATTCGGGTGGATTATGATAATGATATAAAAGAAATGGAAGAGCAAATCGCAACTCTGCAGAAAGAAAAGGAAGGATTAATGAAAGCATTGTGTAATCAAAATGCTAAATCTTGTAACAAGTAAGTTTTGCATCTCCATAAATGTATATATAATATATCGTCCTGTTTAAGAGTATGAGTCATAGTACTCACAAGGAAGGTCACAATATGTTGTCATGCAAATTATATTCATATAAGGTGTATTAATATAGAAATACTATATATATCCACCTTAAAATTTTTAGCTGCTATGGACTATTACAAAAGGTATCAATCTGAAGTTATGATAACAATAATATGTCTATTGAGAAATCACATGGATTTTGAAGCTGAATAGCCAATAATATGACAAACACTAGTGCTAGATTCTCAATTCATGGTCATGTATTATTGTTTTTTCATTTCTCTTTACAATAAAATGGTTATGCACTTCACGTTATATTTTGAGCATGGTCTTGAATTTTTGAAACAGTCTCACTCTTTATTTTTCTTATCTGTGCCACTAGTTTCAGGTGAGTATTTATCAATTGTAACCCAGGACATTGCAGATGGGGAGAGTAAAAATTTTCACCTTCTTCCCTTGGTTGTTTTGTCCATATTTTGTATGCAGTCAGATATTATGTCAGAAACTTTGTTTTTGTTTTTCTTGGAATTGATGGTTGATAAAATGAATTGCTGCTTCCCTGGATATCTGCCACTGGTGACATTGCTTCATCCCTTATACCACTATCGCTTTCTTCTTCTGATGGCTCCTCATTGATTTAAAAGTGTACTAACCCCTTATACAAGACTTTCTTCCCCCCATTTTTTTTGTTTAAAAATAACTTCTGTTATAGGTGCATCTTTTGAAATACCAAAGTAATCCACCAATAATTCCAAAAGTATCACCTGTCTCGTAGAAGAATGCCATAAACTGTAAACACAGTTCCATAGCACAAGACATGTGATCTACAAAAGCAGACAACAAACAACTGTCTTCTGACAGCTGTTTGTTTTATTCTCTGAAATAAGACCCCTGCTTGTCAGCTACTTGTGAATGGAAGGTTTTTACCCTACCATCCTCCCTGACAGTTTTTTCAAGACTTTCTGCAGTACTGATAAATGGCAAATGCCAAAGAGATACCTTAAAATTAGGTCTGTAATTCTTCCTTCCTTTAATAAAAAAAAAATTCAATGTTTTATTTTGTATATTGTCACTGTCCACCACCAGTAATGCCTCAATAAATGAGGTTTTATACTATTAAAAAAAGATACTCAGTTACTGATTCTATTGTCCATGATAGGTCAGACTTAACTTAAACAAATGCATCATTATGTACTTTCATCATTACACAATGTGATGAGAAAACAAATACTGTCAAATGAGTGGATCAGTGGATTTATATCAAAGTGTGTTGAAATTATTACAGTAATACCAGTCTTCCAGCATAAGTTCTTACCACTCACATGGGGTTTTGCATTTTGGCCAAGGCCAGCTTCCCTATCACTCATGATCATCTGTCTATCATTGAACTTCCAAGCAATCACCAGTCTATATTCTTTCATGAAGATGATGGAACAATGTATTTTTGTGTGTAAATGTTATAAATACAGTCAGCTTGTCACGTTCTTGAGGAATCTATTTGGATGTTCTTGGGAAATTGCCTCCTTCATAAGCTTATGAATAAATTAAATACTATTTCTTCAGGGCAAAACAAGAAAAACCTGTGAAGACAGTACAGTTTTAACAGAAAAAATGTATACAAAATTGACGCAAATATTGAATGTTTGCCTGCAAAATTACTACTGAAATTACCACAAGAAGTTGGGTTTTTAGTGTATTTTGCACATACAGCAACAAAATTGTTAAACCTTACCATGTGCATGTGTCCATTGTCTACAAGGTGGTCCCACAGCATGTGTGCATTATTGTGAGTGGTTTCATCAGTAACTGAAGGATTAATTAACTTGTGCTCTTTTTAGATGAGGTATGGTTCTGCCAAAATACTCTCCTAAATGGTTGCAACACTATGTTCTTAAAATCCAAATTGTATGCAAGAAACCCTTTTTATGATAGGAAAATTTGGAGATTGGTGTGTGGCAAGATGCATAATTTTTTACAAGCAGGCAGTAAATGGAGAGAGATACCGAAATTAAATTTTGACCCCTTTTTAATCAGCTAACAGAAGAGAAATCATATGGTTGGTTTGTACAAGATTCTGTTACTGCTCAAGCAGCAGAGGAGTCCATGGGTACATTTAGGGAAGTGTTTGAAGATAGTGAGATTAGTGTTGGTGTATGGCTTTCTCTCGGCACAATTCTGTCTTTGCTATTTTTATTTGTGGGGTAGCCTAAAGTACAAGATGTACAAAAAAATTGTCACACATTGGAGGAACTCGAAAACATATGCATTAAAATCAAAAAATAATGGTCAAATGAAATTGTGCCACTGTAAATGTATTTACCCAATACAATGCCTGTTTGGCTGAGGGAAGATGACATTTCCAACATTTGCTATAATATAGATTTTATACACAGTTTTAAGAAGGTAAATGAGTATAGCTGCAGCTTGCTGTGCATGTCTAGCTGTCGAGATGCAAAACCCTGTGCAAACAGTAAGGTTGCTTGCTTCAACTTATGAGCATAGTGCTGTACTTGTGTTTCTTTGCAAGTTTTGATTTTATGCAGAAATATTTCTCCTTAAACCTGGTATTGAGTCAGAAGCCTCTAACACCTCCATATATTCAGCCTTTTGATCCTCAGTCATAATTCTGGAAATTCACTTTATCAGCCTGAATGTTCGTTTCTGTTGCCCTTATGGTTGGCATTAGTGGTTTTCATTTTTCACAGTGTCTCTTCCTTCTGTGCCACTCTTATATTTGTGTCTTAATGAGAACATTGGGCTGGTATTAGACCCAAAATATAAGTGTTAACATTTTATTGTGAAAATTCTCACAAAATAAAAATGAAAATTCAAGGAGTATTGGTAACTTAAAATACAAGTACAATTTTAATATCTTTATATGATTTTGGGAATCAGTTGATCTAAACATTATTTGTGAAACAGATTATTACAGCTCCATACACTATAAGGATTTAAATATGAAGAACATTCAGAAATGATTTACAATAGTAGTTTTTTGTACCTTATTTATTATGTAACATTATACCATTGTTTCATGAAGTAATGATGTAAAATGTTCTTTTTGAAGATTGTCAGAGCAAAAAAGAAAACAGCTACAAGAGCTAGAGCAAAAGATTAGTACATTACAAAAGAAAATTGCTGAGCAAGCAAAAATTATAAAGATGAAAGAGAAAAATGATGAGAAAATAAAACAGCTGGATGAAGAAATTAAGGTAAGTGCTATTGAGTAATAAGTTTGTAGGAAGAAGTTAAAAAAGCTTCTATTTACTCTCCATATTCTCTCTGTTCTTAGGTAATGAAACAAGCAAAAGTTAGATTGATACGTCAAATGCGAACTGAGAATGAGCAATTCCGAGTATGGAAGCAAGCACGTGAACGAGAATTAATCAAACTGCGCACGCAAGATAGAAAACGGCAGAATGAAATAGCCCGTATGGAAATTCTTCACACGAAGCAGCAGAACGTGCTGAAAAGAAAAGTTGAGGAGGCAGTAGCTGTCAACAAACGTTTGAAGGTATTTTATTCATTGAAAATATATTTTATGTTCAACATTTTGCTAGTTTACATTGGTTTGCTAAGATTTTTACACAACAGGTGAATTGTTATGACTGATGCAGAAGATGGCATATCCAGTTAAAATTTCATACAAATTTAGTTTTTAATTTTGTAGTATATAATTAGTTCCGATGACAATGAAGCATGCTGTATTTATGTTTGGAGAGTTTAGTAACAAGTATGTTTGAAGTACAGTAAAACCCCATATCCTGCACCTAAATAATAACCAATACCAAAACAACAGTACTTTTAATAAAAGAAGAAAAAAATTGCAGTTTTAGACATATGGTCATTTTAGTAAAAAATTTGTGTTGTAGTAGAGTCAGATGTGGCTTATGGACATAATGTGGCCAAGACCAACTATATTTACCAGGCCCCCAATATGGGATAGTTAATAGAAAAAATGGTAGAATGTGTCTTCCATGTTAATTACATTTTTGTTAATTTGCTATTACCTGATTTATTACAATGGTTTATAGTTGGAAGCAAATCAATAGTAGTGTTACTTCTTTTATTTTTAAGTTAATACTGATTTAGTGAAATCACACCAGGAACTTGTTTAATAGAAAGTGTTAGTACAATATGGGTTGCTCTTGCATGTCTTAACTAAGGCAGTGCACCACGTTATATATTTACATTTCCCAAATGTAAGTAATTAAAGGAGAAGTGAATGAAGAGAGTACATCGTGCAAATTTTGCAGTTAATGTTGAAACGGTAGTGTGTATTAAATGTTTCTTACCAAAATTTATGGTTAGGGAGAACATTTTCCTCATGCAAATTTCTGTAATCTACCATTGTATGTGATGGTGTGGGTGAGCAAAGAATGGAATAGGATCCGAAAGAATGTATGAAGCTAGGTTTGATTCAAAATGATGAGAGCTTTAATGAATTGTATGAGCATGATTTAACATTGTATAAAATATAGTGAACTTTTGTAACAGTGGTGTAAATTATTAACATTTAAGAGAAATTGAGTCGAAATAGTAACATACATACCACTAAAATTGAATTAAATGGAAGACTAGTTTCGGGAGCCATCGCTCCTATCATCAGTTCCTGGTCGACTGAGGAACTGATGATAGGAGCGATGGCTCCCGAAACTAGTCTTCCATTTAATTCAATTTTAGTGGTATGTATGTTACTATTTCGACTCAATTTCTCTTAAATGTTAATGATTTAACATGTTTCAACTTGTTTGCAAGCGAGATTATGTGCCGCTGTTAACATATACATTTGTTTATTTGGTTTGTTGCAGTTACTGGTATTACAGTGGTTTATAATTGGAAGTAAATAAACAGTAGCATTTCAATAATAATTCAATTTGAAATCGAACACAATGAAACACACATTAATAATCTCTGAAGTGTCGAAGTTTAATGAACTTCCAGGGATGAAAAGACAAACTTTAAGTTCATCATATCTCCACCAGACCAGAATACACATTCCCACAGCACAACAAATTATCCAGCAGTCAACGATTAGTTGAGGATGCAAACAAAGGGTTTGTGGTACTAATACTACAAAAAATAATAATTAATAAGTGGAGCAATAGGAGTGTGTAGTTCGACTCAGTCATACAATGATCTTAATTAACAGTGTTAAAAATCCAACTAGCATGCAAGATGACAGTCTTAACATGTGGTAACAAGGGTAACCCACATACCCTCTCTGTGAGCGATAGACAGTTCAAGCCCCCCTGCACTTCAGTTTGCACTTGCCTTCTTATGTCATCAGAGTATATACTGTGCAAGTTTTGAAGTCAATGATGAACTGTAGTGTGTATTAAACATTTTATATAAAAAATTTTGGTTAGGAAGGATATTTTCTTAGTGCAATTTTGCATAATCTGCTATTTTATTTGATAGGTAGGTTAACAATGAAAGGGAAGTTCTGGAAGAACATATGAAGCTGGTTTTGGAGCAAGATGATAGTTTTGATGAATAATTTGAGCAGTTTGTCTTAACCTCTTGACAAGACAGGTACACCCGTTTATAACTATTGGCAAGGAAGTCTATATCCTTTTCATTAACATAGATGATAATAAATATGATCCTGTTCCAAGCTTTTGGATTAGTTTTTAAGATGTCCAGTAATATGGAAGTGAGTGTATTTTATAAACATTTGTGCCTATCTGTGGAGAAGTTTATAATTCATATTATTTTAAATAAATATTGTACTTACAAAGCTGTAATTTTATATTTTATTTACATATAAGAAATATCATTTGTAAGCAATTTCAGATTCTTAAAAACCATCAAAGTATTTTCTAATGCTACATGTTATCTTGTACACATAATACTGCTTGAAAATTTTGTATTTGCTATAGGCAGTAGTAGGGCTACTTCGGCCACCATTTTTTTCCATATTGGGTGCAGGTAAAATGTAATTCATCTTGATGTGGCTTCACATACCAGCTTTATGTTAAAACCAAGCACTATTTTTTCATTTGAATCTTTACCAGTAAGTCAAAAGGGCAAGGAGTGTTGTAAAGGAAATATAAGACATTAATAGTCATCTGGCAACTGTTGCTTCAGAAAACTGCCAAGTGGTAAACAGAAATCTGCCTTCCCAGTTTACAACATGAACATTGTTGAAGATCTGGGCAAAAGGACATATTTTTCTATCATGACAGTGAGGATTCGTACTGCCAATAAAGTGCTGACATTTTTAGAAAGTGCAAAAGTAAAACTTCAATGCATTTAGCTTACAGTACATGTGATTTATCCCTTTTTCTGACTGTAAATAACCATCTTGGAGGTATGAATTTTCCAGCCCTGAAGAAACTGTCACAGCCTCTGAAGAGGAATAATATCTGAATGCCAGAAAATGAATGGCACAGATTCTTATGGGAGCAGTTCAGGTTGTGACTTAGTTATTGAGTATCTGTAAACTTGCCTAGAGATCCTTGTATACAGGAGTAGGCACTTAAAACAGGCCACCTGAGTAATAAGGTCATTTTAAGTGATAGAGGAAAATTCCTTGGACTAAAGTAACTTGGCTTGAAGGACAGTTTGGTATTGCTAGATTTTTAATAGATGGAGGTGTCAAGTAGATATGTCAACTTTCTATTTGTTTGTTTCAGCTATCTATGGGCTACAATTGCACAGCTTCTTTCTCTTTCACAAACTGTTTCCTCTGATGCCCTATTGTTTCATTCTCTGACTAATTCTAATTTATTCTTCTTCCAAGAACACCCTTTACCTGTGCAATTTTCTTTCTGAACACCCGTCGGTCCTGGTGGTGTAGCATTTACCATACTTGCCTCCTAAACCCAAGGTTGTGGGTTTGATGGATTTTTTCAGGTATAAAAATCCTAAGTATGGCTTCCTTTGGAAGGGAAGTAAAGCCATGGATCCTGTGTCGTACATTTACGGCACGAAAAAGAACCTCAAGCCTGAAAGAGAGGCCTCTGAACAAAATTTGTCTGCCTTTCAGCCCTGAGTTGAATGGGACGCTGATAACATGAGATGTTAAAAAAGAGTATCCATAAATAAAATCAGTAAAAAAAACTCTGAACACTGCACTGTTTCCTGTATCTTTATCCTTGACTCCACACTGTTTTAAGTCTTGATGAATTTCTTTCACCCATGGGATCACTGTATTTTGATTTTCAATGCCCGTATTGGACCTGCTATTTGCTATTTTATTTATTTACCTTTGTAAATTTGTATGTTTAAAGATGCATATTTTGAGGGTCATTTGAGATAGCTGAAGTTCAATGACTAAGACAAATAATTAATCTTTAGGAAGTGTTTTACTATGAACTTATACTATTGAAGCTATTAACAGTGAGGTAAAATAACATTGATATAGAATTGGTTTGATAATTTCACCTACTTGGTTTTTAATTGAACATATTTCAAGATTAGATTAGATTATAATTTACAATGGAGGGTTTGTTAACGTTTTGTCGACCTCCCCTAAAAGTGCAACCCCATAGGGAGAGACAGCAGCTTGCTATGGAAATTTTTGAAAAAGTATAAGTATGATTCAGAAATAAACTGACTCAACTAAGAGCCCTTGTTTGAGAATTTGCTTTGCAAGGGGAAAGACACTTTGCTGGCAGAGTTGGATATTCTTCTTAAATTCAACCATATAGATTTCTCGTGCAAATTATAACTACAATAACCACATACCTTTGTCATATAAACTGTTGGAAATAATTTTCCTTATGCAGCCACACATCTCAATTTTTAAGAAAATTTGCAAGCTTTCGCAAAGATTTCTTCCGACTTCATTCTAACTTTTCTCTGATGTCATCAAACTTTCCTCTGTAAGAAAACATTATTTTACTTTTGATGGGTTAGTGCTGTTATAATGCCAAAATTCTGTATACTTTAACAAACAGAATCTTCGTGTATGATTCATATGCAGCAACAAACTCATTCAGAGAAGTGAGATGGCAATTTATACACAAATGACTTGCTGTTTGTGTGCTTCTCACAGAAACAATTTGTAATCTTGTGAATAGATTTAGGGAAACTGGATCTGTTCTTGGTAAGAAAATGAAAATAAAACCCGATCCATGTTCTTATAAAGGAAAAACCCAACATCAGATAAAAGTTGTACAAAATACAAAGAATTCTATGAGAAAGCTTGCATAGGAATCAGGAATTTGCAAACCTCAGCCTGGAATGCCACTAAACGTTTAAAATTAAAACTGTACAAGATGGCCATAGTTCAGAAATTGGAACCATGCAATAATGTGTAGTTAAATTCTGTAATTGGGTTTTGAATAATATTAATGATTGCTCTATAGACCCCGTTTAATTTTTTTTTCAAGTGAAGAATGGTTTTTTTACATGGACATATAGTGACACTAAAGTGTATTGGAATAATGTACTTACATTGGAAGAACTGAAAAAAAATATAAGAAGAGAAATTGCTGCAATTTCAGAAGAAGAATTAATGAGTGTCGATGCAAATTTTCTTAAAAGATGTGGTTATTGTATTATAATTTGCATTAGAAATCTATGCACTTGAATTTAAGGGGCCACGAATATCTGACTTCGTTGGCAATCGGCATGCTTTCCGGTGCCAAGCAAATCCTGGTTCAGTCGGGTCATGCATTCAAATTAGGGCTCTGAATGAAATGGTTGAAAATGTTGAATATTTGGTATGATGATAAATGGAATATTTGTTGTATTGAATGGTAAGCCTGTTTTCCATGCTGTATAAAAATGCTTGTGGTTTTATTTGTTTATTTATTTATTTTGCAGGATGCTTTAGCATTGCAGAAAGCTGCACAGGAAAGAAGAGTGCAACACGGGTCTTCATCCAAAATACAGACATGGATAGACCAAGAATTGGAAGTTTTTGTTAGCACTGCAGATGCGGAAAGAACACTAGAACAGCTTATGGAGGATCGGGCGATTTTGAATGAGCGACTTAGTGAACTTAAGGTATCTAGAGTTCTTAACAGGCTATCTCTGATATTAAAAACCATGTTTTGATGGAAATGTAAGCTCTAAATAAATTTGGTGATTAGGTAATGGCAAAGTTGTTGATTTTAGTTTGGTTCAACAAGTCTATAATGAGAGGGAGAAAAAAAAGAAAAAGGCCCCAAGGCCTTTAAGGACAAGAAGTAGGCATTAGGGTTCTTAACCACTTAACACCAAGTAAGGTACACTCAAACTACTTTACTACAAACAAAGCAACAACACAGGCTATGGACCATCACTTAGCATGTAAATTAGAAATGATGAGTGACAGAGGTCAGGGAAGAGGGTGGTTTAAAGCTCATGACATGTCGTCTACATTCTAGTACCAACATAACTTCATTCTGTGCTTTTATGCATAGAAATTCCAATGTCTAGTCTTAATAATATAAAATATACATCTCAAATTAAAGTGCATTAGGAGCAGTATGTTCTTTCATTGTTTTTCAAATGGGAAGTGATTTGACTTAACACTGAGTGAGTAATGAATATTTGGATGTTCATCTCACCCCACCCCTACCCCTCACTGTGCTTATCTTTCCACCTCACATATGCAATATGTAATATGTGTGCACTTCTACATAAGCTACAAAGCTCTCTGACCCTTAAACTGTAATTATTAAAAATTGTTACAAATGTAATGTCAAATGTGCCACATTACAACTACAATGTGTATTTTTACAGTATATATGCACAAGACAGATAACATACAAAGCTGTGAATGATCTCTTGCAGCAAGGAACTTCTTTTCATTCCCCATCATAAGCTCTTGCAATACACACATAGTGGAAAAAGGAAACTAAAGTTTTAATTGTAATCTTAAAAGAAGTTAGGAACAGTGAAGTTGTTAATATACAAATGAGTCAGTATTAGGTGACACTAAAGAACACTTCAGAAATGTAAGATATAAACAAGTTGATAATTCGGTGGTTGCAGATCTCTTTTAGACTTATGATCATAACATTACAGGAGAAGCCAAACTGTCAAAAGCTACCACCAATCCAAGGAATTGCAATATGGGAAAAGATTTATATTTTAAAAAATAAACATAGAGTTATGAGTTAGTTAATTAGTTAAATATGGTGGATGTTTGTAACAGTGATGTTTAATATAAGTTTTGAATAATTGAGTCAAATTTGTAACACGTCACTAATAGTTTTAAAAGAGGAAAACTATTATTGATAAAGTGTTACAAATTCGACTCAATTATTCAAAACTTTATAGTTAGAATTTTGACATTCTACCAATGGACTTCCTGTTATGTTATATAATGGAACCACCAGATGCCACTGCTAGAGTTAGTCAGTCCCCAGCTGAAGATAAGAGGGAATGCTCTTGAAACATGTTCTGAAGAATTTACTAATTACTGAAGTTTTAGTGTCACCTAATACTGACTCATTTGTAAAGTTTTAATGCTATTAAAGTAATGGTATTCCCCATAAAGCACATGAGGAAACTTGATGAGAGACATAAAGATTATTCTAAACCATAAGCATCTCTGACAGTGATGGAGAACATGACCGCTCTCAATATTATTTTAATTAATATATCTACATTCTGCAGGTTTTCTTTCACTTTAAGCCCTTCCCCCAATTTTAACATGCCAGAGATTCCCATGTTTTAAGGCCCATTCACAATGAAATGCAAAACCTTATACCTAATATTACCTTGAAGAGTTAACAATGAATTGCATAAGTGCACACTTTAATGTGAAAATTTGCAAACTCTAAACTTTGGCACTTGCTTTATGTGATATCGAGCCATCTCTTGAGCTGTGACCACATGTCGTTTTCCCATCTGGCCATGCTTGAAAATGCCGAATTACAAATAAAGTTTGATATGAATCATTTGATGAAAGATGAATTATTTTGCACCAAGAATTGCTATCTTAATGGTAAACATGATAAATATTATAAAGATAATATTTAGAAGAAAATTGTATAAGATGTGAAATATCAAGGATGTGTATGATTTAATGCATATAAGTTATATATTTGCTTTAGCATAAGGCAGTAATATGTTTTGTAAATGGTTAATTTTCTGAAAGAGAGACAGATTTAATACCAAGTTTAGCTATGTATGTATTTGAGAGTTAAATGGCCATTACATAGCTATTACAACTTTATTACTGGAACCTCCCATTAAAATATGAAAGTAAAATAATCAGAATTTACGTGTTATGCCAAATCTGTGAAATTGCCTATTTATACAATTTTTTGCTATCACCATAATTTTGTAATAAGATACTACTGGACATTTCAGTAATTGTTTAGTATACCATGTGTATTTGAAACTTGATCTAAGAGGAGGAGTAGGCAGATATTTACGTCAATATTTATGTTTTCAATGGAAATGGTATGTCCACACATGTGTTTATATCCTGCATTATTGCAGCATCAACACTTGCATTTTCATTGTCAATGAGGCATTAGACCATTTCTCCATCCATTGTTTTTCCACATTTATTGTTTTTTCTTACCCTGCAGGAAACAATGAATTGAATCAAGATTTCACTGCAAATAATTGACAACACTAGTTAAGATAGTTGCCTATTACTTTATTCCAATAGAACTGCTAGAAGTTAATTGTTCTTTAATTATGGTGTCATCAGTCATGTAATGTTTATATTCATTACTTTACTCATCATAGAACTCTTAATTGACAATAATTGTTTCTAAAATTTCTTATATCCAATTTCTTTCATGAAGTAATTGCCTTGCAGTTTATCAGCATGTGTTGAAGTATAGGGGCACAAGAATCACTGAATAATGAAAAGAATTTACTTTCACCCAACACTTCCACCTTTATTTGTACACAGGTCACAGGTTTTTTCAACTTACCTAGAAATACAAATATTGTGATTAGTTCAAAGATGAAGCAAGAGGGTGGTTCCTCAACATCCTCCTGGTCTATCTCTAGCTGCACAGGCCTGCTTACTGGTCCATCATCTGGTAAACAAAGGATGATCATCCTGATTTCTCCATCTTTCCCTGGTACTAGCTCTTCTATCTGTGCTCTTCTCCATAAATGTCATGGTCTGGAGTTTTCATGGAAGAGGACATCTCCAATCCTTGGTCGCTTTTTGCTTTCATGGTGTTTACTTCATAACTACTCAGCTAAAACAGGTAGTCTCTTTTTCTCTTTTCCACTGCTTCCAAAAATAACTGAAAAATCTTCTGCCTGTATTGCAATTCCAAGGCCAAATTTTTCCCTATTGCCAGTTCCTCTCCAAATGGAATGGCTGCTAGCTACTTCTTTATTAGGAAGTTAGATGGGGTTAGCTCATCACCATCATTCATGTTTGTGGTGATTGGTCTGCTGTTGAGGATGACTTCATTGCTGACAAGTATAGTACCTTCGTCCTTCTGCAAATGACCTAGAACCTTTTGTAGACTGCATTTGGTAGAACCAACCATCCTCTCCCAGAATCCTTCCCACCAAGCTGCCTTGGCATGATGAACTTCCAAGATATTCCATGGTGTGTGCAGTGGTGTTGTATGCCAGAGTCTACTAATATATTTTTCCCGTTCCATGAGTTTATTGGTTGCAGAGAAGTTGCAAGCTTTGTCCGAGTATATTGTATGTGGTATACATAGTTGACAAACCGTGCAAAACATTAAAAAATTTTGGTTGTAGATATATCCATAGATAGTTCCTGGTAGTGTGTGCAAATAGTTGCTCATGTGAACAATATGATTTTTTATCACTTCCGCATTTGGCATAAAAGGGGCAAGCAAAGTCAATGCCAATTACAGAAAATGGTTGTGTTGCAGTACATGGTCAAGTGATAAAGGGCCCTCCATCTCTATGAACTGGATATTGTGTGCTATTTTCAAGGGGAGGTATGAATGCAGTACCCTATTGGGCTTGTCTCACTCGGAGAATCCAGAATTCTTCACATAGCTCTCCTAACATTATGCTTACTTCTAAGTGATGGCGTCTTATGTGGGTGTCTCTGAACAGCAGTCGTATGAAGTGGTATTCACATTCTAGTATTATTGGAAACTTCTGCATAGTTGACAACTCAGCATGTTGAAGTTTGCTTCCTAGCCAAGTAACAGCTTCATTTAGGAATGGATTGTATCATGCAAGTTTCAATGAGTTCAGGAACTATTCACCTCATAGTGCTTCTACCTCAGTTCGAAATCTTTCTTGTTGGACATTTATGATCCAATGCATGCAAGCAAATCACAATTCTGCAAATGTCTACACTTGGGGATGGGTAAATTATTCTTTCAGAGCTTGAATTGTATCAAAGAATCCAAGTTGTGACATAACGGTAAACTTCAGCATGTACCAAACCTTGAACCATTCAGGATTGGCTCAGCCATGGTAATTACAAGAACTTTTGGCATATTTCTGACCTCTGGCAGTAGCAAATGTGCTGTTGTTTTATCAATTGGCCAGGCATTGTTTTGTGCAAGCCAGACAATGATTCTAGCAAAGGTAATTGGTCAACATTTGTTCCCATGTGAGATGATCTGTAGAAATTGACTAGGAGCCTTGCAACTATACTCATGATATGATTGCAAACAAAGGTCTTCCATCTGTCAAGGTCGCTAGCAGTTCCAACCTTGGGGATGTCACCTTCACTGGTGCTAACCTGTTTTTACTCAGGCAATTTGCACCATGCTGCAATTTTTGTGCATTGACCTTATATGTATATGTAAGATCAATGTAGGAAAGAGTCTGTGGGTGGGTGCATGCGCTCCATATGCCCTTTCAAAAGCATCACAAAAGACATGTATGTCTGAACCTTGTGTTGTCTTTCCTATCCCTATCCACCTGGAGAAGCATGTTGATGACAAATGATGGGAGTTTGTTGGTCCAATAATGCCAATTCTTTGCCAGATTATGAAGTAGTAACTCTTCTCCAACAAGACATATATCCTGAAAGATTAGTTTTGCAACAATTCCTAGAAGTGCAAAAAGTCCAGACAGGTCATAGAACTGGACATTGGTATGAAGAATGTTTCTCTTTGTACCTGGTTTTCCCATGAGGCTGCAAACAATTTTTTTCCTTGTTAGTAAATATAATATCTTAGTCATTATCCCAATCTACACCTGTTATTGATTTGTCTTCCAGCTGCCATGCACCATATTCCTTTCAGTGTTTCCAAGATCGTCACCCATTTGGATAAGAGTGGATCTGCAGCAGGAGTGCAGTAAATTCCTGATTATAATGATCATCTGATTGTCATCCTCTGCACTTGTATTAATGTCGTCCATGAATTGTCTATGAGTGCATACGCAACTGGATACCTGTCTGGATTCAATGCTACAATTCTCTTATAGTGGCTGACAAAAGGAATGGGGCTAGATGTAAGTCCAAACTATAAGCTTTTGAAGCAATAAGAAATCATATCTGATGTATGATAACTTATGTCCTTTCCTTGCTCAATGCGATATAATAGAAATCTAGTGAGGTCTTTATCATCCCCATTGAGGATTGATTAATTGGAGAAATGCTTGATCAGTCACAAACAATAGCCTTGGAATTTTGTCTAAATCTTAGTGATGTCCTGAGAATTTCAGGTAACAGGTTAGTGCTGGTTTCTAGCACATCTTAGTGATGGAGAGTCTAGTTCATGCAAAAATAGTTTGAAGACAATTCTGTGTTTTGTGCTGCTTGTCCTGTGTTTTCTCAAAAGGTGGTGTGGTAAGTAATATCTCCAGAAGTATTCTTTTCAGGAGCAACCTCTACTTGAGCCCTGCTTAAGTAGTCCAACATGTTATGCACTTTAATTCATCACTCCCTTTTAGTTTATTGTCTAAGGAAGAGAACAATTTTTCTGCAAAACTGAGGTTGTTGGAAAAGAGAATGCCCTTTTTCCAAGGCGGTGAAACAACTTTCTTCTATGTGGTATGAATTGTGAACTCCTGAAGAATGGCAAAATTCTTTGCTGACAACTTTCGCTCCTTACGTTCATTAATGCCAATTGTATCTAGAATTGACGTACACCTACAGTGGAGATCTTGTTCATGGCTTGTGAAATGTAGTAAATTGTTATCTTATTGACAGTTGTGCTGGATCTAGTTCCGCTCACATGCTTGAATATTGTGGGCAATACTATCAGCTGTTTCATTGTTGTAATTTTCCAAGAGTAGTGTGTGCCAATGAGAACTTCAATCAAAATATCTGGTGACTCGTCCTGCAAATGTGCTAATTTGACTTTCTTGAGGGAAACCAGAATGGTGATATCTTGGGATGGCATATAGGTGTTGTGAAATGCTGCAATCTTGACATGAGCTTTTGTCAAAAATCCCACCATCTTAAAGGAAACGTTCCTTCTAGAAACTAATGTCTTTGAATAAGATTCAAAAATAGTTATTTCCAGAGTATTGCTGCCAGTAATTTTGAGCATCAGTAATCTTATTAGTGAATTATGGTCAAAGCGAGACTCACTACCGGCATCCAGGATACAGTGCATCAGTTTCTGCCTTCTTGTTGGTCCCTCAATTAACACATTAGTTTGCAGGTAAGTTAATTGCAAGTGGGCTATTCAATTTTGTCAACAGAAGTAGGTATGGCGCCATGTTTGCAGATTGAAACTTGCATTTGACCTTTACACCATTTGCAAAACACCTCTCATTTAAAGCACTTATCTTTATTGTAACCTCATAATAGGGCACAAGAAGCAATGTTTGTTTATCAATTTCCCAGTTCTATTTTTGAGATCTTGTACTTTACAGGCATTGCCCCAGTGGGTTTTATTTTCACAGTATACTCAAAACAGTTTTGGAGATTGTGTAACATTTTCTGTACCTGTATTGGAGTTCGTATTTACATGAGATGCAGCTGCCATTGGCAAATAACTGGAGAGAATGACTTCTCCCCATATTTTTTTAGGTTCCTTGCGCCTCTTTATCAAGGAATTGCTTCATATGTGAGAGCTTTCCTTCCTCTATGTTCTGTTTTGGCATGAATAAGCCAGCGATGGCACAAGTGTTCTGGTATTGCCTGTAGCAGCATAGGTACAAATATTCGAACATATGTATCTGTGTTTTCACATAGTGCATTCAATACTTGTACCCATCAGTGTTGTTGGTCCTGGTGGTGTAGTGGTTACCATACTTGCCTCCTAAACCGAAGATCGCGGGTTTGAACCCGGCCAGGACCGATGAATTTTTTCGGGTGTAAAAATCCTAAGTATGGCTTCCTTCAGAAGAGAAGTAAAGCCATGGATCGTACGTCGTACATTTACGGAACAGAAAAGAACCTCAAGCCTAAAAGAGAGGCCTCTGAGCAAAATTTGTCGGCCGTTTAACACCCTGAGTGGAATGGAACGCTGATGACCTGAGATGTTAAAGAGCGTCCATAAATAAATCAATTAAAGGGAGGGGGGGAGAAGTTTCCTGAGTGACTAGAATCCTTGCATAACAGAAACATTGAGAAGATGCCATTGATTGCACAGCTTATAAAACGATTAAGATAACCCATTTCAAGTATTTTATTCAAAGAAAAATAATCACAAGGGCATGCGTATTTTGTACATTGCTGCATGCGTTAACAAAGAAGTGGAACCTTTAGATGTGTGAACTGCAAATTATAATTACAATATTATATTTTACAAACATCTAGTTGTCCTGTTAGGAATTATTACAGTCTAGCCAGCCATCACCATCTACAAGTTATGGCATCACATTAAGTGGAGCAGCTCCACCTAGTTATCACACAAGGAACTATAACAGTTCAGCTCATTTCGAAAATGAAACACAAGTGCTCTATCCAACGCTCTAATGCTCTGGTAAATCAGCGTAGTACCATTGACAATTCTACACCAAGGTCTGAAATACAGCAGTTTTTTTGACTGCTTACAAGATACATTAAATAACTTATCTCTTTTAGATCACTCCATTCAAGATCTGCTTGATGATATAAAGTATAATGGAGATGTACAGATGCAAATAATATATAGACTGTTGCAGGTGAACCATTTATAATGCGAAGGTTTTCACAGAGCATAGGCATGATGGAGGTGGCATGATTGTCACTAACACAACACCAACTGAAACTGCTCAGCTTACAATTAACCCCGAAATGAAGCCACTAACTATCAAATAGCATTCATCTTCCAAGGGCACATAAGAATGGCCTTGATTCTGAGAGCAATTTCAGTCATCTATAGAATAAAAACCAGCAGTTTCAAATGTACACAAGCATGTACTTCTTCTAGAATATCTGGATGGTGAACCTAAGCATTTTGTCAATGGAATTCATGTAACGGCAGATACAAATTCTTCTTTCAAGATAAGGGGATAAGAGCAGGATTGTCCATAGTTAGATTTTTCAGAACACCTGGAAGCTGTTACCTTGAATCTTATTTGCATCAGATTTATTTCTATGACTGGATAGTATTTAGTAGATATCTAATGATACTGCTAATTTAAGACACTTTGCTATAAGTGTTTAACAGTAAAAACCAATAGATTATTACAGCTGCTTTGTCTATATTAAGGATTTATCTTACAATTCCCAAGCAACATACCCAATTCCATATATTCAATAAATAAATTCATAATTTTAATTCATAAACAGAGTAGAGATTATGATTAAGTTTATTTAATTTGCAGGCTCAGCTTGAGGCAGATATTACTGAAGAAGAGAAATTAATGACAAATGAAGATGTAAAGCAGCTAACAGAAGACATAGCACTACGCAATGTACAAATAGCAGATCTACAGCAGAAAATTATAGACTCTGATCAAGGTAAATATTATACTAGTGTTATTTTGCCATGCAATCTGAACTTGTATACAGTTGTAGAAACTGGTTAACCTTCAGTGTACTTGCAATTTCCAGGAAGACAGAAGTTAAAATTTCACTGATGCAGGCAATTGAGCTTGCTTGGTCATTGTTAACCGGCCAACTATTTCTATTGCAGTTATGTAGCAAGTGCTTGTTAGACTTTCTACTGTATATTTGATTGCTGAGAGTGAAACCCTAAGGCAAAGAATATTTACAAAGGTCATTTGAAAATTCTGAGAATGGATAACAAAATGACAGCTTAGGATTTTTAAATGGTTATTTTTCAACATAATCTTTCTTGACACTAATACACTTAGTCTAGCAATACTCCAAAGCCTTTATTCCATCATGAAAGTCAGATTCCTCTAGGCCTGTAAGTACACTTCAACAGATTTAAGTTCTTCATCAAACGAAAATTTCTCTCCAACAAGGAGTTTTCTCAGTTTAGGAAACAGATGGAAGTCCAATGGAGCCAAGTGAGGGAAATAAGGTGGATGTGGCAGCAAATCATACCCCAGTTCATTGATTTGTGCCATTGCAATGACCCTTGTGTAAGGATGATGATTTCTTCTTTGATAAACCTGACCTTTTCTTTTGCATTTTTATCTTCAGTAGGTCCAAAAGGTTAGCATAATATGCTCCATGATAGATGTTCCAGTGGGAAGATTTATCAGCACATCCTTAGCATCCCAGAAAGCCAACATCAAGATATTCCCAGCCAATTTCACACACTTGGCCTTCTTTGGTGATTGTTTATATTGTTGTTTTGTTTCAGGTGTGTAATGGATCACCCATGTTTCATCATTGGTCACAAATCGATGCATAAAGTCTGCAGGATCTCTCTCAAAATGGGTCAAACTTTGCTGAGAGATTTGCATTCCAATTTATTTTTTATCCTGAGTGAGCAATCATAGCACCCATATTGCCAATAATTTTTTCAAGCACAATTCTTTCCCCAAAATATGAAATATACATTCCTGTAAAATGCCCTGAGCTTCAGCAATTTTGGACATTTTTAATTTTTGGTCCTGCCGAACCTGATTGTGCACCTTATCAATAATTTCTGATGTGGCAAATTTTGGTCATCTGCTGCATGGAGAGCTTCAAGCTCTTATGGCTGTGTGTAAAGTGGTTCACTTGGAAACCATTTAAAGTGATGGTGCAGAGTTCCCTAGAGTGGTTGTCATAGTCCTATGAGTTCTGTTGCACTCATACTCTTTTTCTTCAAGTAGTTAGCCAAGAAGGGAGCATCCAGCTCTTACATTAGAGTTGAACCAGCCTGTGGTGTTAGTAAATCCATAGCTAGAACTGCAATCAGGTTATGCCCATGGATCAACCCAAGAAATAATAGTCCAATTATCCCAAACTCTGGGCAAAATCTTTTGTCACTGGACCTAACCTCAAACTTATTAAAACACTTCTGAAGTTTGACAGAAGGAAGTTAAGACTATTGGTGGGATTAATTATGGACATGGACATTTCAGGAGACGTCTCCAGAAAATAGGGCTCTTTCAGGGATAGTCCATTTGTAGAACATCATTATAAAACTGCAAATTACATACTCTTAGAACGTGAGACTCTGTAGAGGAAATTCCAACTCTTCTGTTGACAACCATATAATAATATGGATTATTTCCTCAAGGGAGTAAGAGTTCTTGACTTTATTAAGGATACAGAGGGTTTGCGGTTGCACAAAAAGCCTATGGCTGAAGTGCTGGAGTCTGTAAACTCTCTACAAATCCCTTTATTACTATTATCAAGTAGTTAATAGCGGCTCAGTGTTTGATATTTGCCATTTTTCCATTTACATACATGGCACTGCAACAAGCAGCTAGAGCTGCTATTATTCTTAACTATCCATTCACAGTGTATATGTCTATGGAAGATGGCAGATTTTGATTAAAAAGAAATTACTTCAGAACTGTTGCTGCAATTAGTGGGTCATTTCAAAAACTTTTCAAATGAACCTTGTATATTTTACAATTTTGTGCAAAAAGAATCGAAAAGTATTGTGGAAGAGAATTCCTTGCTAAATTTCCAGGAATAATATCCACTGAAAGTACGATTTTTCATATTGGTTATGAAGTTTGAATCCAAGGCATTTTTACTGACAAGAAGCTAATACCAAAAATAAATGGGTTTTAACAGGGGAAACGTGATTAAATTGGCTATCGATTAGAAAATTCTTCTTGAAAGCTTTTAACACAATTAGTCCAACTATCTGTTGATAGTGTGTATATAAAGCCACTTCATCTTCATCCATATAAAATTACTACTGTACATGAAATGAAATTCATGTAGGGGCTGAAGTAAATATCTTGTAGGCAGTCTACAATATTCTGAAGTTTGAATTATGAAGAATGTCTCAAATTCTTTCCAAAGTTATTCAGACATGTCTCCCAATGGAGAGCAGGCACTTCATGCATCTTCTTTGATGATGAGAACAATGTGTACTACTATTTACTGTAAATAAATAGTTAAAGAAATTTATCCCTCCAGGATTCTAGGCGGAAACTTTTTTCCAAATGTCTAAAATTCCTTGGAATATTTAATGAAAATTATTTGGGCCTTTTTAAATTTTCTAAACTTCCTATGTTCTTGTTAATGAGGGTAATCAGCTGGTTGAAGTTCTTTAATTTTTATTTTACATTCTGTTATTACTACTGAGGCACCAAAGGAGGCAATGGACACTGATGATATGTACATTTGATGAAATGATAAATTTAAAAAAAAAAAAATTATATAAAGGAAGTGCTTAAGTTTAGGATACATCCCCAGCATTTGTCATTTTATGAGGACTGAGGAAAACCTGGAAAAAACCTCAATCAGGAAGGATGGTTCTGTGGGACTTGAACCCCAGACCTCCCACTCATGATTCCCTGCCTTAACAACCTCGGCCATTCTTAGCATTAATCACCTAGCGATTGCCCATGAAACCATCATTAATAAACAGCACCGAGAATTCTTCAAATCCTCACTTCCTATGTCTTCTTTATTTTAAATGAGTAGGCACAATTATTTAATTTTATTCGAAAAATACTTTGAGAAGTAGTTGTTAGCTTAAGAATGTAGGAAGATAATTCTTCCCCCTTTTTTTTTGTACCACTTTGATCTGTCTTTCAATGACTTCTCAAAACTATTCTTTCCTGCCCTTTTCTCTCTTTTATTTCTATGCAGTTAGCTAACATATGTGTTTAGCATATTGTGTATTTATTAATTATGATTGGGCTTACACCTGATGGCAATGAAGAATAATGAAAATGCAATGATTATTTACAGCGAAATACCTAAAATAGAACTTGGTTAATTTAAATATATGCCAAAATTAGAATTAAATAAATCAATGTAATTTAAAAACATGTCACATTAATTTTACACATATTTACGTGCCAGTTTACTTATTAAATACATTTCACCTAACTAAAAACATGTCAATCTATTTTTATATATATGAGCCAAATAGGATATATGTCAATTTAGTTAATTACTACGGGTTAAATATTTCACATGTCAATTTAATTTTACACATTAAATTAATTCATACATGCGGCTAAATAAACATAATAAATATTGTGTTAAAACACAATAGCCTCCATGGGATCAACACCAGCACCAGGAAACATTCTGTCAATAGCTGAGGATGGGAACATTGATTCTCGAAATGTGTTCTAACTTAAATACAGTAAGGGAAGTGTGTAAGAAATTTACCCACATTGTATTAATTTAATATATAATACTTTCACTGGAAACATTTTCAAAATTAAACAAATATGAAATATACTTCATCTAACTAAAAACACACATCAACAAGTTAAATACTTTAAACACATATTTGGTGTCATCTATATGTTTATATTTGTCTTTAATCTGTGACTGAAGTAAATAGTTTTTTTGCATTGTCATGTTGTTTTTTGTTGTATTTTTAAAGAAAATAGCAAAGTTGATACTTTGCCTTTTCTGAGCTCCTGTAGCATTTATGTTCTTTCTCTGCAGAAAACAAATCAAAAACAAGATGGGAGACAGTACAGTCTATGGTGGAAGCCAAATGTGCATTGAAATATTTGTTCAACTTGGCTGCAGAAATGAAAAGGGATGCTTTCCATAAAATGCGGAAAATAGGTGAACTGCAGGTAAGTTTATTAAAGTGCGTAAGAAATAAGAAGGCACATGAGGTCCTCGAATCCATAATCAACTATGATGCGCTGTTGCCAGAGCACATCCCAATATAAAAGAGAGGGGAGGAGATATGCAGGTGCGCAAGACCTGTAGATAGTAGCAAAGGCATTGAAAGATATAAGATGCACAAGTTAAACCTGTGGTAATAATTTTCTTCACTTTAAAATCAGACCGATATGCTCTTTATTGTGATTTATTAGAAGTATCAATTCCTCATCTGAGCAAGCACTTTTCATTTTCAATTTAATATTTCGTGAAAGTTTGCATTAAAAAGCCACACCTAAAATTAAAGAACATATGTATCTAAAAACACAAAGGAGTTAAAAGAACTTCTTCCCCCCTGCCTCCTCTTCTATCATAACCACTTCTACACTTAAGCTTGAATCACTGGCTCTTAGGTTTATTAACAAGTTCTGAATAATGCTGTTCTCTTGCTACTTCATATAAATCTTCCTCTTGAAGATTTTAAGCATAAGCAATGTGCCTCACCGAGTCCTTTATTGTAATTTTATTGAGAGCCTCATGAATAAGTTTGTCGACATCACCAACCGAAATGTCTAAATTTCTGGCAACAACTTCACATTTTACTTTTGCCCACAAATATGTTCATTATCTCATTTTCTTTCTGTGTACAAAAATGTAGGTATATTCTGCCATATGGTTATTATAAGTATGTAACCTTTAGCTGATAACGGCCAGTAGATGTCTTAGCTGAGCAAAGTTGATTTGCAGAAGACATGCATACAAAAATCAGAAAAGTAAATAAACTGTGCACTGAAATTTTTAATGGCATCATTGCAGAGGAAAGGTTCAGAGAGTAACTAAGAAAATATGGCATGATGAAACTTGATTTGTTCAAAGTTTGATTTAAGTGTAAAACTGTCATCTGAAACCTTTATCACATATTTTACCATGTGTATCTATTTGTTAATTTGCAGTATGTTTTATTTTCTATATAGGAGGCAATCCAAAAATGTGAGAGTAAAATTGAGTTGAATGAAAGGCAACGACGAGAGAGCACTGATCAACATCAGCAAGAAGTGATTCGACTAGAAAATGAACATCAAGCAAAGGTAACACACTATTTAGCAAATTGACTAGCTGATAGATTTAAGGCACTACCTATATTTCAAAGCAGGAGTATAAATAATTCATTTTAGTTAATAGAAAAAATTAAGAATATATAATTGCAACCTTCTGACACAATATCTTTAGATGTAAAATTGCTTTTTCCAAGCATACCTAAAGATAAACTCCTAATCTACCTGCAAGATTCGCTAAGAACAAATGGAATTAATGATGCTCACATAAAAGAATACATGAATCTCATAGGAATTTTCATAAACCAATCCTGTTTCTCTTTCAAGGGCAATTTTATAAACAACAGTCAGGACTTACTATAGGCAGCCCCTTGTCTGCATTTCTAGCTAACCTCTTCATGAGCAGATTTGAAACACATTAACTGAGCTTTCCCCATATATATTTAAAATATGGTACAGATATGTCGACGATATATTTGCCATAACAAAAACTGAGTCGTCAATTGGTTGACAATGCAAGCAAGTGACTCAAGTAACTAGTCCCAACTTACTTTTTAATAAAAAAGTTTTAATGTGAAACGTCAAAAGAGTTTAATATATTGACATGACTTTAGAAGTTTTACTTTTAATTCAACAAATTATGATAGTTTCACTGTGTGGATTCGTACATTCATTTGTAATTGAAAAAACTTATTGATGATGCCATAAAACTTCTGAATTTACAAGATAAAAACATATTCAAATACATAACTGAAACAGATAACATGTTACCTTTCTTGGCCATAAAAATAATGAAACGTCAAGAAAACCTGAAATTTGGAATATACAAGAATGCAAATGCAGATAATCACATCAAAGCTGACAGTTTTAACTCCACAATGCACAAACATGCAGTTTCAACAGCTAAACACATCAACTAGTTAATCTCAAAATTAGCAAAGAAGAATGCCTTAAAGAATACAAACAAACGGAAAGAACAGCAGTTAAAAATGGTTATTACAAAGAACAGAACACAAATAAGTACAGAAATCCATGAGGGAAAAATTAATTTAAAAAACCACAACACTTGCAGCAAAAAAAGATGAGCTAATTTTTAAAAAATTCACATATCATCCATGGGCTACAAAAAATTTCAGAATATTCTTAAAGATTTTAATATCAGGTTAGCACCTGTAAACAGATTTAATGTTAAAAATCTCCTGATTGATAATGTTAATGACAGTATTCCACAAGAGAAAAAAGCAAGTATTTATAAAATAAGTTGTGCAGAATATGAAAAAATCTACATTGGTAAAATAAAGAGAAACATGGGAACATGGCTAAAAGAACATTTGAGAAACATAAAATACAACAATTGGAAAAATTATTGGCATATCATTTCTGGACAGAAAACCACAACATAATGAATGAAACGAAATTATTAAAATCAGTATCAGACCTATAGAATTAGCAACATGGGATAAAATCTACATTTACAAGTAAAAAAACAATTAATGAACTTTGACACTTCCAATGATGAAAATATAAACTTAGTTCATCACACCTCCACCAGAGCAGATTACACATTCCCACAGCATAATAGTTTATCCTCCAGTCAGCTAGGGGGCTTGGTTTCACGAACCCTTCGTGAAACCAATCCTACAAATTTAAACAATTAAGTGGAGCAAAAAAGTGTGTGTTCGACTCAATCATACAATGATCTTTAAAGGTAATGTTGTTTTAATGTTGAACTTATGAAGAATCTTAAGTAACCAATCAACAAATAAGATTTTAGGCTTCTTGTGTAGTAGCAAGAATCTAGGGAGATAGATCATATCAGAGGGACTGAAATCAAGCAAAAATGGAAGGTGTGGAAGAACTTCCCATCCCCAACACTCTAAAAGAACTTGACATTGTGTGAGCTGTCACATTATCATGGAGAATAATAGTATTCTTAAGTTCTGGCCAGTTTATGCATATGGCAATTGACACCAAAAATGACCAGACTGACCATGACTTTGTTTGGTGAAATTTGTCTTTGCTTGATTACCGAAGGTGACTCCATTGACTGGACTGTTGCTTGAGTTCCCCTTCTGTACCTCACTTAATTGATTTGCCACCCACTTTGTACACATTTTATGGATGTTTGGGTCCTCCTGTAAATGCAGTGCACTGTTTTTGCAGGAATTGCTGTATGCTCTTCTTATTCCACATGTATTCAGCATTTTTTCGGGCGTAAAAATCCTAAGTATGGCTTCCTTCAGAAGGGAAGTAAAGCTGTGGGTTCCGTGTCGTACATTTAGGCATGAAAAAGAACCTCAAGCCTGAAAGGAGGGCCTCTGAGCAAAATTTGTTGGCCGTTTCATGCCCTGAGTTGAATGGGATGCTGATGACCTGAGATGTTAAAGAGCGTCCATAAATAAATCAATCAAAAAAAAACCTATGATTGCATGAGCATTATTCCACTACCATCATTTGTACATCTTGTCTGTAGACACAGGATGCCCACCACATGGCAGATTGGCAGTCAACACTTTGCCCAATTGAAGGCCTTTTTTCACTTTGCCACTATTTGATAGGGCAGGGAATATTCACCCAGTGCTTCTGTAGGTCTGTGTGACATTCTCGTACATTCCTGTTGCTAGAAATGTTGTTTTCACATATGCATGTTAATTCTTCTTGACCTCCATTCCTAACTACTGTTGCTGAATAACTGAAATTCAGAAAGTGCCGAGACTCTCATCTCTACTCACATATCTTAGATTTTTTGTCCCTTTTTTGCAAGGAAAAAAAATAACTGGCATGACTTATCTCTCAGCAATACTCCTGTGGTGACCACACAGAGTTTTGCTATTTTCTCTCAGGGTCGAAATGCTGTAGCAAAGTTTCATCAACAGTGATTGCCTTTGAAAGAAATTTCTCATCTTCAGCTGCAAGCGATTGTCCTTTTGTTTGGGAATCTGCAGTCTTGGTATCTAACTTGCACAAACATATCTCTTGTACAACTTTTCAGTTACCAACATGTGGGTAGCACCGAGTGAAATATTCAGAATTTTTGAAAGTGTTCTTAATGTTATTTAATGATCCTCTCTCACAATGAAAATGGTGGTGCTAATGTGTTCTTCTGTTAGAGCACAAATTGAAGATCTGGGTTCACCTTCCCTTGAAATTGTTTGCCTTACCTGCTTGAAACATTTTATAAACTTTCTTTGAACAAACTCTCCATAGGCCTCATGTAACATTGCATTGACTTCAACTGAAGGTAAATATTCATCTAGTGTTACTTACATTTATTGTTCATCGAGGTTACTTACATTTTTGCCATAGGAAGAGCTGAACGTGCCAACTTTTTTTTTTTAAATGTTTAATGCCCATTTTTGCTACTGAGGTACCACAGGCAGCAGACACTGATGATACATGAAATGAAATGATATGATAAATTGGGAAACGAGGGTTTTTCCGCCCCCCCTTTTCCCTAAAGGAAGCAATTCCATCCTAATTTTAGGGTACTTCCCCAGCATTTGCCATTTATGAGGGCTGAGGAAAAGCTAGAAAAAACCTCGGTCCGGAAGGACAGTTAGGTGGGATTCAAACCTCAGATCTGCTGCTCACAGTCTGAGCCTTAATGACCTTGGCCACCCATGGCGGTACATGTTAACTTACACACCTGCTATTTGTGCAAAGTGGAAGGGACAATAATGAAATAATTGCATACATGTGAAGACGACAAAATTTTCCAAAATTAAGTTTTAGCACAACTAATTATGCCTGTAAAAAAAATTATGGTCATTCTATATTGAACAGTTTTCATATATTATGCTTATCTAGCCACAAGGATAGGAGTTCTATAAACAGGGACTTCATAGGTTGAAAAATTCCATAAAATCATGAAGTGTAAGTTAACTTAAGACTTAAAATAGTTACGTATTTAAGGTTGTCAATCACACATGTGCAATTTAAAACAATCGAAAATATAGCCCCTAAGTTAGAGGAACTGCTTTGTAATAATAAATATAATGTGACATGGTTAGGTTCTTTATACTTGAAAAGTCTTGAAATTGTTATGGAAATGTTGTTTCAGGGGAAAATATTTACCTAGATATTGCATTTATTATGTTATTTGCAATAGCAGAGTTGCACAAATACTGTGCTTAAGGAAATGAACTGATACTAGTGTACAAAGTATACACTAGATGGCTGTTGTAATCAGATATAAGTACGAAGAGCATGGTATTCATCTGTTACCAAGTAGGTAAACACATCTACTAGATGGAAGTTTACTATTATGAACAAAGATGGGCTGCATTGTTTTGGGGAGAAGAAAGTCAGAAAAAGTGCAAAAATTCATAACCAATGAACTGCACTATGTGATTAGGAATTTACTGTGTAGAAGAGCATGTACAGAAATGTCAAATTGTTAATAATTTTCTGTGGAAACAAAACAGAAGAATATGAGTGCTGATCTGCTTGTATTTACTGTTGCAATGACTTCCATGTTAGGTGTTTCCAAACTATTGAGTTCTTTACTACTATAACACATGAATATGACAATTGGTGCAATTTGACATCTAAATTATCTAAAGATTTAGTAGAATGCCCACATTGAACAATGCAATTTTTTAGAATTTAGCAAGAAAAAGCTGTCCTGTAAAAGGGGACAGTTTCTTGAACATAGAGAATCCAGCATTCATTGGGGAAGAGGAAAAAGTTTATATTTATGGCTGAAAGTTCAAGGGGCCTAATATGAGCGGTAAGCTATTAAATTTTTTTTCTCTAAAGATTTTTATTAAAAAAGTAGTATAAGTTACAATATTTATCTGAAAGCTTTCTATTGATGTTTTAATGTGTTTAATTATCTGTTTGTGGAAAAATATCAATAATTTTTGGTACGATATTGTGTGAGCTATTTTTGGAGTGTAAGAGCAAAATTGTTTTATAGAGCTTGTCTTTAGGAATAGTCTATTTGGTGAAACTCCATCTGGGCCCCTGTAACATGTGTGTGTGTGAATGATGCATTTTTATGCAAAATATCTGAAGGTGTGAATTGATTTACAGAACCTTATGAAGAATTCTTTTGGATGCCCCTCTTCTATTGGCAGTACTTCTAAGACCATGTGCTTTGCACTGTTGGTATCGATGTTGCCCCAACCAGGAACAGCTATTACACCATTCACTTGCTGGACATTGAAACTTTTATATTACAAGTTTGAACTGAAAATAAAGTAGATATGTAATACAAATATTTTTACTTATATTACTGTGCAATCAGTGGTGCTTTCATCCATGGCGCCAAGTTTTTCCTATGAATGAACCCCCAGTCATCTGCAAGCTGTGGAGAGTGTTGCAAACCTCTTGCTTACTTGTTGACCTTGCTGACTGTCACAGTCATAGCGAAGCTATTCCCAGGTGTGTATTGTGGTATTCGTTTCTTATTTGACAGTATACATAAAGTGTATTATACCTCGTGTGTTTTCAATGGCACAGGTGTCTGAATCGTAGGATCAATTTTTTTAGCTTATAGTTGATTCTGTTACTAACGTGAATAGCATATTAACCTCTTTTTTTCAGATAATTTACAGACAGGGAGCATGCATTTTTTAAACAGGACTCTGCCACTGCTCGCAATGTGAATAATTCCACGAAGCAATTCACAATGTGTTTCCACAAGACAGTTGTTAGTAGGGATTTGTGACCCTCTCAGTCTCCCAATTCAACAGCTTGCAGTTATTATCTCTGGTATAAATTAAAAAGTGCTGTGTATAAGACAAACCCACATACCATACAAGACTCAAAGATAATATTTGTCAGGAAATTGTACAGATTTCTTAAAATGAACTACATTGGTTGATGAATAATTTGCCAAAGAGATGCCAAAAATGTATAGTGATGAAGGTGGGCAGTTTCAACATCTCATTTGATATTTGGAAAGTAATGAGCCTCTTAAATTGACTTGTGTATTGTTATATGGTTGGTTTGTTTTACCCTCTCTCTAATCACCTACACCTGGCTGGCCAGCTAACTGGCTAACGAGTGGCATAGGCAAAGCGCTCTGGAGGGAAAACAAAACTGATTGCATGGTATTTGGGCATTGCAGGTGGTGTTTTGCTGTTATGTGCTGTTTGTTGGTAATGAAGCAAAGATGATTACTAGACATCAATTAATTATTAAGGCACTATGAAAATAGGCAGGAAAAATGGAAAAAAAATTAGAACATTGGAGGAAAAAAGCAGTAATATATTTTATTGTATGTGGATCTAAGGTTATAAAAAGCACAATATATAGGAAACTAAATGAAATCATAGTTGTGTTGAATGAACTGCATAGTGAAACAAATACGCTAAATGATGAAATATTGACAAAAATTAATTTATTATTTTTCTCTAAAAACAATATCGATGAACTCTAGTAAATCACTAATACATTCTTAAGATTGGAACACAAATTTTACTAATAACTTTCATTCTGAAACATCCTTATTACTTTCTCTCGTCAAAATATTTGTTATATGTGCTGTGGTAGAGTCTTATTGAAAAAAGATGAAAGCAAGCTTCCTTTCAGTTAGTTCTCTAAAAAAAGGGAGCATAATTATAAAAATTATGCTACAACTTTATCAAATTTAGTAGCTCTTGCACAGAGCCAAAAGAAATTCTTTTTTGTGTGAAAGATATCAAAGAGATTTTTGGGAAGAATGCTCCAAACAATGGCCAAAGCCATTTAATGTTTCTTTGATGAGAATTCTAGGTTGTGGTAAATTAAAAACAAGTATACAAGACATTTCCACTTACTCTGAAAGAATTAAAAGAAAATATTTGCTAGAAAATAACTAACACTACTCAATGTGAACTACAGTGAATGATGGATAGTTTTTTAAAGGGGTTTCATAAATGTATAAACAATGACTGGCCAGTTTTAGCACCTGCTTTCATAAAGTTTGAAGGTAAAATCTTTTAAATTATTTGAGGAAACTGTTGTATGGTTGTGTCATAGCCACTCTATAATACCAGCATATGACAATGAGTGCAGTTCCACCTTTATAACAAAGGAAATTAACTTATTTACTATTTACTTACTTCTGCAATCTTATGCATCTAATCAATGCTTATTATCAAATACTCTGAGGAAAATGTAGCTACTAAAAACACGCCATTGTTACCTACTCGAAGCTGATTGGGAACACAATGGATGCTGCAATTATACATACATTTATCAATAACAATTTTTTTCAATTTGGAACTTTATCCCCTTTTGAGCTTTAATTGATTGAAGCAGTTTATTATATGCAAAATTAACCAATAACTTTGCTTTTTTTGTTACATTTAGGCAAAGATAATTGTTCAGATTGAGTGCTATAATTGTCGCAATTCTTATTTAGGAGCTTGGCCTGTTTATTGTCTACAAAAAATGGGATTACTTCATATAGGTACATATAATGAGATTATTGTTCACAATTTAGATTCCTTAAAAATACTTCTACAGGAGAATCTCCTATTTCCCTATATATACTTCTCAAACAACTTTTTTGAAAAGTTAGCAGCCTATTTATGCTTAACTACATGTCCTTCCCCAAATTTCAATTACATAGCAGAGGTAAAGATAGATTATACCATAAGGCTATCTGTATACAAGTATTTTGATAGTTTTCTTAACAAGTTATGACCACAGTAGAAAATGCAATAAATGTTCATTATTATTGGTTATTGTGAACATTATTTTGTTGCTTGGCAAATGTAGGCAGCAGAAAGAAACCATTGTATATTTTCTTACTTTTGCCATAAATTGTTCACATTTGGTAAATGAAGGTATATTTATTTGAATCAATTTTCTCCCCAAAGTTAGTTATTGCATTGTTTCTGTGTTTATGTAAGAGTATTTTAGTATTGGAAATGCCAGCAAATCAAATACATTTTGTGGACAGCGATAGCATATTTAATTACCATATTCTTTGACTTATACCTTTAAGGTTATGGTATTAATACAAAATTCCAAGTTTATTTTTGCAAATCAAGGTGACTGGATTAAATTTTTTGGAAAGCACCAAGAAAACATAGCTAAAATAAAATAAAAGTTCATGGAAGATATCCAGCAATGTTTCATAGCTGCTGCACATTGTGTAAGGGCTTGAATATTATCCTAAACCTATAGCATCTACTGAAATGCAGCCAACTTGATAGCAACAAACAAATGAAAAATGATTAGGAAGCTCTTTTTTGGGAAACTAGGGAAAAAATGATAAATATCAGCATCCTCAATGGCCACTAGCAACCAATTAACCAATGTTTCATAGTTTTAACCAAGAACCACATTCCTTGTTCATTCAAATAAATTTCACAAAGAAACAAAGCATTTATGAGTTGATAAGTAAGACAGCAAATTCATGAACACCCTCATTGACAAGCAATTGTTGATTAATAAAATATTCATTTGTGCAAATCTGCATCCACTAAAAGCATATAAATAATTTTCTAATCAGCTGTTCCCTTGTACAGATATTACTGCAGCGTACCCCTCACTGAAACAACATATAAACTAACACATGCAATAATATATGTTCCATCTGTTTCCAAAAATGTATGGTAATTTTAAAAAAATGATAAACTAAATAATTTTTAACATTTACCCCTCTGTTTAAACAACAATGTTTACATTTACAGCATTTATTCACATTAGCCTATTTTCTGTTTTGATTGTAACACACACACACACACACACATTGATTGGAGGATGCAAAACTGGAAGAAGATAACACTACCTAAATTAAATTTAACACCAGCTTTGTTTTGGAACTAATACAGAGAAGCAACATATATATTTCTAAACTGTATGACTTATATTTTCTGCTAACCAAAGTTTTGGAAAATTATGTTTGGAACAATCTGAAGTTCATATCTTTCAAACACACCAATTCAATATGAAAAAGAAAGCTAGAACTTATACCAATACAAAATTAAGGAGAATAACTTGCTGTATATAACACCCAAACTTTCAAGAGATTGCAATGTAGTAAACCTGTCCAAAGAAAATTTTAACAAAAAAGGAATGAAGTTTTTAAATAAAGGACTAAAAAACATATATTAATCTTTCAAAAAACTGATGAATATATTGTATATCTGGAGGAGGCAATCAACGGTTAAATAATGACAATAAGAACATCATTAGATAAAAGGGGGAAGGAAATTGTGGATTGCATTGCCAAAAGTAGAACTGTCTAGAGCACTCAAGCAAATCCTGAATTTGTTGAATAGGAAACCAATAGTATTTTTAGTTAGCTAATTTAATACTCTAATGCACCACTTATAAATTGAATTATACAGATGATGATTCACAGGCCTTTGCCTGCATCAACAGCTGAGCATCCTCTGCCAGATTCGTTGATGGTTGGATCGATTTGGTGTGGCTCTCGTGGATATTTTATGAACTTTTATATTCATCCACCATCAACGAATCTGGCAGTCAACTCACAGCTGATGATGGAGATAAAGACCTGTGAAACATATTTTGTATAATTCAATGCTAAGTGCAGCATAAGAGTATTAAATCAACTCATCAGCTAATTAAGAATATAGTAGTTGCTTCATTGTATTAGTTCTGACAAAAATCAGCATTAAGTTTATCTAGTAGTATATAAAAATGCAGATAAAAGGAAACAAAATTGTGATTATGGACAAGGTAGAATACCAGCTTTTTTTTTTTATTTATTTATTTATTTATGGGTGCTCTTTAACATCTCAGGTCATCAGCGTCCCATTCAATTCAGGGCGTGAAACGGCCGACAAATTTTGCTCAGAGGCCTCTCTTTCAGGCTTGAGGTTCTTTTTCGTGCCATAAATGTACGACACGGGACCCACGGCTTTACTTCCCTTCTGAAGGAAGCCATACTTAGGATTTTTACGCCCAAAAAAATCCATCGGTCCTGGCCGGGTTCGAACCTGCGTTTTTGGGTTTAGGAGGCCAGTATGGTAACCACTGCACCACCAGGACTGACAGAATACCAGCTTAAAATGGAAGAACTTAATGGGAAAGAATGCATGAAAATAAAATTGGATCTGTTAAATAAATGTATACAGTCTATAAACAAAACTGTCAACAAAAACACAATCATACCACTCAAGGGGAAACCAGATTCAGAAAGGATATGTATATACTGGCAATTACGTAAATCAAGTGGTTTCTATCCCACAGCACATAAACACACAGTCCTCAACAGCTCAGCACTATACTCATTAACATGTCCATCAATGAATTTGAATGCAACAAAGAATGCTCATAGATGTTAAAATGACAAAAATCAATGGATAAAATGAAGTTGTAGACAAAAAAAAAATTTAAACAAGAAATTATTTTATAATAGTGTTTTAATGCCTATTATAATTACTGAGGCATCACAGGCGGTAGACAGTGACGATATACGAGATAAAATAATAAATTGTAAAAGGTTTTTTTTATATATATAAGAAGTGTTCCAGGTCTACATTTTAGTGTACCTCCCCAGCATTTGCCATTTATAAAGACATGAAAACCTGGAAAACGCCTGTCAGAGAGGACAATCCTGGTGGAAATTGAACTCCAGACCTCCAGCTCATGAATCTGCACTTTAATGACTTTGGCCATCTGTGGCAGTAAAGAAAGGAGGTTAAAATACCTTGCAACATTGACAGCAAGTAAAACAATCATCCACAGAAAATTCACTTATCTTCCTCGGGCCACCAAAAAATTCCAGAAAATATTCAGAGAATTTGATAGTGCTTTATCTGCAGTGAACAAATTCAGCTTAAATAATGTACTCAACTCGGTGGTGACAGAATCCCTAATGAGAAGAAACCAGGAATTTATAGAATCAACTGCTTGGAATGCAACAAAGTATATATTGGCAAAACAAAAAGAAAAATTGGAATTAGGCTCAAAGAATACTGGAGAAACATCAAGTACAATCAGATAAAAAAAATCAGTGATTGCACATCTCTTTTGGAGAGATAAACTTGATATGACAATGAAAATCAAATTGCTGATATTCTTAGTTAGACCTTTGGAACTGTAGAATAGGGGACATAGTTTTATAAAATAATGTGAGGATAAGATTATTAACTTCATGATTCCAACAGAAGATAAATTAATCCAAAAGTTCATAAAATGTCTATGAGAACTATACCATATCTATCCAACCATCAACAAATTTGACAGTGAACTCACAGCTGATGATGCGGCTTATGAAACATGTTTTGAAGTAGCAGTAGTAGTAGTAATAGTGAAGTGAAATATAAGAGTATTGAACAGCTAATTAAGAATACTACCTAAATTGTTAATTAGTAGAATGCATACATGCTGTGACCGCAATTTTCCAGAAATTGAGCAAGAACAGGTGTTTTTTTTTTTCCCCTTTTTTTTTTTCCTTCCCCCCTTTTTTTTTCTTCCCCCTCCCTCCTGCCAAAATTAAATAAGGAGGTTCCAGTATATAACCAAAAATATTTTTAAAATTATCACAAAAAATCTTTGGGAATCTTAATATGGGATGAGGTCATATGAGTGAATATGATTGTTTTAAGATTAGGGCATTAATTGAGTGTTTATATCTTACAGGTATGTCTGTGTTTTAAAGATAGTGCAAGTATACCAATTAGTTTGACAGTTATTTTTGCTATAAAGAATATCATGAGTAAGCAGTATTGTGTCACTAATTAGCAAGAAGCCTCTCCTTCCATGGACACAAGATTGCAAAGCTTCAACCATAGTATAGGTGACTCTGAATGTTGCACAGTGGTCCAAGGTAAACAAGATCAGGTTTCTGACATACAAAATACACTTGGGTGGAAAATACAAGTAGTGCACTGCCTGTTTGGAACATTTGGAGTGAAATATAACCAATGTAAGTTATTACTGTGGTAGATCTATTGAGAATGCAATTTAACTAAAGGCTACATATATTAGAATGATCTAACGTATAAAGTAATGAAATGACATTAATACTCCCACGTTAGGTGGTGACTTCATCTTTATCATCTAATGAGTTGCAATGTACAATGAGGTAATTTTTAAGGATGTCAAAACTGAATCTTTTCCTTTACCCAAAACAGTATTTTTATCTCGAAAACTTCTCTTGACATTACATGAAAAAATTAGTACTAATTTAAAACAGTACATACCATGATTCAATATAGATCACATTTTTTTGCAACCTTCTAAAACATTTCTAATACCACAAATCGTACAATAACCAGGATTTTTCTCTAAGATGGTTTTTAATTTATGCTATACCTTTTCTGAAACTGGACAACTTTAATATAAACTGAAGACATTCTTGTGCTTTCATGCCTATCACATACATTAGATCATAACAAGAATGGAAATTAATTTGAATGAGGGTTGCAATTTGAAAGCTTGTGAGCACTACTAACTACAAAATAAAATATTTTCAAAAGTTTAAAATGATATTTTACAGTACATGACTTTATGGCTGTTGGTATAAATAAAATTTGAGCACGAAAACTATTTGTTGTTGTGCAAGCTGGAAGTATACTTTGGGAGAGAGAAAAGAAGTTTTCTTTAGAATACCCACCACCAACATGTTTTGTATTTATTTGGTTTATTTAAGGATGCTCTTTAACATCTCATTGCATGAAATGGCTGACAATTTTGCTCAGAGGCCTCTCCTTTCAGGCTTGAGGTTTTTTTACATACCATAAATCTATGACATGGGGGACCAATGGGCTCTAAGGCTGAAGGTAGCCCTAAAATTCTGTCGACCCTGGCTGGTATGAACCTACCACCTTGTGTCTGTGAGGCAAGTATGCTTATTACTGGACCATCAGGACTGACAGCACCAATGTAGCTTTGAAATGTGGCATTGCAACAGATAATTTAATTAAAATTAAATGAAAAATATTTTGAGAAACTCATATATATCAACTGTATATTTTGAAAGAATTTTAATGCAAAACAGAATGTTTTTACAATCATTGTAGTGAGAGTAATGTCAATGACAGTATTTTATTAAGCGACAAAGAAAATTAGTTTCAGTTTTTGCATAGCAGAGTGTTATATAATCATGCCTACTACAATAAATTACATGGCCATCGGCCATCGCATCTTATGGAATGGAACAATAATTGTACATTTTATGCTGTTATTTCCAGAAAAATAGTTTAAATTGCATATTTAATAGTAGTAAATAAACAACAAAATGGGAATGTCTAAAAATATAATCTAACTTGTTTACTTTATGAATTCAAACACTGGACTAAGTGGCCAAAGAAGCCTAAGAGATGTTTTGCTTTTGGCAAAAATGCAGTATGTGAATGGATTTGCAAAAGTAGTTCTAAAGATTTAAAGCTAGAGACGTTAGTATTCTGCATAAGTGGTGTGCTCTAGCATCATTATTGACAACTATCTAAGAGCTGCAATCAAGACATGTCAAAAGCTTGTGGAAAGATGCCATGGCAGTGAGGAATGTGCTGGCCCTTTTTTATTTAATAATATTAAATTAATGTGAATGTGAAGAAGGAGATAGGTATGAACATTATTGGTAATAATTGACTGAATGACCAAATTTGTTCCAAAGTTTAGAACAAATTGCAACAGCTCCATACAATAGATATTTTAAAACAACTAGCATAATTAAAGTTGCAAACATGACTGACGTAAACTTTACAATCTATAACATGAAATGCAGCCATTGAAAGGAAAAATTACCTTACAATAGCTCATAAGAAATCCACAGATGGCTGGATACAACTATACAAAGGATAGGGAAGACAATTATAATGCAACAAAAAACTTCTTTCCTCATCAATTTTAAAACTTGTTCCATTTAATTAAATGGAATAATATACAATTTATATGAATCTTCAAGAGTGCAATAAATTTAAAATCAAAAAGTTAAGCAGTAAAATTTACTAATTCATTTTAACAACCAAAATGTTGCTATTGCAAAGCACAAAAGGAAAGCCTGTCCTGAAGAGGAAGAAAACCCAGGCTATATTATAGCTGCTCTGTCCATGTGCTATCTCTCTTAGTGCAGATGTCTCTGAGTTGAAGCTCCCAGCCCTCAAGTAGCTGGATGAAGTGTGAAGTCACTCAATGCAGTATATATGCACAAAGAACAATATTAATTCAATTAATACAATTTGGAATTGAACACAGTGAAATATGCATTAATAATATCTTCTGAGTCGACATATTTAGAACACTGTTTTATGATTTCACTTACATGATATTTACTTAGAATATGTTTCATGGAACAGTTGTCCACACCCAACTTCATTGAATGACCCAACAGCTGAGGATGTGGAAGTTGTTCCACAAAACATGTCCTGAGTAAATCTCATATAATTGAAACAACAAAGAGAGTCCTAAATATTTTGACTCAGAAAAGATTATTAGCAGTACAGGTGTGTGTGTGTGTGTCATGCAGGTAGGATACAAGAAGGCCAGAAAAGTGCCAATTTAAACTGGGCATGTCAATATAGCACATGTACCAATTCACAAACTCATAAGTAATGGGAAAAGTGTACAAAAATTGAAAATGGTTCCATATGAGCTGATCAATTATCATATAAAGCAGTGACTAGCGGTTTGTGTTTCACTTATTAGTCATCATTGTCTCAAAAGGTTTTCTGAACCATGTGTTCATTTGGGATGAGAAATGGACAGACTATTGGCTGTCATTCAGGGAAGCAAGTCACCTATGCCAAAAAGTTTGCTGTGACAACAGAACATTTTGCTAGGGTTCTTGTGGACCTCAGCAGGACTAAATAAAAACTAGGAGTCGATCAACTGTAAAGATGTTCTTTTAAAAAAAAACATGTATTGTTCCATAAATACTGCAGTTTTTAACAATCTGCAAAGAATTTTTTACTATAATTCATTATGCTTTTTACAGGAGATATTTACATGTATTTTACATACAAAGTACCAATCACTTTTCAAAACGATCACCTTGGCCGTCATACAGTACTGAAGTCTCTGTGGCCCATCATCAATTGTGCAATGCATGGTCTCTAATGGAAACTCTGCCACTGTCTTCATTAGAGAGTGCTGTAAACTTGCAGGCTACACTTTGAGAACTGCTCATAATTTATAATTGGCACCTCTAGATGGTCACCTGGTGAATGAAATCCGATATGGTTGCCTGTAGCTGTTTCTGGGTGCTCTTTGCCTTGTGGACTGGGGCTGAATCCTGCCGAAAGCTTCAGTGTTCATTGTTGAACAAAGTTTTGCTCATACATAACAGAAGACTCTAATACAGTATCTCAGTACACTTTGGTGGAGCTTTTCACTCCTTTTTCACAGAAGTGCCACTCAGTGATACCATTATGACTCAAGTTTCTTTTGAGATTGGGACATGAACTTGGGTCATTTTGATGGTTGAAGATTTCTTTAATTACAAATATATTTTCATCTCTGAAAAGACTTCTCCCATGCCAATTGCCTGCTTATGCCAAAGAAGGCATTTTGATTTTATCTCCCTCTGGAGGTTATTCTGTGAAGCCAGGAAGTGTCCTGTACACCTAGGCTGTTATTCACCACACAGAATATTGTAATTATTTTAAATGTGCCAAGCACAAACCATCAGAGACTGCTTTGTTATGGGATTTTGCCAAATACAAGTTTTATTGGATCCATGCTTCTACATCCTTATGTAGAGCGACCTGTGCTGGGTGTGAGCGACCCTGTCTTGGGTATCATCAATTATCCCAGTTTGGATGAACCTATAAATTGCCCAGTAGACAAACTTCGTAACGATTTGCAGCTTCTTGAAGATTGTGAAAATCTCATACTGGTATTCCTACTTTATGAAGTGCTATAACTGATTGATTTTTGTAAGCACTCTACTCCATTACAACCGCTCTCCAAAACACACATTATCTTCTGCAGTTTAACTTGCAATGTCAGCCTTGTTGCTTTGTCATAATGTGGCAAGTGATCTTTTCAGCTGGCTGTACAATCTATCTCAAAATCTAGATTAGCAACAATAGAGAGTCTAGGATGGGGAAAAGGAAAGAAGAAAATCCAGCTTTTCGAAGCACAGACGTTGAGGAAAATTTAGGGTATTGAGAATAGTCGATTGGAAAAAATGGAGTCCAATATTTGCAGCATCTAATCTAATATTTAGTTCTGATATGCTAGCTAAATCATAAGGTGTTAAATCTGGATTTTCAGGACTGGTTTGTTGTTGATTTGGTATATTTACGGACTCTCTTTAACATTTAAAGTCATAAGCATCCCATTCAATTCAGGGCATGAAACTGCCAGGAAATTCTGCTCAGAGGCCTCTTCTTTCAGGCTTGAGATTCTTTTTCGTGCGCACCAATAGATCAAGCTTCTCAGCTGTTAAAATGTGAATCTACATATGCAGAGTAGTAAAACTGGATGCAGCACTTGATAGCATTCCTTCAGTCTTGTAGTTCCCATTACTTGCTGCCAACCTTGAGCAGGCCATACTTATGCACATGCAACAACATATTGCTTACATACCCTATAACAAGAGCATTGTGAAGTAAATAAAAGGCATATTTTTGTAAAGTTTCAGTTAATATTGTAATATTGCCTACACCAGTTGTGTACATTTTCTATCAGTATCCTATCATCTTTCATTCTCTTTAAGATCATGAGTTCAATCCAGACTGGATCCATAGATTTTTTTGAACATAAAAATCCTAAATAAGACTTTTTTCAGAGGAGAAATAAAGTCATACCATGTTGCAGGTTTACGGCACGTAAAAGAACTTCAAGCCTGAAAGAGGTCTCTGAGCAGAATTTATTCACTGTTTCATGCCCAGAATTAAATTGAATGCAGATGACCTCTTTTTGAGTGTTCATAAATAAATAAACTACTACATACATATTCTCTTTAAAACATTAATTTACATTGTTTATTTTTTTCATACAAGCTATGTTAAGATTTGTAATTGGAGTCAAATAGGAACAGTTTGAAATCAAAATTGGGGTTGAAACTATAGATCATCAGTTTACTTTGCCATTGCTCTTCCATGTTAATATGACGTGTCCAGCCACAATTATGAATTCCCATCTAAAAGCATATACCCTAGAGACCTCAAACATTATCTCATAAAGATTTTATCCCTAAGAGGTAACTCAAAATCTTCGGGTGTATATGACTATTAGTATTAATTTATATAAAATATTTTTTCACACAAGCCATGTGTTTGGCTAAGACTTAGAATTGGAATCAGATAGGGAAACAAGATCACCTTCAAGTTCTGCATAGTATGTAAAAACAATAACAGTACTATTTGATAGAATACATTTACTGATTAATTTAAATATAGAAACTAACATTTCACAATCCATGATAGAGATAACATAACATATCTGTTACATCAAATGAGGCATGTTGCCAAAGCCAATGCCATCAGCGAAAGAAGTTTTATTTAAAAAATGTTACAATGTTAACTTTTTTATGTTACAAGCTGTGTGTGGGCTTGACACACAACACCAACCTGCACACCTGCTCTTATCTAATGATAGCAACCGCTGTAAATAGGCAAGCAAGGAGGTCTTCCTCATCCTCCGGCACTGCTCTGTAAACCATATGTTTTTTAAGGGATTTACTTCTGGTGATCTCGGGGCCAAGATACAGGTCCTTTGTGAGATATTCTCATAGTGGCTGTTGCCAGTTCAACTCCTAGCACTGACCAGGTGACCAATGTCAAATTAACAGATTCATGAACAGGAGAAGCAGTGGACCTTGTCTGCTTGCCCCATTTACTTGAGATGATAATTGTGAGTTAAATAGTTGATTCCTATCCTCATTTAAATGTCTAGCTCTACTGTATTATTGGATGATTTTTACATACACATTGTAAAGATAAGGGAAATTGTGAATGTTAAGCAAGCACAGTAACTCAGATCTTGCTTTTAAAAATGAAGTTTTTTACTATGATACAGAAAAAGATATCCCCTTTAGATAATATGGAGAAACAAAAAAGAATATAGTTTAATTTTATTTGAAACTGGGTATTACTTTTGAGAAATCCTACAGAATTATAATGCATAAAGATGAAATTAAAATAACTTTGTTTTATTCTTGCAGTTATTGGTCTTATTGAAGCAGCTCCATGAAACTGAAAAACATGAAAGCAAAGATGACTTCTTAAGGATACAAGAAGAAGAAATTGAAAAGTTGGAGGAATTGAGGAAAGAATTAGATGAAAAGAATGAGCAGATTGATCAATTGAGAAAACAATTAACAGCAACAGTTGAGAAAAAAGCTCAACACCCAAAGAAGAAAACCTCAGAAGCCAAGAAGGATGAGGATCAGCTTAAAGTATGTTAATCTTGTATTTATTATAGGGTAAGTTATTATTAAGTTACAAATGGATATGGAACAAATAAGAAACTCTTATGAGAATACTCATTTGAAAAATCCTTTTATTTCTCAACATAATCTTCCTATACATTGAGGTACTTTCCCATCATTTCATAAGCCCCTGAAATCCAGCAGCATAAAATTCTTTGGGCTGCTGTAGGAATCAGATGGTGACTTCCTTTCTACAGCATCATCATTGGGAAAATGTTCACTACACATTTGTCTTGTTCGCAGTATGAGGACACATGTTGTCTGGACACATGCTCTTGGTGAGTAATTCTGGTCTATTCTTGAATGACCATACACATTTCCCTAAGAATGTTACATTAGGAGCATTTACGATTTGTCCTTGAAAATGGAGGATTAGGTAAGCAGACTTTATGCAAATCTAACCTGTCATGCAAAATGAAGATCATGCTCTGTGAATAAATTTTGCTGTACATAAAGTACCATTTGGCAATCAAATCATGCCTCCTTTCATGAACTGAAGTGAAGAAAACTAGCCGAACTCCAGTAATTAAGGATTAGGTGAGCAGACTTTATGGAAACCTAACCTGTCGTGCATTATGAGGTAGGTCATGCTCTGTGAGCAAACTTTACCTACATAGAGTACCATTTGGCAATCAAGTCATGCCTCCTTTCAAGAACAGAAGTGGAGAAAACTCAGCCGAACTCCAGTAACTAATATCAGGATGGTGGGTTCACTGCCAATGGGTATTTATTTTGTTAATTTTTTATTAATTTTATTTTTAATTACATTGTTATTTTATCACTATAATACATGTTACCTTTTTTTTTTTTTAGGAAGGAATGCATAGAAAAGTTATATTGTCAATTCATAGGTTGCCAATTTTGGTTTGGTTAGCTTAATTTGGGAGAAGGAAAAAAAACAGGGAGGACAATGCATAGGAAAGTTATAATGTTAATGCATAAGTTGCAAATTTTGGTTAACTTAGCTTACATAAGTTTAAAAAAAATATATACTGTTACTGTGCGTTACAATTGTTATATTTGCCTGTATTTGTTGAAGTTACACTGTCACAGAACAACTTTCAAACTAATGCTAGGGAGGCATTCGGTTTTCTCCGCTGCCATTTATGGAAAGAAGACGTGAATGGTTGGCAAGCGGTACTGTACCTAAGATTTAGTTGTGAAAAATTAATAGCAGCAACTGTAGTGTCTATAGTTATCCTTCTATTTGCTCGGACAGAAGGATAACTGTCTGTGGCACTTCCATTCATTGGTCAATGCAGTTGATGTGTGTCTGCACTTCAGAGAACTTCTGAATCTAATTGTAAGCAGATTGACATGATAGACACTTCTCACCAGTAGCATTTCTTTTTCTTGATTCCACAACTTTTGCTCACAAAAATCACATAATGGGGCACTGCTCAAAGGTTGTATTCTGGATCAGAGGTGCTTCCATCTTGCAACTGCTATTTTGCAATTGTAAACATAAATTGTCCCATGTCAAATGTTATCAATTGCAACTGAATTAATGCTGCCATCTAGTAGCAATAACCTCAGGTGTCTCAATCAAATATGTACTGCATCTCTATTTGTGACTTAATGACTTACACTTATTTTATAGTATTTAATATGAAATTATGTATTTAATTGGTATATATGCAACTTCAATTACCTGCCTGTGGTGCCTCAGTAGTAAAAACGGGCATTAAACACATTAAAAAAATTTGAAGTTTTTTTTTCTAAATGTTTTTACTGAATATGCATGTTCGTTGCAGCATACACTTGATCTAATCTCGCCATTTTTGGATTTGTCAACTGAAGAGGATATAGAGGATGATGTGGAGAATGACCCAGATTGGCAAAAGACTCCACTGTTTAAAAGATTGCAGAAACTCAAGGTATGCTATGTTTGTTTGAAGAAAATGTTTATTTTTATTTATTCTTATACTTTTATAGTTATTTAGTTACACTTATGTTGCAGCAAATGTTCAAAGTGATATCTTTCTGTACTTAAGATTTTCCTGACATCTTGTTATAAAACTAGCATTCGCATAGAAAAGTTTTGCATTAAAAATTCTCTGAATTTCTACCCTTATATTGTCTTTTCAGTTAATCTGCAGATTGTTTAAAAATTCACAAAGTTCAGTAAACTTAGCTTAATTTATTACACAAACATTACAAATGAGTCAGTATTAGGTGTCACTAAAACTTCATTAACTGGTTAATTCTTCAGAACATGTTTCAAGAGCATTTGCTCTCCTGGCCCACCCCTCTCTCCTCATCTTCCTCTTCTGTGCTAGTATCAGACACTCTAGGGTTGATAATGAGATGGTCAATAATTGTCATGAAGACACTCACCTCCCAGAATTTCTCCTCTTTACCATCCATATAAAGGCCCATCACATATAAGCTGTTACCAACTTTTTGCCATCCACTAACAATATCCTTGGATCAACAAGTTTCAAAGTCTTGTTGTTGCATGCAACAGGACTTTTAACTTGACTCCGTGCCATTTCAATGGGATTTAAAACACATCCTCAGCACCATATGTTCTGTTATCTCATACTATTGTAAGTTTTCCCTTAGTTTGCATTCTTGAAAATGCATGACTATTACATTGTTTGGTGTAAGCAAGGGCATAACTCTTTTAACTGTGCAGTGAAAACTTCACCTGTCAATTCTTCATGGTAGCTGCTGGTCTTTTCAGATTTCATAACTAATTCCCCTCCCAATAAAAAGTCATTGTCACTTATAATGTGTAGCAATACGAGGTGTCTTCCTTTACCCATTGGGTTTTTTAGTTCACTATTGCTTTTTACTCTGGAGTCTACCCATTCCTTTAAATGTGTGGCCATCATTACCCATATATCATTCAGAAAATGGAGTATGTGGGCACAAATTTAACTGAGATTGTCTCTTTGCCATAATATATTGCAATCGTAGCAATCTACATGAAGTTCTTGCCATTTCTTTTGCAGAATCCAAAACCTATCTCAATAGCTTAATATAATAGCTTATAAAAATATGTTTGTTTGAATGTAGGAAGGTGGCAAATGCAAGTACTTTTTTCATAATATGTGACTCATTATAGTTGAAGAAATTAGGCACTCTTCGACACACTGCACTCATAGCAAATGCATCACATTGAACTTTTAGCATTGGCTTTTTATAGTTCCTAAATTTTCCAGGCTAAGATAACTTGCCTTTATTTAACCTTTCACTGCATATGGAATTAATGCTTAATGCAAACTCACCAAGCTCCGCTGTTAAGTTAACAACATCCTTAACAGCTAATGTGGGATACTTCTCACAGAGTTTGCAATATACATTCATAATAAGTTTCTCACCATTCTTTAAAAATTTCCTTTGCAATGTTTCACATGCTGCTCGTGTTCAGCCATGTTGTTTTACTAAATTGCTGCATCTTCCTGCTTCCTAAACTTAACAGCTGAAGACAATTTGTTTATGTTGTTCACTCATTTTCTGATTAAGTACAATTTGAATACTTATTTTGGACATATTTTGCAATAGTTCTACATGATAATATTTAAATGTAGCTTTATTACATAATGCAGATGAGATTCAGTAGTTTTTGTTAATACCAGTGAACTACTTTGTGACTTATGAACCGTTTAAGACAGAGCATCAGCCAATGAACTTACACTCCATTTACTTTCATGCACACCTCTTTGTTTACATCAGTACCTATTAAAGTAAAACTGTTATAACATGAGTGAAGAAAAGAGTGAGTCCAAAACATTATGTAATAAAGCATTCTTCAAGATCCAAATGCCATCTATGACAGTATAAAAGATCTGCATAAGAGACTGTGTTGAACTGCAGTTTAAATATTAAAATCTGCTGATAAAGAAAAGTATTTCTACGGTAATTTGTATTACTGAATCAAACTAAAGCTGCACATGTTTGAATGTTAGTACATATTTCGTAGACTATTGTCTTCATCCTCAGCTACCTGCTGAATGCTGGAGGATGCCTAGTATTCTCTTGGGTACTCCTACTCTGGTAGACATGACATGAACTTAAAAAAGTATTTTCATCTGCACGAGTACCTATGTTCATTAATCTATTCTTGTATTTATGCATTTGTATTTGCTCCCATGTTGTTAAATAATAGCTTCACATCTTTCACTATATCATGATTTTATGTCCAAAAATGAGATACCGCTGTGAATATTTGTTTGTATCCTTTGGAAATATAAAACAGAAGAACAGAAGGGTTAAGCAGAATAAATAACCTGATTTATCACATAGTACAGCTGGACTGTCTGCCTACATGGAATAACACTGGGCTAGAGTGCGGAGGAACTGCAATTAGTAATTATGGCTTCATGGCCTGCAGAGCATCATTCTTTTACTGTGGAGGCTTATTTTAGAAATAATAAGTCTCCCATCTCAGTGCAACAAGTCTTTTGTTGCCATTTTGTATTCAGACATCAAAGAAATTTCCCAATCACTTAAGATGGGTGGAACAATTCCGTAGAATGGCATTTTGCATTGCGGAAAAAAGCCCAAGCCATCCAAAGGTCTGGGTAAACATCTGCATGAGTGAATGAGATCCCCCAAGCACTCACTCAAAGTCCTTGGTGTTCAGTTGCCAGGCATGTCCTGGCCTAGGAATGTCAACTCATTTCATGAGACAACAGAAAGAACAAAGCCCTTTGTGAAGGACTTTCTTGGGTGCTTAGCATCTGACCCACAGATTCTGAACAACCTCATGATGTCTGATGAGGCCCATGTTCAACTATTTGGGGTGTTAATAAGCAGAATTTCCAATTCTGGGTTCCTAACAACGGCCCTATCAAAACAACTGGACAAGAAGACAGAGATTTCTGCATGGTTATCACAAACATGCACAATGTGCTACAATTGTAATGGCCAGCAGTTTATGTAAAATGGATTCTTGCAAAGAAGTGGTAAGTCCATTCTCAAAAAAATAGCATAGCAGTAATATTTCGGGTAGAGAAAATTGTAGATTGGCACTGATATGCAATTGATGTATTCATAATAACAAAAACAGGTGCAAGATACTTTAAAACTTTTAAGCCTACAAGATCCTATAATTAAATTCACTATCAAAATTGAAACAGAAAATATATTGCCATTTTTAAATTTGAAGATAATAAAATGTAAAATAAACTTTATCTACATAAAAACATGCACACAGACAATTATATCAAAGTCCATGGTTTCAAATCTAGATCACGTAAAGAAGCAGCATTGAACAGCATGACATACAGATTAGTAAAAATACCACTAAACAATATATATATATAAGAACAAATACCTACACAAAATAGAAGCTGCTAAGTCAAATGGGTTTAGCAAAGAGATGATTAACAAAAAAATATGAAAATTCTAAAAACAGATAAGATGTCAGAAAGTGTCATATTGCAATTGAATAATCAGATCATAACTGCTTAATGCACTAGTGTTATGAAATAAAATGTAGTGTTAGTTATGTAACATGGAAATACATGAAGCAAATTCTCCCTACCTTTGTTGCTTCAAGCTAGGTAGCTGGAGGAAAAACTGGTGAGCAAGCTTGGCCTATTTGAGACCACTGAACTAAGAGTACAGTCATTGTTTTGCAATGTTATAGTGTTTAATTTGTGAAACACTGTCATACAAGACAATAGCAGATATATTTTAAAGATTCTAATATGCATATATTTTATAATTATAACTATTTTGCTCTGAAATAATCTGAAGGGGCAAATGCAAGTAAGTACCGTAATTTCATGTTTTAACCAAAAGTGTGTTTCATTTTTTAAACAGGCCACAAGCTATATTGTACGTGATAACAAAGAGCAGAGAGGCACTAAACGACCTTCAGATGGGACGGTAAAGTGTGCATGCAAAGGCACATGCAAAACTAAAATTTGTGGCTGCAGGAAAAATGATAGTAAATGCTACAAAAGCTGCAAATGCAATCATGAAACATGTGAGAATTTTGATGATGAGGTAAGTTTTTACATTTTCATAAAAAAATTAAAATGATTTTCTTAAGTATGGTAATGTTGGTTTTAAAGGGTGTGTGTTGATTGTGTTTGTTATTTACAAAGACCTTTAGTCCTAAAGTTATTTAAAGTTGTGGTAAATCAAATATCATAATTTAAGGAAAATTGATGCATAGATAAAAGCACTTTTCTGGCACTATTGACATAACAAAGGGTTCAGACCTGTACTCAGGAGTCTATAAAATTAAATTCTGATGCCATATGATAATGGCAATGCTACTGGCAATACAGATTTATTGAAAAATATTTGCCGATAAGATTGATCTGACACTAGCAGATGTTATAATATATTGTACATAATGAATACAGATATCCGTGTAAATATAAGATGTTGCAGCTGCATTAAATTCATTTAGTTAATTATTTCATCACTGACCTCCCACTGGCACTGCACAGCATAAATATGCTTTTGCATATTTATGCTGAAATAAGAAAGTCCACAGAATGTGATCATGGTAAAGTCATCAGTCCTGGTACTCTAGTAGTAACAATACTTGCCTTGTAGGCCTAAGGTTGTGGATTCAATCCTGGCCAGGGTTGATGGATTTTTTCAGGCATAAAAATCGTAAGTATGACTTCCTTCAGAAGGGAAGCTAAGCTGTGGGTCCCATGTCATAAGTTTATGGCATGTAAAAGAACCTCAAGCCTGAAAGAAGAGGCCTCTGAGCAAAATTATCTGCCATTTCATACCCTGAATAAAATGGAACGTTGATGACCTGAAATTTAAAGAGCATCTGTAAATAAACAAACAAAATAAATGAACTGTAAGATCAGATTGCTCAACTTAACAGGAGGAAAAATTTTTTTTTCAAAAACACTGCTCATGGAATTTAACAGAATTGTAACATCGTAACACTTCAAAAATGCATTCCCATGGGAGTAAGTGTAAAAAAGTGAACATTAATTTAATAATTATTATAATAGTTAAAGAGGAATTTGGCATTATCAATTATAAATTTAACATAACAAAAAAAAACATAAAATTTTCACAATATATTTTCCCAAAATAAGGTTGAATAACATTACATAAAAAAATGTGAAGAAATAACATTATACAATATTCACAAAAAAAAAAAAATAGCATAAAACATGCATATTACAATGTGACATCTTCAGAAAGTATAAGAAATCCTTTTTTAACTTTCTTCAAAGCAATTAAAGAAAGAATTATGAGAAATACATTTAATCTCAGTGCAGTTAACAATTTAATATAAAACCATCAAAAGCAGAATAATGCCTACACAAATATAATTTAACAAAAGGTATTCTACATTTTACCCATAGGAACTCCGGAATTTCACATTTCAAAATGTTATCTGGATACCTAAATATATGCATGTCTGGACCAATTTATGTGGAGTTGACCACTGCTCTAACAAATTTTGCAAGCCTGTGGTGAAACCATATTATTTGTTCCCTTTATGGACATCCTTTATATGTTGGTCCTGGTGGTGTAGTGGCTACCATACTTGCCTCCTAAACCCAAGATCGTGGTTTCGAACCTGGCCAGGACTGATGGATTTTTCCTGGTGTAAAAATCCTAAGTATGGCTTCCTTTGGAAGGGAAGTAAAGCCGTGGGTCCCGTGTCGTACATTTACGGTACGATAAAGAACCTTAAGCCTGAAAGAGAGGCCTCTGAGCAAAATTTTTCGGCAGTTTCACCCCCTGAATTGAATGGAATGCTGATGACCTGAGATGTTAAAAAGTGTCCATAAATAAATCAATAAATCAAAAAAAAAACATCCTTCATGTGGGTCCTTTTTAAGACTGGTATGGTATGTTTAAATTCAGCAGCTAGTAAAGTTTTATAAATTTGATATGAATTTCTTTTGGTATTAAATCTTCTTTTAAGAACTTTTATTTGCACAATACTCCATTTCAGATATTGCCAAAATGGTGTCTCAACACAATTCCCTGAATGCAAGCATAACTATAAAAACCCCTTCCTTACACATCTACTTTCTTTCATACATAATGCTGATGACATGAATGTAGTACCGCCAGAATGGCTTTGTTGTATACTAACATGATTTGGCATCGAAGACTTCATCAGATCTTTTCCAAGTGAACAAAAGCTTGGAAAACACGCTTTCCAGAAAGATAAGGAACTTTAGTTAGCATTATAATATTAATTCAATTTGGAATCAAACACAGTGAAACACCCATTAATAGCCTGTTCTGACTCAGAAGAGATTATTAGCATTATTCATAGTTGGGTACTAAAAGACACATTTCAGCATTTTGTCTTCCATTATACCTATTTTGTATTGAATGGTTGTATTGCATCTACTGATACATACCTACAGTGAGTTATTTGAATTATGGACCACCTGCTAACAGCTCATTACCAGGAAAATTTAACTGTAGCAACTGGAAAAAAGAAAGATAGAGTTACTAAGTTAGTATTTTTATTTTTACTGAAAGCATAAAATATATTTAAAACTGATAATAAGAAAAATTAGGTACAAGATATGTTGAAAATTATGCCTCTCATCAGCAATACAATGCTAGCATCTGCATAGGAAATCTTATTTTGATTTAAAGTAAAACACTAAAAATCATGTCACATTAAAACTCTCTTTAAGTTTCACAAACACACTTATAAAAGTAATTTTGATACATGTTTCGTGAGGTACATTCCTCACATTGTCAACCAAAACGACGACTGAGGAGCCAATTTCAGCAAAGTATGTATGTTACTATGCTTGCTGTGGTGGTCTGTTAATGAACTTAAACAATATGTTGTCTGCTTCCGGTATATCAAAATTCATAAGTTTGTATTCATATTTTTTATGTAAATTTTTTCCCATATATTAAGTTCTTTCGGATGTTGAATTGTTTTTAGTAATGTTATGTCCTTCTCTATTTCATGATTCTCATTCCAAAAATGTGCAGCCACTGCTGATTTTTCTACTTGTTTGTGTCTAATATTTCTCCAGTGTTCCTTTAATCTTATCCCCAGATTTCTCTTTGTTTTTCCTATGTATATTTTGTCACAATCCTTGCAATTAATTCTATATATACCTGAATGTTCTTCTTTCTTCTTTTTTTGTTTAATTTTATTTAGATTTAATAGTTTACCAACACTATATCTGTTTATTGGTGCTAGAGTAATGTTGTACTTTTTGAAAATTTTTTGGAATTTATGGTTAACATAAGGGTGATATGTGAATTTTTGATAGGTATTTTCTTTAAGTGAAGAACTGAGTGTGGTGATTAGTTTAATTTCCTTTTTATTTTTAAATCTTTTTATTTTTTTTATCTACCATTTGTTTGTTAAATCCATTTATTTCTGCTGTGTGTATTATATGTGCATATTCTTTCCTGTATTCTTCTTTACTGAGTGGTGTATTAACTAGCCTATATGTCATACTATTGAATGCTGCTTCCTTGTGGGGTCTGGGGTTGAAACCTTTTGCTTTTATGTAATTGTCGGTATGTGTGTCCTTTCTGTATATACCAAATTCTATATTTTTATTCCTTTTTATTCTCCTTAGGTCCAGAAAAGGTAAAGTATTATTAACCTCGGTTTCCATAGTGAATTTTATGGTTTTTTCTTGCAAGTTCAACAGTTTCAATGAATCTTCTATGAATCTATCTTCTACAATGGCAAACACATCATCAACATATCTGTACCATGCATAGGAAATATCTGTTTCATAAGAAAACATGGCAGTTTGGACGCATTATATGTCATTGAGAGATCCTATCTCATAAATTTTTAACAAATTGGCAAACAGTTTCTCTACCTGAAACATGACTGCCAGGATATTTTCTTCTGTTCTTTTCTGAGAATCGTCTTACCATTTCTGTGCCAGAATCCATTTTCACATATACTGCTGTCCATTAAATTTGTAAACATTGGGCATGTTCATGCTAGCCATGCAGAAATGGCTGTCTTCTCATTCATTTGTTTAACAAGGCTGTTGGAATCCTTCACGTCTGTGTGTCATTGTACTCCATTCAATTGATCTCATATTCATTTCACTGTGGATGCATTTTATCCAACACAGACACCAATTTCCCAGAATGACGTCCCACACTCTTGGCATGCAACAATTCTTCCTTGGTCAAATTCAGACATCTACTAGTATTACTATCATATTTTTGACAAGTTATATTTGTTTCTTCTGAGAAAATGGGTTTGTTTAACACATATCTTATGGGCATTGCAATTTTCATGGCTAGTTATATGTAATGCACATAAAAGCCTATTTATGTAATGGCATGACTAACAAAGAATAAACAGTATACAATCTGCAAACAATTGAAAAAAACTGAATAACATAAGAATGCACATCCATTTACTGACAATGCCTCCCTTAAATTACAAATTGCTACCTGTCCATGCATCATCATATGACCTTGATGACTGGCTTCTCCCAGTTTGTAGCCACACTCTGCAGATCCTTAACTCAAATGCCTCTTACAGTGCAGCACTGCATGTCTAAAGCACACCTAGCTGCTTCCCCCTACTCTCTGCCTGCCTGCTTATTATGGAATGGTCTAATTCAGTTTTTGCTGACTTGTTTAATAGAATTCCTAAAACACCTCTACTTTAGAGAGTGTATTATATAAACTGTTTGAAACAATGTCTTAATACTTCAAATGTATACTTAAGATGATAGTGCCAGTGTAAAAACATTACTTTTTCCCAGTTGCATGGTACCTATAGTTGAGGTTGACTACTTTTAAGATCACCTTTATATGTTTTTCTGGTGATGGCCTTTTGGACTGGATTAGCATCAGCAATAATTGTGATGGTGAATATGAGAGTACATTTCAGCAGCAGATAATTTTAACTTAACACATGTTTTATTTTTCAGAATGCTGCCAGGTCATTATTTACTGACGAAAGCAACAGTGACAGCTCAGAAGAAAATAAAGATCCAGGAGATAACTTCAAGAGACCTAGGTAAACTATTCTTCATAATTAAAATGTAAATTGGAACTTGCACAATGAAGCTAATCACATTAATTGATATCATTGTATGATTCAGTTGAACTACACACTCTTAAAGCTTCACTTACTTTTCATAAATGTATGGAACCGGTTTCGAGAACATTTAGTTCCCATCTTCAGCCAGGCTAAAGTTCAACTACAAGTTCAAATACAATGGTATGCATCCCTTCATTAACAACATCAATACTCCGTCTTACTATTTAGCAAAATGGTTAGCTAATAGAGTCAAGACATTATCAAAATTTCAAAGCAGGAGTATAAACAATTCATATCAGTTAATAGAAAAAATTAAGGACATAAAAATACATCCCTCTGACCCTGTAATATCTTTTGACGTAGAATCTCTGTTTCCAAGCATACCAAAAGAAAAACTCCTAATTTATGTACATGATTGCTTAAAACAAGTGGAATTAAGGATACACACATAAAAGAATACATCAAACTCACAGAAATGTACATAAACCAAGCCTATTTTACTTTCAAAGGAAAATTTTATAAACAACGAGCAGGACTTACAATGGGCAGCCTCTTATCTGCATTTCTAGCTAACCTCTTCATGAGTAGATTTGAAACACACATCAACACAGCTTTTCCATACATATTTAAGGAATGGTACAGATGTGTCGACGATATATTTGTCATAGTTAACAAAAAAACTCATTGATGATGCCTGAAAACTTTTGAATATACAAGATAGAAGCAAATCATTTACATACGAAACAGAAACAGAAAACATATTGCCATTCTTAGATGTTAAAATAATGAAATGTCAAGGAAATCTGGAATTTGGAATATACGGAAAGAATACACACACAGATAATCACATCAAAGCTGACAGTTTTAACCCCACAGCACACAAGCATGCAGTTATCAACAGTTTAACACACCTGCTAGTTAACCTACAAATTAGCAAAGAAAATGTTTTAATGAATACAAACAAATAGAAGAAACAGTGGTTTAAAATGGTTTTAAAAAAGAACTAATACACAAAAAGGTGCAGGAATTCAAGAGACAAAAACATATCAAAGAAATCACAACATTTTCAGCAAGAGAAAAGATAAACTAATTTTTAAAACGTTCACATATCATCCATGGGCTACAAAAAAATTTCAGAATATTTTAAATTTTAATATCAGGTTGGCACCGGTTAATAGATTTAATGTTAAAAACATTTCAGGAACATTAAGTACAAGCAAATAGGGAAATGAACAGTAGTATATCATTTTTGGACACAAAATCATGATTTAATGAATAAAGCAAAATTATTAAAATCAGTACAGGGACCTACGGAAATAGCAACTTGGGAGAAAATCTACATCTACAAATATAAAAACAGTCTAATGAACTTTGACACTGCCGGAGATGAAAACAAACTACAAGTTTATCATACCACCACCAGAGCAGAATACACATTGCCACAACTCAACGAATGATCCAACATTTGGACTTTAGCCTGGCTGAAGATGAGAACTAAATGTTCTCAAAACCAGTTCCACACATTATGACAAATAAGTGAAGCATTAAGAGTGTGTAGTTCAACTGAATCATACCATGGTATCAATTAATATTGTTTTGTTGTATGCATTAGTTGATGAAAATCATTAATGGCAAGTCAAGTCACAGTATGCCTGCACTCATGATTTACTTGTTCCCTGTTGCAATTCGCCATGCCTGTGTACAATAGAAATTGTTCTTTCTTTATTTGCTATATCTTCATATAGGTTGTCCAGCATTTATTGATGGCAGCAGAAAACATGTTCTTACAAAGTTGTAGACAGTGAATTGGTAATATATCCTATAAGGATGTATTAAATGTGTTCACACTAACTCCACTTATAAAACATATGGACTGTTAGGGGGCAATCATTCCGATCATCAGCTGTTGATCAACTACTGGGTTTGAGACTGGATACCAAGGTGCTTCTGCGGCATTCTCTGATGGTTTGAGTAGGAACTGATTGAGTTCATCCATGAATGTAACATCAAAATTCTTTTTTTTTTTCCCTATTCTTTTCTTTTCTTTCTTTCTTTCTTTTTTTTTTTCCCCCGCTCTCTTTCTCTCTCTCTTCAGCCATGTGGATAGTTCTATTGGGTTGTAGAGTTTTTCAGCAGCTTAACTACTAGTATAATTTCATGATTTTTGGGCCTAAAAGTGAGCTGCCCCTGCTGATTTATCAATTTGTTTAAATGAATGAATATTTCTGAAGTATCCCTTTGTTTGAATTTCTAAATTTCTCTTCATTTTTCCAATGTATCTTTGGTTGCAATGTGCACATTTGATTTCCTAAATTCCTTATTCCTATTCTGTTGGTATGGTGTCTTTTACTGTAGAACCAAATAAATTTTTGTTGTTGTATTAGTTCTTTGGAGTTAACTTTATACCATGTTTGAATATCTTATTGAATTTGTTGTGGAAAGTTGGATGGTATGTGAAACTTATTAATTTGTATCTTTCCTTGATGTTCTTTGGTGTGGAAATCTCTCGGAGATTTTTGTCTTAAATTTGATAATTTTTATTACTGTGTCTTTGTTGAAACTATTAATTATCTGTTGTATACTGTTTCTGTGAGTGGTATATTAATTATTCTTGTGCCAAGTTGTATAACATTGCATATTTATGTAGGGTGGGGTTATAACTGTTATTTTTTAAATGTAATTTTCTGTGTTTGTCTCTTTGCTATGCATTCCAAAGTTCAATTTGCGTAAGATTTTCTATTGGTATACTGGGAGTTATTTTTACTAAATCAAATGAATTTTTGATGCTCAAGCTTTGAAATCTTATAACAGAGTTGAATGTCATTAACTTTTTTGCTTTTTTTGTATGTGGGTAAATTGATGTTAATTATTGGTCTCAAGCTATTATAATTTTTATGGATTTTAGGAAGTGCATAAAGTCTAGGTAGTTTTGGTTTGCTCTGTGTGATTCTCTATTTTTCACCCATGGAAAATATCTTCAGTGTTTTGCTTAAATTTTTATTGCAACTATTGAAAAGATTCTTATCAGTTAGTTTGTAGTCTTCCCCTTTAAACAAAATTTCTACTCGGTTTTATAATAGCTTTTGTCCAAAAAAGCAATTTTTATTTCTTTAATCCGCATTTATATATATATATATATATATATATATATTACCCATTGGTCTTTTAGCTGCTTTGATGTACTTCTGTAATTATTGTATTTCTTTCAATTTTTAGATTATCTAAAATTTTGCTGTGTTTCATTTTAACTGAAGTTATTTCTACTTCATTTAGGTGGTGGGTGGCTATATCAATATCTGCTATATACTCCTCTTTGTTTTCTGAAAAGTCCATACAGGTTTTGAGACCTTTTGATTTAATTTTTTTTTTTTTGTCATCAAAACACTCTTAATGCTTCACTTACTTGTCATAAAATGTGGTACATGTTTCGAAGACGTTCGTCTTCATCCTCGGCCACGGGATGACTGATTGGAGACTCGATTGCACTTTTTGATGTAAGGTTTTGCCCTGGTGGTACTTTGATGAACTTAAAGTTTGTGTTTACTTCTTCCGGAACGTCAAAGTTCATTATACGATCTCTGTGTTTGTAAATATGAATTTTTTCCCATGTAGCCAATTCTGTAGATCCCTGTGTTGCTTTTAACAATTCTACTTTTTTAATTATGTCATGATTTTCTGTCCAAAAATGATATGCTACAGCTGACCTTTCCATCTGTTTGTATTTTATGTTCCTAAAATGTTCTTTTAAACGTGTGCCTATATTCCTTTTTGTTTTTCCAATATAAATCTTATCGCATTCTCCGCAAGTTATCTTATAAAAATCTTATAAATATCTTTATCAAGTTATCTTTTGAGACCTTTGTTTAGGAAAGTCATTTCTTTGCTAGTAAAGTGGTGTCAAGGAGGTTAATTACATTATCTTCTGATTGTGCAATAAAGTTTTGGTTTGGTGTCTACATAAATTGCAAAGTTTCCTTTTCAGTTTCTGATTCTGGTTTTTCATTTGATGATTTAAATTAAATTTTGGTGCAGATGGTACTACAAGTTTTCCCAAAAATGGAATTCTAATGATTTTGAAAGTTTTCTGGCACCATTCTACTTTTACTGCCTTTTGTTCTTCTGTAAGGTCGGGGTTTGTGCCCATCAACAACAAAGCTTCCTCACTTGAAGATATTTGAGCAGAATTTCTGATAACTGCATCAAACAAAAGTATGTCACTTGTGGATCATTCTTCACTGTGACTTCTACATGAACTAAGTCTACTCATAGCAGCTGAAAGTATGCTACTTGTCTTTCAAGGATGTTCTTCCTCATCTAAGCTCTGCAAAGCAGTAGATACTTTTGTATATAAAGAGACAAAATCTGGAAAAGCTCTCTGTAGTTTTTCCAGGAATTCTTGTTGACTCAGTTAGCACTTATAATGGTAAAAAATTGTCACTTGAAAATGCTCTCGAGCCACCTCTTAGAACATCAGACAGCAAATGCACGACCACAATTAACATTTTTCTGCAGCTACAAACAAGGCCACTGACTAGCATCTACTATGGCTAATAATCAAAACATGCTCTTTCCATGCTACTAACAGGAAACTTATATTTCTCATAATTTCTTCAAATCCTAGAAATTAAATACCTACTCTTATATAGAGATTATGGGTTTGTAACACTTTTGCACTTAGATAGGGTGTCTATGCCAAAATTCCCTAATTGTGTTTGCTTCCTATATCAAAACAATAAATATAAGGCATTGTTTATTCACAAATACATGTTGCACCAGATATAACATTTTGATAACGAATGGAAAAAAAACAAACATTCACATCACTTCCATATGAGTCCCTTTGATGGTCCGAAGAATGTCTATTATGTACTGTTTTCATCCAGGTCTGCTGTAACATGTCCAGAGTGATGGTACCAATCGCTTCTACAATCTGGGTATGAAGATCTCGAAGGTCCTTGCACTTGAGTGGCATACCCTGTCCTTCATGTAGCCCCAGTAAAAATCTAACAGTATGATATCGGGAACCTGGAGGCCTGACAATTGACTTTCGTGGACTTTGTTCGAACACTTGGCAGACATTTCCTACTTGTTCTTTGAAGACATGCCAGCCTCCTCCATGCTGTTTCACTATCCTCCCAGTGTCCAAAAACTGTTTATGCAATCTACAATCCAGGTACGGAGATCTCGAAGGTCCTTGCATTTGAGTGGCATACACCCTGTCCTTCATGTAGCCCTAGTAAAAATCTAACAGTATGATATCAGGGGAACGTGGAGGCCTGATGATTGACTTTCGTGGACTTTGTTGGAACACTTGGCAGACATTTCCTACTTGTTCTTCGAAGACATGCCAGCCTCCTCCATGTCATTTCACTATCCTCCCAGTGTCCAAAAACTGTCTATGCCATGCATTTATGCTCTTGGCATCTGGCGATACTTTGCTGTAAATACAACGAAACTTCATTTGCATCATATCAATGGATTTGAACTCTGTATCACAACACAACTTGTGCCTTCTCCTAAACTGAAGCCATTTTTACACAAACAGGCACATAACCCAGCAAATGTGAAAAATTAGGCAGCAGTTTCAATTTATGTTGTATGCAGTGGACAAGGCAGATCTGTTAAAAGGAATAATTTACTATGATTAAAATGGTTTAAAAATTAGGAAATTTCAATGTAGACACCCTATATTACTACATCCTGAAACAAAATTAATATAAAAATATTGATAAATGTTTTTACTTTCTTTTCTTTTCAGAATGGAACGAGAAACCTCAGCTTTCAAAGAAAATGTAGAAATTTCCAAAAGAAGGCATCAAAGAATGACAGGAAAATATTTTGGTGACATAACACATACATGAGAGCATCTTCATGTGCATAAATAGTTAACAGATTACATTGATAGATTATCTCATTTACAATTTTTGAAAATATATAGTTTTGAGATAATCTAAGGGTGATTTCCTGTTGTGTGTTGTATAAATGATGAACCTATTAAAATTTTTAAAAACTTAAAAAAAATTCATATGGAACTAACACAGTGAAGCTGATATGAATTAAATCTGTCGTCTAACACTCTTCATGCTTCACTAACCATAAAAATATCCAGAACCGGTTTCAAAGATATGTTATCTCCATCTCCATCTTCGGCCGTGGACACACACACACCAATCGTCCACGGCCGAAGATGGAGATAACATATCTTTGAAACCGGTTCTGGATATTTTTATGGTTAGTGAAGCATGAAAAGTGTTAGATGACAGATTTAATTGATGAACCTATTGTTGCATCCTATACAGTGTTAGATTACTGCCAATTTTGATGAGCTGACCTTTAATTTTTAATTATTTATTTTTACACTAAGCTTTTAATTTGTTTGCATCCTTAATGTTTGGGCAATGAATGTGTATTAATATGACATTTATTTGTACAGAACTTTTTAAAATGCATACTTAAAGAAGACATGTGAGTGTACTATATAAATGAACTTATTATTGCATCCTAAACATTGTTAAAATACTGCCAATTTTAATGACCTGACCTTTAATTATTAATTATTTATTATTACATTTGCCTTCTAATTTGTTTAGATCCTGTGCTAAATATAACAAATTATTTATGAGGAATTCACTCAAATTTCACCATTTTTGTTCCACTTATTTGGACATGTTTCAAAGCTGTTGCCTTTATCATCAGCTCAGTTCCACTGTCAGCTTCCCAGTGTAGCATTAAGGTTTGGCTCTGTGGATTTTATGAACTTTGTGATGAGATTACTGTTGTTTGGAAAATCATAATTAACTAAATGAACCAAGTCCCGCAAAAGTTGTTCGTTCACGAAGCACTTCCAAGAAAATGATAATTTGTTTCTTCAGTTGTACCAGACATGTCACAACCATTCCTTTAGACAATTAAAGAACAGTTAATTTAGAATGGTATACAACAATTTGTTTGCCAGAAGTCATTGATGAAATCATGAAAAACAAACTGAAAGTGTCGCACCATTCTTCATCATGACAATGCCAGCTGTCACACTGCATGTCAAACAATTGATTAATTGAAGGAGAAAAACATGAATTAATATCTCATTGCCTATATTCACCTGACTTATCACCTAACAACTTATTTTTGTTACGAAATGGTAACAAAAAATGTGTGGATAGCAAGTTTCATCACTCAAGAATTTTTGAAGCCTTCAAAAACCATATTTTAGGAGATACCAACTTCAGAGAGGAAAAATGCTTCGAGAATTGGTTTGAATGCATGCAGATTTGTATAAATCTTAAAGGTGAATATTAAAAAGGAATAAAACATTGGTAATGGTAACAATGAAAAAATAAATCTCTATTAAATTAAAATCCAGATTATACTCTTGATACTATGGCATTGCTCATTCCCTAATCTAATGACAACACAGTATAGTTTTGATCATCTGTCTGGAATCATTTGATTAATCATTAGGGCAGAAACTGGAATGAGCCCAAAATCATCTTACTTGGTTTACAGTAGATGTGAAGATCAAATCTGAAGCTAGGATGTACATTATATGTATAACAAGCACAATCTCTTGTACTTACGAAGCTGTTGACAATGGAGTGGCAATCTACTTCAACTCATGTATACACATTCTTACACTAACTCCATTCACTTACTCTTAAGTAAGACGCGTTTCGGGAGAGATTCTCCCGAAACGCGTCTTACTTAAGAGTAAGTGAATGGAGTTAGTGTAAGAATGTGTATACATGAGTTGAAGCACAATCTCATTCCGTTAGACATGTCAAGCATTTGATTCTTACCAATCGAAATCTTCAAACCCTGCTGACATTGTCATAGGAAACTGTGTAGAGTTACAATGGACGCAAGTCATCAAGACATGGAACTGAGTGAAGAAACAGCTGCAATGAAACATCACTTCATTGTTTCTGGAAGCATCATTTCATTTATGTAGTCCCAAACATAATTCAATTATAAACATTCAGAATAAAAGCTGCTTTGATTCATCCTATAAGTTTCATTTTCTTACATCAATGGAATTTTTTATGTAACTTATATCCTTAATTGATCTTTTTTTAATAAAAAGTCATGGATAAATTGCAAAAAGTACATGTTGCAAAGTGCACATTGTTTTCTCATGTGTTAAGAATCAAGGCACTGAATGGAGCAACAAGACAGGAGGCATATCATAGTGCTATGTTTGTGCTGCAGGGGAAGCATGGATAGAAACAGAGATGGGTAATCTTTGGGAATGGGACACCCCACTCATTTATTTTATTTTACCAGAGTTAATACTAGTAGGGTGTACATCGCACATGGAGAACTACCAGTCAAACACAACATTTTTCATTGTACAGTGAGAATGGCATAGGGGAAATGTTACCGAGCACATTTGCATGTGATCATTATAATACATGCAAGCATGATAATCACAAACAGTTATAAGCACTTAAGGTACATACACTGTGAGATTAATGATGCTCTTTTGTGATGTATTTGGTGGCTCGTAAAGGAGCTATTGGTTGTTGCCATGATTGCAGTGAAAAGGTGCATGCAGGTTGCCTTGTTTAAGATGTTTTTTTTCTGGCTGCTAGCCACTCCAACACCCTCAAGAAATCATGTTCCCCAATCTGCAGGGCCAGCTGCAACAAGTTAATTAATTTGACTTCCATTACTCCTCTGTCCATAACTTAGCTTACAATTTTTTTCCTGCCCACTTGCCCACCTCCTGCATCTTCCATGGCTGAAAGGAACATTATTTCTCATAATTGAAGATTTACATGCATTTAAAAACATAAAACATAATTTGCAAAATGTCCACACATGTAACAGTGCATAACCATACCTTACACATAAAGAAAAAGGCCTGATAAAAAAAAGCTACAGAAAATATATCTTGTACCCACTACATTGTGACTACAAAATACACACTTACATGACATTTTCTGCCTGTTTTCAAATTCCTATTACACCAACATATACTCTTGTTTGGCTCCAGCAGTTTCACTCCCACAAAACCACATGCAACTCTTGCTCATCATGGGAAATATAAAACAAATTATTGGGGTGTCCTATTCTCAAAGATTACCCAAAGATGCACAAGACAAGTGACATTTAAAGCAATAGATAAAATCTCCCAGCAAGAAATTGTGTTTTTATGTACAAAAATAAAGCTAAATTCATAGTGCATCCTGTGAAGCACATGAAGACATGTGATAGACCATGGACATGGTTAAGGGCGCAACTGCTCTCAGTATTTTGATATTTTAAAATTAGTATAGTGGCATATTTCTGCTTGTGCACTCTTTCATCTCCCAAAAAACTAAAACTGTTTGCAGGGTGTTTTATGTTACAAATGGTTATCTGAACTATGGCATTGTCAGTGTATAGCAAAATGAAGTAAATGAAGCATTTAAACTAGGTTTTATTTTATTAAATAATGCATCTTTTATGTGTTGTATTAAAATACAGTGGGACCTTGATCTATCGTTCTCAGATAAATGTTCAATTTATGTGGTCCCAAACATTTTACCTTATATGTTATGTAAATAAAACCCACATTCATCATTCCTTGAAGTATTGTTTTCCACATTCATTTAAAAAATTTAGCCCTAATGAAATTCTATCCTGGAATAATGGTTTTCAAACTAGAATAATTGATGCAGTTTTCATCGCATATACAGAGTTTGCTTCACTCCAACTCTACATAATTGCCGTTACTTTTGGAACAGCAGGATGGTGATAGCCAAAGCGAAGAATAGGCCAGAGTTGGTTTTGCCATAGTTTTGACACCTACGAGGCACTTGATGAGAATATGTGGCATACAAAGTGTTGAAGTGTGCAACGAGGTGGGAGCAATGGCAAGTGTTTATGATATGGGAAAGGGTAGTTTCCTGAGATGATGTAACAACTGAAGATCTGAGAGCATGTGAAACTGCAAGCATATATCTATGCACATGATTGGTGGTATGGATCTAGTGAGCAACAGAATGTGTTGAATGTGGAAAACTCATTGTCTTGCAGGAAAAGAAAAGCAACAAAAAGACAAATATCAATTAATAAAATTTATCAAAGAAAGTGTTCATTTGTTTTATTTATGGATGCTCTTAACATCTCAGGTCAGCGTCTCATTCTATTCAAGGCATGAAACAGCAGATAAATTTTGCTCAGAGGCCTCTTCTTTTTGGCTTGCAATTCTTTTATTTCCCATAAATCCAAACACAGGGCCCATGGCTTTATTTTCCTTCCTAAGGAAGCCATACTTAGGATATTTAAGCTAAAAAAAAAAGAGATTGACACCTTCGATCTTGGGTCTGCGAGACAAGTATAGTTACCACTAGACCACCAGGACAAATGTGAAAAATGTGTAGTATGTAAAATTAATGCAAAATAAGAGTATTTGCTTATATACTATTTATTTTTGAAAATTATTTATGTATTTCCTGTATCTATCGTTGCATCCATCTTTTTTTTTAACCTGGCTCCTCCAAAAACAATGAATTGAGGTTCTATTATAATTTTTCAAAAAAGAAACAATATCTAATTATGGTTTCTGGGGTTTTGCATTTGAAGTGATAGGCTAACTGCCTATTCTTTTGAGTCGATCTTGGTGGTGTAGTGGTTACCATACTTGCCTTCTAAACCCAAGATTACGGGTTCAAACCCGGCCAGGATCAATGTATTTTTTCAGGTGTAAAAATCCTAAGTATGGCTTTCTTCGGAAGGGAAGTAAGCCCATGGGTCCCGTGTCATACATTTACCACGATAAAGAACCTCAAGCTTAAAAAAATAAAATCAATCAACTATCCTTGTGAAATTTGTAAATGCTAAGTGTAACTGATCAAATGGTTCATATGGTCCATCAGGACCTGGTTTGTAGGTTGATTATTATTATTATTATTATTATTATTATTATTATTATTATTATTATTATTATTATTATGATGATGATGATGATGCTTCTGGGTTAGGCTAAGAGATGCTATACATCACTGACTCAGTGAAAAAGTTGCAAGCAGTGGAAATACATATTGCATCCAGGGAGTCAGTGGCATATTCCTTCTTCACTTTTTGTTTATTTATTTTTTATTCTTTGAGTCCTCAAAGCTTGTAACTAGAGTCCTAAAGCATTAGTAACACTTAAAATTAGTAAGCAAAACAGGCATTAAAAAACACAATAAAAGGCACTGTAAATTTTAAAAAATATGCAATATATTTTATTAGCTACCCCAAATTTCATATATACATTTTTACTGATTGCACATTACCATAAGCTATTTCTTTAAATTTAAATTAATTGTTTTCATTATAGAAAAAGATAATTTAATGTCAGCTGATATAAACAGATTTATGTCTATAACAGCTATAGTTTCACCTTTTATCACTTCACAAATTAGTTTTATTTTTCGTAAACCAGCATTTAGAGACATCATGTGCTTGCATGTCTCACTATCAGCACTTTCCACTTCACCTGGAATAGCTTCAAGCTGGTGCAATTTTTTCAACTATAGTCATGGATGCCACAAGCATTTTCTTCCCCTTTTTTTTGCTCAAGATTTTTTTTCATTTTGGGCATTTCTTTGAAAGATAAGCTGTTGTGAACACACTATTTAGCATTTGTTTTTACTTATGAATTGAAGCATCATCTTCAGAAAGTGCAGCAACCAGTCATATAACTTGTTAAAGCTTTTGGCATAGCAAAAAGGAGCAGAAATCCTTGTCAACATTTGTTGTGGAGATAGAATGAGATCAGAAGCCATAGTCCTGAAAATTAAGGTTCAAGATGGCACTTTAAGAAAATGTTTCTTGGTGATGAAAATCAACTTGATTACCAGGCTTTCAGAATATTTGTTTCACTCTCATGGAGTTTTGTGTCTTGGCCAAAGCCAGCTCCCTTCCCCACTCACAGCCATCTGTCTATTCTTGAGCTTTCAAGCAGTCACCAGTCTACATTCGTTTGCAAAGATGTTGAGACAGCTGACTTTAGGGCAATGCATTGTTGTGTATAAATATTATTATACATAGGAATTATAACATTCACAAGGAATTTATTCCAGGAAAGATTTCTGGACAGTTGCTTTCTTCCAGTATTGCAATTCAAGATCTTGTAAATAAATTTGATACTACTGGTTCAGTGCAAAACATGCAAAGATGTACAGTTTAAACAGAAGACAAGTTACACGAAATTGGTGCAAATCTTGAACTTTTACCAATAAAATCACTATTGAAATTACCACTATTTGGGGTTTCAATGTCATATAGCAACAATATTGTAAAAATTCAAACCTTAGAAGCGTACATGTGTCCATTGTCCATTAAAAAGTGATCCCATTGTACAAGTGCATTATTGTGAATGATTTTTTTCATTAATGACTGAAGTTGACCCACAACTTGTGTTATTTTCAGACAAGGTTTGATTCCACTAAAATAGTCAAGTAAACACTTGTGTTCTGAAAACCCAAACTGAATACAAGAAACCCCTTAGGCCTTAGGGATATAATAAAAATTATATTAAAAAGTAGAGAAAACCTAATGAATTTTAAGTTTCCTCCTATGGATGAACTCAGCATTTTCCTACTTCAACCAACAGAGGCCACCACAGAAATATCTGGGTATCCAGCTATCATTTCGAGTAACGGCAGTTCGGTGAGCTACTGAAGATGGGAGAGATTCTCCTGAAACGCATCTTACTTTTATGCCAGTAAATGGAGTTTAGTGTAAAAAAAGGAATACCTAAAAAAATTATTCTGTTTATTTGGAATTTTGATTAACGCATTAGTATATCATTAATTATTGTAAAAATTGTAATTGTGAGCGGTACGTCTAAAATGGCCTGAGCCAGATAGATGGAGGTCTTTTGTAGTTTGTATTTTCTTAGCATTCAAATAAATAAAAAAAAAAACAACAAAAGGACTTCCACTGTGTTTTACACCTTCAGGAAAAATATTCAAAGAATTTGTAAATAATTGCACAGGGATCATTCTGTTAGTTTTTTTCCAAATTCTCTGAAGGCAGCAAGAATATTTTAGTTACTGTATCCTCCACAGGTTCCAACATTTCTATAATTCTTCTCCTTGTTTAGCACTGCAGCCTAAGGCAAACCTTGGCCTGCTGCAGTAACCTGTGTTTCCTCTGTTCCATCTTACAACCTCATTGATAGAGGGTAGTATGTCAGAATCTACCAGTTGCCTATCGTTTGACTTTCATGATCAAAGAATGCCATCTCTCCATCAGACAATGAGGCTGGGCTGACCCTGTTCCAGACCTCCCTAACTTATAAATATTCCAAAATAATACCGGGAATCAAACCAGGGCCTCCCAGCCAACAGTCCACACTAACCACTAGATCAAGGAGGTGGTCACATTTCAATAATTACATTGGCAATATGTCTTCTGTGCATGTCTGTTATTTCATGAATGGAGATGCAGATTTTCCTTTGTTTTACTTCATAGTAAATATGTTGAATTGCATTTTCATACACTACAGACATGTGGTGTACAGACTTTGATTTGCTTGAAACAGTTTCTCTAGTATATCTTTGAAGAATGAGTTTTCTAACTTCCAGAAAGGTATTCCATAATCAAATAAATCCTTGCAAATCTTATAAAAAGTGTGATTATTACATGTAGTAATGGTTGTTGTAAGTAGCTTTATTTTCTTCAGACCACTTCTAGAGGCAAGTGCAGTCATATGTTTCGCTGTTGACACATGTTGATTCATAAAATACTAATACTATCCTCTTTGAACTTGGAAGAATATTTAAAACGCTCTTTATGGTTTCATTTACTGAAGATTTACTGAGCATGTTTCGTGGACCCTTGTCTGCATCCTCAGGTGTTAAATGACTGAATTAATATTGAAATCATAAAATACTTTGTTTCATTATTAAATGTCCTTTTACAAACCTTATACAATAAACCTATTGCACTATTGAAAATATGCCAGCACCATAACCGTCAACTGCTGGATAATTCCTTATGCTTTAGGGATGCATATTCTGCTCTGGTGGAGATGTGACAAACTTATGTCGCAGTTTATGCTTTCGTCCCCATAAGTGTCAAAGTTCATTAATATCTCTCTATATTTATAAATGTAGATTTTCTCCCATATTGTCAATTCTTTAGGTCCCTTTGCTAATTTTAATAATTTTGCTTTATTCACTATGTTATGGTTTTCTGTCCAGAAAGAGATGCTACGACAGATTTCTCCATTTGTTTTTATTTTATGTTCCTGAAATGTTCTTTTAACCATGTGCCTACGTTTCTCTTTGTTTTTCCAATATAGACTTTTTCATATTCTGCATTATTTGGTAAATACCTGTTTTATCTCCAGCAGAATACTGTCATTAATATTGTTTAACATTAAATCTGTTTATAGGTGCCAATCTGACTTTAAAATCTTTTAGAATATTTTGAATTTTTGCATTGCCCATGGGTGATATGTGAATTTCTTAAAAATTATTTTATCTTTTCTTGATGAAAATTCACTTATCCATGAATTATGCAAGAATTTGAAAATATTCTGCATTCAGAAGTAATTTTGTAAAATGGATTTAGAATGGTGTGCATGACAGAAAAATTGAGCCTAATCTATTATTCTTTACAGACAAATCTTGGTTCCACTATAGTGGGTTTACAAAACCAATACTGGAGTTGAGAAAAACCTAACCTGCTTCACAAGGAACTCCTGCACAATCAAAAATAGGAATGTGGTGCTCCATTAACAGGGAGAGAATAATAGGTTATATATTTTTTTTGAGAAAGCAATAGTGATAGGTATGTGCAGAATATTTTGCAACCTTTTTTTCTGTGAATTAACTGTGAGAGAACATAGGTTCTCAACTTTTCAACAGAATTCTGCAACAGCACATAGAGCCCACATCTTGCATGCAATTATTAATCACTAACATAAACATAAAGACCCCTTCAGTCCCCTAATTTAATGTTCAGTAATTTTTATCTCTGGGGGAGCATTAAAGAAAAAAACTTCAAAAGACAAATCCACACATTAGATGAATTGAAAAATATGCGTTCGTAGAAGTTTTTTCTATTTCTAAGAGGATAATGGTTAATTTCATAAACTGATGTCAGAAATCTATGGAGGCAGTTCCAGCATCTACTTGCTTGATAATGGTGAGTCCATGTCCATGTACCTTTTAAGTGTTAGTAATAATTTATGCAACAATAACAGCTGCAGATTTTCTGATTCCAGTATACCACAGTACCAGCTTAAACCAAATGACCAGTCATTACACATGGACCGGTTCAGAAAAGGATAGATCACCAATTTTTATTGCATATATTGAATATTATTTTACTTGCAGAAACAAAAAAATTCAAGCATTGCAGGATTCTAGTTTTGTCTTCATTACTATATATGTGCTTTTTACTGCTCGGCTATTAGAGCACATAGTTTGAACAAATGCATTTCCTATTTATGACATAATGTGAACAAGAACTGAAGGCATTAGCAAATGCTTTCTTCAGTGTTTTCCAAATCAGTCATAGTTTCTGCTCATTGCTCAATTTTTTTGTGAATGCAAAGTTCTTTGTAGAACGGAGTGTTTAAATTGATCCATCTGCTGTTCATACCTCATTAATGTATTAAGAAAGCCTTAAGCACCCTTATCTTATCTGCAATAGCATGCATTCTACCAAATAGGTTTGTGTAAGTTTTTTTTTTTAACCTCTTTGTAATTATTTCTTCTTTCCTGTACATGGAAAGCATATAGGAATATATATTTCAATCAGGAAGTTGTGGATTTGGTTTATGAGCAACTTGAATCTTGGGGTCGGATAAGGAATAAAGTATAATATCCAAAGTAAATTATATTACTTTATATTCCTCCTCTCAAAAATTGAAGACACATTTTCTCCATACTGAAAATCACATAACACAATGATACTCATACACTCAAATGATTTATACATATTCAGGGCTTGTATAGAAACATTCATAAAGAATGTGAGACTGAAAAGTAAAATTTTTTTAAGTACTTTGTGCTTTGAAACTGCAGTTATGGATACACAATAACTGTATGGCAATAAGAATTGAAAAACTTACAAAAAGGAAAACAATAACATACATTATCTGTTTAGAATAGTGAAACTAAAGTATACTCTACAGGAAAAGATTTCCATGTGCATTCCTTGCAAATTAGATGTCATTGTTTTAAATTTAAGTTTCTGTACTAAGTAGAACAAATTCAGTATAAATTTTGGTATGTCTAAGTAATGGAATGTGGTATAAAGAAAATAATAAACAATTTAACAAATAAAATAAAATTTTCTATTAGATTGGGAATTATTATTGCCTCGAATAACAAAAAAATTTCCCATTGCTCATTTCGTCACAGCCTAGTGTACCCCATGGTTTAGAATCAGCAAAAATTTATCTTGCTGTATTAAAATGTATTATGCCCAGTATTTGACCAATGAGAACATATTTTGTCCATCAGCTTAGTAAAGTGTTTTATTTATTTTTTTTATTAAACTACATAAGACCACACTTAAGCAGGAAAATTTAATCAATAACTTTGTCTAATTTTAAATTTAAAATATTTACAAAATTTTCCAAGTATAAAAATTGTTTTTAATTTTTAAATTTGAAACCTTACCAAATTGGAGAAACTGACATAACATGACATGTTTTGTCTATGCAAAGAACACATAATGATTATAATTTTGCAATTACTCTTGCTATATACATTCTAATATAAATATTTTCTTCTATTCATTCTATGCATTATTATATAATATACTAATTTCATATCTTATCATAAATATTAATGAAAATTATCTGAGACTCTTGGAGCAAAATCACCACTTTTACACAGAAAAAGCATCATAGCTAAACTTCATCATAGTGCACCAGTTTTCAAAATAAAGTGCTTGGCAACATCTCCAACATTTTCAAGATTCTCTGTTTGTCCATTATTTATGATGTTTCAAAAATATCTTTTATTTAAAATAAAAATTGGCTTATTATAATCTAAACTAAAATATAATTTAAGCAATTTCATAAAAGCTTTAATAAAGATAATGTACATTCTTATAGTTTTGCATAAACCATACAAAAGTTTAATTATAAACCTTGGCTGCTCATGGAGTGTTTTACTTGTGTGATATTGAGCTTACTATAGCTAGTAGCACCCATATTTCAACTCCTTTTGTCATGTATTTGAACATTGCTTTCTAAATGTAAACATTTATTTGCAAAATTGGTTTGACAATTGATTATAAAGCAGTGCAATTTTGTGTGCAAACATTATTTTAAATATGAATCAGTTCATGGAGTGTATGCAACATAACAAATAACTGTAATAACAGATTGTGAGTCTACAAAGCTGACCTGTCTTTGCATAATGATGCATTTCATGCCACACCTACAGCTGCAATTTTACTTGAAATGCTGCCCTTAGACCTATACATTAAAGTAGGGGCCAAAGTGGTAACTCATAAAATTAATACCATGGGAATTTGGAGAGAAAGTCACCATAACATTCTTCAATAAGAACCACTAAGTAAATTTTGTGCAGAATATGGATTAAGAGTAAATGTTAAGAAATCAAAAATAGTGGTGTTTAAGAAGGGATGAGAAATGGTTCTTGAATGGGGAGCTATTGTAAATGGTTAAAGAATTTGATTATTTGGGGATGAGGTTGTCAAGTAGTGGAGATTGAGAACCACAAGAAAGAATGTTATTATTAAAGATAAGGTAGCCATGAGAGCAATTAGAATATGTTTGAAGAAAATCCTAAATATGTTAATAAATTGGTTGGAGAAATTGTTGAAGTAGTATTAGAATCAAAAATGTTATATGGAATAGAAGTATGGGGAACTTCTAAGGGAAGGTTGAAAATTGATTTAATTCATAGGATGTTTAGTAGAGATGTGTTGGGATACCTAAAGTTTCACTGAAATGAGTAACTTTAGCTGAGTTTGGGGGGAAGGATTTGGTGGTGGAAATAATTTTAAAATATTGATACAGGTTTGAAATTAGGGAATCACAATGTGTACAAAATATCAAAGGGAAGTTATGAAAGGTAACAGCTCAATGGGAAAAGTAGGAAAAATATTGCAAGAAACTGGGATGAGGGCACTTTGGGAATTTGGAGATAAAAGTAGATAAGGATTTTGGAAGAAAGTGAGGCAAAGAATTGAAGATTTGGAGGGGTAAGAGACTTGGACTAGTTTTAGAGATAAGAATTCTTTAAAATTATACAGAATAATTAAAATGGAATGGGGAAGAGAGAAATACTGGTTTATTGGTAAATAGTGATAGTTTGTTTTGTATATGTTTGTATATATTTATGAATATTGTATGTAACCAAACCTGAGTCTTCAGGGAATTCCAGTGAATAATTACTAATGAGCCAAGACCAAGATTTGGAGGATAGTAAATTGAAATAAGAACCACAATATTACCTAAAACAGTGCTTGACATTGCATCTGACTACATGTTTACAAAGCACAATTTTACACAACCATTCAGAATTGGATAATGATCTGATTCAATGGGAGAAAATTAGGGTCATATATTCTTTACATGTTGGTTCAAGAGTAAGAAACTCTTCAGAAGCTGGGGGTTTATGGGTTACCTCCAAAAACAAATATCTCCTTAAGTCTTGGGAAGTTTGTCACAGTTTTTCAGGCAGAAGTAATTGCACTTCTAACCTGTCTTAACTTCTGTGAGAAGAGAAATTATATTAATCAACATAAACTCATTTTCACAGTCAGTCAGGCTACATTTAGTGCACTTAAATCTGTTCAAGTAAATTCAACTTATATGGGAATACCTCCAAGCTCAATTAGAACTTTGTTAGGTGAGCAAACATCAGGGTATAGAAGGGAAAGAAACAGAAGATAAACTGACAAAAGAAGGAATTAAGATTGACTTGAAATGCCACATGCTGTCTATGCGAAAAAATATGATGAGAATGCAAAATACATCTTACTACTATCCATTTGTTGTTAATTCTATCATTTCCCTCTCATACGCACGCAGCTAGATTTTCATGGGCTCTGGGACGATTTTGATGCCTAATGTTATACTCAATAGTCCCAAAATTACAGTTTAAACTTAAATGCAAAAAAGTGCCATGGCGGAAGCATGTGCTGGTTCTGATAGTACTGTAAAACAGTCAAGAATATTTGTTGAAAATGGTGGCAATATTGTTGTGCTAATTGTTTTTGAACATTGTGAATAGTAACCAGAGCTAACAATTAAATATGGTGCATTAACTAGTAGGACTAATAGTGCTACTTAATCAAAGTCATGCACCACAGAGTGATATATTCATATGTTTTTATGTCAGGATAGAAGTTGCAGAAAATGCAGTATAGAGTGTGAAACTTTGTAAAGGCTAAGAACATTTCTATTAGAATACAATCCTTTAGGAAATGTAATTCATAAGCTTGTAAGAAAGATTCTAGAGCTCTACATTTGAAACTACAAAGTTAGAATTAAAGGAGTACACAAAAGGCCCTTGAGGCTTATGTGTCACAGTGTATTACACATTCAATCATTGGAGTGCATGTGGAATTTATTCAGAACTTTCCTGATCAATTGTTGCCCTTTCCAACAAGCTTCATTTCACAATATTGTACACTTTTTTTTGTCAAATGTTACCCATTTTCTCATGAACTAGTGAATATCCCCTACCGCCTTATGTGGTGGTATTGTAGCAGACTTCTGAGGCTGGCATCACTTAAGTTGCTGCTACATAGTGCCAGTGGAGATGGTGATGAATGTGATATGTTTATGGTGCACCAGGAGTCTTTAAACTTCTATGCAAACAGAGTTTGTATAGATGAAATGAAAAATTAATTAATGATGGCACAAATCATCTTGGATTCCTTGGCAAGAAAACATTTGACCAGTAATATTTCTAATTTTATTGCTAATGTTTTCCTCACATTCCAAAACAACCATTGTGCTAATTTCAATTTTATTCATGAATGTTCCAGATTTGTACTAATTTTGTCTAGTTTTTCCTCTGCTTTTAGTTATTTTGGAATGTGAGAAAAACATTAGCAATAAAATTAGAAATTTTACTGGTCAAACAATGTGCTTTCCTGACAGTTTCCTGTTAGCTGAGGTAGGGTGATGATTCTACATCTTTTATGTGGCAAGTTTGTATTCAAGTTTTAGGAAGAGCAGTTGATGTATGGGTGCCCTAGTTATGACATGCTTAGTAGCTGAGATATGAAACATACCTAGGCAAATAAGGTCTATAACTAAAGCCTGGCATTTTTATGGTCAAAATCATACATTTGCAAAATTAGAGAAATACGAACATATGCTGATTTATGAAACTTTTTTGAGAGGATTTTAACCTTAGATGCACAATCTCTTCCTTTTGTATTTTACAATATATTTAATATATAAGTTCCTTTTATAATAACTTATATAAACCAATCTGAGCACCACTTACTCAGCTTCTTTATTTTTTCAAAATAACCCAATTACAGTTCAAAGAAAAACAATAAATTTTAATTAAAAAAACTGCATAACAGTTTAAGAGATAAGCTTTAAAACTAGATGTAACATAGATGTTGCTTGAAGAGCTAATTGGAACTTACACAGTGAAGCAAATCATTGAGTCGAATTACACACTCTTATTGGCTCCACTTTATCATAGAACATGTTTCACAGACCAGCTAACTGTCCACTGCTGGACAATTCATAATGTTCCTTTGGAGACACACATTCTTCTCTGGAGAAGAAGTGATGAACTTTTTGTTTGTTTTCATCCTCTATGGTGTTGAAGTTCATTAACCTGTCTCTGTATTTATAAATGTACATTTTCTCCCATATTGCTGGCTCTGTGCAACTTAGAAACCACAACACTTTCAGCAGGAAATGATAAAATAATTTTGAAAAATTCATGTATAACTCATGGGCTAAGCCAAAATTTTAAAATATTCTAAGAGACTTTAATATTAGATTGGCACTAACAGTATACAAATGAATCAGTATTAGGTGACTCTAAAACTTTACTAACTGGTTAATTCTTCAGAAAATGTTTCAAGAGCATTCGCTCTCATCTTCAGCTGGGGACTGACTAATGCTGGCAGGTGAGATAGTGATCGCTGGTGGTTCCATTAGATAACGGAACTCCTGCCTGTATCGAATAGATTTTTTGGAGTACGATCAGATGTATACAGGCAAAACAATACGAAATTTCGACACAAGGACCAAAGAGCGCTTATAAAATGTAAGATATAAGCAAGTGGATAAATCAGTGGTTGCAGATCATTTTTGGACTCACGATCATGACATTGCAGGGGAAGCCAAACTGTTAAAAGCTACCACCAATCCAAAGGAATTGGCAATATGGGAAAATATTTATATTTTAAAAAATAAACATAGAGTTATGAACTTTGACATCCCACCAATGGACTTCCTGTTCCGTTATCTAATGGAATCACCAGAGGTCACTACGACACTTGCCAGCGTTAGTCAGTCCCCAGCTGAAGATGAGAGTGAAAGCTCTTGAAACATGTTCTGAAGAATTAACCAGTTAGTGAAGTTTTAGTGTCACCTAATACTGACTCATTTGTATATTTAACAACTTCACTGTTCCTAACTTCTTTTAAGTTTACAATTATAAATAAACAGATTTAATATTAAAAATCTCCTTAATGACAATATTAATGAAACTATTCCACTGGAGAAAAAAGCAGATATTTATCAAATAAAATGTGCAGAATGTGAAAAAAATCTATATTGGAAAAACAAAAAGAAACATAGGCACTCAGTTAAAAGAATACTTCAGGAGCATAAAATACAAACAAATAGAGAAATCAGCAGTGACATCTCATTTCTGGACAGAGTAACCCACAACATAATGAAAAAAGCAAGTCAGCATAGGGACCCACAGAGCTAAAAACATGGGAGAAAATCTATATTTATAAATACACAGACAGGTTAATGAACTTTTCAGGGGATGGAAACATAAAACTTGAAGTTCATCACACCTCCACCAGAGCAGAATATGCATCCTCAAAGGAACACCATGAATTATCCAGCAGCTGACAGCTGAGAATGAAGATGGTTTGCAAAACATGTTCTATTATACACAAGTGGAGCCAATAAGAGAGTATAGTTTGACTCAATCATACAATAATCTTAATTATTGAAGTTGCTATTAATTAATTAGCAGTTTAAAAAATGAGATAAATGAAAAAATTAAATCTTTCCTACCTCTCTAAAGCTTGCTATGACTATTTAGCACCAGATTTAAGCAATTGCTTATTTCCTGTTTCATTAGCACTTCTAAAATTTAATAAATCATTTTGAAATCTTAGTATACCAAGTTCAAATGGTGAATATATAAAATTTCAAGTAATTAAACACTGCAATTTCCAACTTCATACTGAAATACTAAAGTATCCACTTATCAAATTGCAGATCCAGGATTGATTTCTATTTGGATGCTGATAGTCTCTGGGATTATAATTAGTTCATTGCATTCGATCTCAAAAACCTGTGGCAGCCAAAATAGGTCTACATCCAATAAATCCAGCTATGGACATAGTACTTAGACACATCAAATATATTTTTATACTTAGAACCACTATTTTATGCATCACTTTGAAGTTCTTGCAACATTTTTTGGTATATAGTCATGTGAAACCTGGAGTTATATTCAATTCGATTTCTGTCAGACAGATGGCTTTAGCTGCCTTCCTGTGCCAACTTCTTTTATGATTTGCTGATAGACTTTGCATAGCCATCTATTTATGTAATTTATTTTGTTCCTAATAGTAGTAGTTCTTTTGGGGTTTTGAGGTTAGAAAGGATGTGACACAATATTTACCTTAACAACAGAAAAATCACTTATCAGATTGGTTGCCACTAGAAATGAACCGTGAAACCTAAATATGCATCTCAGATCTTTTCCCCTGACATCTCAGTTTCATTATTTTTAAAGCTATCTGATTTTTAAATATTTTCATATGTGATAAAGAATTAAAACAGAACTTTGCAGAACTATAATAAATAAAGTTTAATTCTCAGCACTTAAGTCATTTTTCTTAGCTCTATAAATATATGTGGTTGGCAGAATAAAAATAATTCTTTGTAGCACTTTGGCAGCATTTTGCAAGCTCTTGTAGTTTTGTGAAATAAATATTACAGTAAATCAGAACATAAAAACTTTGTTGCAATCCAGACTTTACAACTAATGGAAAGCTTTGTTTAGAATTATAAAATTTATCAGCAATAAAAATATGTATAAAACAACATAAGAAGTTAAAATAATGAAATACTTTCACAAAATTATTTGCAAAAATTCATCTGCTTAATTCAAGTTATCACAGATTATAAAATATAAAAAATATATATAATAATGCTATATTTTAGTTTTGTAGGGAATATTTGACTGGGAGAAAATAATATGAATTTTCAGACATTTTAAGCATTATCTAGGTATAATGTTTATAAAGCACGTATACATTTTTAAATTAAAATCATGCACTTTAATATTGCACAAAACTGCTCATTAAATAATTAAGAACATTTTAAAAATCTATATGATCTTTGGCTTACTGTGTCAATGCTCTCCCATCTGAGTTTATATAGCCTTGAAACCTTTTGAGTACTTATGGCCCTCAGCTTCATAGTTACCACATTATTAGGATAAATTTATATTAAATGTGATTTTTTTTTCACACAAGTTGTAAGTTAGGCTTAAATCGAAATCAGATAGGAAAAATTCATGGTTACAACTGGTACTTTAACCTTGGATCTTCAGCTTACCTTGCCAATGCTCTCCCATCTTCCTTTGGCCTAACATGTAGCTTGTGTGAAAAAATTACATTTAAAATCTATATGATTTGTTCATTTAGGTTTTCAATTTGTATTATAAAAATATAAATTCACAGCTTTCATAACATCAAACTTATAGCACTTTCCTATTTGTAAAACTTTGTCATTGTTTTGCCATAAAGGGGATGGAGATTTACAACCCCTTCAGATACTGTAGTGAAGTCTGAGCTCTACATACCCCAAATACTGCTGATGCTACACAGTGGGCATTCTTATGGCAGTGTGTTTCCACAACTCAGATAATTAAGTATACTGTAGTGGTTTATTTATTTGCATAACTTGGGAGGTTGATGCTAAATTGGGCCGCCCTATCAGTGGTACTGGTAGCTGTGCTGGATGTGTTATATAGTTTAATGGGGTACTGGGCCTTATTCCACAAAAGTATGGTCTAATGCATTACAAGTATATTAGTACAAATTCTTGTAAAGTATGGTCTTGTAACTTCTGATCCATGAAAGAAGTACATTTGTCAAGTGTTAGTAAAAAGTTACACGGAACATCATGTAAGAGCAGGACACATTGCTATACCTTGAGTTAGGTTATGTTCACTCCTTGGTAGTAAATTTGTATTTTTAAGGTACAAAAGAGATTATTGTAATTCCTGCTAAATGGATTTTGTATTTTTCTCAGATATAATGATAATTTAAATATTTTATAATGCATTTATGTATATTCAAGTGTAGTAATCCATTTTTGAGACAACAGTTGCATATGGCTACATTAGTAGCATGAATGACTGGCAGGAGAATTGGGCTTTTTGATTACTTTTGGCCATTTATTTTATTTGTTCATTTATATTTATATATTTGTTTATATTGAAAGGCAATCACGTTATCATTATAAGCAAAAAATTGGGAAACTTGTATCAAAAGAGATTATTATAAATGAGAATGAAGAATGAAAAGAAAATATTTTTGTGGCATGTAGCAAGAACCTTAAAAAATATAAATTAAGATGCTGGGCTGAAATATGCATTTGAAATAGGAAGCGCCAATATCAATCATAAGCTGTACTTTAATTGCATTTAACCTAACTTTTTGATTGCACACAAATAATAAATTACTCTTTCTTTATACATATTCCTACTCTTATCATTATCATCATATTTGCTAATACTTTACATATTTAGGCCAATTTACTCCTAAAATTATTAAAAAGATGTTACATTTTGCAGTAGTGGGTATTTGAAGTTGCCAATATTCCTACACTTGTAGAGAAATTTATACAAATTACCAGTGCCCAACTAATACGAATACTTCTGTGAAACAGAACAACAAAAAATCACTTGTACACTTGTAAGTATGGAGTTGTAAAGTACAAGCGTAGCAAAAACCTTTGTGGAACAGAATTTTACTAATAATTAACAAGTTACAAGTCCATATTTAATTTATTAGACAATACTTTTATGAAACAGAGTCCTGGTTTTGGAAGCTAGGAACTCTGGAAAGACACTGGGAAGTTCCCTTAGGTTTGTTATCTTGCACATTAAATTGAATGAATGCATTTCTAATGACTTAATGCATTCTTCACCCTTGCCTTAAATAAATGCTTAAAATTAAATCTCATTTTTGTGCAGAATTCCATATAACAGTTGATAATGCCAGTAGAAATGGTAAAATAACTTAATTTTACAGCTGGAGAGGATGCCAAACAGTTTTAATATGAAAATTCTGGTGCAGTTATTCAAATGTCAGCAACAAGAAACAAACAACAATCAACAACACAAATATCACAGTAAACTTTTGCACTTTTGCTGGAGGTAAATTGAAGGGAGAGGTACATAATGTTAAAAATGCAAACTATTCTGTAGTTGTCCATATCTTCTTTTTCAATAAAAATCCACTATTTCATTATGCTAATTTCCTTCAGATCACCTCCAGTAAGGACCTGGACCTCTTCTACGTATATTTTCTTCTTCTTTTAGGACGGCCCTCTGATCAGACTTGCATTGACTTCAATCTTCAATCCTTAAACATTTAAAACACTTATCACTAGAAACCTACAAGAACGTGAAGGTGGTTGTATCAAGCAAACCTGCTACTTACATTTGTAATTTTGAAGAACAAATATTATTTGCATTGTATGAACATGATGACCAGAAATACCCAAAGTCTCTTAATTTAAAAGTTCTTGGAATATGACTTGGGTTCTTATATGAATAGATGTCCTGTAATACCTTATTCCAACTTGGTTGGCCCTGGTGAAGATGTTGGAGACAGAGGCTCCTGCTTAAGGAGCATAACAGATGCAGCAGCTGCACCCTCAGATAATGGAGGAGCGATTGCTGGAGACATTGACAGTGCAGGGTTTGCAACAGCTATAATGTTGCCACCACTTGATGCTATCACCTATAGAAAGACATTAATAGAGTTATTGAAACATATAAATTAAGAGGTTTTTTCCCTAGAGAAATTGTTTCATAATGTGACAAATAATGAATTTTAATTAAGTAATTACTATTTTATTATATTCATTTCATACTTAATATAAATATAAATCAGCGATATTAATGGAAAATAGAGGAAAATCCTTCATGAATAATTCAATGTTTTTTCATAGATTAAGTAGGCACTATACATCTGCTTGCAATGCTCAAAGGTCATGCTGAAAGTTTCTGCAAATGAACATTAATAGCAATAAACTAGATGTCATTTATTTAATAATATTTATTTATTTATTCTGATAGAGTAGAGGCATTAGGGCATTTTCTTCCACTCAACCAGTCTTTTATGTATATTGTTACTACTTATATGCCAGGAATGAAAGCATTAGACCTATTTTGAAAGAATGCCAGGGCATTATATTAATGCATTCATCTTTAAGTGGTTTTTCTAAATTCATATCCCACCTTACTTTTAGAACACCCCCTAACCTTAAAAGTATATTTCGCTGCAACCTATCTCCTTCCAATTTCCTTCGTCCGTCACAGGCTTATATCCTTGCCAACATTCTAAATGTAAAACCTGTGTGCGTATTATTCCATGTCATTCATTCCGCAGTCCTAATTTATCAGAGAATGTAACATTTCTTCATTTGCTACTGTTCTTCTAAGAACATTGTATATATGTTATCTTGTAAGCTTTGCAAAGCATTTTATATTGATTTAACTTCTATTGTTGTTTCGCTCCATATGAACAATCATAGACGTTCTTTAAAATCAAGTCTCCCTTACCGGTTGCCCAACATACCTTGTCTCACTGTAAAGATTTTGATGATGCATTTCATTTAACACTTATTGATGCATTATCATCTCATAACTCTGAATGTTTACTCAGAGATAGAGAAATGGCAGCTATATTTTTACATAAAGCTTGTATACTACCGGGTTTAAATCTTATGTATTAATATATTTTTATATTACCTCTTTCACACACTTTTGTTGCTTGTTTAATCTGTTTCCATGCATTATGTTACATTCAATATTTATTTTCACTATGCTCATTGGTCTTCTTGTCTAAGGAGAACATGAGCTGTTTGAAATATTGCAATACTAAATATGTGACTTTCTTAGTATTTTAGCCTTTTTCTGCTTATCTAGTTATACACACACACACAAATGTAACAAAAAATATTCTTCATCTTTGTTGTGGCCTGCTAGTATTAAAATAGAAAATGTTTTGCTACTGGTTACAAATAGGGCTTCTTGTATGAAGAAAACTGCCACTGAATACAGCAATCATATACACAATTAATATGTTTAATCTGTTTGATTTTCATTGAGTTTCACAAGAAATTACAGCCTATTTTCTGAGATTGATACTTTTATAGTCAGCATGGAAAAGATATTTTGCAAGGCACCCTCAAGAATCAAAATATTTAAGGAGATAGCACCTGGAACTCCCTTGTCTCCATAACCAGTTGTAACTCAGTGGAGCAGATGGCTATAGACTGCAGTATACTATGCTATATTATGATAAAATTTTAACATAATTAATGTCTTTGACGAGGAGAAATAAGTCACTATATGTGCAGTGAAGGAAATAATTTCACCAGTTTTGTTTGAAGAACTTTCATTAATTCAGAATCACTTCAGTAGTCATATTTACAATCATCTACACTAAAAATGCCAGAAGCTCTTGAGACAACAGAACAAGTTTCAGAAACACTGAGTCAAGTACAAGCAGGAACTGTTAAAGAAAGGGTGACAAACTTAAAAGTGTTCTAGAGGAGAATAGTGAGTATGCAGAAATGTGTAAAACAAGGGATGCCTTACTTAGTCAGGGAATCTCGGGCAACTCTGATATATCATGTTTTTTATTTGCTCCTATTATGTGTAAGATATGGAACCTAGTTTTCCAAAATATAAAAACTATCTATGTGCTAATTGTATGCAATTTAGGTTCCATGCATTTAGGAAATACATTATTGTATATTGTAATACCTTACTCACAATGTAAAAGAAAAGGCAATATAAATCATATTTCTATAAATTAATATATTAATCATAATGTAACTTTATTGCACACTACAAATAGTTACATTGTTTTCTTCCTGCTAATAATATTAATCCTGGTCTTTTGAAGCAGGATGTACTGTCTTCAACTGTACATCATATTTGTTTACACAGAACATAGCAAGGCCACAGCCCCTTCCACCTTCCCTCATGCATCCTTAACTGAATCCTATAGTTCCTAAAACCCCTCTGCCTACTTATTTTAGACTGATTTGTAGTTGTGTTTGTTTCAAGTCAATACATGTTCCAACCTGAACATGCAAACTTGCTCTCCAGCAATGATATAACCTACCAGGGTACATAACTTTTGAATAGCCAATATTGCTGTTAGGAAGTTGTATTCTTGGTGGATTTCAAATAATTTTTCAGAAGCTGAGAAGTTAAGAAGCTGTTGATTGCTACAAAGAAATCCTTAAAAATTTCAGTTGAGGTCTATTTTTGACAACATAAGTGAGAAGCATTGATGTTATGAAACAGAAAATAATAAATAGCAATTGATACAATGTACACCCTTTGACAAAAAAAAATGAAAGTCATCTCTTGAACATAAAATTCTTCTAAATTCTACTTGTTACAGCCAGTGGTTCACAAGGTAACCAGCAAGACTGTGTAGCCACTGCAGCAGTTGTATTATATGGCATGCACTAAAGATGCTGACTAGTATAGCTCTGTGGCAGAGTGTGCAGGATGCGATGGTTAAGAGTGGTTCACCTCCTGGCATGAAACACTTTTTTTAATAAACCTTTGTAATATATTTGGACAAATTAGCTTTGTAATATTGTTTCCCATACACAGCAAGCTTTAACATTAACATATTATATAATGAATATTATAATATTTCCTTCAGCATTTTTTCTATTTCCTGCACATGCATGAAGGACAACAGGTCATAAATTTATGGGCATAAATTCAGGAAGCCTGGGATGTTGTAGCCTCTCGTCCTCATTGCTGTAGAAACCTGATACCATTATGCTCCAAAGATTGAGGGCAGTTACATGTGCTAAGGGTTCATATACAATATCAATTTGTGTTTATTTCTTTCTGTTTTCACTTTAGAAGATGAAGGTTTCTGTTCTTGTATTTATTTAGTTAATTGTAAAGAATATATTAATTTGTAGTTACATTTTTGTGTATGCATAGGTAATGCCATAAAACTGAAACTATACATTAAAATATAATAGACTATTAAGGCAACATAATATTCTACATATACACTTATAAAACTAATAATTAAAAAAATGGTGGGGTTTGAATCCATGAGCATATGGAGAAGAGCAATGCCTGCTAATCCACTTGGCTACCATTACTCTACTAACATAACATTTTCTTTCCAGATGGTTATGATTGTGGCCATTATGTTTACAGGCAAAGCACCCACTGCAGTGTGCACTCACTGCATGCACTTATGAATACAGCGTTTACGAGCATCCCTGAAGTTTTCAGATCAACAAGCAGAATCTGGCAATGTTTCATTTTTTTTGTCAAAGGGTTTACCGTCCCAGAAGAATATAAACCAACACAATGAAGCACTGGTAATAAGATCATTGCTTTAATCTATAGTCTCTGTATTGCCATACGGTAATACCAAGTGGAATATAACTATTTGTTTGCTGATGATCTTGGAAAAAGTGCACAAAGTGATCTCAAAATTGTATCATCCTCTAACTGACAATGCGACATACTACCCTACAGAACAGACAGTGCACTTTTTCTTATGACTTCAGGGTGAAATTAATTATTCATCTGCCATACAGTCCTGATCCGATACCATGCAACTTTATTTTTGTTGCCAGCTATGAAGAAAAAAATGGGCAAATTGTCCTTAAGCAAATTAAAGCTGCAACTGAGCACCCCACTTGGTTATATAGGTAAGTGATCATATCGCTTTGCAGAATCATTCGATGTTGCCCTCATGGCTTATATGTGGATCCAACTGCGACGAAGTTGCCAAGTTGAAGTTTATTACGATTTTCTGTAACACTGTGAAGATGATTTTTTTGTAATATTTCCAAGGAATATTTCCTTTTCTTTTTAAGTTAAGACTCTTTTATTTTTCTTGGTAACACAAATCTCTGATGTAAATAGTGGCTTTGAGAGTGAGTCAAGGATGGTCAAGTCACATGTCTCTTGACTTTTGTTTCTCCCGCGTAACCTGTGATTCAGTCAGATTTCTTGCCGATATAAAATTGTGTTGTGTTCACATAAAAGTGCTCCAAATTATGTTATTAAAGCTAAGTGTTATAAGCTGTGTTATTAGTGCTTTGACAATGTCAGGACAGAGGTTTATAAATAATTTGTATGTAAGCTACATGTGTTATTAGAAACTGTGTATGAAGGTTAAAAGGCGATTTTCAAGCAAATTCCCAGATGTACCTTTTCCCTTCAGAAAAACTGTACGATTAGTTGTAAACAAATTTAGAAAACTTGGATATTTTCTCATTAAGAAGTGACGGGGGTAGACCGGCGTGTGATTACCAGACGAAATTAGACAAGCTTGGAGAAAGGTTAGAACATAATCCTAAAATACTCTCTGATGGCTAGTACAGGAAGCATGTGTTTAGCAAAACATAGATTGGAAAACTGTTAAAATGAAACCATAGAGAGTCATTATTGTCCAGCAATTGTAACTACATAAGTGCGGTTACATTTCTGTATGATGCATTTACAATAAGGTGTCATACCTATTGTGACCTATTATACTTTTATTTTATAACAATTTAACTTAAAAGAATGCCAGATATCTCGTGCGCAATACTACTAGTTAACTTTTGTCGGGAATTGGCGCACTTTACCTTTACTGCAGGCTCCCAGCAAAGCGCATGTGCAAGATGCTTTTGTCATATCTTGTAGCAATAAATAGTTAAGAAATTGGATATCCAAAAATATAATTATATAATCTTATAAACCTGAATTTTGATTTATTGACTAAGAGCAGAACCTATTAAGTCCAACTTTGAATTAAAGTAAATTTTACAATCCTAAAATTAGTTTAGTCTATATATTTTAATTTTAAAAAAAGGTTTGGTTTTTTAAGAACTGGAATACGTAATTATTGTTTTCTTCCATTTAGGCCACAGTAATTTAAGGTAAATTATAAAGTTTGAGGAGTTCTTCTTTAGCACTTTCCGTAAAATGTTTGAATAAAGGCAGATGTATTTTATCTGAACCACAAACTTATTCTTTTTATACTATTTATCATAATATTTAGTTCCTTCATACTAAAATTTTGGCTGCAAATTAAATAATCAACATTATAAGTTTTATAACTAGATTTTCTATGTTGTTTTTAGCACTTTTATAAATACTTAGGAAATTTCTTGTTGGCTTTTGTTAATTTATGTGCAATAATTATTAAATTCTTCAACTACCAAATTGTACTAGGTGATGCAGCAATTAGTAGAATGAGTGGTGGGGGAATAAAGAGTACTCACATACTGTTTTGTCAATCACAATTTTCAGATCCAGTTGCTGGGATTGAACTCAGTTTTATTAGTAGTGCTTATTGCCCATTTTCGATACTGTAGCATCACATACAGTGAACATTGTACATGAGATGAAATGATATGTTGGAAAAGGAATTTTTTTGAGAAGAAAACATTCAAGGCTAAGTTTTTAGGGTACCTCCCTGGTATTTCTCATTGATGAGGACTGAGAAAAATGTAGAAAAAACCTTGTCAAGAAGGATGATCCTGGCAGGAGTTTTACTCTGGACTTCCGACTTATGTGTTTCATGTAATTTTATTCCATTGATTCTGTTATGGGACCGAAAGTGCCAAGGTGAGGTGGGCTATGCTTATGACATGTTTCTACTCCAACATCCAGTATGGAAGCAGCCCCTCTGAAGCACTCAAACTCCTTGGAGGGGAGGCTCTGTCAGAGTCAGGAGTCCTATCTGAAAACAATGTTAGAGATCCCATCTTATTTCTGTGCCTCATCACCCATGGATGCTGTTATCTGGTGTCTTCTTCACCAACTCTTGAGCAGTGCTGAAGTACCCTGACACTACAGTCCTGTTCATGAATTCATGCATTAACCACCTTGCCCACCTGTTGGTTGAACCCAAATTATGCTGATGGAAGGCAGGTATTATGACCACTTAGCCAGAGTGTAGATTCAGTTTCATTTCGGTTATTGTTACTTCTCCTATAAATATAAATTTCTATTGTAACCCTAATTTGGATCGTGACCTAAAGTAATGAATGTAAAAAATTCTAACTGAATATTCTTCCTAACATAAATGCCATATTTATAGAGCTCTCACCTGGACCTTGTTCTCTTGGCTGAATGGGTCACAGTAGGAATTATCAGTACAACCACTGGAATCTTTGTTCTGATTGGCTACCATTTCTTTTACCACTCTCAGACCTTCATCCAGTAGCGTGTCTTGCACAAACTGAAACATATTAGCATGCATGGCAGTAAATGATCATCCACACTGCTGAAATAATTTCAAGTGAAATGAGGAATGGTGCACTGTCAGTATTTCTGTAGCTTCATTGGTACATGTTATGATAATTCTAATAATAGACACCAACTTCTCAATTACAAATAATAAACGGAAAATTCTATATTATGCATCAACATTCTATATGGTACTTATACACTAAACTCCCCATTAATGTGAAATACTGCTTTTATATTCATATAGGTATATAAGAAAGTGTAACATTTTTAGTCAGAATGTTATACAAACATTGCCTTAAGAAAATTGATAGGTGATTGTAAATCAGGCCTTTTTCACTTAAGATATTATAAAGACATTCAATCAAAAAATAAATTAATGTAATTAATGTGTTATGCTGCACATATTTCTTTAATGAAAAATCAGGGTTTTACTCCATCAGTCTGTTTTGAGTCTCACATTTATTGTGGGAGCAATGAAGCATGGCTAGTGAATATAGGGTTGACCAAATGTCCCTCATTTTGCAGAACCATGGCATTCTACGCTTTTCAAGCATCTCACAGAGAATAGAATTTGTCCTGCTGCAGCACATTTTTTTATTTTTCATTTGCTTAAATGGCATGAAACTGCATTAAAGTATCTAACTTTCAGTTTGATTTATCAAGAGATAGTATTCCCTTCAAGGAGAGTATCAGGCTTTGACAAAGGAAATTAATGTTTTGCTGGAATGGTTCAGAATTTAAAACTGAGAACTATAATTGATGTGGATTAATTATATGAAGAATTTGTAATTGAAGAATCTATTGATGTAACTAAAAGAAATAACCATGAAGATTTGTGCTTGGACAACTGGTTGATAATTATGAACTATTTATCTTCAGAAATGAAACTAATGGCAACTTCTGTAAACTTTTTGTTTTCAATTCCTTTTTCAAATGCTTATTTAGAAAGAACCTTCAATTGTGGACTGACATTAGGAACAGACCATACATACATTGAAGGCAGGTGAAAATAAACAACGGACTGATTTAAGGAGTTTTATGAAAAAGTGTTGTAAGAAAAGAACATTCTGGCATGTGCTAGAACAGCAAGAAATACAAATTCAGTCAATAAATATATGCTGAAAATTGTATTAATGTGAAAGAATTAAAGATATAAAAAATACTGTTAATTTTAGAAAATAAGCATTTTACTTAAATGTATTCCTTGGTGTCCCTTAATTTGTTTAATGTCCCCCATTTTACATCTTGGTAGTTGGTCACCATAATTGAATAACTTCTGTTGTTGCTCAGGTGCTATTTATTAACATTAATCTAATATTTACGTTTGCAGTTTTAAAATTCCATTTGGAGCATAACAGAAATAGTAGTCTTAAATGCAACCCGTAAGTTTAGAGTAGCTTTGAATAGCAGGAAGCTACAACCATAACCCAAAATAATATAAACTCACAATAATCAACAGTCTCACATTCACATTAACAACCTACCAATAAGTAAGAAGGAATATAAATCTGAGTACCAAAAAATCATAGATATAGCTCAGAAAAATCATTGCACAACATCACCATACTAAAGGACTACAAAGGAGATCATGTTTATAAGAAATTCCCATTTCAGTCATGGACACACCAAAAATTCCAGAAGATATTTAAAGATGTGAACATTATTTTAGCTCCAGTATACAAATGCAGTTTAAAAAAGCCAATACAAAAGACTGAATTCTGCTAGAAAAAAAAATCATGCATTTACAAAATCAGTTGCAAAGACTGCAATATGAAACATATAGGCAACAAAAAGAAACATTGCCTACTCTAGAGAGCACATGAGAAATGTAAAATATAAACATACAGATAAATCAGCAATAGCATCCCTTTTCAGGCAAAAAATACCTATGAATTCCAAAATGAACTAAAACTCTTACAAGTTCTTCAGAAACCCACAGAATTAACAGTTTGGGAGAATATATTCATAAACATAAACAAAGAAAATTTATATTTATGAATGTTGTATATTTTAATCAAACTACACACTCTTATTGGCTCCACTTGTTTAAGAGCTAGAGCATGTTTTGCAGACAATTGTCCTCATTTTCAGCTAATTGCCAACTGCTGGATAATTCAGCATGTTGCTTTGAAGATGCATATTCTGCTCTGGTGCAAGTGTGATACTTAAAGTTTACGTTTTCATCCCCAGAAGTATCAAAGTTCATTACTCTATCTTTGAATTTATAAATGTAAATTTTATTCCATTACCAAATAAGATGTGCAGAATACGAAAAGTCTATATTGAAAAAACAAAGAGAAACATAGATACATGGTTAAAAGAACACTTCAGGAATATGAAATAAAAACAAATGGAGAAATCAGCAGTAGCATCTCATTCATGGACAGAAAAACATGCCATAGCAAAAAAAGCAAAATTATTAAAATTAGCACAGGAACCTACAGTAAGTGGAATCAATAAGAGTGTTTAGTTTGACTCACTCATACAACAATCTTAATTATATGATTAGCTTCATTTTTCAAGTTCCAATAAGCATTTAAAGTTAAAGAAAATTTAGTTAATTTTGATCTTCAAAAGAACAATAACCTCATCACCAAATTCATAAAATCTACAAAGCAACATCTGAATACTATACCGGGAAGCTGAGAGTGGATTGAGCCTGATAATGAAGGCTACAGCCTTCCAAGTAAGTGGAACAAAATTAGTGAAATTTGAATGATTTCCTTATAAAAATGAATAATTACCTTAAATTTAGATTTAAGTTACCCAAATACAATTGCCAAGTTAGTGGTGGTGTAGTGGTAGCCATACTTGCCTTCTAACCCAAGATCGTGGGTTGAAAGTTGGCCAGGATTGATGGATTTTTTTCAGGGCTTAAAAAGCCTAAGTATGGCTTCCTTCTGAAGGGAAGTAAAGCCATGGGTCCCGTCTTGTACATTTACGGATGGCATGAAAAAAACCTGAAGCCTGAAAGAAGAGGCCTCTGAGCAAAATTTGTTGGCCGTTTCACTCCCTGAATTGAATGGGATGCTAATGACCTGAGATGTTAAAAGAGTGTCCATAAATAAATCACATCACTCACACAATTTGTTTTTTAACATGTAAGCCAAAAAGTAGTTATCCAACATGTTTCCTGTTTTTTTATATTGTGGTTGCTAGTAGCTTCTAGAATCACTGGCACAAACCATTATCTCTCTAGTTTCCCAATAAGTATCTAAGTTTGTTTCTGTTTATCTTATAACCATTTGACCACAGCAAATGCCTCTTAGTAGCAGAGACATAAAAAATTGTGTGAATGGACAAATTTTACAACTAAAGCCTGAAATTTGAATCAGGAAAGAACAGAGAAAAAAATATTTTACCTGAAGTTGTGATAATGTGTGCCTCTATATTTTTGTTCTCAAACAAAACTTATGAAAGTACAGAAGCTTCCATTCAGGGATGCCTGCAGGTTTTCCTCTCACTAGGGTCAAACATGTATGCATTGTACTTAATAATTTAACATTTTTAATCTAATCATTCTACCTTTACCCTCTGCCCTTCTCAGTTTTAGCTTTGTACCTTTTAAGTACTTGAGTAACATAAGTTTTTTGTTAGTTGTAGCATGTCAAAATTGTACCTATATGTTACTATACTTTTCTTATTCTAACCCTTTTTTTTAATAATTAACTCATTCTTCCATTCATTAGTTTCCAGGTATTCAAACAATAAATGGATCAACTCTTCATTTCGCTTATGAGCCCTATTCACCATTATTTCTGAATTCTCTCAATTTTCAATATCTTAATCTGAGCCAAGCAATCCCTTTTCTCTTTATTGCATTTCTTAATATACCGTTCCTTTCCAAAGATTTTATTCATTTCCTTATAGATGCAAACTTTTCTCCTTTATTGCATGCTGCATAAATAATCCATATCTTCACATCTTAATCTGAGGTCCCTGCAAAATGCCTTCCTTAGGCATACTCTCTCCAGCCATACATCACCATTCCCACTCCTTTCTAATTGATCCTTTGTTTTTTAGCCCATTTGTTAATACAGCTGTTGTTTTCCTGATATTTCACACATTGCTTTAAAATATGTTCTTCAATCAACTGGTATACCCTAAATCAATATTTTAAAATACTTGCTTCATCACCAAACCTCTGACACTAACCTTTCCCAGTTTGCGTAATGGCCCCATGTTGCAGAAATTACTTTTAATTAATTCAGAAACTCAAACGGATTTTGAATAAAATTAATAAGCTTCAATATGTGCACCATTAATATACAACAGATGTCAATTCTAAATTATATATCTGTTCATATCTGACAGGAATATTTGAGGTAACATTTGCTATTGCTTCTCTGATCTTTGCTTGAAGTGGTTAAGATTTTCAATTCTTCCACTGAAAATCTTATTCTTGATATAACCGTATAAAAATAAATCTAATGGAGTAAGATTGGGACTTCTGTTTGAAATAGGTTCATTTCTGCCAGTCCACCAACCTGGAAACCAAGGATCCAACTCTTCTTGAACATGACTTGCAAAGTGGGGTGGCATTCTATCTTGTTGAAAGATGATCTGTAACTCAGCGTCTTCCATTTGCATTTGTTCAATTTGAGAGAGAGAAAGTTCTGTAGCATATCTTATGTACACAATGTAGTTGATGTTGGTTTCAAGAAAAAAAAAATGGACCAAAAATCTCATGCATTAGCCACACCAAACATTGATCTTTGGAGAATATCAAATGTGTTTTGCGTAACATGTGAATTTTTCAAGCTGCAAATTCGACAATAGTACAGGTTTATACAGTCACTCATATGGAATGTGCCTTTATCCAAAAAGAGGATGTTTTCTAGAAGTCATGGTTCACCATCAAGTCTTTGTAGCATGCTAACAGTGAATTTAACCCTAAGCACATGTCCTGTGGCTTAATTTCATGCAAGAGTTGCATTTTATAAGGATGTAACTTCAATATCTTCTGCAGGATGTCATTGACTTAGAAAGACCTAGCTGCATACCATTGCATGCAATGGATTTCCAAGGACAAAATAAATAAAATAAATAAAATCCTACTCCGTCCTAGTACCTGGTTCCCTAAACCAGGGCATGCATATCAAATTTTTTATTTATCATCATAAACTATAAAATATGATAATGCCTTCATTATTATACAAGTATTGTGACCAGTTCAGAAGAATAGGCTCGGCATGGATGCACACAGGGATATTATTCCTTAAAGGAGTTAGAAAAAGTTATAAGGCAGGATGCATAATGTGTGGGAAAGAATTTAGTATGTTTCATTGCTTATTAAAATGTGAAATGGTGAAAAAATGGAGGGATAGTATTTGGAATGATAAATGGGATAAATAAAATACTGACAGAGGAGAGTATAGAGAAAGTTAATGAGATTGAGGAATTTTTATGGAAGGTGGGAAAAAATGGAAGGGATATAAAGGGAAGGAGTTCGAAGACACACAGGAGGGGAGAAGTGGGAAATATTGGGGGGGGGGGTTTCATATACTATACATGTAACCAGGTGGTTAAGTTATGGATGAACTAAATTGAGCTATAGGATATTTGCAGAGATGAGAAGGTGTATGAAGTTATGTTACACTGTCTACATATACTAATTGATTGAAATAATAATTAGAATTTGCATAATTTTGACAGATTCATTATCATTTATCATCATTACACCTGCTGTGATTCATTAATTCTGCTAAAATATAATGAGAATCCTAAGAAAAAATTGTTGTAAATAATTTCTTGTATAAAATCGTAAACTTAATAAAAGTTAGAAACAGTGAAGTTGATTGAGGTAGGTATTAGGCCACACTATATTTTACTAACTGAATAATTTATCAGAACAAAAGCATTTGCTCTCATCTTCAGCTGGGAACCAACTAATGCTGGCAGGTGATGATGTGACCTCTGGTGGTTCCAATATGCAGCAAAACAGGAAGTTCATTGTGGCATTACAAAATACATAACATGATGCTTATTCTTTAAAATTAAAATGTTTTCCCATATTGGTAATTCCATAGGATTGTTATTAGCTTTCAACAGTTTGGTTTTCTTTTGCAATTTCATGATTGTATGTCCAAAAAAGATCTGCAACTGCCAATTTATCCACCTGTTTATATCTTGTATTTCTAAAGTGTTCTTTTGTCCTTGTCTCCAAATGTCTTATTGTTCTGCCTATAAACATCTGAATCCAAACAATTTATCTCATACGCTCCTGCCTTTTTGTTGGATAAAATAACATCTTTTATGGTCAATTAAAGGTACTTACAAAGCTGTTGACAATGGAGTGGTATATATATATAAAAAGAATGTAATACAGTTTTTTTCACACTAACTCCATTCACTTACATAAAAATCAGGATATATATGTTTACATAGTTTACATAGACATACAAGTCTTTAGAAATATGTCCTGATTTTTATGTAAGTGAATGGAGTTAGTGTGAAAAAAACTGTATTACATTGTTTATATCTTTTATGGTACTGTTCGAAATGTTTCCAATGTTAAATTTATTTTGTGTCGCCAGCACAATAGCATATTTTTTAAAAAAATTTCACAAATGTCTGTTTGCCCATGAATTGTACATGATTTTTTTAAAATTTAAGTCCTTTATAGTGGAAAGTGTGGTGGTATTTTTAATATCTTTAAGTGTTTTGAAATCTCTGATCTTCTTATCTACTAATGAACTGTTTGATCTATTGTTGAGGGCAGTATTGATGATGTACTGGTATTCCATTATGTATTCTTCCTTATTGAGTGGGATGTTTACTAATCTTTGAGCAAGGCTGTTTACAATGGCATGTTGGTGTGGTTTAGGGTTGAAGCTATTATTCTTTATGTGATTATCTGTATGTGTGAGTTTCCTATATACACCAAACAAAATATTTTACTCCTGTAGATTTGCAGGTATAAAGAGAAACAACTTTTCTCTTCCATTTCCATAGTGGACTGAATATAATATAATACTTAACATTAGTCAACTAATACTGAACTCTTTAAGTAATAATCTTATACAGAAAATTAAATTGCACTTTCAAAAATTGAAATATCACATTTTTTGTTGAATTTAAAGACTAGAAATAATGGAATTTGGTTACAATAAAGTACACATATTTATATCAGAATTATTAATACAAAAGCTGAATACCATACATAAATTGTGAGACGCTTATCTATCATTGTTGTTCTTAGTCATGTATTCATCATCTTAGAGTAATATAAACATAAATGACCAAAATGTAGTATAATCTGTAATTAATTTGGCAAAATGAAACCTAAGTAGATTTACACCAAGAATTCACAGAGGTTCCATAATCAGGTTCATCAACAGTTCTCAATGATTTTCAAAACTCTATATAAAATGAAATTGGATTGGTTGGCCTAAATTTAAAAACAATATTATTAACCACATGGCCTCTAAAGATTAGTAGCAGCTCTGGTACCATTTTATGTAAGTTTTGCAACCTTTCATTTACTTTTTAATACTATTGAGTGACTAAGGGTGTTTTACAATATTTTTTCTCAGAATTGAGAAGACCTATGGGAAAGAAAATTTAATGATAACAATGAAAAGAAAGCCAGGCAAAAGTCACACTATTTTTTCCAGGCCTTTGAAAAGCTAATTCAAAGATGTTAAATGTGTGCTGAAATAAATGGAGGCTTTGCTAAAAAGTGATATGACTGCTTTCTTTCTTTTTACCTCTAAAAGTTAGTTAAGTTGGAAGCTTATGGAACCTATCATGTTTCTGTGAGGTTTGGATATAAAAATATGTTTTCTGAGTAGTTCGTGAAGAAAGAAAAAAGTTTTATATTAAAGTTTTGATTTAAAAACATTTTAATTTTTTATAAGGATGATACAAGAAAAATAATATAAACTAGAATCACCCATTTAGTAAAAGTTATGTTATCAAAATTAACACTTACTTGACAAAGAGGGAAATTCAATGCTGTAATGTCTGTGATTGATAAGAGTTTAGGATAAAATGTTACTTTTATGTAAGTAAGTGGAGTTTAGTGTAAAAAATGAATACCTAAGTTTAGGATACATTACCACTCCATTATCAACAGCTTCATAAGTACAATATTTATATACAACTGTTTAAATATTTAATTAAGGCAAGACTTTACTGAAATATTGGAAATATTTAAAATTTTCCATTTGTATCTATGTGCAGTAGTGCATAACCTTTAGGTTTCTTGTAAATTTTTATGGATTAGTTTTGCAACATTATTATTATCATTATTATTATTATTATTATTATTATTATTATTATTATTATTATTATTATTATTATTATTGTTGTTGTTGTTGTTGTTATTATTATTATTATTATTATTATTATTATTATTATTGTTGTACACCAATAATCAATGTAGAAAACTATTGCCTAAAATTAAACCATGTTACTATGTTTCATTCTTATGTAAGTTGAATTCTCATAATTCAATAAATGTTTAGATATTATGGTGCAATTAATAATATGACCAGGGACTGTACTTCCTTTCCAGCCCTGAAAAGCAAAACGTTTAAGAAAATATTAATTTCAGGGTCACTAGACAAGTTTTGAAACACAATCTGGCAATAGATATGCCATTAACTGTCCCTATTTGCATGCCATAACTATAGCAGTTAAAATGAATTTAGTTCTGTCAAATTTGAGTAGTAGGCTGTTGAGATGTCTGAGTGCTCAAAATTAGTACTAGTGGACATATAAGACATGAGCAAAACACACTCAGTTGCACAGTAAAGGCTCCAATAACTGCTTTCTGCATTGTATGTGCAGTGCAGCTTTCTAGCCAATTCTCTCTCTCCCTCCCTCTCATCAGTTTGTTGCAGAGTCTACATGTGTTTTGCTCATGTCTTACCTGCCCATTAATAAATGTAAAATGGAGTTTGAAAGGGAACTAGTGCAATGATTCTCTATACTTTGAATGTAAGCTAAATGAGTCACAGTACTTGATGTTTAACACAAGCATTTGGAAACCTTTCTTTTTCTTACATTGCAATTTTCCACCGATTTACCAAATTTTACAAAAAGAAACTTCTTATAAGGATAAAGAGGGAAGTGGCAAACCATAAACAGCAGTGAATGAGAAAAAAATTTCCTTGGAAGAGACAATGATAATGGAAAATGCAAAACTATGACATTGATGCATGTCACATAAACCTCTCCAAAGGGCCAAAGCAAATCTGTGTGAGATGGTAGGCTAAAAAGCTGGAGAGACAGCAGTGGAAATTCACAGTAGTCGCAGATATCATATCATGGATGAACCCGTGCTTGACCAGAGTTTTTCAAAATGAAGAGCCTCTAATAAAAGTGAAGAGACAAAGAATTGCCAGAACAAAATGGTGACCACTTTCTTCTCAGCCATGTAGGACACCAGAAGACTGTTATATAAAGTAATATTAGTAGTTTAGCTATCTAAAAAGTGCTGTCCAAAAGTTTCAATGTTAAGTAGGCAATAAAATAAATATATGATATCATTTGGCAAAATAATCATTCATAGATCTCTGCATTATAGGTCAGATTTCAGTTTTGAAAACAGGTGGCAAGGTCTGAGCTGTAGGGTGGGTGATCGAGCTCCTGGAAGTTGCATGTCTTCACAGCAGCCATGAGAACTGGTATGTTTTGTGCAGCAGACAAACTCAGTAGCTCAGTATAATATTTCCCAGTTACCATTGTATTCCTATCTTTGAACACTTATCATCAAAATTTCTGTGCAGTTCCAAAAAATTGTTGCCATGACCTCCTTCATTTACTACATGACCTTGTTCTTTTTAGGTATTTCATCATTCTTGCACCAATTGATCCTCTTTTTAAAAGAGGGCCATAGTTCCATTCCCTTTGTTGGCAAATCTGAATAATACCCTTTTGTTACAATGGCAAAAATTCAAAAACTTTCTATAATATTCTATGCAAACTTGCATTTGAACTACTGAAAAATGTTAGGGCACATATTTGCATTGCCCTTATGCATATGAAAAGGTTGATGACGGATGCTAAACATTTGTATTAGAAAACCCTGAACTTGCAGCTACCTCTTGTCTTCAGACACCTGGCACTCAGATATTTCTTCTCAACCAGTGAGGTGTTTTTTGTGTGAATACATTCATGGCCTACTGTCACAGTTTTTCCATACACACCAACAAGGCATTGTTTAATATCACTGGGTGAGAGTCTTTCTTTAGTTAAAATTTTAATCACTGCTCTGTTTCAATTTGAACATCGTACCATATTATACAGCACATCTGACTTAAATGAACTTCTTCAAGCAAATGAATGATTGTCAGGCTGAAAACTTTTGGAGTGCTCCTGTAAAGAGAGATGACTACTGTGTTACAACTAAACCTCTGTTTACAAGTCCAATTCAAACACACTCTTGTTTCCAGAGAAAGTGTCTGTAAAATTATTGAAACATCTGCTCTATAGATTTGGCAAGATTTTCCAGCTTGCAAGAAGCTATTGAAAAACAGCTGAGCCTGTGTCAGAGAATAAGCAGTGTAAGTACTTTAAAAATTGATTTTAGTGGATGTACTGGGGAGTGTTTGGCATGCACACACACACAAACTTTAATATGAATGCCAATTTTATATAATCTCAAAACTTCCCTAGTGACACTCATATACTAGGCTAGACCAGCGGTTCTCACTTTTTTGTCTGTGGGCCCCTGTAATTTAAATCAAAATTTAAAATCTTAAATTTGCATTCTATACCTTTTTGTTCATTACTGGTTTGTAAAATATAATGATGTAAACAAAAAAATAAATGCCAATTTTTTTTAAATATTTGCCTTTTCCTTGTGGTATTTGCTTATGCAACAACACTAATAATAGCAACAACAACTATAATAATATTATGACATTCAAAAAATATGTAAAACACTAATATTGATAATATCTGCCCCAGCCTGGGCAATTCACTGTAAAAGATATGTGCTGTTGCCAAGGAAACTATGACAGTGTATGTGAATGGGTTTTTTATTTACATATCTATAAGCTCTCTCCAGAATAAATACTGACTTTCAATTTAATTCTAATTTACATTACCTCAATAAACACACATCACAAATTTGTATCATGCTCGTTTACTCATAATTCATTGTTTGTATTTATAAACTCAAGAATAAAAAGCTGTTAAAAGTACTCTAATGCTTGTAGACTCTCAGGGTCTGTGGAACACAGTTTGAGAACCGCTGCACTAGGCTACAGCAATTTTAAAAATAAGAAAGCTTCTTCTTCAGCAAAATCTGCAAAAGAACAATAGTTCTAAAAGCAAAGGACTGGATTTAGCTAAATAACCACCTAGAGCTAACGAGACAAAGAAAAAATGCTCATATTTGAAATCAATATTTTCCTACTTCTATTAGTGGAACTGTGACTAAAACAAACATAATTCTACAAAAGATATAAAGATATATTTTCTCGAAAATAAAAGACATAGGTTCTTGTGGAAAATTTTCTAGCTTCTTAAGTGAATAATTCTGTGATTGAAATTACTTTCTGAGTTTTAGAATATGGACAGTGTTTCTCATTTATGCTATGCACTCAAACGCACATCTTAGCAGTTATTAATGGGTTACTATAGATATCAAGATTCTCTCATCTAACATTAAATATAAAAATATGTGAAACAAAAGCACTCAGGGGCCAGTCTTGCATATCATCTTCATTTTATGGTTCAACATACAGGATGTTGAGTGTATAGTATCCCAGAAATGTGCACTCTGACAATGGTAAAAATGTGAAAGCATGTGCTAAACTTTTTATAATGACTGAGTAAAATAAATATTCTATTCTATTCTATAGTACTTTTTTCTATCTAAACTTTACTAGATTCTGTAGACAAAAGGGATCCAGTAGATATGTATTGATGGATGTAACATGAATCATGACCATGATGACACAAATCTGAAGAATGGAAAGTAATTTATAGATTGAGGATGGCACAGTTTATTGTCAGCAATGCAAAGTTAGATTTTATGGATATAGAGAAAACATGTACTTTATTTTCCATTTGTGAACAAATGGTTAGAGAATTCTAGTTTCTACTTGAGGTGGAGTTAGTCCTAAACATTTCTACCTCTGATATACAACCTCAATGTGGGATGAGATGAAATGAAGATTGCATTTCTGCCACACACCATTAATCAATATGACTGTTAGTCTTAACAAACAGGAGACCATTACAACCTCTCCATGACCTAGAGAGTCCAAAGCAATGTTCACCATCTTTGGTTGCCCCTCCACAATCCAGTGATTCCATGGCCTTTCACCGGACTCAGTGTGAATTTAGGGCAATAATCCATCTCTCCAAGCCATTGGTTCTGGATCTAGGTAACTTTTCACAAGTCTGGAATTATTCACCCTTTGCACCTCCTTTGAGAAAAAAATAAGTCATCTCTTGAATGCAAAATTTTTCTAAGTCCTACTGGTTACAGGGCACAGTTCAAAAAATACTCAGCAAGACTGTGTAGTCACTGGAGCAATTGTGTTGTATGACATGCATTATAGATGCTGACTGGTGAGTGTGTTCTGTTAACTCTGTAGCAGTGTGCAGTGATGCATGTTAAGTGTGCAGGCTCAGCTCCTGGTATGAAACACTTTTTTTTTTTAAATAAACCTTTCTAATGCATTATGACAAATTAATTTCATAATATTGTTTTCCATATACAACAAGCTTTAAAGTAATCATATTATATGTATTGTGGTATTTCCTTCAGTATCTGTTCTACCTAAATGAAATATGCTGCAAATGCATTCCCTGCTCATGCACAAAGGATAAAAGATGGCTTGTGGGACAAATTCAAGAAGCCTGGGATGTTGTAGCCTCTTGTCCACACTACTGTAGAAATCTGATATCATCTATGCCCTGAAGACTGAGGGCAGTTAAATATGCTGAGGGTTCATACACCTAATATCAATTTGTGTTTATTTCTATGTGTCTTCACTTTGGAAGATAAAGCTTTTGTTCATATATTTATTTAGTTATTTGTAAAGAATATTTAGTTTGTGATTACGATTTTTGCATAGGTAATGCTAAATTCAAATGATTCGTTAAAATATAATATGATATTAAGAAATCATGATGTTCTACATGTTCAATTATGAAACCAATAATAAAAAATAAAATAATTGAGTGGGATTTGAGCTCAGGAGCTTACACAGAAGAAGCTTACACAGAAGGACACAGAACTGCTGGGTCACCACAACTCTACCCTAATGTTCTCTTTCCAGATGCTTATGATTGTGACCATTACGTTTATAGGCAAAGCACACACTGCAGTGTGAAATTGCTGCATGTATATTGTGAATATAGCATTTACAAGCATTCCTGAAGTTTTCTAATTGACACTTAGAATCTGGGAATGACTCATTTTTTTGTTAAAGGGTGTATTATCCATATTATCTCAACTGATTTGTACTGCCAAAAATTCATTTTTTTTGGTCAGCAGTTTAATTTTACTTGCCTCTTTCATTGACCAGACTTCAGCTCCATAAATGACTGTATTACAAAATATGATTTTGTAAATTTAATGCTGTTTTGGTAATGAATGAATGATGTTTAATGCCCGTTTTCACTACAGAGGCACCACAGGCGGTGGATACTGATGATGCATGAAATGATATGATATATTTGGAAAGGATTTTTTTAAGGAAGGAAGTGTTCCAGGCCTAAGTTTAGGGTACCTCCCTGGCATTTCCCATTTATGAGGACTGAGGAAAACCTGGAAAAAACCTCAGTCAGGGAGGACAGTCCTGGCGGGATTCGAACCTCAGACCTCCCATTCACAAGTTCACACCTTAACGACCTCGGCCACCCGTGGTGGTTGGTGCTGTTTTGGTTGTCCCATTTAAAATTAATATAGTCAAATTTACCTTTATAATTCCTATGCTTTACCACCTCATCAACATTTCAGCTGCTATTCATAAAAGTTTTAAATGAAATAATTATATGAGTGAGATATAAGAGGAGGAAAATTAGTAAGGATTACTGGTGGAAATGGATTGGTAGGGATGGAGGAAAACTTTTTGGTACTTAAGTTTTGTTTAAGGGTTGAACATTTTTGCCTACACCATAATGGGAACACTTCCAGGAGGAAAGGGGTGATATGAGGGAGACACCAAAAGGCCGGATGCAGAAGCTGTGAAGCATGAACATAGATGGGATCCCTAGAAAGTTTCCAGATGAAAATCCTGATGCCAGTAGAGCTTCACCTCCAAGGAGTTTAGCCCATAGAGGGTTGCTTCTATACCAAACACCTGGGCAGAAACCTTTCCAAAGTGCTAGTCACTATCACATCACACACACACACACACACACACACACACACACACACACAGCCCAGCCCACTTTTGACTCTATAACAGAACCAAGAGATATAAATTAAAAATGGGAGGGTGGAAAATTCATGGTAAAGAAAGGTCCACCCCATTATTTACCTAGACAATGAGTGGAAACCTTAGATCAGAATAGCTGGTCCCAAGGGATTTGCATTGAGGACCTCCCAAATGCGACTCCTAGGCATTACCACCTGAGCCCACCATGCCATGTTGATGGCTCAATTAAATCAGCAAAATTGTAGAATCAGAGGAAAAACAAGGAAAATCCTAACTTTTACCTATATTGCCCTTGACTGTCATGCAGATCAAACCTAGGTCCCATGTCAGGCAAGTCAATAGGTAGACTACTTAAGCTACAATGCTGCAATGGATAGAGACGTGCAAACTTAATGAGAATCAGTTCCACAGCTTCCAACATTCTTATTAGATTCTTCTCATTAGAAAACTGGCACCATAAGTTTTTCAAGAAGTACACTGTTGTTGATATGCTTTCCATTCGGCTAGACATGTTAAGACCAGCTATGTTACAGTTCATACCAGAGACACCAAACACACACACACCACACAGCCACATATCCAAGATGCAGCGTATTGTTGCAGTTATCAACTTGAAAGTAAAATTCATGACATAAGTCTGCCATCTTGCCCAATCATTACTTTGTCCAACATAAATTCCTTGTCTGAAGCTAACTTCCAACACAGTTTGCCTAAGTACATGAGAGTTGGCAAGAATATATGCATTACTTTGCAGATAAGTCATAATATAAAGAAATATTATATACAGCAGGTAAAAGTAATGAATACCTGCCAAATGAGAACTAGAAAGGAAGGCATTTATCATTAAGTTAAAAAATTAAAAATAATTTTCTCAAACTACTTTTGCCACATGCTCTTTCTATTTATCTTTTATGAGAAAGAGGTTATAGAAGCTGATTCAGAAGACCCATAATGAAAAAATGTGTAATACTGTTGTAGTTGTTTATAACAAATCTGAACTGGACTGAAGAGTGTAGTAATACTCAAAACTAAATTATTATTTTGTTCAAAGATTTACTGAAAAGAAGTAGTATAACATTCTACAAAATACCCAAGGTCTTAGGATCTGATCTACAAAAAAGTGGTTTTTAAAGTCCACAACCTGAAAATAGATTCAAAATAAGTGGAAGTCTATCTAGCTATGTCTAAAATACACCTGAAAGGAAAGGATGTATTAAAAAAGAATGTTTTTGTTACCACCTGAGCCTAGGTGAGTTCAGCTTGAATCCAGCCCTAAGAACATTTCACAGCTGTCTTAGCTTAGATCTGTAACACACTAGAGAGAAGCATTAGTATTCTATAGTGACAACATGCACATAACTTAATGGTGCTATGCAGTAGCTGGCAGAAAGTTTTTTTTTTTTTTTTGCTACTATAAATGAAACATAACCAGCATAGTACAATGACAAGAGTGTTATCATCATATGTAAACTACAGAGTGATTCATATAAAACTCATATAATTCTTTCTTTATTTATTTGGATGGGAATACATTGCAGAAAATTGTTTAGTTTTAAAATAGAATGGAAACTCTTAAGATAATTGATTATTGCCATGAGAACATACAGGGGTAAGTTTGCTGTTTCTGCCATTTTATATTAGTTGCTTTGGATGCAATACATGTTACAGCAATAGATCTTTCTTGTGAAGAACTACTGGATCACAAATTTTATTAAAGCTATATAAAGGGCAAATCAGACCACCTCCTTGGTATGGTTATTAACATTGCTGACTACTGGCAGGGAGGGCCTGGTTTAATTCCCGGTATCTGCTTAGGAATTTTTCTAAATTAGGGAGATCTGAAATGGGGTCCACCCAGCTTCATGAGGACAATTGGAAAGCTGCCTGATGGAGAGATAAAATTCTTGGATCACAAAAGTCGCATGATAGGTGACCTAAGGGGTGCCAGCATGCTGATCATATGCCCCCCTGCAATGTTGCCCTGTATCAATGAAGTCATAAGATGGAGCTAGAGGAAGCAGAGCTCGCCATGGCAGGCCAAGACTAACCCCGTTAAATGAGGAGAAGAAATAGTTTGGTGTTTACAACCCCCTGACAGGTTAAATTAGGTTTATTGTGATATATGATAAAGCCTAAGCGATAATGAACTTAAGTTTGTAAAGTTCCCTCCCAGAAAGAAAATGTTATAATAGAAAATAGCAATTATTATGTTTTCTTCAATCAATGCTCCCATAGCTTATCTGACAATAATTTTGTAGTTGAGTTAACATCGGCAATAGCGAACTTATAATTTATGTTGCTTGTTTATATATATATATATATTATAAAATGTATGTTAAAGTGATGGAGATCATCTTTTTAATATCAATTATTACAGATAATAGGGTGCTAATAATAGTAATTTCATTAGTTGATAATTTTATCAAATACATTGCACTTCATCAAATTTAAATTTAAATAATAATTATATTTTAATATCTACACAGAAAGTAAATATTATTACTTGGTAAATAGAAAAGAATTTTGAATGTATATAGCTAATACTTTAATAACCATGGCAACATAGTCATTTGTTGATAATTTGTTTTTACACGATTGTCAGCTTTATGAAACAGCAATTTGCCTTGTGACAATTTTATACTTGTCATATGTGACAAATGTAAGTTGTATGAAACAACTAGTTCTCACTAATACATCAAAAAATGTTTCATATTGTCACAATTGTCAAACTTGTTAATTTTTAGTGAAACAGGTCTCGAATAATGAGAAGGAGGGAAAGGGCAGTTTCAAAAATTACTATAGGCATTGTAATCTACCAAAGATACTCTATATTTGATGTGCAAACATTTGTCAGTGGTATTGTTATTTAAATAAAGAAAGAAAGAAATGTGAGAGTTTAATATGAATTTCCTTGTACTTAGAATGAATTGATGATACTGATGAATTAATAATTTTTCTAGCAAATGATGCCAGATATCTCAACTGAGTGGGTTTATTTTGCATAATGAACTACACATGAAAAAAACTCTTCAATTCAGAGCAAAAGCATAATCGCATGTGAACATTTGCTGGTTGTTTGGAGATGTTTAAGTAGAATGCAACCAGTATTTTTACAGTGGGTTGCATTATTGTGAGCTGGAAATGAAACAGCAGTCTAAACATTGAAATACTTGAGACAAACTGGCTTCCAAAAAGGCAAAATGCATTCCACTTGCTGGAAAGTTGATGGTTTTAGTTTTTTGAGATGCAGAAAGAATTTTTTTGAATTACTATTTGGAGAAGGGAAAAACCATTACTGAAGAATGCTGTGCTACACTTTTGAAGCAATTGAAGACAGCAATCATGGAAAAAGTCTGGGAATGGCCAAAGAGAAGATGTTCTTTCACCATGACAATATGGCAGTGCGTTCAAGCTGTGTTGCTCAGGAAAAATTGTTCCATTTATGATTTTAAATTCTTGTGCATCCATCCTGTTCATTTTTTTTTTTTTGAATGGTGTTTAATGCTAGTGTTTACTACTGAGGCACCACAGGCGATGAACACTGATGATACATGAGATGAAATGATATATTGGGAAAGTAATTTTTTAAGGTAGGAGATGTTCCAGGCCTAAGTTTAAGGGCTGAGGAAAACCTGGAAAAAACCTCAGTCAACCCCAGACCTCCCGCTCACGAGTGCGTGCCTTAACGACCTCGGCAACCCATGGCAGTCCCTGTTCATTTGATTTTGCTTCCTTGGAACTTAACTTTCCTGGCTGGACACAAATTTAAATCATATGAAGAGGTCACAGAGAAGGTAGAATGTTTTGAGGGCTCAAAGAAACCCACTTCCATGTAGGAATCACAAATCTGAAGAAATATTGGAGCAAGTGTAATGAACTTAGAGGAGACTATGCCAAAAAATAAAGTATGTTGCAAAACTGAACTTGTTCTCTTTAATGCCAAACAGAGTTACTTCTCAAACTGCTCTGATAATAGTCATTTTGCAAAAATGTAAACCAAAATAACTAATTTTTATTTTGCATTTTGTATACCTTTTCTTCTTTAAGTTGTTTCTTTTAAGAAATTTGGTACTTTTGTTTTTCCTTCCTTCCTTCCTTCCTTCCTTCCTTCCTTCCTTCCTTCCTTCCTTCCTTCCTTCCTTCCTTCCTTCCTTCCTTCCTTCCCTCTTTTCTCCCCCTCCCCTCCCCCTCCTGCTCCTCCTGCTCCTCCTGCTCCTGCTCCTCCTGCTCTTCCTGCTCCTCCTGCTCCTTCTTCTTCTTCTTCTTCTTCTTCTTCTTCTTCTTCTTCTTCTTCTTCTTCTTCTTCTTCTTCTTCTTCTTCTTCCCAACATTGTGTATTACAGCTTAAAGGTAACATACAGTTACTGGTTCATCTTGCCAGTAGCATTCCTTGCCTACATTGTCATTTTAAATGTGTAACCCTAAACTTGTTCATGAAAAATTTACTAAGGTTGAGAAACTCATTTGTTTATTTTGAAGCTGTTATAGTGAAGATATTATATATTAATTAATGTCAAAGCAAGTGATTTCTTACACAATTCGCTTGCTGTTTTGAGTTAGGACATGTTTCAGGAACAAACATTCCATCGCTGTTGATCCACTGTTTCTTGATGTTGTGTTGGTCCTGTGGAAGCTGTTGTGTTTTAAGTTGTGACCTCTGGTGGATGAGAAATGAACTTGAAAAAGTAATCCCACTGAGGAAAGTTAAAATTCATTACAAATTTCCGGTTTTTTTAGAATGCAGATATTCTTTCAGGTGGCCAATTCATATGGGTATAGTTCTTTAAGAAGTTTTATCTTTAGGTTTATTTCATGACTTTGGCTCCAATAAGGGTATGCTACTGCTGATATTTCTGTCTGTTTTAATTTGATATTCCTGAAGTGTTCTTTTTTCTGAGTTATCAGATTTCTTTTAGTTTTTCCTATGTACTTCAATTCACAATCTAAATGTTCTATGCCATATATTCCTGATTTATTTTCTGGGGGTATCTTGTCTTTTAATTTTGATCCTAAGAGATGCTTGATATTGTTTGTATCTGTTGATCGGAGCTTACTTTATGTTGAATTTTTTTAAAATCTTTCCACATTTGTAGTGCAATCATGGGTTATAAGTAATTTACAATACCTTTGCATGTCTTTGATTACCTGAAGGATCAAAGTCTCTTTCATAGATTTCTTGAGTTTGTGCCTGTTGATCCTTTTTATTATGGTAGAGGTAGTGAAGCCATTGTTTATGGCTGAGTTCATGATGTGTTCAAACTCTCTATTATATTCTGTGCCACTAAGCAAGTGTTGATCAATCTAAAGGCTAAACTACTGATGTTCCATTTTATGTAGTTATCTGTATACGTCGGTTTTTGATATATTCTAAACCGTATTTTATTTTCCTTTCAGGAATGGGAGCCATCCACCTTTCTCCAATTCTATTGTAAATTTTACATAATTATCTTGTAGTTTGAGTAATTTGAGAGAGTCCAAAATGTGTTTCTTTGGTATTATTGCAAATTGAGAAACTTGTATAAAATGTTTAACACTAGACAAGGAATTTTGATTATTTAGAAGACATAATTGATGTTTTAGAAATGTTAACCTTTATTATCAATATCTATTTATTGCAAAATAAATGCTACATAAAAGTAGGAGAGTATTTTAATATTTACAGGACTTAAATTAAATCAGGAAAAAAACAAAACTGTGTATTGCCAGCTGCTGCATAAGGTGGAAGGTGTTCAACACGCCAGGAATTCAAAGCTTGAATATAGCTATAATATTTCCTTGTTCTTTACTACATCCCCAGTCACTGCGATTCTGATTTACTAAATAAAGCCTAGGTACACTTTGATGTTTAGCTGCAGAGCAAATGTTATATATAAAACTCCCAATTATCTGGAAACAGGTTATTCGTACACCCTTCACAGTTAGCAGGCATATTCCTATAATATTAGTATCCTTATAAAATTTCATAAAAGGTGGGACACAAATGCGTGTGGACAGGCAGTTTAATGGGGAAGGAAGTGAGCAAGAAAAAACCCACTACATAGACTCTTAATAATTTTTGTATGGTTGATTATGAATATAAAATATGGCAGAGAAATTCAAATGCTAAATATAATATTATTTAATGTGCTAATAGAGTGTAACAACCACAAAATATATAACAATTTAATGCAATATTACTGATCTTCAATTTCAATATAAATAGTTTTCATATGAATTAAATATTCATTATTCCAAAAGATTCCTTTTAATAATTTATTCTTAATTTAAACTTTTAATAATTTATTCTTAATTTAAATTGCAAATTAATAAGCATTAATTAACTCAAAATAATAATTGACTTAGAAATGAATATTTAATGTATAAATCTTTTCCATGTAACCAATTCAATGTATAACAATTCATTGAAAAAACAGTTCTATTATGGGGCATAAAAAGGATAAATTGGGCTGAAAGTCTACACACAATTGCAATCAAAACTGGACTGCAAGACAGTGAAAAGATAGATGCAAATAAAATTTAATGATAATGATATCATCATCATCATCATCATCATCATCATCATCATCATCATCATCAACATCATCATCACTACTCTTATTATATAAAATGAGTCAGGTTCAAAATTGACCAAATTTCAAAGAATAATTTTGTGGGTAAGCATCGCTCAAGGATATTATTACTAAATGATGGAACACAAGTTCCCATCTAGCCAGACAATAGCTTTGACTATGGAAAAGTTCATAGTCTTACAGTCTTTGATTATATCAAAGAGGATATCTTACTGCTGTTTGCAAACCAGTAGAGATATAAAAATAAGTAGGAAACATTGGTGCAACATGGTAAGAAAAAGAAAGAAAATTTTGAAGATTCAAGAGGAAGGCAATGCTCTTACTGGAGCAAGAATGCACACAAACTTAGCTGAGAAGCAATTACCTATGGTCTGCTTTTGAATAGAGAATTTTCACACTGAAATGTAGTATAATATAATAAATTATTAAATAAATTGTACTTACGAAGCTGTAGACAATGGAGTGGTAATATACCCTATATTTATGTATTTAACTTGTTTACACTAAACTGCACTTACTCCCAAAACATGACTTAGTTTTATGTAAGTAAGCGGAGTTTAGTATAAACAAGTTGGATACAAAGTGTAGTATAACATTGTTAAATATTGTATTAACGAAGCTGTTTTTATACTTTTCGTGTAAGTAAGTGGAGTTTAGTATAAAAAATGAATACCTAAGTTTAGGATATAACAAATTATTATTGAGGAAATCACTCAAATTTCACTAATTTTGTTCCATTTACTTGGACATGTTTCAAAGGCTGTTGCCTTCATCTTCAGCATGGTTCCAATCCATTATAGGCTGATTTTTAAAAGAAGATACATGATACATAATTTCTGCACATGGAATGCTGCAATGTTACCAGGAACCAAAATTTCTCTCCCCGCGGCTAATATCTAGTAATACTTGTTAATTTTTATGTTTATTTATTTATTTGGTTTGTTAACATCCCAGGTTATCAGTGTCCCATTCAATTTAGGACATGAAGTCCCAATAAAATTTACTCAGAGGCCACTTCTTTCAGCCTTGAGGTTCTTTTACATGTCCTAAATCTATCACATGAGACCAATGACTTTAATTCTCTTCCAGAGAAAAGCATTAATCTATGTTTATCTCAAGTCAGCAATAACATTGTAAATGTAACCTTAATATAACCTGCTTTAATAAGAATAAAAACATAATGTTTTTTCTATATTACATATTCATGCATATTTTTACGTCTTTACAGTGTATATCTATAGTATATTTTATTTAATCCCTGCTGTAATGATTGCATTAAATATCTGAGTATCACAAACATCTATAAGCATACTTAATTATTCAAAATCTTATAATTCATAAATTATTAATAAATAAATATAATAATTGGTGAGATGCATACCTGTTTAGATTATCACTTAGAGAGGTTCTATTCCTTCCACATCAATCTTATCATCATCATTAAGATTATTCTTCCTTCTCCTCCTCCTCCTCCTCCTCCTCCTCCTCCTCCTCCTCCTCCTCCTCCTCCTCCTCCTCCTCCAAGTCAATGGAATTGCTACTAGAGCTATTACCGAAGTGGATAATTAACCTTCCACACAACCATCAAGAATGCTATCCATTTGTCAGCCTCCTCCAGTACCATTCCACAAGTGTTTCATACAGTTCCTCCAATTTTCTGGTGTTGCTTCTTATGTCTTCTAGCGACATAGTCATTTACTTGTGCCAGATTAATTCCATGGCATTGAAGTGACAATGATAAGGAGGCAATCTGTGATATTATGATTATATTTTTTCGCTAGTTCATTCACAAAATATTGGATGCAATTTGTTTTCATTTATGAGTAGAAATATTTCTCCTTTGTAATAGTAATGTCACACGCCACATTATGACAATTTAGCCACTTCCAACATTTATTTTAGTGTTATTGTTAGTTAATGCCTTATCTACCAGAACCATAGAGTATGGGGTATTATCTATTATGATAACACTGGATTTTGGAATAAGAGGGAGTATTGATCTCTAAACCACTTGTAGAAATACTAGTGGTTCATTCTTTGTGATAATCTCCAGTTTTCTTTGACTTGAGCAGAAAGGCATCATCAACAAAACCATGAGATGTTCCTTGATTATATTATTAGTCTACCTCTTTGATATAGCATGACTTTATTTATCCAGGTTTCACACTATAGCATTAAATTCTATTTTTTTTGTTTTGTTTACTTCTCTTAAAAATGATGCTTTTAGGGCCACAATAACCAATCTTTCAAGCTAGCTTTCTTTTATTTATTTTCTTGAATTCCAATCTGAGATTATGGAGGATTTTGTTAAAAAGCTAAGGCTGCTCCTCAATAATTCTGCTTCTTAAAGTAAAGATAACAGCTTGCATGTAGTATAGGATGCTCCTTTCAGGTGTAGTATCAATAGATGTACCTTCTTATGGCATCTATCTAAAAGTTGTCCAATTGTGTGATGGGCGACTATCTTGGTCTCTTTTTCTGTGGAGTTAAAAGCTACAAAGGTCTGGCTGTAGCTCCTTTTCTTTGGAAATTCTAGAAACACTCACTTTGCTGATTTTAATGGCACATGCAGTCCTTTTCCTTACTTTAGAGTTAGAGCTTCTTTTTGAAGGCATATATCTTCTTCTCGTTCGAAGAAGTTCCAAGGAGAATAAACAAATTCTATAGCAGGATTAAGTAATGTAACATTCCAACCAAAAGTTAATCCCTGTCTTGGGCTATGAATCCTAAGTCTGCCTTTACCATGACCATGTATTACTTCCATAATTATCCACATCTCTCTAATAAAGTAGGCTTAACAACATACACAACAAATGAATGCACAAACAAGCTCAACTTTTGTTATACTACTCGCTGCAAACTGACCTGAGAGGTTCATGAGTCATTACCATAAGCAAAGTAGCAACATTTGTTTACATTTCCATAGCAACTGCCTTCCCTCTTTACCTCTCAACGCTTTTTGCTTCATAGCTATCATGTATGTTTTGAAAAATCAAATGTACATACTGCTGGAGGTGTCATGGTATAATCCAAATTTGTTCTCCTGACTCCCAATATTCAATAATAATTGGATAACATTAAAATAGTTATAAAATTTGGAAATGAAAATAATCATGGTTTTGAATCTTAATTTAGTTATTTCTATTCAGCCAGCTAATTCAAGTGTCAGTTACCAATCAGTTCATTTTGAGAAAAATAAAGTTCATCCCTTTGTATGAGATTTAATAATAAAGAATAAAGTACACAATGTGCATGTATCCAACAACTTGAACTATTCAGCACTATAAAATTCTTTAATGGATATGGTCTTCTTTATGCACAATAATGATGCATGATATGTATTATATGTTCCTCACACCTTCACATCTGCATACTAAAGTCAATTTATGAAACTTGTTATCCATTGGCAGTTCCAGGTCTTTTTTGAATTTACAATCATGACATCACAAAAGAAACCAAACTATTGAAAGCTACCAATAATCCCAGGGAATTAGCAATTTGAGAAAGAATTTTCATTTAAAGAATTAACATTATGTTATGAATTTTGACATCCCACCAATGGACTTCCTGTTCGCTGCATATTGGAACCATCAGAGGTCACATCATAACCTGCCAGCATTAGTCAGTCCCCAGCTGAAGATGAGAGCGAATGCTCTTGAAACATGCTCTGATAAATTAATCAGTTAGTGAAGTAGAGTCACATAATACCGACCTCTTTATGTGTTTAAATTATATAATTTCTGTCATTGTCAAGGATTACGTGAACAAAAAGCAACATACTAGGGATTGAAAGATTGCAACAATGAAAGCAGATGTTAATAATATAATAAAGTTTTGATCATTTCATATTCCATATTATCTGAGCTGCAAGAAAAAAAAAGGGGGGAGGAGGGACTCAACCACTAAATGGACAGACTGTAATTTAAAACACACTTTATTTTTAATAATGAAACCAATGAAGAGCAAGACATGCCATTGGCAGGTTTAATAAAAAGACTATCAGGACCTGAAAATGCAGTTCAAGAGGGGATTGCAGCCTGCCTTTTTCTACCTCTTTTAATGCCTAAACATCTAGTGTCTATCCCAGCCATTGTAAAAGAACATTCAGAATGCAGTGAGCTGGTGTGTGGCATGCAGTCCCACAATTATGTGAAATCAAGGAAATGAGAGAACACCTAGAAGTGTTGGAATCACCCTACCTGTTTTGAGATCTTGCATGGACTCCTGCCACCCTTGATGTCTGGGGCACCATTCCCTTCCGTAACTCCATCTCGTGTGGCTGTGGAGTCCCGTGAGTCTCCAACTTCCTGCAACCAAAAAATTTAATGTGATTATGCTACAAAATATATAGGGACTTTATTAATTTTATTATGATCAGGAAAATTACCCTCTCTTTGAGACATAAATGAAGTTCATCTGCATATTCAAAAGTATATACTGGGTCTTTCATGGTTTTGTTACTCATTTCATGGCAGCTGGAGGGTCAGCAGTCACAGCAGTAATTAATCTAAAATCCATGCAACTGATTCAAGTTCTTGCAGTTATAATTATACACCTACTTTATGACAGGAGAAGCTAAAAACGTTATCCTATTACATCCACTATTTTTGGCATATTCTGGGGTTGAATCTGTGATCTTGGGTCTACAAAACAAGTATGGTTACCAGGACTGACATTAATAGTTAATAAAATATGACTAGTGGTCAATGGAAACCTCAATCAGGTAGTTAATCAATTTGTAAGGTATGGTTCACAAGTTTCTGGCAGAGACAGCCATAATACATTGTTGTGATTTCATATTATCTAAATCTCACATGTTTCAGGAGTGTAAATACACCATTTAGGCTCTTGGAGAAGTTAATTTAAGTAAGATTTGCTGCATAACTTTTTGCATGACTTTCAAAATTAATTACAGAGTGATGATTAAATTTTCAACTAAAGAAGAACTTCTTGATTATGTATGGAGAAGCTTCCCTTCGTATTCCTGTGTAAAGAAGTGGTCAAATGATTTCTTTTGGGCAGAGAGAACCTTGGGCAAGCGAATGTCTTGACACAAGAAAACATTTTCCTTGCCAAGGAGGAAGTTCTGAATGACAAATGTCTGAAGACAAAAGAAATAGCTGCAAGGTTTGGATTTCCTAAAACACTGAGCTTTGCATACTTTATCAGCATTGGTATACAGAATATTGTGCAAGAGGGGTGCCCCAAATTCTTTCAGCAGTTCAAATGCAATTGTGCATGTAATGTTATTAGAAGTTATTTCTTTACCACAGTAATGAGAGACAGTATTAGAATCCATCCTTATGCAATGACCCTCTTTCAAAAAGTGAATCAATTGAGTGATGGAAGAAGAGTGAAGCACCTCTAGAAAGGCTAAGGTCACACAGTCCACGAAGATGATTATGGTAACAATTTTTTGAGACTGCAGTGAAATTCTGATTATGGATTTTAAAGAAAAGATCACAACAGTGAATGAGAAGTGCTATGCTCAGCCACTGCATCAATTGCACAGTGTCATCAAGGAAAAGAGGTGTGGAATGCTGAATTGAGGAGTTTGTCTACTACAGGACAGTGAATTGGTCCATATGGCTGCTGTGAACATATATACTTAGTCTTACCATAAATACTATTACAGAGTTTTTAATAAATTTACACAAAATGGTTTAAAATATTGTAATATCTTAATAATATTAGTTAAATGGATGTATAATAAATCAAAATCACACATAATTATTCAAAATGATCACCTATGGCAAGCACACAGCCCTTAAGTCTTTGTGGCCACTCTTCTATTGAATTAGCAACACTTTCATCGGGAAATCTGCTGCTACCTTTCTGAAGAGAAAGCTTCAACCTTTCAATATTTGTATGTTTCTTCTTATAAGCCATTTACTGAGGCTTGGACCACAATTTGTAGTCCAGGAGTTTTAGGTCTGGGCTTACAGAGGCCATTCCGAGGTCAAAATAAAGTCTGGAGCAATGGCCTCAAGCCACTCCTGAGTCCTCGAAACTTTATATGTTGGGACTGAATTCTGTTGGAAGCTCCAGTTTTGTCCATGGAAAAGAATGGTGTTGAGATTCCTGACCAGTCTCTCTAGCACTCTCTCCTGGTACACTTAGGCCAATTTTTTGACCTCTTTTTAGCAAAAATGGTACCTTCTTAGCTCACACACTATAACTGATACAGAATGATGGCCCCTCTGGAACCTTGGAGCCTTTTCAGCAGCTTCTGTATCTATGCCCTGTCATTTTAGGTATTGAAAGTTTGCTCAATATGAAAGTTTTTTCATCAGTGGAAAGGATCCTTCCATGACCATTTGCTGCATAAGTAAGTGTTTTGATTTTAAGAGCCTTTGGCACTTCAGCTCACTTATGAGGAGCTGTCCTTTCCATCATTAATAAGCATGGAGTCCTTAGGTCACTGCTCAATGAGAGACATAGACATTTTAGAAACTTTCAAGAACCATTGCTGAATGTTTCAATGCCAGATTTCTTTGCACATATGCTGCTACTGTTTTCACCAATTCTGTAGTGTGCACAATGTGTAGTCTTCCTTATCTGTGGCAGTCTTTCACAGCTCCAGACTCAAGAAAGTGCAGTACAAGAACCTCATGTTTACTTTCAGTTTATGGAGAATTTTGAAAGTCTCACCTGGAATGCCTACGTTGTGCTAAGCTACCACAGCTACAAATTTTCTTAATTGCCCCATTCCATCTTGAAAATTAACACAAACAACTTTCTGCTTCTGCAGCCTGAACTCTCAATGACTCACACTAGCACCACAACTCAGGAATGTGCAGGCTGTTAGAGGGGGGGAAGTACAGCAACCCTCAAAAGTTGTGACAGTATTTATGGTAAGACTAGGTAGCTTCCAGGAGCTTGTCCCCAATGACAGTGACCTGTTTTCAAAACCGAAATCTGACCTCATTAAAGGTAAGATTTAGGAATGATAATGGGTTGAAGTAGGCTGTTTTCCAGCATTTTTCAGACAAAACTTTGGACAATTTTTTAAGGAAGATTGAAAAGTTAATCCAAAGAAAAAAATGCAGTGAAGTGAGGGAAACTATGTTGAAAAATAATACCTGTATTTTTAATCTATCACTTACCTAACAATTCAGGCTGAAAATATCTGAACTTCATATCACAAACCCAAGAATGATGGATGAATGAATTTATTTCCACAACCAATATTACAATTAAATTTACATAAACAAACAAAATATCTAAAAATTTACAATACCAAAGGTAAGGTTCTCCTATAAGCTAACTACCTGGTTATATGTATGATAAATGAACTCATACAATAAATCACCATTTCAGCAACTGTTCCTTCCTAGTACTTCTCTTCAACTTACCCTTACCTTTCCTAAGAATTTCCCAATCTTATTTATTTTCTCAACCCTCATATCTGACAACATTTTAATTATCATATATCTTGTTGTTGTTTGTCCCATTTTTCATCCCAAATACTATCCCTCCACCTTTTTACCATATCACATTCTGTAAGACAATAGAACACATTATCCACTTCCCCACACATAATACATCCTTCTTTAAAATTTTCTCTTAATCCATATAGAAATAATACCTGTACTCATCCATGCAAGACCTATTCTTCCAAATTTATCACAATTATCTATGTATTTCTTCTGTCCTCAATTTCTTTATCCTCTAAATCTCTTGCTTCTCTATATCTTCTACCCTCTGTCTCACTTCTTTTCAAAATCCACTGATGTTACTTTTACCCAGTCAGCACACATATCCCATTCCAATTTCTTCTAATAGTTTCCCCACCCTCCCACACCAACTCTTACTTTCCAGTACATCTCTTTGGTACATAGACATTCTTTTAGTTCATTGTTATTATCTAATTTTAGACATCTGTGTCAATATTTCAAGATTCTCTCAGCTATTATACTTTTCCTTTATACCTTTCATAGTTCTGCCAAACTTACCTCCCTTTGGCAAACTTTTTTTGGTAACCCCAGAACTTCTATACAAAACAGTCTATGTACCACATCAACCTCTATCCACCCCTTTGACACTTCCCAAATTTCTACTCCATACATCATCTTTGACTCAACCACAGCCTCATATAGTCTTTCTAGCCATTTCATTGGCAATGTGGAAACTTTATACAAACTTATTCTCATAGTTTTCATAGCTAATTTGCCTTTGGCTTGTGCACATTCAGACTGTAGCTCGTATCTCCTGATACTGCAAATCTCATCCCCAAATAATTAAACTCTTTCACTACTCTATTGTGTCTTTATTTATAAGCCATCTCTCATCTTTCCTTAATGTTGATCCCTTTTTATATTATTATCTTTGATTTTTTACTGTTTACACATGAATAATAGTAGCCCCTCCTCTTATTTTAAGGTTTTCCCTATAAGCATTCAAAAATAATTCCTACTTATTCTCATGCAATAATAAAAGGAGATAAAAGAGACAACTATATGGCATTGTGCAGTTAATTTTTAATTCCACGTGGCTTTTATTTGAGCTATTTGCTAATTATGATACCTACTTCACTTGTCAGGCTCAATTTTTTTTTTTTTATTTTATATCTAAATTTCCTTTATTAAAAATGAGTTATATGAGGTGATGTCCATGATTTGCGTCCTGATCATGTTAGGTAGGTGAAAGAATAAAATACAGCTATCATTTTTCAATGAAATCAGCCTTTACTTCTATGCATTTCCACAACTCTGAGTTAATATTGTCGGTCCTGGTGGTGTAGTGGTTACCATACTTGCCTCCTATGCCCAAAATGCGGGTTCGAACCCGGCCAGGATTGATGGATTTTTTTGGGCGTAAAAATCCTAAGTATGGCTTTCTTCGGAAGGGAAGTAAAGCAGTGGGTCCCATGTCGTACATTTACGGCACGAAAAAGAACCTCAAGCCTGAAAGAGAGGCCTCTGAGCAAAATTTGTCGGCCGTTTCACGCCCTGAGTTGAATGGGAAGCTGATGACCTGAGATGTTAAAGAGCGTCCATAAATAAATCAAAAAAAAAAAAAAAAAAGAGTTAATATTTCAACTTCTCTAAAGAAAGAAAATACTCAAAGCTGCAATTTGCTGGAAAACATACTCCAATCCATTATCATTCTTGAATCTCCACCCTTGAATGTCAGATTTCAGTTTTGATACAAAGGCGGCAAGTTAGGTAAAGGTCTGGGCTGTATGGAGGATGATCAGCTCTTGGAAGTCACATATTCTCACAGCAGCCTTGACAACAACAGTTGTATGAACTAGCATGTTGTCGTGCAGCATACAAAATCCTAGACTGCGCATTCTATACCTCGATGGCATTGCACAGTTAATGCAGTACCTCAGCAGTATATTCCAGTGACTGCTATGTTCTTTTATTTGAAGTCTAAACTAGAGATGAAACAAATATAATGCAACCATTTTGGGAACTTAACCATTTGAGAATGAAATTATTGCCTGAAAATAACAGTTGTAGTTGCAGCAAATCTCTACTGTTGCATTCTTCACTGGCACTAACACCTATACAAAACCATTCACACATTAGTTGAAGAATCATACTTAACTGGACATCTTGTCAGTGCATAGCTGTACTAACTATGGTAGGAGTAATGAATAGTTCTTTTGCAATTGTTTTCTAAGATGGTTGATTTGGCCACAACTGTTGTGCAAAAACAATTGTTTTGCCCAGCACTAGTCTTAACATCAGAACTCCTCTGAAGTTCCAAAAAATTGTCCTTATGATTCTCATGGACTGTGTGATGTCATGGATTCCAATACTGTCCTCTTGTTACCATAGCAAAGGTTCAAATACTTCTGACAACATTTCAAGCACATCTGCACTTGAACTGCTAAAAGAAGTTGGGGCAGCCATCTTTCACTGATCTTGCATATGCAAATATGGATGAAGGATGTGAAGCATAGTAAGTCCTAACTTGCAACTATTTCTTTTGTCTTCAGACACCTGTCTTCTAAACTTCCTCATAAACAAGGGAGAAGTTTTCTTGTGTCAACGCATTCACTGGCCTACTGTCACCAAGACTTTCTCTGTCCAATCAAAATAATTTTGATCATTCCTTTACAGTGGAATACAATGTATTCAATTTTTAACATCATACTGTATTATGCAACATGTCTGACTTAAATGAAGTTCTCCAAGCAAATGAGTGGCATGGCCAGAAATGTAATATAATGTCAGTATTAGATTGCATGAACATTGTAATAATGAATCATGGTCTTCTGGCTGGAAACTTATGGATCACCCCATACGCTAGAATTGACTCTTGGTTATTAACTAACATTTTGAAATAAAATTTACCTAATATAGCGTACTTCTTTCTTTGCAATTCTTTAGCTGATGAAGGTGATAGAATGGCGCTTTGAAAAATTAATGGTGTGCTAAATAAGGAATGTAGAAGAGGATTAAACAAGGCAGAGTTCAAGTCTATGACTTGATATAAGTTATCACCAGAGCCCGGAAATTAGGTAAAATGCCTTGAACATGTTTCCATACATTTGGGGTCGGTAGGACAGTTTTTATTTTGCCTATTTTGGCTTCTGTTGTCTATTTTAAGGTTTAAACTTTTTTTTTTGCCTGTTTTGGATTGTTATGAATTTTTTCTGCAATTATTTATGAATTTTAAAAAGCACATAAAGAATTTCAATATATTTAAGTGAAAAAAGTTATAAATTTAAATGACATGTTCACCTCACAAAAATATCTGTTCAAAATCTTGTTATACATTTATTCTTTTGAAGCAATCAAAAACATTCTCCTCAATCTATTTACTTAAGCTCTTTAAATAGCAGAACCTTCATTAATGAAAGGACTGCATGGTTACATAAAGCATACAAATACCAGGAAATAAAGAAGAAAGGGAAATGCAGTAGTTTTGAGTAGTTCTGGCAAATGACCTTGTATGATCTGCACAAGACAATTCTGGAAATTTGTGGTGGGGGTAACTTCTCAGCTGCATAAATATAATACACAATTATAATTGAGAAAGATGACAGTGGTATAGATGCACAATAAACTGTCCCTACAATGTGGTTCAGTACGGAAGTAAGAGAGATACTAACCTGATTCCCCTGTAAACATATAATAGAAAATGAACTCAATCAGAAACCACCGTACATCTTTTGCTCATCCACCAGAACTATTCAAAACTACTTTATTTTGTCTTGATTAACATTTCCATGATGTCGGAAAAAGTTAATATTCTGAGTCCTTGTGAAATAGCTTGTTTTAAATATGCTCTAATCACTTCAGTGGAAGTAGAACATTCTTTTTCCATGATGAAAAATGTTCTCTCTGACAAACTGCTATGACTTAATTGTGTGATAAAAGTATCTTAAATACCTATTTTCATTAACAATGAGTGATATTATTCTCTGTTTTCACTTTTAATAAATGCCTAATTTAATTATATTATTGTCTATTTTCAATATTGTATGTGCCTTTTTGTCTGCCTATTTTAACCAAAATAAATGCCTGAACTTCCAGGCTCTGATTATTACCAATATCTAAAAATGAACTTTAAATAATAATTATATGAATGTCTAATTCCTTTACCTGTGATGGAGAGCTGGCATTGCTGAAGGAAAACTGAGAATCAGTATCATCAGTATCAGGACGTTCAGAATCAAAACACGATGAAACTCTACCTCTTCTGTAATATCTGAAAATAAGCATTATTTATGTTGTAGAAACTGCAAATCTGGCTAACATAAGCAATAAAAGAACAAGCTAATGTTGCAGAAAGGAGAACAATAAACTGAATCTTTTGCTATGGAATATAGAAACATGTATAATGTATAGGGGTGTTCAATAACTAACACAATACATTTTTCTCGCCCAGTTCAGGGGTGTTTTTTCTAGGAAATTGCTTGATTTTGCTATTCCCAAACATGTTAATGTTTAATTTCCTATAACTATTGCTTAATTCATTTTTATCCATAAAAAACAATGTCTCTAAGAGGTTTCTTGAGCCTGATTCTTGTATTTGCAGCCATTGTCCTGTAGGAGTCTTGGTTTGCAGTTGGGTGCAAAGTCTTGGTAAACTTGTAGAGTATTTTGATCGGAGAAATAGAGAAAGTGAAGTAAGGAGTCTCTTATCCTTCAGTCATCACCTGTGTTTGCTTCAGTTTTATATGAGTGTTTGTTGTTGCATTTTCTTTACCAGTCATATTCCTCATTTTCAGCATTGTTTTTATACTAACATTTTATTACTTAATTCCTATTTTCTAAATTGACATAGATTATATATCATTATTGTCTCTGTTCACTGTCCATGTTCATTTGTTCTTCACTAAAAGACTATTAGATCATTATTGTATTGAAATAATATTGTAAAGACAAAATATTCACTCACACCACACACGTATACACATATATACATTAAATATGGGAAAACTTGCAATTATTTCAATATCATTACACTTGAAGTAACAATGTTTATGTGTTTTAGTATGTGTTACTGATGTATATAGATTAACTCATTTCTTTGCATTTGAATTATACATCCTAAACATGACTTACAGACAATCAATCTTTCAGGGCAATAATTGAGGACTGCCTTCGGTATCATAGGGTCAACTATGCACCTATGGCTCAAATCTAGCATTTTTTTATGTCATTAGTGATTATTGTTGCTTGCAACTGTATGCACAGCATTATATATTCATCCGTTCTGTTGTCCCAGTGGTAACCATACTTTCCTCATAAAACCAAATCATGGGCTCAATTCTGGCCAGTGTTGATGGATTTTTTTTGTGTGTAAAAATTATAAATACGGCTTCCTTTGGAAGGGAAGTAAAGCTGTAGGTCCCTCGTCATAGATTTTTGACAGGTAAAAGAATCTCAAGCCTGAAAGAAGAGGACTCTAAGCAAAATTTATTGACTGTTTCATGCCCTGAATTGACTGGGATGTTGATGACCTGAGATGTTAAAGAGCATCTGTAATTAAACAAATAAAATAAAAAATAAACAGTGTATACTCATACTGATGCTTTCAACACAATAATTTACTGCTGATTCACCAACAAAGTTTATTAAACTTATCTGGATCAACCCTTCATATGTTATAACTAATACTAAATAAAGGGAACTATAATATTTTTAAATTGGTTAATTTTAATGTATTATAAGTGTGTTTGAATTGATAGAATGAAATAGAAACAATCCAGATTAATGAAAAATTTACACAAAAAGAGTGTTACCAAAATTTTGATAAATAATAAAATACATGTACCATAATAATGTTGTTAATAATGAGTACTAAATAAAGGCACAGATACTAGCAATCTGACTTAAAGATTGATAGAAACTGCAGTCAAACAAATCTTAGAACAGTTTTTTTAATAGAATTTTGTTTAAACATAAAGTTAACTATCAGATATGTATTTAAAAAGCAAGAATATGCAGGAAAATCAATTACTGTATTATGTTTATGGGGCAACTGTTCTGATTCATTCAATTTTTCAATTCAAGCACAGGATACATGCAAAATCAAGCTTTGACCTGTGAGTTGCATGCTGTTGTTTTGTAAGGTCACTCTGCTCCATCAAGAGCTGAGTTTGCTTGCCCTGCAACAACTCCAACTGTTGCTGAAGTGTATGAAGTGTAGGATAGTCATTTAAGTCTCGCACTTGTTGTGCTGCCAACACAAGCTCTTCAGTTCGCTCACCCAGTGTTCTCAGCTCTTCTGCTATCTGCTCAAGCCGCTCCTGAAGTGTTAAAGATATGCAAGAGCTCAAACATGACCTATAATTTATGTAGTGCCTTTTCTATAACAAAACGCAATAAAAATTAGAGAAAAATTTAAAACTTCTGTTATCTGGTCCATGCAATAACCATATTATTGTGCGAGGAAAAAGCATCAACTTCAATTCTATATCACTTATCAATGAGATTGATGAAATAGAGAGAAATATTGCAACCAGGTCTAGGACTCTACATGAAGTTGATGTGTAACTACTATATTAACCCTGTTGTACTCTCTAATATGAGCACTGCTTATTTATCACTTATTTTGAAACTCTTACCATGTGTTAACCTATTTGCCATTCCTAAACAGGAGAAGAATATTTGCCCAGTAGTTAAAGGTGAGAATATTTCCCATAAGTGTGCTCTGCTAACTGAGGAGCCTATTGTGCTTTGGAGATATTGTGAAAAATGAAGAAAAGATGGAACAGAAACAACATAATCAAATTCCAGTCATGCAGTAACCACTATCTGCATTGATCTAGTAGGGAAAAATTTTGCTTTGTAGTAAGATAAAAATTCAAAATATAGATCTGATTACATTGTGTCTAAAGAAAAGGAGAGGTTGCTGGAAGGTGTGGCTTGGCTGTCCCAAAGTGCGGGTTATGATTCCATAGAACTGTTATGGAACAAAATGATAGGAGTATCCAGGAAGTGTATTTAAGAAGCTTAGACCATCTCTGGCAAGTTATCCAGTGTATATAATCAGAATTTCTCCAAGGACTTATAACCCAAAAACCTAAAGTTTGCTAGGCAGTTATTAAAGCAAAGAAGGATATTGTGATGAAAAGAAACGTTAATTTTGTACCTTGTAATGTGTATATTTTGCTTCCAGCATTGCATTTTTGACTTAAATATATTTCTAGATGAAGGGTTTTTGTTACTCTTAGAAAAATCAGGATATTGAAATAAATGAATGTAGTGCAGACATATTTGGTACAAATTTCATTATTATAATATGACATTCCCTATAGGTACTTTATCCTATGATCAATCTTAACGCTTGATTTGACTGCGCTTAGGTCTGAGGATAAGATGTACATTACTGGCCATTAAAATTGCAACGCCCATTAAAATCGCAATAAATCTACTCCACATTTTCTCAGAAATAATGCATAAGACTAGTCGAAGATGCAACAGCAATACCGACAAGTGTTTGGGTCTGATCAAGAAAGAATTGTAGCATTCCGAAAAAGTTGTCCTTATGTTGGACAAGAGTACGCACAATGTGTTGTAATTTTAATAATCAGCAGTACATATAAAAACTTCACTTTCAGTGAAGCCCATTCAGCGTACAGTTGACTTTGTTATGCTTAACACGTAGTTTTGTCTTGAGTTTTACGAGAGTTCAGACGTTTACTGTCACTTTAGCTTTCTAACAAAATGCTATCCTCTGTATTTGCTTTCTCTAGCCGCCTCTGCCCCTACATAGACATTTCTCCAAATCATAACCACCCCTGGTTGTGCTCCATCTTCCTCACCTGTCTCCGGTGTCGTTGTTGCGGGTCGAGGTCCAGGAAATCGCCGGAGGATGGCGATAAGGAGGGTGGGACGCCGTCCAGTCTCGGCCTTTTCGTCGCCGCAGACAGGTCGTCCCCATTGTTGCGCCCAACGCCGCCCCCACCACCGCCACCTCCATGAGATCTGAAACACGTCGACAGACTGTCGCCGACGACACTGAGTTTATGTTTCAAAAGAAAGCATAACCCTGGGCTCTATTCTAAATTGCCATGGCAAAATATACGTGCTAAATTCTACAGGAACAAGTATTGATCAGTCGCGCGGTTTTTTCGTGTTCATCAAAGGAGCAGCGTTCAGTCGAAAATAACATGTTTCCTAAATTATTTATTACATTTACCTAAATGTATGTTATCATATGAACGCAAGAAAGTTATCATTTGTTGTTAGAGTGCCGAACGTATTTTAAAGCAATAATCAATGACTCTAATCTTTTTTTGACAAGTTGCTCAAACTTAATGCTGACTTATGTGAATCATTGCAGTCAATGAACCTTCCAACACTGAAGTGCGTGTTGATTGGCATTACCTTGCTACCTAAAAATGCCTATATCGAAGTGAGAATAAATGCTTCACGAGTGGTCGATACTTGTATGCTCAGCTAGTATTATTACTTTTTGCACATTCAAGGTACAATAATATAACAGCATCTTCTGTTGATGATATAATGACGTAATTTAACGGAGTTAAGATTACTACTTTTCCGGGATATGTTTTATTGATCAAAGTAATATCTGGTCTGCTGTAAAGGTTAATGATATACTCTTTTTTTTTTCAAAGAAATTTAGCAACATACTCCCAAGCTGGAAGCGAAATGTACTTACTTGGAGTGACCCTTGGAGTAGTGGTAGCCGGAATCTCTGACCACTTGGCGGGCAAGAGGGAACAACTCGTCTCTTCTGGTGAGCAATGCGGGCATAAAGCGACAGATCTGTGCAGCAGCCTCGTTTACGGAAACCTATGAAATCGAATATTTTTTTTATTAAAATTGATTATGCAAACTTTTTCTGCATTCATTTCTTATCACTGTTCAGGTGCATTATGTTATACTGGCCTATTCATATTCCTCTGCCGTTCCCTAGTATCCCAAATGATGGCATTGCTTATGCACACACAAACTCTCTCTCTTTTATATTCTATGTTTAGTTTTTGCATCATTCGGCTCTCTGAAGATTCAATTAAAATGCTGTCATACACGTAAACAGCTGCTGTGCTTGCATCTGAAGTTTTTGTTTCAAAATCTGTTTTTAAAAAATAAACATTAAATATATTTACAGCTAGACATTTCTATGTTTAACAAATACAAATGGTATTTTATTAAGTAATTAATAATGCTAACTCCTAAACCAATAATTGTAACTTAGGACAAAGCGCAGTATAAATTATTGTCTCTAATATTTGAATTGAAGTTTCGGTGTATTGTGAAATATTTTTCTATAGCCCCAGAAATGTTTTACTTTCATTGTTTAAATATGTAGCGATTCCTTCTGATTTTATTTATTTCAACTATTGCTTCGTTTCTATTTGTTTTACTTCGAATATGCCTCTCAGCGTTTGAAAGAGGAAAAGTTTTTGAAATTGACTCGTTATATCGGGTTCGCTTGTGCTGAATGACGCCTTTGCTCTAAAAACGATCTACGGAACTACGTCATGCAATGGAGAAGGACAGATGCGAACATACCAAGGGGGTTAAGCAAATGGAAATAGGAGCAATTGGGAAATAATGGTTAAAATATATAAAATAACTGAAATATAATGAATATAAAGAATCACACAGAAAATACGGACTACAAGAATAATGAAAAGAATATACATTAAGAGTAAACATTAAGTACGGCGACAAAAATCATAGTGAATTATAATATTATTAATAATAACACAACTCTTGAAAAGACGTATTTTATATTGTTACTCCAATCAATATACATAATGATAAATATTAACATGACAAGCGAGTGGTCGTGATCGCCGAGTCAGCAAGCTAGAGGCTTGCAAGCCACATTAGTTAATTACTAAGTGACAGACTGCAATCCAGAGTCATCATAACACCCTCGACTGATAACACACTGCGATCCTTCGCTGCTGTGCACTGCTAGCACATTATAGCTCGGATTTGACTCTGCACCTCTGGCTTAAGTGAGCAAGGTGGCGCCCTCCTATCGAGGAGGCCCTAGTTGGTTCCGGTAAGTGGGGATTGTGGGAACTTCGGTTTCCCCTGCCATTGATTCCGTCTTTGCTCCATCAGTACTTCATCTCCATCTTCATCTCCATCTTCACCATCATCCAGCCGATTCTCACCCTCTGCCGCACTCCAGTGGCGAGTAGGCGAACTCAAACCTCCAGTCTTTGTGTAACTGAAATCTAAACTAGGTTAACTTTTAAGATTGCTCAAATCGTACAGTGATAAGTGATGATTAATACAAAGATGGGCAAATGTGTTTCAGAGACAGAAATGATAAATTGTATTTCTTTACGTTGATTTGGCTATCCTACATATACATGCAAGATGAAGTTCCTACAATCTCAATAGAATACAAACAATGAACAAACAAATGCAAAGTTTCTCGAAATTCGTTTATTTACGAATAAACTAAGATTTTATTTTTTCTCTGAAATTTTCAGTTTTAGAACACAAAAGTATTATTAGTAACCCCTACGTTCTCTAAGAGATGACGCTAATTACAAATCGCCGGTAGGTAATAACTCTACGCAACTGCTAAAGAAAGAGATGCATTGCCTTAACAGTGAGGTGTTTACGACCGAGCTGTAGGCGAGGTTGGAATTTCGATACGAGTGAAGCAATGAACTTCCTTCGTGCTTCTTGCGTAATATATTTTCTTCACACTATGTCGAAATTACGTAGATTAAATTTTATAACATGTGTTGAAGATGTAGGTACACGGTCTACCGTTTGATCATTTAATAAAATGTTACTAATTAAAGGTAGTCATGAAATGTTTGAATGATGAAATCATAGAAACAAATTTTGGGAGTTTCCTCAAGGAGTTTCAGACGAGTCTACAGAAGCACTGGGAAAATCAATTCCATTAGGTCAAAACAAAGATACAAAAAAGAGATTAGTGGAAAAGAGTAAACCACATTCAGAAAGTTAACGAGGATACTATTTTAGCATACCTGTTAATTTTAAATGATTTAACCTACACTAAATTGTTTTACATTTTGAATCGTTATATATATATATATATTATTTACCACGTTATATTTTAAATATTCGGTGGTTAAGAAATCAAGTGAGAGGTATATAGCTTGGATTTTGTAAGCATTTATTTTTTAAATTTATATTTTGAGTTGCTTTATATACATATCTAACAAAAGTTTTAATAATTTATACTTAAATATCGCGAAATTTAAGCTTACTTTAAGGAGGATAGAATTTCTTGAAGTGAAGAGATGGCTAGTCAGAGAATGTTTTGATAACGTCAAACTATTCACTGCTAATATTCTACTTTTGTTAGCGCAAAGAGATAGTCCGACTTAAGTATTTGAATACATGATGGCAGATAAAGCTCTCTCTCTCTCCAGCTCCCAGCAATTTAGTCCCTATTGCGAGAATGAAGATTTACGGCTTTTATCATGAGAAATTAAATTGCATTAAGATTGATGGAAATGTGGATTCTAAAATTACAGTAAATATAAACATCTGAATGTTGTATTGTTTGTTTTCTGGTATTTGGGTTTAGAAGGCTTTGAGAATCAGGTTACGCTAATGTGGATTATGGTAAATGAAAATTTTATTGTTTACGCAGTAATGTACTTAAAAATGTAAACTACTCAATTGTGACGTAATAAGAACAAATGTTGTTTTGTAATTTGTATTTTTATCTTATTGTGAAATGTTACCTTATTGTATTCTGAAATACTGTGTTATTACATTTATCATAGTGTTGGAGAACATGTAGTGTGGAAAATAACTATTAATATTAAGGCGTAAAGTTTTACTTCTCGCAATGTTTTCTCTAATTAGCTAAAAAAATGTAATAATATATGCTGGTTATATTTCTAACAATGTACATATAATATAAACATTGAAATTAGCCGAAGTTTCCATGCCTCTGATTCTGTTAACATTCATTATTTGTCCACATTAAATTTATTCGGTACTGTAGGGGAATTCCAAGTTCTACAGTTAGGCACACTAAATTGAAACAGTTGCTCATCGCGTCACCATTTGAAGTAAACTATCAGTCAACCGAAGGACGCAAGATAAATCCTTTGAATTGTGAGTATTATAATTCAAGTAAACTAAACATTAACTTATTATAATATATATTTATTTACTTACCAGTAAAGCTCTTAGCCATTATCGAATCTTTAGATGAATATTATAAAAAATACTGTTAACCAAAAATCTTTGGAGAAAACTCCTTATTGATAAGCCAGGAACAACGTCTTTAGAACTACAGGTATCTAAACTAACCAAACTGTAATCGCCGTGGGAATCATCTCATTGATGGAAAAATTCCCAATTGAACCAGAAGTCAGTAGTCGTTCACCGGACAATGGGATAGTTATATAAGAATTTATGAGCAAGTAGGTATTGTAAATATATATATATATTTACAATACCTATATATATATATATATCTTAACAACTGTCAGCCATTTAAAAAGAGGTGGTGGGATTTTTAAGAAAAATTCGGAAAATGTTTCAACTGGAGCGGGAGACATTCTTCAATTGTTCGCATAAACAGCAACACTGCTATAGTTACTTTGTTGCACACATTCTTTCAGAAGAGGTTAATGTTCTCTAATAATTGCACAAAAAATTCCAGGAAACCTCTTAACACCATCTGTAAGCAGCGCATTTCCCATGTTTCATCATCTACAGAAACATATTTACTACAAGGCATCTTGTTGTTTGCTCTGTACCAATCGTTAATCGAATTTAACCTCAAATATTTCTTGACATACGATTTCATCCTTCCAAAAGTATAGCAATTTTACTTTAAATATACAACAATTGGATTTATGTGAAGTATATTCGTTTCAGTGCTAAGGAGCTCCTGTAGTTTAAATTTCAGATGAACAAAACTGATTTTTTGCGTAGAAGTGTTTTGAGCGTAAAAAAATTATATCTATTGTGTATAGGACCTCAGTTCTTGTTTTTCTACGTTTAGAATGCCTTTCAAAGATACGGGCCATTGTTGCTGTTTAGCAGAACCTAATAGAAGCAGTGGCGGAGCGTGACTTTTTGTAAAGGGAAGGCTAAGACATGAAATGTTGAAATTAATGGAAATTCTAATTTATGTTGAATTTAGCATGAAAATGACTCTATAGTGTTATCATAAAGTTCTTTCACTTTCAAAATTATGGCATTGTGACTATCAATAATGTAAGTGATAATTAAATTAAATTACATGCAATATTAAAAAAAGTTTGTGTTCCATTATTCACCCCTAAATCTGTATGTAAGTTGCATCCTCCGGTGCTTTTTCTGTGCACATGTGTCAATCACTTGAAAATGTTGACCTTCTCTTTCACTAAAGTACTTGCAAATACCGAGCCATTCCGCTATAACTGACAATTACATAGAGACGGAAGGAAAAGGAGTTATAAATTAAGTTACCAACCTTTCATATGAACCGCGGTCCCGTGTAAATTAAAATACAATTAAGTGAGTTTTAAAAACTACCAGTCATAAAAACGGCATTTACTGTTAAATTTGTTGAAATGCCAAGCGAAAATAAATAAAAGAATGCTTCATCTATTTGGCCGTGGCCATTCTTAGGTGTAACCCACACAAATACAGTAAGTTTCTTTACTTCATTTTAAATTAACATTATCATTCTGGAACAATGCATTAGAATACTCCCTGTGTAACATCCATAATTCTTGCTAAGCTCTGTCTTCGTTTACTGTTAAAATAGAGCAGTGGCATTCCTTATTGCCACAATATAACTAAAATAGCGAAATATTATACTATACATTCATATTGTCTGCATCATGGTCTCTCAGTTAGGTTTCAGATTCTATAAAAATCCCAGAGGAGGGGAGAATAATCACATGGGCTGCGACCTACTCTACACCTCTCTCTGATAATGACGTACAAAATGACCACTGTCCTTCAACCATATTATTAGTGATCGGCTATCTGCGGACTAGTTCAAATTAGAAAACATTTCAGTTCGTTAATAAAAGTAACATAACTGAACCAACATGCGAATTCCGGTTAGGCTCAGCCTTACAGCCTCATGTTTATTTATTGTTTATTTTACTTTTTTCCATTATCGCCTCAGTTTTCGGGCGTAAAAATCCTAAGTATGGCTTCCTTCGGAAGGGAAATAAAGCCGTGGGTCCCGTGTAGTACATTTGCGGCACGAAAAAGAACCTCAAGCCTGAAAGAAGAGGCCAATGAGCAAAATTTGTCGGCCGTTATACGTCCTGAATTGAATGGGACGCTGATGACCTGAGATATTAAAGAGCGTCCATAAATAAAACAAATAAAAAAATCAATAATGGAAAAGCGGCAAAGAAAAAACTAATCTCCCGACTTGTGTTATTTAAGTGTCCATTTAAAACGGACCGTTTTATTAATTTGAACCTCAGTGGTTAAACTGTGATCTGTTAATTGTTGATTCAAAAACATGTTCCAGTTACAAGAACTTCTCTCAGTAGTGCTGAGTATGCAGTTCGAAATTCCATCCTTGGTGGTTCGTTGTTATTGTAAGATGTCGAAATGTAAAATTCAGACTTATTTATTACAGTTCGTTAAAAGGTCGTGTGCTGAAGCTGAAGGTAAGGATCGAACATACGAAAATGCCAGTAGTGCCGAATAGTGATCGTGTTACAAACTTGAATGCCAGTACCAGTAGTGGTAATAAATGTGAACCGGAAACATCATTAGAAAGAAGAACTGTATCAAATGATTGCGATGAACTTTACATAGGACATTTTATGAACCAAGATTTTCGCAATGACGATACTAATTATAGAGTCCTGATCAGTCCCTGAGTTTCACCAAAAAGTTTCGAAAAGACTTTCGGTAACTTTAGTAGCCGGACATTGCAGGAGTTTCCCGAATTCCTGGTTAGACAGTTTCCCTTGGCTTACTTATAGTAAAAAGTATGAAGGTGTTTACTGTCGGGCGTGTGTTCTATTTGGTCCTAAGGAGGGGGGTCGTAGTAGGTTCAGTTACAATCGCTAGTTTTTAAGCCTCTAAATAATTTAAGAAGACACTTCAAATATTCAGGGAACATTCAGAGAACAGTTATCATAAAACATCCCTTGTTAAAAGTGAGAAGTTTAGCAGAGTGTAAGAAGGGGGAAAACAGAATGTTGACGTTCAATCGAACAATGAAATGAAAATCGTATGAAATTGGTTTCCATTGTGAAGGCCATTATTCTGTGTGGCCGCCAGAACTTTCCACTTCGAAGGTACAGGGATGACGGTGTCATTGATTTAGAGCACGGATTTGAAGATGAAAATAGGGGGAATTTTAAGGAACTTCTTAAATTTTGAGTTGACGCAGGGGATGAAATTATCAGAGGTCATTTTCAACATTAAGGCGTGTGAAAGCATATCTAAGATCCAACATGCAACAGCACAGACTGGATGGTTAATATCCCCCGCGACATTGATGATTTCAGAGGAAATAGTTAATCTTTTCGCAAGAAAACATCCCAGGAGATCACAGCTTCAATGACATGTAAGTTACAACATCATTACCGCACAATTTTTTCTAGGTGAAATTAATTTATTTTTATTTACATATTGTATTCATGGAACTAATACAACAGTCACATTTTTTGGAATATAAACTGAATGTGGCTTTTAAAATGATTGGACATTTTTTGTGGCCCTGCAGCTCATTATTTACAAATAGAATCTGCATCACAACTGACAATTTAAATATTATTTTATTTACTTAAATATTTAGTTAGCAACTGTTTTAGTGGAGTCTTAATTCTGATATATCATGTGGGGTTGTCGATCGCCCCTCCCCCCGTCAAATATTTCTAGATACGTTCCTGGTTCTTACTATTCTTATATTAGAGAAAGAGACGGATGGAACCTCGTCAGCAGTGTTACCAACATGAAAGCCGGCTGGTTTATTTCCAAAACTGGTGCCGGTAAAGTTGCAGCGCACTATATACGGGTCGCAAATCACAATTTTTCATTAGCGAGTCATCGCGCATGCGCAGTGATAACGTGCAACAGCAGTATATGTTACAATGAAAATTTGAGAGTTTCCCTTGGTTCAATGAAACTAAATGTTGTCATTTTCTTAACTTTTCGGACAAAGGGGAAATACATCATCGGACCCCATTATGGAACTACGAGGGATATAACTTCAGAATTTTAAACTGGACGAAAGTATAATTTTTATAATATTCTGATTGTCCTCGAGAAATTAAGTAACTTTTGTTAAAAATGTTTTTTTTATAAAATATTATCTTTAGAAGATGTATCATGTGAAAAGGTGTTTAACGGCTTAATTACGTTTTTGTGAATCATAAAAAGAACAGGATAATAACATTTGGCAACCATTAGTTTCAGAGCAACTTAAAATCTAAAAAAATTAGGCAATTTTGATTCTTTAGCTCTCATAGACTCAGTCAGAAACATGGCACAATTTGAAGTAGAGTTGATCGTGTTTCTAATACGGGTGGATGCAAGAGAAAGCAGAAGTGTTCAGTGAAAGACATGAAATACAATTGTCACATTTGAAATTTAAATGGCTAGAAATACGGAAAAGGAATCGCATGAATTTTTATTTGTTTGGTTTATATAAGGACGCCCTTTAATATCTCAGGTCATCAGCGTCTCATTCAATTTAGGGCGTGAAACGGCCGACAACTTTTGCTCAGAGGCCTCTTCTTTCAGGATTGAGGTTCTTTTTCGTGCCGCAAATGTACGACATGGGTCCCACGGATTTATTTCCCTTCTAAAAGAAGCCATGCTTAGGATTTTCACGCCCGAAAAATATCCATCGAACCTGGCCGGGATTGAACCCGCGATCTTGGGTTTAGGGGGCAAGTATAGTTACCAGATTTTAAATTGTATAACTTATAATAATACTTTATAATTTCCTGTAGGGTGTCCCATAACGCATTTTTTAAATTGAGCGCCTCTGTCGGTTTGTTCGGTTGCCGGACCTGAAATTTAACAGACTGTCATCTGTTTGTATTGCAACTAACGATTGTAATTTGTGTGTATTGTTATCATCTAAAATGGAGCGATACACGAAGGACCAACGGGTCCAGATTCTGAAAGTGCATTTTAAGTACGGTGAATGTTATGCAGAAACCGTTCGAAGAATTCCTGTAATTTTTGGTAGAAATGCACTTAACGTGTCAACAGTGCAGAGAATTCTAAGGAAATTTGAAGATACAGGATCGACAGAGAACATCAAATCACCTGCACGTTCTCGTCGATCGGTAGAGAATGTTGCCCTCGTCAGACAGAGCGTTGCTACGAGCTCAATGAAGTCGATTCGCCGCCGTTCTCAACAATTAAACATTCCGAGAATCAGTTTGCAGCGATTTTATCAAAAGATCTGCATATGCATCCTTTTAAGATCAAACTAACACAAGAGTTGAAGCCGACAGACCATTTGCGGCGTCGGACATTTGCCTCTCTCGCAACGGCGATCAACAACAGAGCGGAGGTATGCCAACGATGCCGTGGAGGACATTTGTTTCATGTTTAGTGCCAGTGGTTATGCTTCATATTGATTTAATAATATTAGAACTTTTAAATAAACTATGTGTTTTATTATTGACACAAAAATTGAGTTCATTATGAGACAACTTATATATTTCAATGCGTTTAATTAAACTGCCATTTGGCATGGATATTACTTTTATATTCAAATATGCAACGAAAATATATAGTAAAAATTTTTACTATTATGATCGCAGTAGCATAATTTTTCAACATTTTAAGATTTCGGACACAAACATACTAAGATGTAATTACATAAAAATCCCACTCTCATAATGATATTTCATTCATAATTGTCGGAAAAGTTAAGAAAAACCTGTTTTTCTTAGATTGTTTTTATGTGTGCATTTGACGTCATATCCCATAGTCTTTCATAGGATACGATGTCTCTTTGGTATTTATATTCTCAGTGCATAAAACAGTTAATGGGACCTGATTTTGCGTGGAGCACAGACATTTCAAAATATTTTGCAGCTTTTCTGCATCATGCAGAAGAAAACAAACTAAAAAGTTCGTCATGCAGGAGCTGCGTAAACTAAGCGAATCCCTCACCTAGTAGAATAGCTTTAAAAAATATATAATCCAAATTATATCCTTATTAATTAATGAAATAATTTATGGAAATACCGTGGGCATTAGGAGTACAAAATTAGAATTCTTGCAATCTATGATTATCACAAAAGAGAAAACATATTTTAGAACTATTATTATTATTATTGGAATTAAAAATAATTGTATACTATTAATTAAATTAAATATATGATTACTGATAAACAAAGTCATACTGTGTGAGTATTTTTAAACATTTTTAAATGCAACCCTGTTACAGAGTCATTAATATCATCGTTAGATTCACTTAAATAGAGAAAAATAACAAAAAGTTTCGAGCCACTTTATGTATTTAAGAAGGCGATGTTCATATATTTCACTAAAACATAAATATGTTACTATTTAAAAACAATTACAATGTACTAAGCGAATATGCACAATCAACAGTTTCATCGATTTTCATTGACTTTTAAATTTAATTTAAATGTTTTTGTAATAAAAACACGTAACGCAAACGTTTTCTGAAGGTTATTATAGAGCGCTCTTACATACAAATATAATTCTCACAGACATATTAGATTAGTATTTCACATTTGATATCTTCACGATGATGCTTTTATTAAATATAAAACATCGTTATAAATACAGTTTATATGCTGAATTAATTTGTCCTTTTATTCTAAAATAATAGAGAGAAAACTAAATGCAAGAACGCTTTTTAATTTTTTTTTTTTAAGTATACCCCTACTCCTGATGGTACGATTTCCTAAGTTTTAGAAACTATTTTTCTTATTTTATTTAAATGGTATACACGGAGTTTCGTTGTGAAAAAGTAAATATAGGTGCCGATAGAGTTAATTTTAAATTTTGCGTTTTAGATAAAAACTCCCTCCTAATAATTTGATTTCACTAATTTTCAGAAACTATTTTCCTTATTTGATTCAAATGGTATATGCCGATTTTTGTTGTTAAAAGCAAACATTGGTGCTGCTAGAGCGATTATTAAATTTTGGGTTTCAGGTAAATCCCATTCCTAAATGCTCCATTCGCTGATTTTCAGAAATTATTTTTCTTGTTTTATTTCAATTGTATATACTGAGTTTCCTTCAAAAAATTAATACAATTGCGGCCGCTAGAGCTATTTTTAAATTTCGCTTTAATCACCACATTTGTCAGGTATACCCCCACTCCTAATGGCACGATTGCCCTAAATTTCAGAAACTATTTTTATGAATTTATTTTAAAGAAATATATGGAATTTCGTTGAGAAGAAGCAAAACATTTGACCGCTGAAGTTTTAACAGACACACACATAAATATATATATATATATATATATATATATATAGGTTTTTATTTATTTATTTTTGGTGCCTAGTAGATAGGATCGATGAAGATTTGAAGAAAATTTTCAAAAATCGTTTCATGGATACAATCGCAATAACTACCAACAATTCTTCGGATTTCGCCAAAACCAACACCATTTCTGTACAACAGAATCATTACTGTCCACAAAACTGGCCATCGACTTTACTATTGGAGACGATTTTCACTAAAGGGAATACTTAAACGAAATTGGACTATTTCACTCAAAGATTCAGCTAATTTTTATAATGTAAAACACGTGTAACAATTCTGCCGGTATATCTTCCGCTTAGGTCTCTTATACACTTTTCCTACTAAGTACCGCTATTTTTCTTAGTACAGGCTGCATTTGATCTCAAGACTCGCTGTGCGGCATTGTCTGTCCGTCGACGAGTTTTTTGCTAATGCACGCTGAAAGGAGAATAAGAAGACGGGAAGCGGGAGAAAAAAAGACGATCATTGTGCGCTTTACGGCAGTCCAGGATTGCAGGTGCAGTTCAAGTATGAGCAAGTACGAAAAATTAACGATTCTATTTATTTATATTTTTTTTTTGCTCCACTTTTCCACTTCTCTCTTGCATCCTGTACGAGCAACGAGAAATGCACTCAGACTATATTAGGAATGTCTGCGAGCAGGAGCAAAAAAAGTATCTCTTTGTCTTGTCATTCCAGACCGACAATGTACCGAACTTGTTATGTACATGTCTGCCAACCTGCTCACAGTATAAAAATGTTTCCACACGAGTACGTTTTATTCATGAAATTAGCGAATAATGGCTACATTCTAGTGCGCAGCCTTTTAATGTTTGTTTTACAGATAATTTCTTGCAAAAACACAAATACTGTAGCGTACCTACTTTTGTAAGCAATTATTGCTGTCCAGGTGTTTAATGCTGCATACATATTTTAGTCTGTTGTTGTTAAGTTGTATGTTTAAGTTATTGTTATTATTATTATTATTATTATTATTATTATTATTAAGACTTTTGTGTTTTTGTGTCGAATTCTTGTATACAACTTGAACAATTCCGCGTCAAATCGGTCGAAAAATTAGAAAAAATTGACCTCATTTTTAAAATTTAAACATACATTTTACACCACTGCAACATATAAAGATAAATGTTTTTTGCGTTCTAGGTCCAATAGTTTTCATGCCAAAATTCCCATATTTACTGTATTTTTTTTAAAAGGAACTGCGTAAAATGGAAACCTGTACAACTCCTTTTGAATCTCACATCTTACTGAACATAATTATTTATAAAACATGGTCATTATTTTAAAAAAAATTAGAAGAAAAACTTATTTATTCGTATTTGAACGATTTCCCGCAAAGTGAATGAAATCATTATATTATGCAATCATTTCAAATTATTGATATAAATGTAGTTTTCATATTTGTACTCTAAGGTACACGAGTACAAAAAAGTGCAGTACCGTAATCTCTCTTGCACGTCGATATAATTCTCACGCAGCCAGCACTCTCAAGTCAAAATATTACATTTGACTTCTCGCTTAGCCCCATACGCAAATTACCAAGATCCGTGTGTTCCAAATATAATTTAACTTTAAATATTTATGCAAGTTCTTGATGAAACATCAAAATAATATTGACACAAGTTTTCAGAAAGAGAGGGTAAAGCAATTTACAGATAGATCTTATTGTTTTTATTGAATTCCACGGGAAGGTTAGTCATATATGAATTAATTTATACCTGTTGAAATTTTATATTAAAATGGTCCATACACATTGATGGAATATGTGCTATCAGCTAAAATAACATTTTTTTGGAAATATGTAGTATTAATCTGTATGCTCCCTTCCTCCCCCTTTTTAATAGTGTTTAACCCCGTTTTAACTGCTGAGGCATCACAACGGATGGCCGAGGTCGTTAAGGCGCGGACTCTTGAACGGGAGGACTGGAGTTCAATTACCACCAAGATCGACCTCTCTAACTGAGGTTTATTCCAGGTTTTCCTCAGTACTCATAAATAGTAAATGTCGGGGAGGTACCCTAAACTTAGGCCACGCAATTCTCGAAACTTTTTTCCACTCTAAAGTTGGTATCTGAAAAACATGGGCTTTAAAGGCTTCTTGAGGTGATGAAAATCGCTACCCACCCATTTTTTATTTAGCATTCGGGAACAAATTGAAGTCGTTAGGCGATAAATCAGGTGATTACGAGCAATGAGGCGTTAATTCGATGTTTTTCTCCTTCAAATAATCAATTATTTGGCGTGCTGTATGAGAGCTGATGATAATGATGGAGAGTAGTGTGGCGATTTGGCGTGCTGTATGAGAGCTGATGATAATGATGGAGAGTAGTGTGGCGTTTTCGGTTGTTTTTCCTGGTTTCGACGATGATTTCTGACAAACAAATTGTTGTATATCATTCAGCATTAACTGTTCTTCAATTCTCTAAAGGAATGGTTGCGACATGTCGAGTACAACCGAAGAAACAAACCATCATTTTCTTGGAACATGCAAACAGTAGATTGTTGGTTAGTTTCCGGTTCATACGAATATATCCAAGTTTCGTCACCTGTTGTGATGTTGTATACCGATTTTACAGTTCCTCGGTGGAATTTTTGGAGCATTTAATTATACCAATTAACGTCAACGTTTTTTTTTTTTTTTTTTTAACTTGGCTCAAATGATGCGAAATCCATCGGAAACATTTTTTCACACTTAATGTTCATGCAAAATCAAATGTACTGCAGTGTTCGCTATGCTTAAGGATGCTTCTGTCTCATTGTAAGTCACAAGCTGATCAAACATCGATGTTTTTTGGAATGACAACCGAATGTGGTCTACCTTTACAAAATTCATCACTGACGGACGCACGACCAGGACGAAATTCTGCAAACCAATCGTAAAGTCTTTTCAGGTGGTGCTTCATTACCAAAAGCTGAACGAAGCGATTTCTGTAGAGTTAGGCCTTTACTAATATCGTAAAACATCATCCAACAAAAACTTTCATGTGAATTTCCATGAAGGTTTTTGTCAAAATTGCTTTTTTTAAACGCTCACTGTAAATATACTACTCCGTCAATTTCTAAGCTTCAACTGTTTTTTCACAATAAAAATGTCAATTTATTAGAAAACAGTAATGACATAGCTCAATAGCGCCACCTAGTGGTCGTTCGTAACAACTTAAAAAGTATACAAATTTGTATATTCATCTAAAGGGTGCTTATGTTTACCTTCTCAGGATACTGGCTAACACTAGGAAAAATGTAACTTAACTCACTCAACAATTCGTTTCCGCCTAATTTTAATTGTTGCTAATGCTTTAAATTGGAACATCTTTGGTCAACTGTGCCTATATCAGGAGCGTTGTTGCCGGAGACCTAGGCAAAGCGCAAAACACAACAGCTACGGAGGCTGCCAGCCAAGACAGGGGGAATAATATTCGTGTAAATTAACAAGGATTCATCAAATTTGCACCAAATTACCGTACGATGCTGCAGTGAACACATGCGTTTTTGCATCAAAATTTGGAAAAATTTGAAGGATTTGTGGTTGTACCCATGAAAATATTTTGGAAAAAATGTCTTCAAATCTCCATCGATCCTACTTACTAGACACCATAAATGACAATGAAAATGTATGGATGGAAGATGATATTGATATGCTGCCTTCACAGAATTGAAGGTTACATAAGGGTTCATAAATTCAGCCCATACATAGATATTAATCATTATCATAAGGTGTATTCCTTGAAAAAAAAATACATTTTTTCAAGTGTAACAATGCCTATTGACATCAATAAAATAAAACTACAGGAAATTAGAATGTCAATGATTATAATGCAAGTAGTTTACCAGCTATCGCAATGAATATTTTAAATATGTACAGATGCCTGCTCCATTTAACTGCTTAATTATTGTTACGATGTCCGTGTGTCTACTTTTCTTATTTACTGTGTTTTTTCTTTCTTTCTTTCTTTCTTTTTTCCCCTTTCTGAATTTCCAAGAAACCAATGTTACATTTTGTACTTATATATTTTTACTTTACCATGGGTCAGCACTCTCTTAAGAAATACAAAAACTGATCTTCACAGGTTGTTGTGTTCAAGACGATGACCACCAGCTTCCAGTCTGTCATGTAAAGATTGCTGCACATGGTGTAGCATTTCAGCAGAAGTTTCATAACAGGCAACTACAATACGACGTTTCATATTTTCTAATGTAGTCGATATGTCCGTGTAGACAGTGTCTTCTAGCTTTCCTCACAGAGGAATGTCTGAAGGGGTCAAATCTGGTGAACGGGCAGGCCAACATACAGCTGCCCTTCGTCCAATCCAACGATTTTGAAACAATCGGTGAAGACAAGCGCAATACGTCTATTGGGATATCTTTCAGCATATACATTACAAGAAGGAACAACATTCTCCATGTCGACGTTTTCAGCATTAATAAAAACCTCCTTCCTTCACATCCTACTTCAAGAATTATCATAAAGTACTGGCAAGGAAGTTAAAAAAAATCAGTGTAAAGGAAACAAAATGTAAATAAACATACGAACATCGTAGCCTAGCAACTAAGTGGCAGTTAAATGGAGTAGACAACTGTACATATTTAAAACGTTCATATGATTATTAATCATATGCTACATGCATTAAAATCGTGCAAAAACCGTTCATATTCTAATTTCTAGTTTTATTTTCTTCATGTAATAGGAATTTTTCTATTTGAAAAAAAAAAGGCTTCATTTTTTCAAGAAATACAGTCTAATACTTATTAACATCGTGTATGAGCTGAAATTATGAACCCTTGTCTAAACTTCAATTCTGTGAAAGCAGCACATCAGTAGCACCTCCACTGTCACGGGTGGCCGAGGTCGTTAAGGCACGGACTCGTGAGCGGGAGGTCTGGGGTTCGAATTCCGCCAGATTGAGGTTTTTTTCCAGGTTTTCCTCAGTCCTCATAAATGGTAAATGCCGGGGAGGTACTCTAAACTTAGGCCTGGAACTTTCCTTCCTTGAAAAAACATATACTTTCCCAATTTATCCTTTCATCTCATGTATCATCAATGTCCATCGCCTGTGGTGCATCACTAGTAAAAACGGGAGTTAAACACCATTAAAAACAGTAAATAAGCCAGCGGTTATGAAACTGTGGTCCGAGAAACCTCGAGAGTCCGCGAGTCCCACGAAGCCTTGGAATATTGTTAACGGCATTTATTTTTGAATGTATTTATACAAACAAACTTTTAGCACTTCGATCGTGAAATCTTTAAAGGCAATCCGCCGTCAAGAAAAATTTCAGACTCACACAATTCTGAACGGCTGAAGACTGTCAGACACCCAGTAATAATAATAATAATAATAATAATAATAATAATAATAATAATAATAATAATAATAATAATAATAATAAATTCTTACCTCGTGTAATGTGAGCGGCTTCTCAGGTTTCCGCTTGCAGTCAAAGCGGCCATATATTGCAGCGTATTTTCTTATCTCATCCATCCTCCGAGGATCGTCCTCTGCCATATTCATCACGTACTGCAACGCAAAGACATTTCAACTTACTGTAATTTACCCTTGTACAGTGTGTATACAAAGTCTGCGAAACATTTCATTCAGCTATATTTCCCAAACAAAACATTCAAATGTGCTAAAATTTCACAACATGAAAGATAAACTTGCCAAATTTTGATAGCTAATCTTACAAATGTTCAATGTGTCTACCATTCGTCAATCGACACAATCAAACCAATAATCGAGTTCGTCACAAACCAAGTAACTATCAAGGGTTACTTTGGCGATGGCAGAACCAGGAGGTCTTGAGACCATGGTTGTTATGTAGACCTGTTCTTCACATAACCGCACGGAAATCACATGGGGTCAAGCCTGGTGACCCCGATGGGCAGCGTGTGAATTACTGACACTGCAGTTTGTGCGACTTCACTCGTAAACGTTTGCGAAGGATTTTCCACACCGTTGTCTGCGAAGTGTTGTGCCTGGAATTCATAGAACGATTTACGAAAGCGTTTCTAATCTCTTCTGACACGCGAGGCAGCCCCAAACGCTTGCCGTGACACAAACAACCGGTCTCTTGAAATTTCCTGCACCACTTCATTATGATGTTATAAACAGGTGAATTCTTTAAATACTCTTCTCGCTTTGTGTTAGGGATAGCATTTTGTTATAAATTTTCGTGCTTTGTTGTTCTGAATGTTTGCCATGGCGCTTCCGGTGGTCACCAGCGAAACTAATATGGTAGCTGGCATTAGATGGCGTTGCATATCAAAATTTGATTTTATGTTTCGTGTTGTGAAATTTCAGAACCTTTGAATGTTTTGTTTGGAAAATATAGCTGAATGAAACGTTTCACAGACTTTGTATACGCGCTGTATATTTAATATTTTTCCTAAAACAGGGCTGCATAATATGGTTTGGCGAATTCCCTTTGACTTATTTTAATTTTAAACACTTGGGTAATTTATGGGGGATAGAATTTGAAATTAGACTAGCACTTGCATTTTTTATTATAAAATGCAAAATATACATACATTATGTAGAAAATAAACGCAAAATACTTTAATTTGTTTTAGAAAGTGACATTAGTAAATATTAACATAAAGTATAATGGTAGTCTCCAAGAAATAAATTCAAATTAATTTTAGAACATTGGAGTATAACAATGTTTTATTTTAATAACAACTATATTTAGGCTTTTAAATTTACCTTTCACTGACTTTTTATTAATGAATGCATTCGTACGAGGTGCAGTCAATAAGTTTCCGGACTGACATAAAACATACATTCAGGAATGTAAACACTGCATTTCTTTCCTGGCCATGTCATTCATTTGCTTAAAAGATCGTTTAAGAAAGACGCGTTGCATGTGATGTTCGAATGAATACATAGAAGTTATTAAAAATTTAACTAAAGAAGCACTGAGTGATATTAAACAAAGCTTTAACGGTGGTAAAAAAGTTTTCCCTTAATGCTTAATCGTGAAGGAGTGGTCAAAATTATTTCATTTGGGCAGAGAGATAACTTTGGCTGGTATATGTGTTGACACAAGAAAACATCTCCATGCTATATGGGAACTAAGAGATGTCGTAATGGCCGAATCACTATGATAAATGTCAAGTATCATCCTTTAGACGGCGCGCTGTAAAGTTTCAGACTCGTATTGTTTTTGATGATTATATAAACTAACTAGTGTTAACGTTTTCTATTAATGAATAAAACAGAAATACGAGCTGTGATAAAATACTTCGTTTTGAAGAGCTTACCCCCAACAGAAATGCAAAAGGAGTTAGATTCCATTTGGATTCTTCCTCTTTGTTTTCAATGGTTAAAAAATGGGCTGCTGAATGTAAGCATAGTCATACATCCATTCAAGATAATGAGCGCTAAGGGCCTTCCAAAACTGCTACGACTGGCGAAATTGTGACAAATTCACTAAAATGCCATACTTAGTTATCCCCGATTGAAAGTACGTGAGTTACCTGGCATTGCAAATACCTCTCGATAGGCCCTGACTGCTACATTTCACACGAAATTTTGAGTGTGAGAAAGCTTTACATTCGTTGGGTGCCGTGTTAACAATGCACCAAAAACGCATTCGGATGAAATTTCGCAAGTGATTAGACTTGTTTAAACGTATCCAGTGAGTTTCCCCGACGTTTCATCTCTACACTCCAGAGACGAAGGAGCAGTCTAAACAGTGGGTGGCAACAGATGAAAGTGCACTAAGAATGCGAAAACGGTTCCATCTGCAAGAAAGGTCTGGCTACAGTTTTCTGGGATTCTCATGGCATAATCCTCTTAGATTACCCCAGAAGGCAGAACCATCACCGGGAATTATTACGCTCCACTGCTGGACCGACTGAAGGATGCTATTCAGGCTAAACGTCCACATCTTGCGATAAAGAAAATTCTCTTTCATCACGACAATGCGCCTTCACACACGTCTATAATTGTTGCTGCAAAACGGCATGACCTTTGCTTCCAAGTGCTTCCACATCCGCCATTTTCGCTGGGTTTGGCTTCCAGCGATTATTTTTTGTTCCCAAACCTGAAGAAATTGCTGAGTAGACGAAGATTCGCATCAAATAACAAGGTTGAAGCTTATTTTTCACAGTTAGAAAAACCTAATTTTAATGAAGGGTATTAAAGTTTTGAAAAGTCCTTGGATTAAATGTATTGATTTACAAGGTGACTATGTAGAAAAAAAATATTTCTGTTAAATCTCGTGTGAGACGGAGAACTTTTAGAACCCCCCTTATATACTATTAAGGCGTTGTTTAATATCACAATGAAGGGAAGTATTGAGGAAATATTACAAAAATCCTGCGGTTGTTTTATAAAGATGTTTTGAAAGTTTGTACACTCTTAAAGCATATGGGTAAATAAGACTAAAAATCGTATGAAATTCCGTTAACGTCTTCGTAATTAGACGTATTGGTTCTAGACCGAGTTGTGTGCATGCACAATGAATTTCTAAGCGCACAGCCACAGAGCTACACTGAGATACCGAAATAACACTTTGATTAGCCAATTTCTTTCACTGGAAGGGGCTAAGATTGGCCATGTATCCCTTCATTTGTTTCATTTTAGTTAACCACCTCTACACTGTACCCGCTCAGTCGGATGGCGCATTTATTTGGCGCATGCGCATAACTCAGTCTGTTTCAAAAAGTGCAATATTTGGGAATTCAAACCGACATGTTAATACAAATATGTGCTATTATGATAAATCAGGATTTAAGCCTTGTGTATTTGATATTTTACTTAGTCCAGGGAATAACCTCGAGATCCTTGCAGATCTTCTTCTTGGCGTTGTGAGGCTTGGGTTCGAACTGGGGCAGATTCCTGACCAGCTGATCCGCAGCCTCGGCAAGGCGCACGATCTGTGCCTCGACCAGGACGGGTGTGAGTTGTAGCGGGGATCCAGGGCAACAAGGAGCCGGACTGGTGCTGGCGCTGGGCCCACGTCCTCCCCCAGCACCTGGACTGGGCGTGCAGGGCCCCGAGGTCGATGTCCCGCCGTGGTTACTGTAGTCGCTACCCTGTCCAAAGAAAGTTTAACGTTAAACTGCATACACCTACACGTACTACTTTTAAATATTAGGGTGTTGCAAAAGTTGGTTACGTTAGTCTCTGGTATGGCAACATTGCGGTGTTAAATTGGAGTGACAATGTTGTGCTTGTGATCACGCCTTGAATGTTGCAGGTTTGAAGAAAGTGAGTGCTGTTTGCGGGATAAAGAAAATGGAGTGTCAGGTGGAAAAAAATGAACACTTAGAAAGGTCACTATGAAAGTTTTAAGACACCTCAAACTGGAAATGGGTGGACTCACTCCGACTGTTGCATCTTTATAAAGTACTCTTCCTGAAGCTCTGTACACTTTCTCATCCTCAAAAACTACTTATCAAACCATCCCTTTCACTCATTTTTCTCAAGGGCGAAAAGTTCATTTTCATATGCAACCACTGCTTTTTTAGGGCTGGAAAATCGCTTTCTTAACATTTGATTTTTTACCACTGGGAAGAGAAAATAATCGCATGGAGCCAGGTCAGGACAGTCAGGACCAGGATGAGTCATGGAGTTTGGCCTCTGTGGACACCAGGCACTGGATGGTGAAGTTTTCCCTGTGAACGGAGGCGACTGTCATTTGGTCTCAGAGTCAAGCTGGTAAGTCATGTTTCATCACTCGCGATGACATCAGGAACACGCTTTTAGCTCTCTCCGTCGAATCTCTGCAGCATTTCTTCACACCATTCGACGCGGGTGCGGTTTTGTGTCTCTGTCAAATTGTGAGGTTCCAACAGGAGGAAACCTTCCTGACACGAAGTTGATTGATTATGATTTTTGATATTACTGGCGCTGCAATCCGTAAGACTGCTTCGATGTCCTTAAATGTTACGCGAATCTTTTCGCGCACCATTTTTTTCCTCAGTCAATGCCGTTATCCGACTCTCACTTCTTTCATCTTGTACTGAAGTTCGGCCCCTGTTAACTTTCGCAAACCAGCAGAAAACTGTTGCCCTAGATGGAGCAAGGTCGCCCTGAACCAATCTTTAAATGATAAAGAATCACAGCGCGAAAATGCTCTCTCTTCAGCTCCATCGTAACGACTGGCTGCCTGTGCACGGGAATGCCTGGCACTGTTTTACTCGGAATGGATGGGTCTACCACATGCTACATTTCTTTACGTCCATTTTTCCTCCTCTCAAAACTCATTGTGACTCTCGTACTAATATATTCTGTTTGAGTTTAACGACATGCAAAGGTAGTGAAGTCGGTGAGAGATATTTGTGTGGTGTACAGGAAGAATATCATCAGGGAAAATATGCCAAGGTTTATCGTTTTAAAATGCGCAGCGATTGTTTGCACATCATACTTTAATGAAGAACGTTTGGCTATGCTCCTTGGGTTTTTTCGTGGTTTCCCTGGTTGCTTAGGGGAATGCTGGGCTGGATCTTAACTTTCCACGAATTTCCCGCTCTTCCATTTCATTCGATGGTTATGTAGCAGGGTTGAAAGTGCCAGGGCGAGGTGAGCTGTTTTTGTGTGGCGGTGGTTTGCACTTTGGCAAGATTTCTGCCCCGGCGTCTGGAAGTGGGCCGACGTCGGAGTCTGGAAACATGTTAAGGATCCCGTCTATGTCTGTGCTCCACCGCTCGTGGATCGGCTCTCATATGGGGACTAGACACAAACGGCCAGCCATTGAAATAGTCTGAAGTACCCAGAAATCTATGGAATTCATACAATATCGGCGTGATTCGCTGAAGGTTAATGATCTCTATGCAGTGTCTTCACTTGTCGCATACTCCCGAGGTTCGAGCTAGGGCCCGCAGTCGTAGCTAGGCAACTCAATGTCGTAGTCAAACGTGCCAACTCTGCGCGAAAATAGTCCATAAGCAGTAACACATAGAAGTAAACTTAAAATTTACAGGGTGTATTGGTCTTTATGACTGCGTAATTGCTCGTAAGTATGGCGCAATTAGATACTAAAAGGCGTCTTTAAACACCAAACTTCAGAACAAAATGGTGATACGGTGTAGTTTTTATTTATTTGTGTATTTATTCATTCTGGCAAGAGTTAAGGCCATGGCGCCTTCTCTTCCACTCTACCAGGCGACAAAAATACACAGTACAATTACATGGTTGTATAAAATAGAGGAAAAAATAAATATATACTGTATGTAAATATTTCCCGTAAGGGGGGGGGGCGCGGTCTGACCGTTGCCCTACAGATGCTCCAGGTGCGGGCTATGCGGACCCTAAATGCCCACGGTACCTCTGACGTACTAGAGGGAGCCGGGCCGGACTTGATTCGAGCCCCTCCCGAAAGGGAGTTGTCCGGATTGGGTTGGACTCGGCTTGGCAGTGGACCCGTCACTCACGGGGAATTGAGGACCTACGATGGCGGCATGTCCCAGGGGAGTGCCTAAGGCGTGTACCCTGGGGACCGGTGTGCCGGAATCGCCGTTGTTTGTAGGGAGGGTGGTGGCTACCTTAATGCTGGGGTGACTCACTTCTTAAATACGAGTAGGTCTAAGCTAGTATGACCTATCCACCACTGAGAATCTGGAAGCTAAGGGAACTTAGCGCGCCTGGGCGACGCAATCGTCTGCAGCCGAAAGGCGGGTCGGATTAGAAACCAAGGTACCGTCCTAATGCAAAAGACCACTGGGTAGCACAGACCTCTATGTATACCCCTGGACCCAGAGTTTGGTAAACCCGACCACAGCTGTATGTAAATATTACACATTTTAATATAGGTATTCAAAATGTGGATAAAGATAGTGTTAGAATTGCACTTGTTCTTCAATAATTTTCCCCAGTACAAGGGGAGAGAAAGGAGGAGGAGGAGAAGAAGAGGAAGAAAGAGAAGAAGAAGAAGAAGAAGAAGAAGAAGAAGAAGAAGAAGCGAGAAACTAACTGTTATGATTCCTATAGTTGAGAAGATTTTTTTAATGGTGTTTAACACCCGTTTTTACTACTGAGACACCACAGGAGGTGTTGAGGAGATGACAGTTTAATCTACATTTAAATTGTTTTAATATCCGACAATCTCTGACTTCACGAGGAAGGGAGTTCCATATTCTGGAGCTGACACGCTGAATGAGAATAAGTAGAAAGTGTTTGGTGACTAGGGATAGACTGTAAAGTCATATTACGGATTTGAAATTAGGGACTGGTATATGAAGCGAAAGGCGAGATACTGAAGGGTGGAGGTACGGAGGATTTTGAACAGAAGCGTAACGGAATGGAGGTAAAGGTAGCCATGGATCTGCCGATCTGTCCAGTATTCAGATTAGAGTACAAGACATTATATTAATCATATGAGGCGTAACAAGCACTTGAGTGAGATTGAGAGGTGAATCTTTTGCTATATGGTTTAATGTGTAAATCAAAGTAGTTTTTTTGATTCCTAGTGAAAAGAAACATGCATATATAACATCATGTGACAAGTGAAGAAGATTCGAAACTCTCTATTTCGACACATTGCCCATTTCTTTTAAACGTTATTTTGCAGTAACTGGAAGAGGCAGTCAACTAAACGTAAACAAATGACTAATTAAAGAAACCAACCAATCACAGCGCACTATTTCGGTAATCTGCCGAAGCGCTGTAGCTATCTGCAAATGCGCACAACTAACCTGTGGTTGTCCCGGAGACGTGGCGCAGAGCGGCGTGGGCCCGTCCTTGCTGCTTCCACTGGGACTGCTGTGGTTGTTGCTGGGAGGACTGGGCCCCATGGGGGCTACCTGCACGGGAAGGGGCTGCGGGGACAGGTTGATGGGTCTCGCCACGCTCGGGGGAAAACCCACTGCGCCTGGCATCGTCGACAGCAGTGGCGTCTGGAACATCGCTGTAACAAACAAAATAATTTCTGCTTCATCCCATGACGAAGTTAGTTACAACCATGCGTTTTACGTTCTTTAAAGCACGTTAATTGAGTCTATTTTCTAACACAAGTACTTGCACATACTTATTTTACTATTTGTATTTGCAACACTGTATGCATATCGTTGGAGAATTTTCCTAATATTCAAGGAAAAATGCTTTCTGAAATAATAGCAACTTAGCTTTTCAACAATTTTCATTCTTAAGGAGAAACATTTTATCGGTTATAAGAGGGCCACTGGATAAATTTGGAAACATATCGTTGCGATTCATTGTTGTGCCGCACCTACCATACTCACCGGATCTCGTTCCGTCTGATTATGCCTTTATTCGAAAACATTCAGGACTCGCTACGAGGTGAAATATTTGGCATTAACGAAGAAAAGCAGGTAATTCGCCACTAATGATGTTGTAATACTTCCAAACAATGCTTTTGCGAAGCCGTAATGAAGTTATCAGGACGTTAGTAACGATGCATTGACGTTGGCGGGGAGTACATTGAGACAGCCAATGTTCATTGATCCAAGTTGCATAATAAATAGGGCACAAAACTACTATTGTAAATCATTTCCGAACGCCCCTTGCATGTAATGCCAAGAGAATGATTTGAAAAGTTGTGACAAACAAAACTGCTTTGTGACTCTTAGTTCGAGATATTTCAATGGTACAGACTCATTGTCATCCAAGATATCTGCAGCATGCGTGACACCTTGAATGTGGACTTTAATCTTCTATAACAATCATAATCGGTTGACGGGCGACCAGTATCACATTCTTGTGTGCAGATTCCCTACTACTGTCCAATATTGATTCAGTTGTAAACGGTCTTCTGTGCTGGAGTTTCTTGACCACATCCGCAGTTAAACGTCCATGAACATCTGCAGTTTTGAAGCCTTCCACAAAAATGGGGGGGAAAAAAAATAAGCAGTTCATTATTATCCATATAGTTGCCTTCCGCCTTGTCTATCTATATCTTTCTCTACTTGTCAAAACACAAACACTGTCCTTTCGCAACACACTCTGCTTACAACCGCCATCTAGTGTTTTCATGGCGTACTAGTATCAGTTCATCGCCTTACGAATTGGATGCACCCATATTCGTAAAACCTACTATTGTAAATCGCTTCCGAACGCTCCATCTTCTGCAAATTTGCCTGAAACACATTGGCTATACTTAGCCAATTCTTTTTCGTCTCCTTCCTTAGAGCTAACCTCAAAGAAGGGATGTCGCACCCATATTTTTACTTAAACTGTTGTTTTTCAATAATTGCGCTCATGTGATATACGAATAATTAAGAGGTGTATGAAGATTCCTGACGGTGATAATTGAGTACCTGAAGAAATGGCCGGGTGGATGAAGATTCACATCAAATGATGAGGTTGAAGCTGAGACAGGTGCTTATTTTTCACAGTTGGACAAATCTTATTTTACTGAGGTATTAGAAAGTTGAAAAGTCGTTGGACTTATGTTGAAAAAAAATACCTTTCTCTTAAATTTTGTGTTCTCTTAGTCGGGCCAAGAACTTTTAGAACTCCCCTCGTATTCTACCTACCTACCTACCTACCTACCTACCTACCTACCTACCTACCTACCTACCTACCTACCTACCTACCTTCCTGCCTGCCTGCCTGCCTGCCTGCCTACCTACCTACCTACCTACCTACCTACCTACCTACCTACCTACCTACCTACCAACCCACCCACCCACCCACCCATGCATCCATCCATGCATCCATCCATCCATGCATGCATCCATCCATCCATCCATCCATCCATCTATCCATGCAATTGCTGATGAAAGTCCAACATAAGGTGACATAAAGACACGATTCTAACCTAACTATAGCTCAGAATGGGTTAAATAGATTTTTTTCCACTATCTAAAGAAAATTTAGGCTTATACAGAGTGCTCATTTCACAACACAGAAATTAATGTGCCCATTGGAAGTTACTGCGTAATGGTCTCCCCATCTACCGAGAGAAATCGTAGAGTGCGGTCGGAACTCGGAGCGCGCTAATTTTCCGTTACTTGCCAGCAATAATAAATATTGATTAATGTTGTACTCATCATAGTAGATACTCGAAGTACCTACCCTATGGCTGAATCTTTTGAAAAGAGTTTGACACACTCACCGCAATTCACCCTCCCGAATATTGTAAAATGCCTCCCGGATATTTTGCCATCATGATTTCAAATTTCCCAAAATTTGCAAAAATATTTTCTTTAGTAATCTTAACTCCGAATTCCACGTACAGAAGCCACTGCATTACATCTATGTCTATTGTCATCCATACAATTGTCATACTAAAATAGCCCTCCTTTAACCTACGCTCCTTAGTGAGCATAAAATTTAGTGCTTAATACTCTATCACAAGTTCCGATTCATGAATAGGATGAAATTAACTTCATTGTTAATTCACTTTAAAGTTGTTTGTTGGTCCATATTAAGAACGGTTATTAATACAACTCTTTTAGGTTTATTTAGCAATAAAAAGAATATTTTCTGCGGGCTTATGAAAGAAATAAAATTTTAACGATAATTTAGTCTAAATAAAAGCCCAGACCACATAAGCGAAAATTTCCAAGATAATAGATTACGAGCCGCCACTGTTTGGTGTAAAATGGCGAGTTAACTTGTTTCATACGAGGTGTTAGACGCCGCCTCTCGAAATAGCCGGCATTAACTACTTAGTTCCGTGCATGCGTGAGAGAGTTCACGTTCCTAGAACACTAACTGTCTTAGACACATTTTACGATAGAAAGTTGTTTGAAGTATCTCAAAAAGGTTCTTTAAGAAAGCTTTGCCAATTAGGTCGTGCACCAGTTCATTGTAAAAATAAAAACTAACTTGGCATAAATTGAAAAGGGCTGAAATTTCAAAGTAACTGAAAGTGATTGAGGCCATCAATTAACATATAACTACTAAAAATTAAGTAATGATATTCTTATTTTCAGTAAGTAATGATTAACATATGGTTAATCATATTGTTTTTTGTTTGTTTGTTTTATCTGGCAAACACATCAGAGGAAATTTTGTCCTTTAACAAATCAGGTAACAAAAAACACATTATCGTCAGAGACATGACATCATCGGCGTTGCCACTGTTAACAGCTAACGGAAATTAGCAGTAATAACACGTTTTCAAGAGAATGCGTGGAAAGAAAAAAGCATGCTCGAAGAAGTAGTGGAACATTTTATAATAAACTTGAGTGACTCCAGTGATTTCATTGACAGTGATAGTGAACATAATGAAATGGAATTGGAAATCGACAGCGAAGAGGAGCAAGAAGAAGATGATGATGCTCTTGGAGTGCAACCGTTGGAGACGGACATTGAACCGCCACGGGTGGCCGAAGTCGTTAAGGCGCGGTCTCGTAAGCGGGAGGTCAGTGGTTCGATCCACGCCAGGACCGTCCTTCCTGACTGATGTTTTTTCCAGGTTTTCCTCAGTCCTCATAAATGGCAAACGCCGGGGAGGTACCGTAAATTAGACCTGGAACATTACCTTCCTTAAAAAAACAAAAACAAAAACTTTCCCAATTTATCATTTCATGTATCATCAATGTCCACCGCTTGGGGTGCCTCAGTAGTAAAAACGGGCGTTAAACACCATTCAAAAAATAAAAATAATAACGAACAGCGAGTGACGGGATGTGGCAAAAGCGTGCTGGCGCGGCCATGTGGCAGCAGAAATGTCAATTCACAAGATAATTCTCGCCTACTGTAGTTTGTGGACAGAACTATTTGTCGCCTATTACAGTAGTAATGGAGCGCAGAACTTTCACAATATTCATTTATAGTCTGACGAAAACCACAATGAAGTTTTGGAAACAAAACGCCTAATATGAATGTGGCTATTCATTCGGAATTTGAAGAAAATATTAATAATAAATGCTTCCATTTGAAAGTTCTGGAAAGAGTGTGTGCGCGGCAAGCACTGTTGCAGCTATAGCAAATTGTTCATTATGGTCGTGCGCTCGCTGTTACGAATAAAAATAGAATCTGAGCCAGCAAGAATGCCTGAAAAAATTGCAAAGAGATTTTTATGACTACCTTCAAATACAAAAGTCGATAACTTGTTTGCAGAATTTAGACAAGGAAGAACAGCCTCGAAAGAAGAGGCTTCCAGCAACAGCAATCACAAATGATGTAGAAGCCGTTGTGAAGAATGATACGCAAGTGACTTACAGGGAAATAGACGAATCTCTAAAAATTCTTTCGGTGCAGGTGTCAGAAATCGTACATAAAAATCTTCATGTGAGGAAGCTTTGTTTTCGCTGGGTACCTCACAACCATAGAGAAGAACAAAAGGCAGCAAAAAATGGCAACATTAGTGCTCGGAAATGATTCGTTTCCACAATCACAGCTCCCGATGTGTCATGATATCTTCATTGTGTCGATCTGTAGGTCGAGGTTAAATTTTTAACTAAAAATAAACTTTACCCAGTGATATTGAACATCGCCTTGATGGTGTGTATGGGGAAGTTTCCCCTTCATACACCACTGTGAAGGAGCAGTTCAAATTATTTCGTTTAAGCACAGAGAGCCTTGAAGATGATCAACGTGAGGTAGGTCGATGGATGTGTTCAGGGCGAAATTCTGGCCTAGTGACAGTCGTCTGAAGACAAAAGAAATAGCTGAAACGTAGTGGATTTCTGAAACAACTGTGTTTTACATCCTTCATCAACATTTGCGTATGCATAAGATCAGTGGAAGATGGGTGAGTCGAATTCATTCAGCAGTTCAAATGCTAGTGCGCGTGAAATGTTGTCAAAAATTTATCAATCAGTATTGGAATCCATCGTCATAAGGGACGAAACTTTAGTCTTCAAATATGGCCCTGTTTCAAAAGTTAATCATTGTAGTGAGAAAGATGGGTGAAAGGAGGCTAAGATCACACGGTCCACGGAGATGACCATGGTGACAATTTTCTGGTACTGTGGAGGAATTATGGTAGCAAAGAAAAGGAACACATCGATCAGTGGGAAGTACTGTGTTGAGCTGGTGCTATCAAGAAAATGAGGTGTGGAATACTGCACGACAACACACGTGCTGTGAACACCAGTGGGTTCCGTACAGTCCAGACCTTGGTCCCTTACGTCATCATCTGCCTAACTTGGTCAGGCCGAAAACTTACTGAGTGCACCTTATGCATTTTACTACAGAATAATTAACTCCTACCTCGCTAATAACTCATTTGCCCAGTCAAAATCACATATTCAAGTGGCGTCCTCTAAGGAAGCCTACTTGAACCACTACTGTACATCGCAGTTATATACAGGTTGTTTCAGAAATACTTTTACAACATCTCAGGTCATCAGCGTCCCATTCTATTCAGGGCGTGAAACGGCCGACAAATTTTACTCAGAGGCCTCTTCTTTCAGGCTTGATGTTCTTTTTCGTGCCGTAATTAACGGGACCCACAGCTTTACTTCCCTTCCGAAGGAAGCCATACTTAGGATTGTTACTCCCGAAAAAATCCATCGATCCTGGCCGAATTTGAACCCGCGATCTTGGATTTAGAAGGCAAATATGGTTACTACTATACCACCAGGACCGACGGATAACGGAAATGACAAAAACGAAACAACCAAATATACATTGCGCAATAAAACTAGCAAAACATGAATTTAAATTATAGCGCGAGAAATTAAGGCTGTAACAAAATTATGATTATTCTTTATTGAATAGCCCTCATAGGTATTCCGGAGGTATATCTACCCAGTTATCCGAGAGAGATATTAAGGATATAATTCATTTCTACTACATGCGACCCTTTAATTTTACAGATGACTACAATTCTTCCCCCTGACCGTGCTAATAGAAGACTCGAGACTGAATGTAACTGCCTTTTGGGATTATCAGTGCGTAATATCACAATTTAATATTTACTATTGCATTGGGTATATGCACAACTTTATTGTACGAATTTCGTACAAAAAGTTCTTCCTTCATTAAATAAAAACAAAATAAATGAAATGGTGAGTGTCTGTAGTTTGAAAGTTGGTATTTCCAGTTTTATTATCGAAAGGTGAACTGCTTTTTGTGGGTTACGTTCTCATCAGTTTATGTGTATTAGCCAGTTGAAATGCCCGATTATGCCCGGGGTTATCAGGTTTCACTTTGTGCTTCTAAGGTGATCAGTTCCCCACTCTTGAGTTTGTTAACTGTTTCATCATAATCGACATAAAGTGTAGGCTTTAGACCTGTTCCGCTCCTTCATCTTTTACAGGGGCTTCCATCTCGTCGTTGTACTGGGCTGTTTTGGCAGCTGTTCTGTTCGGACGCAATGAGAGTACTGCTATAAACAAGAGAAACCTCTCTAACCAGGACTGGTATGGTTCAATAAAAATTGACAAATCTAACGAGGTGTCCACGATACAGGGAAGTACATTTCACAATATGTATATACTTATGTACACAATTTAAAGGAAATGGACATTAATTAACTTACGCTTACTCATATTGAAACTGCGTATAGAATAAAAGTAAATGTTTGCACTTCACATCTCAACAGTAACTAAGCACGATCTGTTTATTTTAGGTTTGCAATTGTTTGCTTCAATAAGTTTACAGTTATGTACATTGTACTTTCTGGTAATACGTAAGTGTTTTACATTTTGTAAAGAATTGAGGAAGCGAAACACAGAATAAAAGTTAAAGAAATGCCCACCCTTTCCATACCACTGTGCTGGATGACCCATTACAAAGCATAGAAATAAATGTCAATCAAGCTCAAACACGTGGTAGAAAGCCAGTTACGGAAAACCCCATCCTTCTGATGTTAAATTACCATTTAAAACCTAAATAAGTTACTAGAAACACATAACAGAAATAGAGTTTGTACTAGTTATGACCATGAAGAGTGTCCAGCTTCCAGAATTCAGGGTGTCCAACATACAAGATGTACTAGAAATTTCTCCGGTTCCAAGAAAATGCATTTAAGCACTTCAGGTATTTATTTTTTTCATACTGTGCAATGTAAAAAACACCCTTCTTTGCTCATTTAATTTTCCGTATCTCTTAAATCCTTTTATCATTCCATTCTCCGTATTCTAGCCCTTTTTTCTCGCATACTGCTTACCTGTGTTAATTTGAGTCGTCTCCTTTTCCTTTCTACCCGGTGGAACCCATTCCACTGTTTTCTCGGAGAATTCTCTGCCATATGCCCATACCATGAGCCATCTAACCATCTTCCTTATTCTACGAAGGTTAGTCATTGTGACTTTATTTTTCTCGCTAGCAAGGGACAATACAAAAACTGAGATAATTGATCTGCCACCCACTTTGCACACATTGCCCGCATGTTCAGGTCCTCTCGTTAAATGTGGTGCATATTTTTGCAAAATTTCGTTTGAACTCCACAAGTGCCTAGTGTGTCATCCACAACCATCGCTCATACATCCTTGTCCGCGGACACAAGACGCCTACTGCGCGGCGGATCGGCAGTGGACATTCTGCCCCGTTTGAAGGTCTCTGTCCATCTCGCCACTGTTCGGTAGCTCTACGTGGCATTCTCGTGCATTTGTGCTGCGGAGAAATACTATATCACATATGCACGTTGTTCACTCGAAAGTACATTCCTTACACTTTCAGTCGTGTATCTTAGATTTTTCGTGTTATCCCTTGTTCTTGAGAGGGAAGAAAAAAGGTTGTCTTTATTTATGCTTATCCTTAGGTATCTGTTCTAGCAATTTTTTGCAGAACGTAACTAGAAACCAACTTTGATTTTGTTCTCGATTTTAATTCCCAAGTTTTTACTGTACATATTATCTGCTTCTTAAGCAAGCGGGATGGCTCATGCCTGGGACTCGCATTCTAAAAGTCCCGGATTCAAATCCCTTGGGGTCGGTAATCCTGACCTTGCGTTTCTGAGTTTAGCCTTACTTTTCTACGCCATATAAGTTCATTGAGTTGGTTCCTTTACAGGGTGAGGTGTGATAGTGGATATGACAATAGCTAGCGCTAAGTAAACGTTTTTATGCCATGGTGTCTAATGGACGCGTACCTTCTGAGGGGCACGCTCCTTGGAGAGTCTTTCGCCTGCGTCGGGGTGAGGGACTTATGTCCGCGCAGTCACCGCTCATGTCTCCCTGATGTCCTCCCTTCCTCCCGGGCACAAAATGGGCATTGAGCAAGGCTGAAGTACCGAAATATCCTGCGACCCTAACAATCCAATCCAAAACTGTACTTTTTGCAAGTGTTGTTTTGACTTTAGAATTTATATTGCGATCTCACGAAACTCGTTTCGTTTTGATGTGCCTATACTACCTTTATATATTTATCATATATTTCCATCTTCCATCTTCCCAAAGAAAAGTTTTTGCTTCGTCTCCCGTGCAAGTAATAACGAGGAAGCTGTCTCTTCTACCATGGTTTATTTTAGTGGGAATTTATATATGTGTGTGTGTCGGGTGAATCATCAACTTGCACCACAAATATTTCTGAAATGGAATGTACTATTGATGCGCACAGAATTGAATCTTACAGAGGGTCATAATTACAACCCATGTATAGATGTTAATAATTATTAAAACGTTATTTCTTGAATAAAGTTAACATTTTTTCAACTGGAACAATGATATTGACAACAATCATTTTGAACAACCTGTGAAGACCAGTCTTTTTATTTCTTAAGAGAATGCTGACCCACGTACAGTAAAAACACATAAGTACAAAATGTAGCATTGTTTCTTGGAAATTCAGAAAGGAAAAAAAAATCAATAAACACAGTAAATAAGAAAAGTAGACATACGAATATCGAAATAATAATTAAGCAGTTAAATGAGCAGGCATCTGTTGATATTTAAAATATTCATTACGATAGCTGGTAAACTACTTGCATTAGAATCATTGACATTCTAATTTCCTGTAGTTTTATTTTATTTATGTCAATAGGCATTGTTACATTTGAATTCTAATAATTATTAACATCTGTGAATGGCCTGCATTAATTTTTTTTTTTTGTATAGTGTTTAACGCCCGTTTTTACTACTGAGGCACCACAGACGGTGGACATTGATGATGCATGAGATGAAATTATATATTGGTAAAGGACTTTTTTTAAAGGAAGGAAACATTCGGGGCCTAAATTTAGGGCACCTCCCCGGCATTTACCATTTATGAGGATTGTGGAAAACCCTCAGTCAGGGAGGACGGTCCTGGCGAGATTCGAATCCCAGACCTCCCGCTCACGAGTCCGTGCCTTGATGACCTCGGCCACCCGTGGCGGTGGGCTGCATTAAGAGCCCTATCTAAACGAAAGCAATACGTCAACGGCACTTCGCATTTCGGAAATAAAACATGTGGCTGAGCAAATAGCTTTGATTAAATGTGCAAATGAAGAGAACGTCTCCTAAAATTGCTCAATAATTAAAATAATATATGTCACTAGTTTAATTGTTTAGTGGTATTCCTCCAATCCTGTATTTATATTATTCTTTAAACCCTTGGTCTCTACATTCATAATCTGGAGATGCTTTTTCCTATGAAGTATTTTTAGCTCTTTTAGAAGTTTCTTGAAACATGCTTCTATGTTTTAAATAATTTATATTCTGTGAAAAGACTTATTGATGTTTGTGTTTACATTTGCAACTGTCCTCCATAGTTCGATATTTCTGGAGCCAGGTCTTGTTGTTTGCTTCTGTACTTGAAAGTCTGTCTTTACTGGTGTATGCTGTAAGCAGTGTGTACCTTGGCGGCTTGTAGTCTTTAGCATGTTCTCAAACACATAGTCATAGCAACAGATATCTTCAGTAAAGTTCGTTTTCCATAAGCTGTAGGAAGTCATAAGGTTCACTGTTTTCAGTTTTTCAAGTCATTCTTGAACCTAAAAACGATGCGGATTACCTGGGATTTCCGAACGTGCTGGTTGGTGCTTTTAGAATGTTAGATTTACTTGAAAGGGGTTTTAATAGACATGATGATACTTTTTATCGGGTTTTTGTGTCCAAATGCCATGTTGGTACAACGGGTGCAAGTTTTAATTCATGGACCGCTAATTATCATGCAAACTGTGTGTGATAACCACATCTTCAAGGTCTGTTCCCAGAAGCAGTAGCTACCAGACAGACACCACGCTTTTTTCTTCCTCTTTCTTTCCTTTTTTATTATTTTTTGTACTTGTGTGTGTGTGTATGTGTGGCGGTTCTTCGAGAAGACTAAAAAGAAAGAAATAAGAAGGAATGAAAGGGGAAAAAAAACCGAATAGCAGCAGCATTGGAGATGCTGAGGGCCAGTTTTTACTCCTGGCCGGGCTCAGATATTCCCCTCACCCTTCTCCTCCTTCCCGACATCCTCCTCTGTCAAGTTCTTATGCCCTTCCTTCATTTCCTCTCCCCGCAGTGGATGTGCTGCCTGTGGAGCGCGAACCCGGACTACAAGGTAGGCCGTTGCAAAGTGAGCATAACTTTTTAAAACACTCCAAAATAACAAGATTGTGTTAAAGCAAAAGGAAATAAAATGATATATTTACTTTTTATCATCATGTCTCACTAACAATGTGTTTTGTTTCATTTTTCAGTTTCTTACATAGAGTTGTTTGTATAGAACTAACACCTTTATTTATTTCAAAATAAAAGATTCTAGTCACAACTTATTATAACTCAAATGTACAGTATATTTGGGAGATTATTAACATCTTTAGAAGATGTTGAAAATATCCTCTCTCCTTGATAAGGAATAACTGAACACGTTACTGACCGTTTGTTGGAGAACTGTGTTGTCAATACCATAAACCTCCTGTGTAATGTTGTTCTTCAGATCGTCCGATGAACTGCATGAAAATCCGGCGGTACTCTGAGGTGTTCACGGTCTGGTCAAAAAAATAGCAGCAGCAACAACAACACCACCACCACCAACAACAACAATAATAATAATAATAATAATAATAATAATAATAATAGGCGCGCTATTCTGTGTGCGGATGACACAGAATGATGATATGTGGATTTCGGACGGTTCAGTAGCGTAAGTGAGTTCTATAGGCACATAAATGAAAGTGCTTCATCTGTAAATCATGTGATGAACTATATGCGAGGATTTTGCACAACGAATGCCTGAAACCAACGGCAATACTTCACTCTTTTATCCTTATCTGGTTCCTACAACTGATGACAACTGTTAACTCTATATGGTTTTAGGTGAGCACTTTCCACTGTTCCCTGACACATTGAGTAGGTGTACCCGGTCTCCTGCGACAAACGGCTTAATGGCTTACGGGATGACCACTCCAGTGTGCCCGGACGTCCACAACAACCGTGGGCAGTCTAGATGAACGATGTTTGTCCTTTTCACTCACCAGAGATCCAGTTGTTTCCAGTTTGTTTACCAGTGCCAGTAATGTGTTTCTTTTGGGGGGATTTGGAACACCAAACTCTCTCTGGTAGGCCCTTCGGGTAGCTGTAATTGAATTTGTAATCCAGTATTGCTTCACAAGGAAGAGCCATTGATTTAATTATGTACTGCGTTTTCATAGCGACTGGAACAAAATATCGAAAACAGCTGCCAGTAATAAGGAATAAACATCTGCACATCTTGTAACAGGGAATCAAAACTCCCAAATATTCCGGTTAATTTGTCGTTAAACTGCCAAAATTGGGTGAATTTCCAGTTGAATAAATAAAGAAATAGGTTTGTTAGTTCTATATAAATCACTCTGTAGTACAAATGAGTTAAACCTATGAAGAAAATATGTTGGCACATTGTTCAGCGGTAGGTAGATATAGATATTTTGAATGTCGTTCCAATGCTGCCTTTATCTTTGTTGAACATTTTACTTTTTTTTGTGTGTGTGTCAAGTGACACTAGACCAAATCAGTTGTATGTATTATGTCAATGAATGATTTATGACAAAAAGAATCGGCACAGAGTGCAAAATTAATGTGGTTGTTGATTTGTTTTATTTATGGACGCTCTTTAACATATCAGGTCATCAGCGTCCCATTCTATTCAGGGCGTGAAACGGCCGACAAATTTTGCTCAGAGGCCTCTTCTTTCAGGCTTGAGGTTCTTTTTCGTGCCGTAAATTACGACACGGGGTCCACGGCCTTACTTCCCTTCCGAAAGAAGCCATACTTAGGATTTTTCGCCCGAAAAAATCCATCGGTCTTGGCCGGACCGAACCCGCGTTCTTGGGTGTAGAAGGCAAGTATGGTAACCACTACACCACCACGACCGACAAAAAAAACATTAATGTGACTTTCATTAGGAAAAGCTTAGATACTTCCTACAGGTTGGAACCCAGGTCGGCTAATGTTGAAGTGTTAAATGGTGAATATTTGAATGCTTCACCCAAAGACATTTTCATGTTTTGATTTACAGTCTTTGGCGACTTCCTCCAATATGGACGCAGGTTATAAATGCGCTTATTTTATGTCAATACTCCCATGCTCGCTCTTGACATTTGACAGTGCGCCAAATCTTTAACTAATTAACGTGGAAAATTATAAAGAAGGCAAAAGTGTAGACTTTGTCATTACTCAGGTCATCTGCAGGCTTTTGAAAGTCAAAGGGCGATGTACTTATCTATCATCCGCTTCCACTTCATCTGCGATTGTCACTCTGAAAAATTTTAGAATGAAAGTAATACAATGGTTATTGCATCTTTCCAACAAATTACATTCTATAGAACATCCCATCCGCTCAAATCATTTTGTAAGCTGAACTCCATGCTTCTTTAGCTAGGGTGCAAATATGTTCTTCTTATGCAGTCACTGCGGTTTGAAGTTATCCAAATCGGTGACCACGAATTTTTTCTTTGTTTTGGGGAATGGGGAAAATAGCTGGACTGTAGGGAGGATGGGAAAACAGTTTAATCCTGGCTCCTGCGGAAATTGAGTTGTTTCCAGTGCGTGTGAGCAGAGGCATTGCCTTGGTACAACAAGATCTCTCGATACCTGACTTAATAACATTTCGTTCTCAGTACACTGAAGACTTGGGGCAGGCATTTTGGATGTACCGTCTGACAGTACTCTGTCCCTCAAGAAAAACTGACACAGTGTGACCACTAGCTGAGAAGAAGGAACAGATCATCTTTTTGCCAGCACTTTTTGTTGGAAGACCCAGACCGATGACTGTCACTTAGTTTCTCGATCATACTGATATATCCAGATTTTGTCACCTGCTACGATGTTAAATATGTTTATAATCTTCCTCCATCAAAATTTTCTGGTACCAATTCACACATGTCATTTTCTCATCTGTAAGGTGGAGAGATCAAACGACTGCGAACTTCCTTACATGGAGTTTTTCTTTGAGGATTGATTTCCGTGCTGCCGATCCAATAATCACGGCTGCTTGAATCTGATGATCTTCCCGCAATATACGCCCTACTTTCACCAATTGTTGCTTTAGTGCTTTGTTGCGCAGTCTTCATCTTCGCGGGAGTCCCTTCCTCTGCTAAAATCTGAAAACCATCGATAAGTAGTGGATTGCAAAGTACAAAGATCCCCAAGCTCACGATGCAATCTTTCAAGCCATTTTAACTGAATTTAAAGTATTAGGAAAATTTAGTGCGGAAATGCTCTCGCTGGAGATTCTTGCTAGCCTCTGACACAGCAATACCTGCGTACACATACAGAGCTGTGCTGACACACACATTGTTGGAGAGCACTCAGACTAGCAAAAGCTATCTGCACTGGTCTATCGATTCTTCTGCTGCTGACATTTTGCTGTAAATGAAGGAATATCAACAAGTTTCTAGCCTCACAAAGAAAGAATGACAGATATTTCGTAAGAACAATTTATTTTTCAATATAGTTCCCTTTACGCCAATTTGCGGGCTCGATCAATGAACTTGTGACAATGGGTATGCCCATTGTCACATACCCATCTAATAACACAGCACTTCTGATCAGCATCGAGAGCTTTCGGGACCCATCAGGACGAAACCTTCCGCATTCCCATAATATCCAACATGTTGTCGTACGGCTTCCCATGGGAGTTGCCAAATGTTGTCTCAATATGCAGCATGATCCTTTCATGCACCGGCCTCTCACTTCTCGGTACATTCTCCACTTGTATACGATGAAACAATGCCTCCTGCGTGCCCTCTGCTTCGAAGGTAGATATTCACTCACCGTCCGACTTGATTCCATTCAGATTCGCCATTTTCACTCATACCGTGTTCTTTAATGCACTGTAGTGGCGTGACGAAAGGTTATGACAGGAAACTTTACCCCAGGACAATGGCGAACATCGATTCATGGGAAATAGTTTGGACAAGAACCTTATCAACTTAAATCTTTGTACATGTTCATTAGAATTGTTCTATTTGTTTTAGCTTTCATGAACATTGAACTAGCCAGATATTACGAGGGTACGTCATTAAGTAAGTTGCAAATGGACATAGAACTAAACAAAGAAGAGCACCGGTTCATTTCTCAACCTAATCTCTCTGTACATTAAGACACTTGTCTCGTCGTTTCACAAGCCCCTGAAATCCAACAGCATAAAATTCTTTGCGCTATTGTCTGATCCAGCGGTGACTTCTCTTTCCACACCTTCATCGTCGGGAAAATGTTCACTCGAAAGATCATGCATAAAAGGGCCGAACAAATGGAAGTGGCTTGGAGCAAGATCGAGACTATATGGAGATTTCGCAGCGTCTCATTTGTCTTCTTAGCAGTATGGAGATGAGCATTGTCATGCAAGAGCAACACGTTGATGAGGAGTCCTGATCACTTACGTTGAATGTCCTTACGAAGTTTTCTGAGAATTTTATAGTAAGAGTCAGCATTTTCGGTTTATCCTTGAGGCTGAATGCTGTAAGAGTATGTGTTCGTGATCCCAGAAGAATGTGCATCTTCCCGGCAGGCTGTGTCATTTTAAACTTATTTTTCACGGCGACGCAGGATGCTTCTAATGCATTTACGCTCGAGCCAACACTCATCACCTGTAACAATTCGGACGAGCACATTGTGTCCACGGTGGTAGCGACTGAGATGCTTTAATGCCAGACTTTGTGTAGTGGGATCAGCATGCGCGGCACTCATCGATCACAGACTTTGTCATGCAATAGCAGCGGCTGTAGTGTCTATAGTTACCCTTCTGTCTTCTCGGTTTAAGTCTTTAACTCGTTGCTAATTCGCCTCTGTCGACCGACGCGGTGTTCGTGTTCGATACGCGTCAGCAAGTCAGAGACTTCTGCTTCCAACGTAAACAGCTTGACATGACAAGTACTTCTCACTGTAGATGGGAAGCATTTCTTTGATTCCACACCTTTTGTCCCCATAAATCGCACAGCGGAACACTGCTCGAGGGTTGCATACTCACTCAGAGACGCCGCAATCTTGTAGCTGCTGCTTCCCTATTGTAAACATCGATAGTCTCCAATGCAATAACCTCAGGTGCCTCATTCAAACATGCAGTACCTCACATCAATTTTAAAATTACTTAATGACTTAGCCTCATTAAATTGCATATTCCTTTTTAAGTCATCTAATTAAAATCATTGCTTTTTAGGTTTACACGTAACTAATGCCTTATTTGGATGCCCCTTTCTTCGACCTGCAGAACTTGCAGTTAAAAATTCATCCATGTAAGATGTTTTGAAGCCATTTAATGGTACCATATCTGTAGCTGAAAAACCGGTCTGACCTGGTGACCTGTTGCTGTTTATCCCTATTTTATAAATAAAACCTGTTCTGGTATCGCGGTGCGCAGCTTAACACAACAATAACACGAAAACGAGCGAGCATGTCAAAAAAATCTGCTAACGCGTAGAGGATACATTTAAAACAGCGACATATTGAAGTTCATAATAGACGATAGTGCGAATCTTAAAAAAAAAAGTCCGTCACGCAGAAATTGTCTAAACTAAGCGAATTCCTCTGCAAGGGGAATTTTTGAAGGGTAAAACAAAGAAATTCGTGCCGCTAGAACATTTTTTAAAATTCGGTTTTCAACTTTACCCACTCCTAATTGTCCGATTTCTCTGATTTTCAGAAAGTATTTTTCTTATTTTATTTCAATGACATATGCCGAGTTTCATTGAGAATAAACACAAATTACGGCCGCTAGAATGACTTTTAAACTTTTAGGTAAACCCCTAGGCTTTAAATTTCAGGTTTCTGGTCTACTCCCACCCCTAAGGTTGATTTCCTGATTTTCAGCAACTATTTTTCTTATTTTATTTAAATTGTAGACACCGAGTTTCTTTGCAATAAGCAATATTGCTGCCGCTACAGCGATTATTAATTGTGGGGTTTCAGGTAAACTCCCATTCCTAATAATCTGATTTCACTGATTATAGGAATTTATTTTTTTTGTTTTATTTCAATGTCTTATACCAAACAGTGTTGAGGAAAAACAAATGTTGCTGCCGCTAAAGTGATTTTTAAAATTTTTCTCTAGGTTAATATCTACTCCTAATGGTCTAATTATGCTGGTTTTTGAACTCGTTTGTTAGGTGATCGTTATATACCGAGTTTCGTTGAGAAAAAACAAAAATTGTGACCGCTAGAGCGTTGACACACACACAGTGGCAGTAATATAATATAATCGTCATATTTGGGGCCTAGTAGGTATGATCGATGGAGATTTGAAGAAAAAATTTAAAAAATGTTCAATAGTATAATAGCTTCAGCTATTTTCCTTCAGAATCCGCTAAACATAAATAGAGGGAGAGTGAAAATTATTTTTAGACCGCTTCCATGGTCTAGTGGTAACGTTTGCGACAGCTAATCCGAGGTCCTGGGCTCAAATCCCGGTTTAGTCAAGCTGTCTGCGTAAGATTTTTTCCGGCCTTTTTGCTTACACTGAGAAAGTGAATACTAGATACCTTTAAGTCTCCAAAGACCCTGACTCATTTGCGCCATCAATAATTCAATTTCTTTTATTTCATACATGCCTTCAGACATCATGAGAAGACAGTGTAGTGAAAGCTATAATAAATAAAGCATTTAAAAAGCGCTTCCCTGTGTTGTGAGCGAGTGAACAGAAGTACAGATTAGCTTTATGCTGTAGGCTACCATTGTGCTAAATGGAAAGGGGAATATTCATACTGAGTGTTTCATGTTTTGTCGCCCGTTACATTGTAAATAGTGGGCACCCAGACAGCTAACTCCCGACAAAGTAAATGTAATAGCCACGCAACCGATTCAAGCTCACGCAATTATAATTTCAATTACAAAAAATTAACTTGTACCTTATGACGGAATATATTGAAAATGATTCTGCTATAGCCACACATTTCTGGTATCTTTTTAGAAAATTGTCATTCACACACAACAGTTCATCAGTCACTTTAAACTCAGAAGTATACAAGGTCACTGTTGTTCATGAATTACAGGTAGATAATGCTGAAATTCGGATAAATTTTGTAATTTAATGTTACGGAACGTTAATGATGAGTAACTGATTCACATTTAATGCATTTTACTGATGAAGCATTGTTTTAACGAATCATCGACAAGTACCTCCGCACTCGGGTGATGTGCACTGCACAAGAGAAAGCTGGTACTCGTACATTTCTGACGTTCCTTTCTTCTAAACCGTTTTTAGCAGATAATTCGCTCACTGTTGCTAAGGTTTTGACTTCGGAGTGTGTGCTTACCTTGGTGATTAAGTGAACATACGGCGCGCGTTCATTATCATTGTAATTGTAGTTATAATTGTGAGAATTGAATCAGCTGCGCGGATATCATAACCGCTCTGACTGCCGACTCGCCAGCTGTTAAGACCCAGTAGTTTGATTTCAGTCAGGATAACGCCGGGCCTCATTCAGAGCAGCCAGGAAGATAAACTTCTTTACCATCCATTACATCGCTTTGGTCATACTCCAAATTATCGCTATATTAAGGAAAATCTAAAAGGACAGATGAAAAATGTAGAGACAGTAAGAACTATAAGTAAATTGTTCTATTTTTATTTGTTCTAGGGTACATTTAAATCAAGTGGATAGTAAGAGAGATAAAAGTGAAACATTATAAACGTGGCATGTTAAAAATGGTTTTGGTTTGTAAATAGGGGCGCAAATAAGCGTTTAAAGTGTGAAATACAAATACCTTGCAAATAACTAGTGCTATGAGGTTCACATTAGCATAAAAGGCGCGAGTTGTTGACTTGCCACGCCCGGGAATTGAACCGGCCTGCCCTAACCAGGCTCACCAAGCTGTGAAATTGATTTTCCGCGGTTGTAGCCAGAATGGTCCGGCACACAAACAGCAGCACCTTCAACAATATGAGGTGTTATAAGATTCGGGCGCAACAATCGATTCGTTCCTCTAGCCGTCTGCAGAGCGTGCATTTAGTGTTTGTGTGGGGAGTTAAAACACCACCGAGGATCCATTTTTATACTTGCAAGAGTGTTTCAATCTCAAGAATTAATTTTTGTTTTTTTAATCGCTCTCTGACGAGTAATATTCTATACTTGTTCTAGTCTTCAAGACATGAAAGAATGATATTTGCGATATATGCAGAGCCAGAAAATTGGGCAAATTTCCTTTTTTATCTGAGTGCATATATTTAAGAGTCAGATAGAAATAGTATATTTGGGTTGTCAGGGCCAATTTTATTTTGCAATTTTAATTAATTGCCTATTTTAGCTTCTGTTGCCTATTTTTATTTTTTCCTTCTTGTTTTGGATGGTTATGGATTTTTTCTGCGATTATTTAGACATTTTAAAAAGCACATAAAGAATTTCAATATATCGAAGTGAATAAAGTTATAAAAATCAAATGGCATGTTCAAATCACAAAAATATATATTGACATTTTTGTTATACATATGTTTCCTTTCAAACAGTCAAAAACTTTCTCATCAACCATTCGCTTAAGCTCCTTAAATAGCAGAATCACTATTAGCGAAAAGAACTTCAGGCATAAATATACCAGGAAGTAGAGAGGACGAGAGAAGTATTGTAGTTTTGAATAGTCCTGGCGAATAACTTATTATCGATCTACTCGAGACAATTCTTCGAAATTCGTGGTGGGGCAGCTTCCCAGCTGCAACATCAATTACAAGCGATAAAGATGAGAGCGTTACAGCTGTGCAATAAACCATCCCTACAATGTGTTCACTGCGGAAGTAAGAGAGATACCAACCTGATTCCCCTATGAAAGCATAAATAGAAAATGTGCTTGACCGGAAACCACTGCGTGTCTTTTGCTCATTCGCCAGCACTATTCAAAACTATTCTACTTTGTCTTGATCAAACCGCCACGGGTGGCCGAGGTCGTTAAGGCGCGGACTCGTGAGCGGGAGGTGTGGTGTTCGAATCCCGCCAGGACCTTCCTCCCTGACTGAGGTTTTTTCCAGGTTTTCCTAATTGCTCATAAATGGCAAATGCCGGGGAGGTACCCTAAACTTAGGCCTGGAACAATTCCTTCCTTAAAAATAATCCTTTTCCAATTAATAATTTCATCTCATGTATCATCACTGTACATCGCCTGTGGTGCCTCTGTAGCAAAAACGGGCGCTAAACACTATTCATTCATTCATTTCTTAATCAACATGTCCATGATGTGCTGAAAGTTGGATGTTCTGTTGTAACTGGTACGAGTACTTCCGAAATAGATTGTTTTAAATATGCTCCAATTACTTCAGTGGAAGTTGAATGTTCTTTTTCCATGATGAAAAATGTTCTCTCTGACAAGAGACTGACTATGGTAGTTGATTTCTTGAAAAAACTTCTTGTTGTTGCTTATCAACAAGAAAAGTAAGCTTAGGTACTTTAATTATGTGATAAAGAAATTATTAAGTATCTTAAATACCAATTTTCATTAATAATGGGTGATATTTCTCTGTGTTTTAATACATAACTATTTTAATTATATTACTGCCTATTTTCGGTGTCTTAAGTGCCTTTTTGCCTGCCTATTTTAACCAAAATAAATGTCTGAACCTCTGGAATGTTTATATGAGATTAGGGAAGAATAATATAGATAAAATAAAACCGAATAGGAACCTTGTGAATTTAAACGTTTTCCCTCCGGAAATGAAACGATTAATGGCGTTTCTGCCACTAGCTGATTAAGTAATACCGAATAGTTTTTTTTTTTTTTTTTTTTTTTTTGGCAGCTCGTACTGAATAAGTAGTTCTTTAATTAAAAAACACCCAAAGTACTAATAATAAATTTTGTAGCATTCAGTGCAATACATTTTTCTAACACTCCAATGTTAACCAACTTTAATTTAACACGGAATGTAATGATCATTAATCTATTTAAACTAATACAAATTACATAATTTATATTGTATTTCACATTTATTAAACTTTTTACTTTCCTCAGAAGGATTCTAAAACAGATCATAATGCAATTAATGACATTTCATAAAACGAAAGTATTAACCTTCTTTCTGAGTTTTATTTTCATAGGTAACTGTTGACAACTCGAAATTATGTCAGGCTTTAAGAATCATTACAGCTGAACTCATGTTCGCGCATACTAAGGTGCATTCTATAGTCCTTTCAACGAATAAGAACTCCATGTTATTAAATGAATATGTGGAGAAAATGTAATAGAAGTAATAATAATAATAATAATAATAATAATAATAATAATGTTTTGTACTTTTACCCGGCCAAAATACGTTTAAAAACATTAATTATTATTGCACGATACACTAGTTAACCACCGGTATGCCAAATAATAACAATAATTACACTAATAAACTCTCCCGCAGCTATAAAAATGCTGTCATTCGATACTCCTGTACTTGGAATTTGCTGTTAAATTGTAGACTACTGCTGGCTGAAGCTAAAATACTGGGTTACCAGAATATGTATTCACCGCTTGCAGGGGATTATGCGTCTTGGCAAAGACCGTCTGCCGGTCCTTGAACTTCCAGGCAGTATCCAACCTATATTTGGCGAAGACTTTAGATTCACTTATTTTAGTACAAATATTGTACGTAAAAGGGAATCAATCGTCGCGTTAGTAAGGACTTTATTCGGAAGTTCCCTGGGTAATCACCTTCTTGCGGAACTGCAATCTTGTGAATAAAATTGATACTTTTGGTTCAATGCAAAACAAGAAACACTCGACTTTTAACAGAAGACAAAATTAAATGAAATTGACCTAAATCTTGAGCGTTCGCCAACAATATCACCACCTAAATTAGCACAAGTTAAGGTTTTAGTGTCTTCTGCACGTAGAGCAATAAAATTGTTAAAACTCAAACCTTACAAATTGTGCTCTACGAAAAAGTGATCCCGCAGCATGTGTGCGCTATTGTGAGTGGTTTCTTTCATCAGTGACTGAAGAGTTGATCGACCAACAGCTTGTGCTCTTTTCAGGAGGCGTGGTTCCATCAAAATGGTCACCAACACTCGCTATTGGTATTCTGAAAATCCAAATTGCGTACAAGAAAATTGGAGTTGGTGTGCGATTAGCGCAAGACGCATAAGGGCGGTCCAGCTACGCAAAACTCCTTGTTGCGAGTAGCAAGAGTATATTGCGGAAGACCTTTATTGTTGGTGCGGTCAGACACAGAACCTCTATCGCTAATAATACTCGCAGGCTCTCCGGTTGTTTACGAGGAAAACATTGATCATTATATTGAAATGTGAAGAAAAATACAAGGAGGTCCCCACCTATCTGCCCCAGGACTTCTACAAATATAATTAAATATATTACAATACATTTTAATAAATTATAAAATTGATCACTGTTGTTCTTATTCCAATTGTAAAATAAAATAGAAACCCGTGGCTAATTCTTTGGTTCGCTAGTAGTTTCACTGCAATTCCAAAAGACAGAGGCTCAGCCACTATTTCAGACAACTATTTTTTAAACTTACAAATATCTTTCTTATACAAATTGTGATTGTTTCGTGAAAGTAAACCACAGTCCATCAGGAGCTGTGTAACTTAAGCGAAACCCTAAGCAGGCAGAATAACTTAATATATATCATCCAAATTATTGCCTTTTTAATTAATGAAATAATTTATGGCATTACTGCTTGTTCATTAGCACGAAAAACTTTAAATCTAACGAATAAAATAAATGAACACTACTTAACTTGGTTTATCTGTTTGTTTTTTGTTTGTTTTTTTTTTTTTTTGTTCTTTTTCCTTTCAAATTAATGTATATAGTGAAATTATTCTAATTTTCAAAAGTAAGGGAAACAAAATTAGAATTCGTGCAATCTATAAGAATTACAAAAAAATCACATTTATTGTTATTATTATTATTATTATTATTATTTTTGTTGAGATTAAACAACAAAAATTAATGGTATACTATTAATTAAGTTAAATATACTACTGACAGATAAAACTATTATTTGTGGGTATTTTTAAACATTTTTAAATGTAACCAGTTTATCGTCTTTTAATTCACTAAATATATAGAAATAACAAAAAGTTTGCAGTTAAATTGTGTATTTAAGAAGAAAAAGTTTATATGCGTCAATAAAACAAGAACATGTTACTATTGAAAAACAAGTACAATGTACTAAGCAAATATACACAATAAACAATGGAGCGTTCCATCTATTTTTAGTGGCTTTGAAATTTATTTAAATTTTATTTTAGTGAAAACATGTAATGCAAACGTTTTCTGAAGGTTATTACAGAGCGTTCTTACATACAAATATAATTCTCACACATATATTAGATTAATAGTTCATATTTGCTATCTTCACGACAATACTTTTGTTAAATATAAAACATATGTATCGTTATATATATGCTGAATTAATTTGTCCTTTTATTTTGAAACAATAGAGAGAAAATTAAACGCTAGAACTGTTTTTATATTTCCATTTTAAGATATACCCTACTCCTAATGGTCTGATGTCACTAATTTTCAGAGACTATTTTTCTTGTTTTATTTAAATTGTATATAGCGAGTTTCGTTGTGAAACATAAAATATTGGTGCCACTAGAGTAATTTTTAATTTTGGTTTTCGGGTAATCCCGCACTCCTAATAATTTGATTCACTGATTTTCAGACACTATTATTCCTATTTTATTCCATTGGTCTATGTGGAATTTCGTTGAGAAAAAAAATTCGATCGCTAAATTGTCAACACACACACACACACACACACACACACACACATAATTGTCATTTTCGGTGCCTAGTAGGTAGGATCGATGAAGATTTCAAGCAATTTTCAAAAATCGGTTCATGGGCTCACCGCAATACCTACTATTCCTTCAGAATTCGCTAAAAAGCCAGAAACCTATGTTTGTGCTTTGTTCTTTTTTACAGTCCAATCCAACTTACTTTTCACTCTACTTAAATGATGTGCTGCAATTCTACTATCCTTACTAAACTTGTCAATATTACAATAATTTCGTTTTAAATGCAACAAATATCTTTTTTATTTTTAAGGGGGAAAAAAAGGAATTTAAATGTTTCAAAGAAACAACTACACTACAAATTAATCCTTGAAGGTTTAAGTCTGTCTTTCAGATATTTAAGACCCTAAAATGCAACAGAAAAAAATTAAAATATCTTATCTTCGGTATCATTTGCAGTTTTACTACAGTTAAAGCTGCCCATATCTCTTAGGCGATACCCACGTTTAAGAGAGACATGCAAGAACCCCAAAGTTCTGTGCTCTACGTCGCTGAACTTGCGTTATCAGGAGAATTTTTTTCCCGAGCCAGTCCCTCCAGCAGTGTATGTTGAACACAGCCCTAGCTGAACCAGCACTAGGGACCGATATGGCTGACGTCACTCGTCTCCAAGGAAACGCCTGTTTTTTGTTCAACTTTTTAATAAACCAACTACTGGTAGGGCAAGGGCAACCTCGGAAGAGTGTGATGACGACAGCAATGATAAACGAAGAAGAAGAAAAATTATATACGCTATAGAAATGTTATTTTTGTCAAGTCCAACTACTAGTTTATTTAAAAAAAAATCTTTCCCAAAATTCGAGTTAAATTAGCACTTTTTATAAACGTACAGCATGGGTCATTTTTTTTAGATATAGAAGTATCTAGGAGGTCTTGTTCTCGCGTCCCACCGTCCATATTCATGTTTATTTTTGCTTGTTACGACATTAATACTTAAAAAAATTAATAATTTGTAAAGATAAGCACATGTGTATATTAAACGAAAACATGCCGTCCGTTGTTTGATTTCTGAAAGAGAGGAGCAAATCAGATAGCATTTGACATTATAACAGGAGTTTACACTTTGGAGTTGCACTTCTCTTAGGGAACTTATCGGGGCTCCCTGGGTTAGAAACGGTGAAACAAAAGTCTCTGATATACCTGAATGTTTTTGTTCTGTTATTAAAGTAATATTTTTGTGAAACTGTGTTGAAATTTATGAATCCTTGAGTTATATTCGTTTTTGAAATGTTATCTATACCTCTGACGGAATATGCAAGGCAATGTTTTTATTGGTGGAAGACACATTTTCTAAGCTTGTTCTCATCGTTAGTGTGATTGTTGCTAAAATGTAATGTAATGTTATGTAAATAATGACTTTTCTTATAACGTGTTGGATGTTAAAGGTGTGTCTTTGGGTGTGATTATTTATAATTTAATGTGCAATTTTTTTTTTTTTAATGGGTGCCAGAAACTTTTGTTACAGCCTCTTGAATAGCTAATTCTATTGTACGAGGGTAAGTCATTAAGTAAGTGACAAATTGATGTGAGGTACTGCATGTTTGAATATGCACTAGATGGCAGTATTAATCCAGTGGCAAATGCTGACATTCAACACAAGATAATGTTTGCAATAGCGATACAGCAGCAGCAATATGGCGGCGCCTCTGAGTGAGTGTACAATCTTCGAGTCGATTTTTATGGATAAAAGATATGGAATCAAAGATGTGCTTCGTATCTACGGTGAGAAGTGCCTGTGATGTCAGGCTGTTTACAATTTGATGTAGAAGAGCGGACAAATATCGAAGACGAAAACCGCGTCGGCTAACCAATGCAGATTGCCACAGAGACTAATTTGCAACGAGTTAAAGACTTAATCCGAGCAGACAGAAGGGTAACTATAGACACTATAGCCACTGCTATTGGTTGTTCACACGACATGATCTACCTCCTAATGCATGACAGGTTAGATTTTCGTTTTCACAAAGTCTGCGCAAGATATGGGTGTCGCACATTCTGGCCCTAAAAAGCGAAATGCAAAGAATGAATCTGGCATTACGGCAGTTCAATCGCTACCACGATGACACGATCGGTCACAAGATGGGGTCACCATTACCGGCCAGAGACAAAGTGTGCATCAGTGCAGTGAAAAGATCCTGCGTCGTCTGTGAAGAAAAAGTTTAAAGTGACACCATCAACCAGGAGAGTGATATTCACAGTCTTCTGGGATCACAAACGCATTCCAGCCTCAAGGACAAACTTTAAATGCGGACTCCTACTGTAACCCCCGTAAGGCCATTCAATGGAAGTGACCAGAGCTCCTCACCAAAGGCGTGTTGATAACGCGCGTCCTCATGTTGCCAACAAGACGAGACGCTGCGAAATGTTAAGTAGAAAGTTGAAGAAGTACCTGCCATCCCCATCACTGTGAAAGACACTTGACACGTTAGTTGTAGAGCTGTCGGTTATCATGGAGAGTAATGGCGTTGTTCAAAAGTTATGGCCGTTTGGTACGTACGGCACGGCGCAGTTGTGAAATCATAAATACCTGAGCATTCACGCACTGGACGACACACAAGCGCACATCTTGACTATGACTTTTGTTGGTGAAGTCTGCTGTCGAAACTTGTGTTTGCATGTTGACCCAGGATGTAACTGGACTGTCACTTGAGTTCTGCTTCATACACCTTGCCCACGTTTCATCAACTGCAATGATGCGATTCGATGTGGCATCTCCTTCCTCCTGAAATCTCGCCAGATTTATGCGACATGTTTCGTAGCGAGTCCACTTCAGCACCTCACTTAATTGGACACACTTCCCTCATGTTCAGGTCCTCCCTAGAATGCGCTGTTTGTGCCGGAATTCCTGTTTGCTCTTCTATTCCACCATTTGCATTCTTAGCTGCCGACTCAAAATCCTGCATCACTTCGTATCCTTCCTTCCAGCCGTTCAGTGGGATACAAAAAGCCTTCGCTGGGCTTCCGTGTCTGAAATCCTCCTCTTCTCTCATATAATCGTGTCTTATGAGCATTGTAAAAGTTTTACTTTGTCTTTGCGTGCAGAAACATTGAAACAAGTAAGAGGAGCAATCATATAGTTCCTTTTTTTTTTAATCGATTTAACAACAGAAAATAACTTTACGCTTTGTGTCTGTGTAGTTTTCGCCACTTAAATTCTATTAAGCAGAACGCCGCTAGAATGCAAAAGCCAAGATGATGCACTCTCTTGAGAATGGGGAAGCTCGAACGGTTACATTTACGCCAAAGAAATTCGTGCTGAGCTGGTTGTCGTGTTTGCAAACTTTGTCACAATGTAGACACTTGCTTAAATGGCGCAGGCATTCCCAATCTGGACAAATGAGCCTGGAAGATTGATCCAAGAATTTGCCGCCATCTCTCAGCAAGGAACCGGGAATTGCGGCACAAGTAGAGGTTCTAGCACTTGAAGATCGTCGCATTTGTGTCGAGGCAGTCATGATTCAGTGAAAAACATCACTCACAACATTTTTCATATGTCAAAGGTCGCCAACCGCCACGAGTGGCCGAAGTCGTTAAGTCTCGGACTCGTGAGCGGGAGGTCTGGGTTCGAATACCGCCAGGACGGTCCTTCCTGACTGAGGTTTTTTCCAGGTTTTCCTCACTCCTCATAAATGGCAAATGCCGGGGAGGTACCCTAAACATAGGCCTGGAACGATTCCTTCCATAAAATGCTTTCCCAATATATCATTTCATCTCATGTATCATCAGTGTCCATCGCCTATGGTGCCTCTGTAGCAAAAACGGGCGTCAAACACAATTCATTCATTCAAAGGTCGCCACTCCGTCGATACGCGCATGCACCTGAGCAAAAAACAATGTGGAATGGTTGCAGCTTTGCAAGGCTGATCCTGAAGGCTCTTTTGAGAGCCTGATCACCATGGATGATGTATCTTCATGACCCCGAGACGAAGCAGAAGAGCAAGTAGTGGAAACACGCAAATTCATCTGCATAAAAAAAAAAGACACAAGCTTCATTGGGGAAGGTCATATTGAGCATTTTTTTGAGCTCCCATGGTGTTCTGTTGATAGATTATGCCTATAAAGGACAGACAATAACTGGAAACTATAACCAGGACCTTCTGACGAGATCCATCAATTAAAAACGCCGAGGGAAATTGTCCAAAGGAATTCGTTTGCTGCACGACAACGCGCCAGCTCGTTCTTCACATCAGAAGTAATGCATACGGCTGCTTTGGGGTTTGATATTTTACGTCATGCTCCATATTCACCCGACCTGGCACCCAGTGACTTCATCCTCTTTCCCCACATGAAGACTCCACTCTGTGGCAGGCATATACAGGACGACAACGAGGTGATACGAGAGGTGGAGCAGTTCCTCATTAGCCAAATTGGGGAGTTCTATCATCAGCGTCTGCACCAGCTCATCCGTCGGTCACTTTGTGTGGCGCATCATGTGGAAGACGAAACTCTGCATCTGCGTTAATGTTGATAATGTGAACTTTATGACCGCCCCTCGTACACACATATAAATTCACTTGAAAAAAGTTAAAAATTACATGCAATTTATTTAAGACATAGAGAGTCTAAAAACAGAAATAAAGAACATATATACACATATTGCATTCGTTCCTCGGAATTAGTCAAAAGCGAAGTTTTCGAAATGAAGTTTGAACTTGTAGTTTCAGTCTCTGTGCCAATATTTTAGGTAATAATAATAATAATAATAATAATAATAATAATAATAATAATAATAATAATAAGGTAACTGTTATTTATATAAATAAACCAAGAGTTATTAAAGTTAGCTATTCTTAAACTCGCTCCCATTTGTTCCTAAAAGTTGACATTTTTCTTCAAAGCAATTGCCGGCGCTGCAGCTTTTATGCAATAATACTACATTAAAGTGATCACAATGGGATCACTGCTTCTTACCGCTTCACGTATGAACTCCAGCACAAAGTTTCTTCATATTCCCATCTTGCATTGCTAGCAGTAAGTCACGCAGTTGCAACTGGCTAGCCAGTATATCAACACGAGACTTGCATTCAGCACTAAACTTATAAAAAAACTCGAGTCATTTTGTTTCTCAGCCGCTGCAAGGTTAAGGAAAAATTGTGCGCAAAGCAAGAGAAAGAAACGTTGTCCTTACAATTTATGTTCATTCAGCTATGTGGAGAATGACGATTGTCCGGTAATGAAGCGTATGGTTTCTTGCGAGACATAAACCGCGTCCTGCCGCGGCCTGTGTTTCATATAAGATTTGGTTGTTTATACAATATATTACCTTGTTATGATATCCAAGCCATCTTGGCTGTTAATAGTCATTATTTATTGACAACTCGTACCTTTACTCATCCTCAAAGCAGTCCCCGTTAGATTCAATGCACCTATTCCAGTTTCTGTCACTCGTCAAAGTCATGCTGGGAACTATTTTTGACAGGTTCTTCAGATTCGTGCCTGCATCTTTCACCACTGCTTCTGATGGTTAAAATGCCTCCTCCCCCAATGAAGGTGTTTCAATTGGAGGAAAAGGAAAACGTCACATAGGTACATCTGGGGAATGAGACACACGTTTCACATTGCTTTTTGTAAGATATTCAGCAACAATATTTGCGGTGTGGGCCGTGCATTTTCGTGGTGACTATCCAGCTTGTTTTCAGGACATCTCTGTAGTTTTGCCCAGTTACAGCTGTGTGTGAAGGTGCAACAAGCTGGTAAACCATTCCTTGAATATCAAAAATGAGATTGCCATAGCTTTCCCAGCAGAAGCAACCACTTTTGCTTTTTATGGTGTATGTGATGACTGAGATTTCCACACACAGCTTTACTGTTTGTTCTCAGGATCGAAATCATGTAACCAAGTTTCATCAGCAGTGGCTAGTTTTAAAAGAAACTTCCTGTAACATCATCTTCAACCTGCAAGCAGTCTTGGAACCTACCGTGCACAAACACGTCTCATGTGCAACTTTTCGTTAACAACGTGCAGGTAGTACACAGTGAAATGTTCAGAATTTCTGAAAGTGTTTGTTCTTAATGTTATTAGACGATCTTTCTCACAATGACAGCAGCCACAAACTGGAGCGCCGAGCTCACCTTTCTTTTGAAAGTGATTTCCCACTTTAAACTACTTCTAGCTGAGTTATAGGGAAGAACAAACTCTCCACAGGCTTCGTATAATTCCATTGGCCTCAGATGAAGATTTGTCGAAGGGTTTTTTTCCTGTGAGCGAGCTTCCACTCGTTGGCCGCGCCGAGGAAGGGATAGCAAGCCTGCTTGCTTACGTGTTGACCTTGCTGAATGTCGCAGTCATATGGCACTGTTCCCGGGTGTATGTTATATTATTCGTTTCTTAATTCCACAGTATACAGAAAGTGTGTTATGCTTCGTGTGTTTACAGCGGCACAGCGTGTCTTTATGTACGATATATATGTCTTAACTCAGTGCTGAAAAAAATCATAGAACCAAATTTTTTAGCGTATTCTGTTACTATTCTGGATACAACACTAATCTCTTTTTGCAACCGAAAAGAAACGTAAACATACATTTTTTCAACAGGACTCTGCCACTGCTTACACTGCGAATAATTCCATGAGAGCAATTCACAATGTGTTTACACAAGACAGAGTTATTAGTAGGGATTTGTGGCTCCCTCGTTTCTTCGATTAAACAACCTGTGAATATTATCTCTGGGGTAAATTAAAAAATGCGTATACAGGACGAACCCGCACACCTTACAAGAACTCAAAGGTAACATTCATGAGGAAATTTTCCGGATTTTTCAAAATGAATTGCAGCTAGTGGCGAACAGTTTCCTAAAAAGATGTAAAAAATGTGTGGAGAATGAAAGCGGGCACTTTCAATGCCTCATTTGATAATTTTGTAAGTAGTGACGCTTTTAATTTGGTTGTGTATTGTTGTATGGCTGATTTGTTTTATTGTTTTACCCTACCGCTAATCACGGAGAACCGGCTAACGATCGGCGCGCTAACCCATAGGCAAAACACTCCGGAGGAAAACAAAGCTGATCTTACGGTATTGTTGTTGTTATTATTATTATTACTATTTATCATTATTGTGTTTGTTTATCTGAAATCTTTTACACCGTTTCTTCACAATGTAAAGTGTAGCTGTGACATATTTTTCATGTTTCTATGGATTTCTGAAACTGAAACACTCTCAGCAGACAAAATTGCATTGCTGCCTTTTGTCGGCGGTGATAGTCGTTTTCGTTTGCACAATGCAACCATGATATTTTTCCTACTCTTTGCTCGCTTTTATTTAACCATACATTCATAAACTTGCCATCCATTTGGAGCAATTAAAATCGTTCGGAATGAGCAACAAGGCTCACATGCTTACCTGGGTTGCTGACCCATTCCTGAAGCGCTTTCTGCAGACGACGTACATGCAGAGGTTTGGAAGCCATGCCGACCAGCGCCATGATCTCCAGGAATTCCTCTTCCCCAGCGTCGCACAGCTGTTGCACATCGTCTCCACCTGTACATTTATATAGATTAGAAAAAAAAAGAAGAAGAGATTAACAGCAGATATTACAGTTTTGAGCAGTAGCCAAATCAGAAGCAAAGTTGGTGTCGTCTGTATTGGGACTGCCGTGAGGTTTTTGCAGTTTTCACTGTGGCTTTGTTTACTCACTTCATTTACATGTTACCTTTTCAGTTTTGGCTTTCTAGTACATTATGCAAATTCTAATTTATATTAAATACATAACGAAAATGGCTCTGTAATGGTATCATAAAATTATTTCACGTTCAAAAGTATGGCATTGTGGTTATCAATAATGTAAGTTATTATTAAATTTAAATTACATGCAAGGTTCATGTTCCATAGCTCACCCTCAAATCTATATGTTTATTAGTTTAGTCCTTCTCTCTCTTTTCTGTGCGTTTACATCAACCACTGTTGAAATAAATTCGTGATATTTAAATATTTTATGATCTCTTATCTCTATAATCCAATAATCATACGAGCGTAAACTAAAATATAATTAAGTAAGCCTAAGAATGAGTTTTAAAAACAATTAGTCATAATACGAGTGAAGTTCTAAAAGTTCTCAGCTAACTCAAAGATGTCTTGAAGAGGGCTAAATTACTATGATAGTTGTTAAGTATCGTCCTTTAAATGGCGCGCTGAAAATTTTCAGACGCATAAATATATTCACTTATTTGTGACGATCATGTAAACGAACTGGTGTTAACATGTCAACAAAATGGATTAAACTTAAATATAAGCTGTAATAAAGTTCTTTGTTTTGGAGGGTTTAGCCCCAAAATAAACACAAAAGGAATTAGATTCCTCATTTAAGGATTCTTCCCCTCCGTTTTCGATGGTTAAAAGTGGGCTGGGATGGTTAAGCGTGGTCATACATCCATTGAAGAAGATGAGCGTTCAGGGCGTACCAAAACAGCTACGACCGATGAGATTGTGGCAAACATTCACAATACGTGCTGAATGATCGCTGATTGGAGGTACGCGAGTTGATCGACATTGCAAAGACCTCATTAGACCGTGTTTTGAGCATGAGAAAAAGTTTCGCTCGATGGGTGCCGCGTATGTTAATAAAGGACCAAAACCGTATTCCAATGAACGTTTCACTAGAGTGTTTAGATTGTTTAAACGCAATTGCAGTGAGTTTCCCGTACGTTTCACAACAGTAGATGAAACATGGGTTCTTCACTACATGCAGAGACGAAGGAGCAGTCAAACAGTGGACAGGTGAAAGTGCACTAAAGAAAGCAAAAACGGTTCCATCTGCAGACAATGTCATGACTGCAGGTTTTCTGGGATTCTCATGATGTGGTGCTCATAGACTACCTTCAGAAGGGCAGAGCATCACCGGGGAGTATTCACTTCACTACTGGACCACCTGAAGGGTACTATTCAAGCTACATGCCCACATCTTGCGAAAAAAAAAGTTCTCTTTCATTGCAATATGCGCCTTCTCATACCTCTGGGATTGTTGCTGCAAAGCTGCATGACCTTCGCTTCCAAGTGCTTCCACATCCGCCATATCCGTCGGTTTGGCTCCTAGCTAGTACTTTTGTTCCCAAGCCTGAAGAAATGGCTGAATGGACGAAACTTCTCATTAAATGATGAGGTTGAATCTGAGATAGACACTTATTTTTTCATAGTTGGACAAATCTTATGTTACTGATGATATTAAAAATTTGTAAAGCCCTGATTAAATGAACTGATTTACTAGGTGACTATGTTCCAACATAAATAAAAAACATTTCTCTTAAATCTTACGTTTTAATTATCAGGCCGAGAACTTTTAGAACGCCTCTCGTAAATCTCGTAGTATTAACTGTTAAAAGTATACATTAACATATTGCCACACTATACTAAAAATATAAAAAGACTATATTTTAAATTGATATCGTCTGCATCATAGTCTTTCTGTTAGGCTTCGGAGGGCGGAATAATCACATGGGATACGGCCTAGGATAGCCTTATGAGTAATCTAAACTCCAGGGGGCAATGAAAAAAAAAACGGTTCAGCTCTCCCTAACAATGAGGAGGAATATCGCTGAGCCTTCCACCATATTGTTGGTGATCGGCTAAATAAACATTGATTCAAATTAGAAAGCATTTAACTTCGTCAATAAAATTAACATATACAAGCCAGCAACAGTAAGCTCGTCCTTTCATCCTTAATGGATATTTTATACCCTCGTGCCTTGTCTCGCTAATGTCTATTAATATTTATGTTATTTAGATGATGATTTGCAAATTTATATACGCGTACCTGCTAGAGTTTATACCGCACAGTTATTATAGCGTCTATTTTCATTAAGGTGAGAACTGAAGTCCTACATTACTAATACGAAACTATTCACTTTTATGTACCTCTTTCTCAGAAAGTTTTACAGATACCTCAGTGAAACTTTTACTGCTTGTTTTTCATTACATTATAAGTTCTGAACTCTAGTTTAGAGAATGTGCTTTATAAAAATAGTAACACACCTTTGTCTTAGCGAATTCCGAAGGAATGCAGCTATTGTGCTGGTAACCTTCAAAAGATTTTTGAAAGCTTTCTTCAAATCCCCACCGATCCCACCAATTAGGCACCGAAAATGACAATGATAAAGATGTATTTTATATACAGGTGTGTGCGCGCGTGTGACTGTTGCAATTTTTGCTTTTTCTCAACGAAATTCGGCATATAATTATTAGTCAACAAACGATTTCATTAATCAGCAAAATGGAACCATTTGGAGTGCATATTATCCTAAAGCTAACATTAAAAAAAAAAAGTTAAAAAAATCGCTCTAGCGGCCGAAATGTTTATCTCTTCTCAACAAAACTCGACATATTTATTTAAAATAAATTATTAAAGTATTTTCCGAAAATCAGAGCAATCGGGCCATTAGGATGGGGGGTATACCTGAAAAACGAATGGGGTAAAGTGAAATTTAAAAATGGCTCTAGTGGTCCCAATTTTAAATTTTTTTAAAGATGAAATAAAATAAAAAAAGTAGTTTCTGAAAATCAGTGAAATGAAATTATTAGGAGGTGGATTTTCCTTAAACCTAAACTTTAAAACTGTTCTAGCGGCATTAATATTTTTTTGCAACGAAAGTCCTTATAAACCTTTTGAATAAAATAAGAAAAATACTTTCTGATAATCAGTGAAATCGGGCCACTTAGTGTGGGTTTACCCGAAATCCTAAATCGCTGAAGTGGCAGCAATCTTTTTTTGCTACTAAACTCAGCTTATAGAATTTAAATAAAATAAGAAAAATAGTTTCTGAACATTAGAGAAATCGGACCATTAGGAATAGGGGTATACCTGAACACCGAAATTTAAAAGCGGCTCTAGCGTTAAATTTTCTTTCTATTGTTTCAAAATAACAAGCATATTAATTCAGCATATAAACTATATTTATGATACATATATTTTATATTTAACAAAAGCATCGTCGTGAAGATAGCAAATGTAAAATATTAATCTAATATGTGTTTGAGAAATACATTTTTATGTAAGAGCGCTTTGTAGTAACTTTCAGAAAACATTTGCATTACATGCTTTTACTACAATAAAAATTAAATTAAATTTCAAAGCCAATGAAATTCGATGGAACTTTATTTTGTTTATTGTTGGTTATGTGTTTTTGCTTAGTAAATTGTAATTGTTTTTAAATAGCAACATGTTTATGTTTTATTGAAATATAAGGACATCTTAAATACAGGATGTAACTCGAAACTTTCTGTTATTTCTCTCTAATTTAGTGAATGTAAAGATGATATGAAGGACTCGTTTCATAAACATACATTTAAAAATGTTTAAAAATACCCACACAGTATTGCTTTGTCTATCAGTGGTCATATATTTCATTTAATTAACAGTATATATTTTATTTTGGGGTTTTAATTTCAATAATAATAATAATAATAATAATAATAATAATAATTCTAAAAAATTGGTTTCTCTTTAGTAATACTTAAAGGTTGCAAGAATTCTAATTTTGTTCCCCTCTTAGCATACAATTGTGCTATAACTTATTTCACTTCATCACCTAATTTGGATTTTATATTCATTTTTAAAGTTATTCAACTTGGAGAGGAATTCGCTTATTTTATGCAGCTCCTGCGCGAGGAACTTTTATAAAAATAAATTTATATTAATATACATGGAAAACAAGTTTTTGTGCACATGACCTGAAACTAGAGCTCAGCAATGAATGTAATAATGCAGATCAGCTGTAAACAGTTCATGCTTCCATCTTTATTACTTTATGAGGAAAAGGTGCATATGTTATGAATTTTTCACTTGCGACTATAATAGTGTTTAAGCAAATACAACTAATTATCAATTTACTTGTTAATCCTTTTCTTGCACCTACATCTTCACACAAAGTAAACCGCCAAAGTTGACTGAGGTCGTTAAGGCGTGACTTCTGACTCGTGAGCAGAAGATCTGGTTCGTTTCCACCAGCACCGTCCTCCCTGTCTGAGGTTTTTTGCAGGTTTTTCTCAGTCCTCATATATGGCAAATGCCGGGAAGGTACCCTAAACTTAGGCCTGGAACGTTTCCTTCCAAAAATAAAAAAAAAAAAAATTATCATTTCATCTCATGTATCATCAGGGTCCACTGCCTGTGACGCCTTACAGTTAAAAGGGACGTTAAATAATATTTAAAAAACGTAATACTACCGCCACAGGAGACAGTTTCACTGAACACTGTAATTAAAATATTCAACTCAATTACTATATTAATATTTCCTTTGTTGTCTTCAATACTTCCATATAATTACCAGATATCTTTTTTTAAGCGCTAGGGGGAGTGTAAGTAATTGTTTTATTATTCACTTAATTATTCTCTTCATAAAAAGGTATGTTATTTTCATTATCACTACTACCATTCTTACTGGATAGGCTTTGTAATACCTATTTCCTTTGTTTTTAATTTTTTTATAAACCCTGGTAGACATAAACAAGATATAAGGTAAGCATTTAGGTAAGAAAACTGGCATTAATAGCTTGCAAAATTCTAAACACAAAATTTTCCAATTGCTTCAATAATACAAGTAGCCATTACTGTTATTGATATTTGAAACAGAAATTTATATACAAAATACATCAAACCACAGCATTCTGTAGCAAATGGTTTCAGAGATATTTTCATTTTTATGCATTAGTGCGGGATATTAAAAAAATGTAGTTTGATACATAAAATATATTACGTAACTAAAAGTACGCTGATGACTTGAGCTGTTAAAGAGCGTCCATAAATAAATAAAGTAACTAAAAGCACTTACAATTGGAAAATTGTCATTAATTGATATACCAAATTATGCAGAAAATTAAAACAATTATTTCGAATAAAAATTAAAGTTTGAATTTATTTTCAAAATTTCCCTTCAAATCTTACCTTAACGTACATTGTTTAAAAATTGTGTTTGAATTAGATACAGCTTGAGCCAGAAATGGAAACTTTAAAATACCATCGAACGCCATACTTCCCAGCTAGTGAGGAATGCAATTCAGGAATTTGAATGGGAAACACTTCAACATCTTCCCTACAGCCCAGATATTCTCCATGCAATTTTTACATTTTTGGAATATCTACTAAAGAGAAACATTCAGGGACATAGGGTTGAAACGGCCGAGAATAAGGTTGCGCATTCGTGAAGCCTAAAAACTTCTACAAAAGTGGGATGTACAAGAACTTTTTATTTTAACATCTACTTCATTCCTTAACAAATACGGCTCAAAAATCTCTCTCGTCAAGTTCGTTAACCAATCTGTGCACTTTTTATACGTTTTAAAGTGACTTATTAAGTGGTTACGTCAGATTTTCCTACAAGAGGCCTCGCTTTCCCAATTTGCAGGTTAAAATCGTCCGAATGACAAAGTAAACAAGTGACTTGCAATTTTCGCGTGCTTCTCTAACGAGGCGATATTATTTGTCAGCTATGTCCCATTATTTTGTCATTAGCAGTGAGAAACACCGGCATTCATTACGTCTCACCGGAAAAAAAAAAAAGTTATTTGGTTACCTGTTCACAGACCACAGTAATAATAATAAACACATTATTACGTATATTGACATAGAATTAACTTTTTAATAGAAGTCTACAAGTAGCAATATAAGAAAAAATTGTATGTCAGAAGGAACCGCTAGATGAAACATTTTCAAAACACGTTCAGTAATACGGACAAGGTTAATATATAGGTAAACCGTTTTAAACGTGTTCTTTATAACAAATATTGAAATATGTTAAAGTTTCATTGCCGTAACATAAATAGTGCATAAATTGTTGATTTTTCGTTTAAAAAATATGCTTTTTAAACCGTGTATTTCCATATACATGCGTGAAGTAATTTTTTTTTTACTTATTATATTTTATCTGTTTTGCAGCACTACTGATATATGTATGAGCATATAAAATAAATGGAACTAATATTATAATTAATATGGTGATATTTCTGTACAGGTTTCAAATATTTCCCTTATATGAAATGCAACTATTCCAATGAGTTAATCATCGTTCAAAACACCTACTAACTGCCCCTTTACTGATATTGTGTTCAGAATACCCATGAAAACATCGTTAACTTTCTTATTGTTTCAAAATGGCTACCACGAAGCTCCTTTTTCATTTCCGGGAAGAGCTGAAAGCCGCAAGGTGCGAGATCCGGAATATAAGGTGGATGAGGCATACCTCGGAGCCAACTTCTTTGATAACGTCTTGAGACTGGACTCGATAAGCCGGTGCATTATCTTAATTTAGGATCCGTCACGTCCTGCGAGATTTAGTCTCTGATTGGATGTACAGGATGTCTCATTTATCTTTCTCGCCCAAAATAATTTTTATACATAAAATGAAAAGTTTTTTTAATATCATGGAGGCTTTCTTGCTGAGGGTTTACTTTTTGTGTCTTCATTAATGTAGGATATACGGGATAGAGTTTCTTTTTTTTTTTAGATGACATTTTATTTAAGAATACACTTAACTTTCCAAGAGCTATTCAGAAATATATCACACTGTACCATTTTAGTCAAAGAAACAGTAGATATGGAAATGATAAATTATGCATGACTCTTTTATTAAATAGCAATGCAGTGCTTTGTTTTCACTAAATCATTTAACCTCTTCAAGACCCGTTTAAACATTTCACAATGATCAATAAGCATGGAGGAATGCATCAAGATGGACTGTACCGTACAGTACACGTATCTTGTTATTGTACTGTATCACTTATTACAATTGAGAAATAAAATGACCCTTTGTAGCACTTGGTACTACCACAGATCGTTTACATCTCATGCTCAAAGTGGCATTCATACATAAGTCCACTCTGTAGATGCACTAGATAGTTCTGCTACTTCCTCCTGGATGGCTGTATAAGCATCAATAATGCATTGTTGCTTGTCCTTAATGTTACTGTAACATTTTGAAAGACAGCATCCTTGACCGCTCCCCAAAGAAAAAAAGTCCAGTGGCGTAAGGTTCGGGGATCGGACAGGCCAACTAACTGGTTCACATCGTCCAATCCACTTGCCATATTTAGGGTCCAGAATGCGTCGTGCTCATATGGGGTTATGCACTGGGCATCCATCATGCTGATATACCACGACCATTCAGTTAGTCAAAGACAGCCGCCAAGAGAGCAACAAGATCCACGTACTGTACAGTGCAGTTCATCCTGTTGCATTCACCAATGTTTATTGACCATTATATAATGTTTAAAGGGCCTTGAAGAGGTTAAATGATTTAATTAAACAAATGTACTGTACTGCTGTTAAATAAAAGAAGTCATGCATTATTTATCATTTACATATCTACTGTTTTCTTGAATAAAATGTACACGGTGTCGTTTAAAAAAACGAAGTTCTAACCCTGTTTTCTGCATTAATGGAGGTACAAAATGTATACTCTCAGCAGAAACTCCCCATAATGTTAAAAACTTTCGTTTGAAAAGTTTTTCATTTGAAGCATCAGATTAAAGTCATTTTAGGTGAGCGATATAAATGAGACACTCTCTATATTTCTCTTCAGCGGCCCCTTCAATATATTATAGGAGTAGTAAATAATAACTGTGGGTCTTTCAAGACGCTCAGAACCTTAAAATTGCTCATGCCCCCTTCCCCCTTGAATCGTTTATGCCACTCCAAAACTTGTGTTTTGCTTATGCATACTCCTTATAAGTTGTTGCACCATTTTGAGGATCTGGACAGAGCTTTAGGTTCCAAAACTTTTTCACCCCGCGAACCCCGTTTATTGAGATTTTACCTGAGCCCTTTGTTAGTATACAAGTTTAACAATCTTAATTTAACCTAAAGTTTCTGTAGTTAGCTCTGTGTACATCTTCATCGTCAGCAACACACAAAAACATCAAGAGTGGTTGCTTCTGCTGGAAAACTTGCAGTCTTTTCATTTTTGGACGTTCAAGGATTGACTTACTAGCATGTCGCACCTGCATACACAAGTGTAAGTAGGTAATACTACTAAGATGTCCTGAAAACTCATACGCAAAAGACACTGTTTCCGTGCCACGATCATGCACGGCCGCACATCGCAAATGTTGTTGCTGAATATATCACAAAAATCAATGTGAAGTATATCCCTCATCCTCCCTGTAGTCGAAATTTAGCCCCGCGTGACTTTTTTCTTTACTCCAAATTTAAGAAATACTTTAACGGATGGCATTTTCCATCGTCAGAAACAATGGTGAAGGTTACGGAGGTGATTCTGAAGGATCTGCCAAAAAATAGTTTCTAGCATATTTCTGAAAACTTGCAGAAACGCTGGGGCAGGTGCATTGTACCTAACGGGAACTACTTTGAGAATGATCATCAAAATTGTGACGACAAGTAAAGGCACATTGTCAAAAAAACGTATGATCATTCTTTATTAAACAGCCTCGTAGTGTTGCGCTGAGTGGCTATCGATATAAATCCTGTATTTTTTTTTTTTTTTGGTAAGTTAAAATTGTTTACTTAAGGAAATACAATTACATATTTTTATTGCTTTCAAACACTTTACGTAAATAGTGGTGTGTAAAGGATTACCCCAGTTTTAGAGTACAGAATATCTCGAAAGCAATTGAATGGACACACAGCAAAGTGCAGCTAGACGAAAACGGCACCAGACACATAAACTTCTGCACGAAGTAGGGCATCGCTTCTTCCTAGTTTTAAAGTATAGCACAGAACGCTGCAGAAAGCAATTTATTTGGTAATAACTGTGCACACAAACTTAGGCGAACTGTAATAAAAATGGTTGGAGCCAATTCAGCTACATTTTTTATCGCGACCTATAATCGGAAGCAGAATGTATAACAAACACTACTACAAGAGAAGCAGCATGGCAACAGAGGCACTGCACCGGATCGGGAGAAACAGCATCTCCAGCTGTTTCTACTTGAATACGGACCGTTTCTAGTTATAAGGGAGAATAATTACATCTTTTAAATTAGACGTTACTTACCCATCTCCAAGAGAGTATCGTAATAGGCCAGCAGACTTGCACGCTGCATAACACGATACAGTTGCAACTCAGCCTCGTTACCTGGCGCTGACGTTACTACCACTGAAACAAACAAACAATTTTTTTTCTGTCATTCCTACCAACTTTTGTGAAAAATAACCAATTTACTACGCTCGTTTGGGGGGAGGGGGGCTGATCATTTGCAATAGTTACTAAAAATGAACTTTAAATGTAAAATTTAAATGAATTTCAGAAATAACACTGTTGCAGACGTCTTCATTTTAAAGGTTACATTTTAATGAACTTGAAATTCACCAGTTTGCACTTGTTTTTATCAAATTTGAGACAATGACCTTAATAAATGAAAGATTTACATTTTTGTGAAAATGTTCACTTTTATGTCCCGTTGTTCAGTGAACTTCCCTAACATTGAAAATGGAAGCGATGTTGGTGCACACAAGCTAAGAATAACAAAACAAACGCTCAGTATCTCTAGCCCTAATTACGGCTGTCATTCTCTCGGGCATGATGTCTCACACTCTCCCATTCCTCTTGGACTGCCACCCGGAGTTCCTGCAAGGTCTCCGGAACAGGATTACGACCTATTCCAGAAATACTCAGTAAGGTTTTGGTCGGGGCTGCTAGCTGGAAAGTCTAGTCGAACAATCTCCACGTCGACAAGATACCCCGATACGATATGCGCTGTGTATGGACGAGCATTGTCGTGCATGAATGTGAATTTATCTAGCATAGAGCACGATGTATCGTTAATGCTACTGTTCTTGATGAACACTAATTCGATTAGGACCTCCACAGAGATTCTACCCTGCACCATCTCGGAATCTCTGCCGAATGCTGTCCTTTCGGAGAATGTGCACTCTCCGGACCGCTCTCCAAGTCGTATCCAGAATCTTTCCCTGTGATCTGGACATCTCGGGGAGAATCTGCATACACCCTACAGCATAGTCCATTGGGCGCGGTGACGAGTGACTTTGTGCTCTCTGGTCACAACTTTCTTTAATAGTGTTTAAAGTCCGTTCTTACTACTAAGGCACCACAGGCGGTGGACACTGACGATACATGAGATGAAATGAAAAACTGGAAAAGCATTTTTATTTTTAAGGAAGGAAGCGTTCCAGGCCTAAGTTTAGGGTACCCCCCGGCATTTGCCAGTTATGAGGACTGAGGAAAACCTGGAAAAAACCCAGTCGGGGAGGACGGTCCTGGGGGATTCGAACCCCAGACCTCCCGCTCACGAGTCCGCGCCTTAACGACCTCGGCCACCGGTAGGGGTGTTTAGGGTCTGAAAAAGAATGACCTTTTTCAGTGTACAAACTACATTCAGTGTAAATTAAACCTCGATCTTTCACGATGCAAATATCACACGCAACAAATTTAACATTCCTAAGCATGTATTATTCTTCCGTAGTTACCTATGTAGTACTCATTATTTGCATAGTTTCAAGAATCTGAAGTAACTTCATAAGTCTAACAGGCTGTGATTTCTTAGTTACTTGTTTCTTTATAATTCTGTCCGTCCTGGTGGTGTAGTGGTAACCATATTTGCCTCCTAAACCCAAGATCGCGGGTTCGATCCCGGCCTGGACTGATGGACTTTTTCGGGCGTAAAAATCCTAAGTGTGGCTTCCTTCGGAAGGGAAGTAAAGCCGTGGGTCCCATGTTGTACATTTACGGCACGATAAAGAACCTCAAGTCTGAAAGAAGAGGCCTCTGAGCAAAATTTATCGGCCGTTTCACGCCCTGAATTGAATGGGACGCTGATGACCTGAGATGTTAAAGAGCGTCCGTAAATAAACCAAATAATAATAATAATAATAATAATAATAATAATAATAATAATAATAATAATAAATCTTTATGATTCTGAATATAAGAAAGGCCCCTTTCTGAATACATAATTGCATTTGAGCCCTGTGTTTGGACACTGAGAAGTTCAAAGCAATCCGCAGCAGTGTAACTGTGCATGGAGTATTGCTTGACTGCAACTTATCCCAATTACATAGCTCTCTCTCTCTCTCTCTCTCTCTCAATTCAGGGCGTGAAACGGCAGATAAATTTTGCTCAGAGACCTCTTCTTTTAGGCTTGAGGTTCTTTTACATGCCGTAAATCTATGACAGGGCTTTACTTCCTTTCTGAAGGATGTTGAGGATTTTTACGCCATCTATCGACGGGATTGAAACCGCGAACTTGGGATGAAGCGTGTGGATTATGTTAAAACGTTGTTAATATAATGATGTAAATTGTATGTGTATGTAAAATTTGTTCAAATCTTGGGGCTTCAGTGCTCCAATATTCCTTAACAGCTACCCTTCTGATAATAATGGTTCGTGAATCACTGAGAAAGGGTTAAGTACATTTTTCTCGCAGGTTCACTAGGGAAATAAAGCCTAATTTCCTTATACCAGAGTTTACAGAAATTTAAAATTTCTATTGAATGTTTTTCGCAAAATATGTTAAAATGCAAATAAATACTCTTCAATGTTCCGTTCAGGAGACAGTGATCATATTCATTCATTCAGAAAACCGATATTTCTAACTGGTATATTGCTGAAATATTCTTAATATCATAAATACAGTGCTTTTTGTTTGATAATAATTAATTATCAGTTTCTGCAACAATTTTATTGAATATATATAACAAATATAACCAATTTATTGAATCCCAACGGTTATATTAATTGTTCGATAGATCGCTAGGGGCGTTTCTGTTATGTCAGGCTCACCAATCTGCAAACAAAAAAACAAGCCATGAAAGCATTGATATTTGTGTTTGAATGTTGGAACTCGCTTAAAGCTAAAATAGAGCTTTAGTTTGGTTTTATAAATTACACCGCTATGCATTTCTGACCATAGTTTAAGTATTTATGGTTTATTTAGCAATAGTCTTCTTATTCACAAATAATGAATAACAAGTATAGCTGTGTTATTTTCTGGTCTCTATTAAGTAACAGGCCATAAATGACCAACTCTGTCTGCTTCTTTTAGAAGTGCTTTCCCCCACTCTCGATACAAAGTTGTATCCTGGAAGAAGGCACGCCAATCTCCTTTTCATAGGACCCAACAGCTTCTTCCAAAGTGATGGCCACACGGTTTTAGTGAGTTCCGAACCTATTACGGTTGTACCCAATAAAAGATATTTGAATATTTTCTTCAAATCTCCATGAGTCCTACTTACTAGGCACCCAAAATGCAGCTCTAGCGGTCGCAATTTTTTTCTCAACGAAACTGAGATACAACGATCAATTAACATCGGATTCCTTAACCAACAAAATTGGGTCATTGGGGGTGGGTGTTAAACTTAAAAAAAAAATAAAATAAAATAAAATAAAATTGCTCTAGCACCCGAATTTTTGTTTTTTCTGTATGAAACTCGATATATGCCATTAAAATAAAGGAACAATGCTTTATTAAAATCAGGGGAATCGGACCATTGGGAGCAGGGGTATACCTGAAAACCGAAATTTAAAGAGGGGGGTTAACCTAAAGCGAAAATTTAAAAATTGTTTTAATGGCCGCAATTTTTGTTTTTGCTCAATGAAACTCAGTAATTAAAACAAAATAAGGAAAATAGTTTCTGAACATGAGTTAAATCAGGCTATTAAGAGCGAGGATTTACTTGAAATGCATAGTTTAAAATTCGCTGTAGCGGCACCAATATTTTTTGTAACGTAACTCGGCATATACCATGTAAATAAAATAATAAAAATATTTTATGAAAATCAATGAAATCAAAGACCACCTCCTTGGTGTAGTGTTAGCGTTGCTGACTGCTGACCGAGAAGGTCGGGCTCGATTCCCGGTACCTGCTTAGGAATTTTTCTAAGTTAGGAAGGTCTGCAATGGGGTCCATCCATCCAGCCTCGTGAGGACATGAGGACAATTGGAAAGCTGCCTAATGGGAGGTGGCGATCTTCGATCTACTAAGCCGCGATATAGCGACCGGCAGGATGCGGTGTGCTGATCATATACCCTCCTGCAATACTGCACCCTACCACTGATATCATGTGATGGAAGTAGAGGGCGTCGCGGTAAGCTAAGACCCACATAGGAGTGGGGGTTTACCTGAAATCCAACATATAAAAATCGCTCTAGCGGCACCAATGTTTGTTTTTTCGCAACGAAACTCGGTATAATTGAAATAATTTCAGAAAAATCAGGGAAATCGGACCGTAAATTTAAAAGAGCTCTAACACTCTTCACAAATTCGACTTGCTGAGGAATTCACTTAGTTTAAGTACTGCCTGCCTGCATGACGGAATTTTTTCTTAACAATTGCAAGAGGATAAAGTCACAGAGTGGTTCAGCAATGTCACTCTCGATTCTTGCCGAAATTGTGTATATTTTCTAAGCGGTGTACGCAGCGGCATTGTCATGTTGAAGCAACAATTCCGACTGTTGGCGTTCTGAAGACATTAGGGAGACAAACAGCGGTGTACCAGTCAACACTAACTACTGTTTGTTCCTGGAGTGGAATGTTTGCAATACGTCTACCTGCTGAGAACAAACTGGCAACCATCTTCGGGCCTACACTTTGACATCGTTTAACTTTCACTGAGGGGTCGTCATTTGGGAAGAACAAGATCGCTGTCTACATCTTTGATTCCGGCTCGTATTGGTAAATCCAGCCTGACTCTTTCGTTCCTCTGTGAAGTTGTGGAGTACTCAACGGCAACAAAGTTTCCTCACAGGAAGATATTTCTGACACCTGCGGCGAATGAGCGTTTAAAAAAGTCTGTATCTCGCTGATCGTCCTTCGCTATGGCGTCTACACGAACGATGTTTTCACCTGTGTCTAATGTTGTTCCTTGTCTAAACTCTGTAAACACTTTAGTACATGAAGGAGAAGAGTCTGGAAAACCTCTCTGTGATGCTTCCATGCTTCTTGTTGACCCAGATTGCGCTTAAAATCATCGCACTAAAATGTTCTCAGTTCACTGCTGCAACTTTGGGTGCCTCGCACTGATTTCCGCTGCGGTTACTCATAAAGACACGTTCTTTAAGGTACTATCTCTCATAGTTCCTTTTAAATATTTAAAATTAAATAGCAACTCTCGAACGACGCTCAAATAAGTTTTTATCTTTAAAAAATGTGCAACAACTAAGTCAGTTGACTTCGGAATTTTATCGGAGTTTGTTGTCAACAGTCAAGCGGTTTCACATGTCTGTGGCAGATAATAACTAAGCACCAACTACGAAGCAAATCGGTTCTTAAATTTGCTAGAAGTATGTATGTTTGCAATCACATACGGTTTCTTGTTGTATAAGTAGCATATCAGCTGATGCATGGCGAACCTCTTTTACGTTTAGTAGTGGCCATGCCTTAGAATGTATAAATTACAATTGCAATCTGAAAAGTTCTAGGCCTACATCCTAGGTGGCAAAGCAATTGGCAACTTTTTTTTTCGTTAATACATCTGTCTTTAGCATTCATGTATTCATTTTAAATTTTAAGTCATTGCTTCAAATACTTTTTAATAGAGTTTCCTTTCATAAAATGAATAATATTTAGTATCGATGTGATGAAGTTATTTATAAGAGATTGCTTAAAGTCAAAGGAAATGTATACCAAATTTATAACAGTTTAAGAGAACTACTTTAAATTTTCAACAATGGACTGGTGAATTTAAATGTAATTGTACCAGCCTTAAAGATGGCCCAAGTAACGAACGCCCAAATAGTAGTAGTAACAATTCTTTGAACATATTAATATAGTATTACATTACCAGCAAGTTAAAGTATATGAAATTGCAGAGATTGTGGCCATGTCAAAGAAGCGTGTAGGTTATATTTTACATGAAGAATTGCATATGAAAATGCTTTGAGTAAGGTGGTTCTTCACCAGAGCCAGGAAAAGACTTTTTCTATCTGGGTGGATATATTTAATAGTCAGATAGAAATGAACATGTTTCCGCACATTTGGGGTGGTAGGGCCAACTTTTATTTAGCCCCCCCCCCCTGCCTATTTTGGATTGGTTGTACCTTTTCTGCAATTATTTATACATTTTAAAAAGAAAATAACATTTCAATATATCGAAATGAAAAAAACTATAAAATTGAATTACATGTTTACCTCACAAAATATCTATTGAGAATCTTGCAATACATTTATATCTATTCAAGCAGTGAACAACTTTCTCCTCAATCCATTTATTTAAGCTCTTTAAATAGCAGGATGTTAATTAGTGAAAGGAACGAACGGTTACCTCGGGCATACGAATACCAGGAAACAGAGATAATGAGGAAGGTACTGTAGTTTTGAACAGTCCAAGCGAATGATTTTGTATCGATCTGCGCGAGGCAGTTCTAGGAAATATATGATGGGTGCAACTTCTCAGCTGTAACAAACAATTGCAAGCAAGAAAGATGAAAGCGATACAACTGTGCAATAAACCGTCCCTACAATGTGTTCAGTACGGAAGTACGAGAGATACTAAACAGATTCCCCTATAAACGAATAAACAGAAAATGAACACGAACAGAAACAACAGCGCATCTTTTGCTCAATCGCCAGGACTATTCAAAACTACATTACTTTGTCTTGATCAACACTTCCATGATGTAGAAAGGTGAATGTTCTGTTGTAACTGTATGAGTCCTTCCGAAATAGTTTGTTTTAAATATGCTCCAATCACTTCAATGGAAATAGAACGTTCTTTTTCCACGATGAAAAATGTTCTCTTTGACAAGCGACTGACTATGACAGTTGATACCTTGAAAAAAACATTTTGTTGTTGCTTGTAACCAAGGAAAGTAAGCTTAAGTACTTTAATTATGTAATAAGGAAATTATTAAGTACTTAAATATCTATTTTCTTTAATAATGAGTGATATTGTTCTCTATTTTCACTTTTAAATAAATGCCAATTTTAATTATATTACTGTCAATTTTCAGTCTTTTAAGTTCCCTATTGCCTGATTATTTTAACCGGAACAAATGCCTGGACTTTCGGGCTTTGATAATGAGCTTATTCGGTCCTGATGGTCTAGTACCAACCATATTTGCCTCGCAGACCCAACGTCGCGGATTCAAACCCTCCAGGATCGACAGGTACATATATTAGGGCGTATAATTCTAAGCACGGCTTCCTTCGGAAGGAAGTAAAGTTAATGGTCCCATGTCTTATATTTACGACACGTAAAATGATCTCAAGCCTCAAAGAAGAGGCCTCTGAGCAACATTTATCGATCGTTTCACACTTTATATTGAATGGTACGCTAAAGAACAAAGATGAGCATCCTTAAATAAAATAAACTTAAACCTAACCTAAAATGACGAGCATGGACATTTTTATTAATATAAGAGTAAGTATAAATTTTGTTGCACGTATTTTTTATTCGCTTAGCCCTGGAGATCAGACGGGAAGCGAACTGAACATTTTTGCGGTTCCTGCTTTTTGGGTAGACGAGTAAATTGATGACGTAGGTGCCCGAAAATAAGTATACAAACACGGTTACTCTGTCTGCAGATGCCGACATTACTTCTGTTTGTGAACATTTCACCGTTGGTTTAATAAGTTCACCGTATTAGTCACATTTTGTTGGTAAGGTGACTCAAATGCCTCGCTTTGTTGCGGTTTGCACAGTCCTGCAGGGCAGGGCGACAAAAACAAAAGAGGATGGGTGTGACTCATTGAAAGATAAATAGTACATCAGGCCTACCATCTTTATTCACTTATCTGCGGTAAACAGCTGTTGAGTGCGGTCTCTACTTGGGTGGGTGATCGTATGTGACGGGAGAAAAGGCATTTTATTAAGACATTACAGGTGCTGATACCGAAGCCTGCTCCCTCGAGGGGAGGCGAACAATGCAGGGCTCCGCATTTGTATGCTTTTCATTAAATAGTTAATTGTGACAGAGCTTCAAAAAAGATTATAAAAGAGTTAAAGATAAAAGAATTGGCAACACAAGATGTGTGTGGAAATAGCAGACTGTAGTAGGCATAGTATAGGTTTTAAAAAATGTAAACTTGTCATTAAAAAAAAAAGTATATGTTTATTTATATTTTCAATCACCTTGGCGCATAGTTTGCTAGAAGTAAATTTTCTGGTGCCTTGCATTCAGGTATGACTTAATTATATAGTAGCTTTAGTTCCAGGCCATATGCATATAAATAGTAATAATAAATAGGGCTTACAAAATATGTCCTTACCGCTCTTACGGGGTTTTACTTCTCGGCAGGCGGGCATGCCACAGTCGGCCGCGCCTCTGCTCCAACGCAATAATTTTGGTGGAAGCAAAAGAACACGAGTTGTGGGTTGGTTCAGTCACTAAAGAAAGAAACCACACACATGCTATGAATTACTTTGTTGCAGACAATGGTAAAGTTATTGCTGTATGTGCAGAAGACACCGATACTCCAACTTGTACTAATTTCTTCTAATTAGTCCTCTGTTAAAACCGTACTCGGAAGTTCAAGGATAAGCAGAAAGGCAGGTGACCGTGAGTGGAAAGGCGGACCCGCTTTAGCCAAAACGTGAAACCCCTGAGGTGAGAACATATTTTTGAGGCCCGAAAGTTGCAGAGGGGAAAAAACATTAGTGACCTGAAGGGTCAATGTGTCAAAAAACTTTTATTATATCACATAACTCAAAATGCCCTTTTACCATAATTCACAAATATGGCAAAAAGGTCTTAATTATTTGTGGTAAATATCGTTATATTCTCACAAAAATTGCAGGACATGCATAACTTAATCATGTGTACAAAACTAAATTTAATTTTGTCCTCTCTCTCTTCACTTGAAGCCTGATATAAAACCAAACTTTCTTTTTTTTTTATCAAAACTATAACACAGTTCAAATAAAGTCTTAACTAAGTTTGTAACTTAACTGTTTTCTTTAATACCATGCGGTCTGGTTTACTTTCCCCCGGAGTGTTTTGCCTATGGGCTAGAGCGCCGCTCGTTAGCCTGTTAGCCGTCTCTCGGTGATTATCTGTAGGGTAAAACAATAAAACAAACCAACCATACAACAATACACAATTCAATTTAAGAGGCGCATTACTTACCAAATTATCAAACGAGGTGTTGAAACTGTCCGCATTCATTCTCCACATATTTTGACATCTCTTTAGGAAATTATTCATCACTCGCACCATTCATTCTTCATTCATTCATTCTGAGAAATCCGGACAATTTTCTGACGAATATTATCTTTGAGCTCTTTTATGGTATGCGGGTTCGTCTTGTACACGACATTTTCTTATTTACCCCAGAAATAATATTCACAGGTTGTTAAATCGAGGGACCGAGGGGGCCACAAATCCCTACTAATAACTCTATCTTGTGTAAACACATTGTGAATTGCTCTTGTGGAATTATTCGCAGTGTGAGCAGTGGCAGAATCCTGTTGAAAAAATACATCATTACGCTACCTATCGGTTAATTCTCTGAAAATAGTGGTTAGTACTGTATTCACAAAAGTAACAGAATCAACTGTATGCTCAAACAATTGGTACCACTGTCGAATTAAGAAACGAGGAACACAATACACATGGGAAGCTGTGCTACAACTGCTACAGTCAGCAAGGTCAACAAGTAAGCAAGCAGACTTGCTACCCCTTCCACGACGCGGCAAATCGGTGGGGGCTTGCTCATAGGGAAAATCCCGCGCCGTAGGGGAAAGCATCACTTATCGCACTGTATAGCAAACAAAATAATGAAATTTGAATAAAAAAAGTGTCCTTTATTTGGGAAAAGGGTTGTTCCATTTATGATTTATAAAATTCGAAAAAAAAAGAAAATTCTCTCTTCAGAAATACACAGTTTTTCTCTTAGACAAGAATGTCCCATTAAAGAAGTAGTGTCTTCATCTAATCTTCTGTATGTTCGATGTTTTTCAAGGCAATACTTATTTGTAATTTTTAGGGTTTCTTGGTGGCATTTAATAGAATTGAACGTATGTTTAATGTGACTTTATATATTTTTATTTTAATAAAACTATTTATATTCTTTCTCTTTGAGAAACCCTGGCTTAAGTATACATTTGTTCTCCATTTCTCCCTACTTTAAACGCCTATTTTTCATTTTCCCCTCTCCCCATTCCGGACATTGTGTCGAATGTATAAAGTTAAACTCATTAACCGAATAAAAACTGCAATGTGATTGTAAAGCTGAACTCGGCAACCGCTATACCACGTGTGTACATTGATTAGCGGATAAAAAACAAACCAGAAAGTCTGTGTTTGTAAGATGAAAGAGCTGCATAAACCAGTTTGTTAAACCAGATCCTACCATTTGTTTTATTCGCAAACCTGAATAAACGCGACAATTACATTTTATCTCATAGCATTTTAGTAGTACGCAAGATTATTTGTAAACTGCTTTAGTGTCTTTGACTTTTATTACTTTACAAAAATTTCGCGAGTAGCTCTTATACGTTTTAATAAGCAGTTATTTTTTAAAGTTTTAACACCGGAATGCTGACTTTTTCAAAACTTTTTGGAGGAAGGGACTTTTATGATAGCTTCCTGGGTAACATTTCAGCGGGCCGCGTCAGCATTTTAAATGTTTACAGAGCTGTCCAATAAAGAATTATAATCTTTTTAAATGCATAATTTCTCGCGTTTACGTTTGACTTCATAATATTTTGTTAGCTTAATGCGTAATGTACACGTGGCATAGTTTCATTGTTATTGCTTCCGGTTCACGCCTGTCAGATGTGCAAGTTGAGACATATTCAGTTCCACCTATAGCAAAATGGAGGTGACAATATGCTGCACCGAAATTCTGCTTTCGTCTCAACAAATCTTCATTGAGATCCTATGCATGCTACAGGAAACCTATGGAGTGTTTGTTCGTTCTGGCCTTTAACACAGCTCGAAGATACAGAGGTGGACGAAATGCCTCTTTCCCCAATAGTTCCTTGATTTTACATTTGATTACGCATTCCTTTACAGATGTTGTTCAAAATAGAGACCCTGTTTCTCGATAAACAATTGACAACGTTTAGCCACTGTTTCACAAATGACACAGCGTAACTCGGGACTTGAATCGATTTTCACGAATGACTTTCGATCATCTGTTGCAATTGATGCATATTAGAAAATCACATGAGGTCAGGTCGCATGATTCTGCTGTACCATGACGGCCAATCCATTCATTGAATTCACAGTGCATGAAGTTCCTCACTACTGTGCCAAAATGAGGCAGCGCTCCACATCAGCTGCATATCGGCAAAACTGGGGGATGGTTTTCAGTTCTGGAATAATCACCATTTATAAAATCTGAAGATACCGGTCGGTGATAACAGTTTCTTAAAAAAGAGCTCCACATGTCACAGTTAAACCTTGGATCCCCGCTTCGCCGTAGATCCATAACACTGACCGTTTACTTAAATCGTTTGTTCAAGTTTCAGTTCGTTGTTGTTGAATATCAGAAAGGTGTTGTCAACAATGAAGCGTTCTTATTGTGCTTGTTGCACATAAACAGTTGTTCTGTGATTAATTCGCAGTTCATTGCAAGAAACTACTGTTACTATGTAAAGATGCAACCCCACACAATAATAAAGCATGACATGACCTCCGGAAAAAAAGAGCATGCTTGCCAATCCACCAGTTATAAACAAGGTATTCTTTTGTTCCTGTTATGACATTTGTAAATGTGTATAGAGTATGAACGAATATTGGGGAAGGGGATTTTCGCGCACGCTATAGTTTAAAATGTTTAAAGAGTATTTCAAAGGAAGAAGAAAACGTTAGCACCGCTGCTGTCATTGTGAGGGAGGATCGTCAAATAACATTAAGAAAACTTTCTGAAATCCTGAAAGTTTCACTGGATGCCATTCACACAGTGACAATTGAAAAGTTGCACATGAGACGTGTTTGTGCTTGGTGGGTTCTTAGGCAGCTACAGAATGTCTAATAGGTCAGAAGATGCGCGGTTTCTTTCAAAGGTAATCACTTGCTGCTGATAAAACTTGGCTACGTCATTTTGATCCTAAGAGCAAACAGCAGAGCTCCAAGTGGAAATCTCCAACATCATCATCAATAACAATAATAAATAAAGTGATTGATTTCTGTGGCGAAAGTTACAGTCATCTCGTTTATCGATGCTTAAGGAATGGTTTACTACGATGGTTCAAATGCACACACACATTTGTATTCTGAAAACTGTGCAAGGCCACATTTCCGTGCAACAAGATGGATGCTGCTCCATGATAATGTAGGACAGCACAGACCGCTACGGGTGGTCGAGGTCGTTAAAGCGCGGTCTCGTGAGCGGGAGGTCCGGGGTTCGATTTCCACCTTTTCGTTCGATTTCGTCCTCCCTAATAGAGTTCTTTTTAGGGTTTCCTCAGTCCTCATAAATGGCAAATGCCGGGGAGGTACCCTAAACTTAGACCTGGAACGGTTCCTTCATTAAAAATATATCCTTTCCCAATATATCATTTCATCCCATGTATCATCAGTGTCCATCGCCTGTGGGGCCTCAGTAGCAAACACGGGCGTTAAACACTATTAAAAAAATGAGTGCACATCCCACGTGTTGTTGCTGAATATGTCACAAAAAGGTAAAGTGTACCTGTTATCCTCCCTATAGTCCATATTTAGCCCCCTGTGGCTTTTCCCTTTTCCTAAAATTGAAGAAATGGCTTAGTTGGAGTCATTTTCCATCAAGAAGCAGTGATGAAGACTGCAAAGGCGATTCTGAAGCAGCTGTCTTTGAAGACTGTCAGAAACGCATATAGATCTATGAGAAATATAATCAAAAGTATGATGATAAATATGATCATTTTTAATAACTGCCCTTGTAATTTGTAAGTAAAAGTTTACTTGGCCTTACGGACAGGTCATCAGTGCGTTTCGTTTTAGAGAATGTGAAATCTCCTGTGTAATTAACTTTTCTCTGGCACCTTGTTATGATAATGCATGTTCACACGCTCAATACCGCCACGGGTGGCCGAGGTCGTTAAGGCACGGACTCGTGAGCGGGAGGTCTGCGGTTCGAATCCCGCCAGGACCGTCCTCCCTGACTGGGGTTTTTTCCAGGTTTTCCTCAGTCTTCATAACTGGCAAATGCCGGGGAGGTACCTAAACTTAGGCCTGGAACGATTCCTTCCTTAAAAAAAAAAATATATATCCTTTCCCAATTTATCATTTCATTTCATGTATCACCAGTGTCCACCGCCTGTGGTGCCTCAGTAATAAAAACGGGCGTTAAACACTACTCAAAAAAAAAAAAAAAAAACACGCTCAATTATATGCATCTGGTGATCATTTTATGTAGCATTTACATGTTTCCTTTATGTAAACCCAACGTTGTGTACCAGCCTTTACTTCTTCTGGAAATGAAACTAATGCTATCTATCATATAAAGCGGGTTTTCCCCCCTCAATTTACACTACTTTCATAACACTGGAATTCGCTCGACACATTCTACTAGAACATTAACTGACATTGCAGTGATTGAATTTGTAAAAAGGGGGGGGGGACAATTAGGAAATACAGGTCAGAATTGCACAGTCTCACCGAACTCAGGCCTTTGCATGGGTCACTAAGGTAGTTCATAACCGAATGCTTCAAGATCCGAAACTACATATGCAAGTTGTCCTTGAATTCAACAAACAAAATTGGAGGGATTGTAGGGTGGACACAGGCAAACATTTTGAAATAGGGAACTTTTGATTTACGTGGCCTTATTTCAATGTTATGATGCGTTTTTGATGTTGGATATTTGTATTCATGTCGTTATTAAAGCAATATCTGTCTATGATTTCTCTTCGCATTCCTGCTCGGGTAATGGGAAAATGTAATGATGATACACAGTAAATAGCATTTTGAAAATTATGGGTTTCTTGCTTTCTAAATATTGCTCCGTCTGCAAGAGTATTTCCGCTACTGATAACTCTGATTTTTAATCTGAATCACAGCCGTATGGTTCATTGGACCGTATGGAAAATAGATGTAGGTTATGAGTACTCGACAGTCAATTGTCTGTCATACATTCTAAATGCGTAATCATTAAAGAGTAATTTCGGATTACTGAAACTGTTTCTTATTAGGTAAGATTACCTAGCGTTGCTTTTATTATTCTTTGTATTTAATTACTAATAACGATTGAGAAGAATACTTGCCTTTGAAGAAGAGGCAGTTATAATGTTTTGTTTTTTTTTAATAAAATGTACAGTGACCTACAGTATTGTGTGCTTTTTTTTCATTACAAACTGAAGTTTCTTTCAAATTAGGTTTTTTTTTTCTTTTAATCCGAGCATTTATTACTAATTACTAATGATAGTATTTTACAGAGTGCAGGGAACTTAATCGCTAGACATGGTCATGTGTTATCAGATCGTGGCGTGCAGACTTGTTTTATTCTATTTCGCGGAATTTTGAACTTGTAGACTATAAGTTCCCTGCCTCAAAATGTTTGTCCGGTATATTATTTGTACGTTTGGGACATCAAAATGGATGTAAATGACAACTGAAGTATATCCGTTATACTGTTCACAGCGCACGCCCTCATCTTCTCTTGTCATTTGCCGTAACTTGGACATATTTAATACTAGGCGAACTCTTCTCAAAAGCTGTGTAAGATAGATATATGGATTTTTTTCTTTCCCCCCTCCCACTGTTCTATATGGGTGATGAAGATTTTAGTAGGGGCATTCAAAAGTTTTTGCAACTGCCACCTTCAAGACCAAGCAAAGGACTGAACTCGAAAACTTACACTCGCAGTCCTTCAAAATGTAATCCCCATCTCTCTCCCTCCACACAACACACAGGCATACACAGAAGTTGTAGACCATCAACCCAATGTCAAAAGCACTACGGTACTTGGACTGAGATATTGTCAACAGAGCTGAATTTATAACTTGAGCAAGGTCCTGTTCGTTTAAAAGGTTTTCCAGCAATGTAAGATTTTATTCAAGGAAATAGCCAGAAGTCACACGGTGAAGGTCAGGGCTGTAGGGTGGGTGGTCTGGACTTTGGCGACTTCCAGTTAACTCAAATGTGCAGCTGTTCTATGAGGTGACGCATTGTTGTGCAAAAGCAAGTCTTGAAGTTCCTGTCTTTGGAGATCGCCGCCTCAGCTCTTCAAATAAAGTACCCAAAATATGTGTCATAGTTTCATCCATTCGTTGCCATTCCTTCTGGCATACAGTCAACTTGATCCTTCATAGTTGAAGAAAACAGCGAACATTCGCTTCCGAGAACGAAAATCTTGTCGGAGAATAACTGGTGTTGGGTCATTCTCATTTACCACACGCAGATCTGAGCTTTATTTGGGGTGATATAATAATAAAACCAACTCTCATCCATCTGTCAACATTTAGAACCATTTGGAAGAAACATGCTCAGCAGTTTCCTACCACATTCCTTTCTTCTCTTCTTCTCTTCATTAGTTAGGGAATGCGGAACTCATTTTGCACAGATTTTTCGCAGCTTTAAATGTTCATGGAGTATACTGACAATGCTGCCAACACTTTCATACTTAGCATTTCAACAGTAATATGTCGATTTTCCTCGACCAAGTTTCTCACTCTTTAAATTGTTCTGTCGTTTACAGTTTCCCGAGGCAGCCTGAGGGAGGGTTGTCTTTCAGTCTCTCGCCCTTCTGCAAATGATCGAATCCATCTTGCAATGGTTTGAAATAAACACACTTGATCACCATGAACAGCTACCAAGTCCTCGTGGATCTTTTTCGCTCTTTCACCAGCTTATAGCATGTGGAAATGCTGAATGTAACGTTTTCTTTAGAAATATTCATGCTTTTTCACAGCTATTGACATAGAACTAACTCAACAGACTGCACGACAGTGACTGTGCAACTTTAAACTTGCACTTTTGTAAACTTAAGGTACATTAGTGCCAGCTGCGTTAGTTAACACTTCTATATTTTTGTAGATTATTGTCCAACAATGGATAGATTGGTTGTAAAACTTTTTGAATGCTTCTCGTAACTTATGCATGCATGACATTTCTGTGGGGGGGAAGAAGAAATAAAAATGCAATATGGTTTGAAATTGACATTAAATAGCGACACATTTTTAAAATTGTACTTTTGATTTAATTCATACATTTTTTCACCGGCGAGGTTGAGTAACATGTTTGCAAATTGATTTTAAAATCTGAGAAAGCGAAAATAAATAGTTTGTGAGAAAAGTGGACCAGAAGTATAAAAAGTGTTCCAAAAAGTTAATATTTTTCGGGTTTATTAAAATAATTATAAAACAATAACAATTAAGCTAGCCAAAATTTCAAAACAGTTTATAATTTAGAAATAATTTATTGATAAGCGGTAATTTTTTTCATTTGAATACACGGTTTAGTTTTTCACAAAACCAGGCTTGTATTTTGTTGAGGTTCAGCATGCAAATTTTCATTGTGTTCTCTACCTTAAAAAACGTTTACAGTTCACCAAAATCATTCAGTTTGTTATTTAGCGATGCTCAAGTATCAAGCGTCTGCAACAGTTAAATGGTAACAAATAAAATTAAGACGGAAGCAATTATTGCGTAGAGTTAAACTATCAAGATGGCGGGTTCAATGTTTGCCAGTATTCCGCGAAACTCAGTCAAACATGAGCATCACAAAAATTATGTACGAGTATGCTCTATGAATGAACAGAGGAGCAGCAGGGCGGAAAACCTTCGGTGTTGATGCTGTGGTGCAAGTTGCAAGAAGTCAACGAAACGGACAGGAAGACAACAACATTGGATAACGAGGCTGTCTTAGCGACTGTTGAAGCAAACAAGAGCGAGATTTATGAGGACGTGACGCAACAATTCGACGTTGGTGTAGAAACCATAGGCCTTCATCTTCATCAGCTGATGCCTGTTTTGCATTGTTGTCACGCCAGCAGAACCACCCCTTCATTGACAGGTGATGAAATGCGATGAGAAGTGAAATTTCTGCGACATCCCAAGACGCTGCTATTATTATTGGCAGTCCTTGACTATCCCGAAACAACCGAAACAACCACTGCACCAAAAAAAGATTATGTTCTGTCTGGTGGACTGGCATTATGAACTGCTGTCAGCCCAAACAATGTACGTCATTGTACACTCTAATTATGAAAGTCTGTCACGCAGGATTCTCAACAAGTTGAATTTGCCAAGGTTATTACAGAACGCTAGAGCAGAGGATGCAGAAAAAACAAATAACACTGAGTACTTGCATATATGTTTATATTTAAAAAAACATAACTTTCAGGCTTAAAAGTATATGCTTTTCCCATATCATTATTATTTTATTCACTTGTTATATCGTTAGCTTAACGTTTCCAACTGCACTTAGTTGAATAACAACTAAAACTGAATGTGATTAACATTTAAGCTACATAGTTAATTTTAAGCTTACGATTGCTTGTTTTTATGTGCTCCGAAACCTTTGTTGATAGAGTACATACACCACTACTTGAGATTTGTATATTGCTCTGTATCGCTCCAGCATTCTGCGGAATTCGGCTGTTTCCGCTGCCGTCGAATACTCAAGCGGCAGGACGGCCGCTGTCTGTAAGGATATGTCCGAAAATTATTCCTCCAAGAGCATGAGCATACTTTTCCTCCATACTCCTTCATATGACACCAACGAGTTTATCGCTTGGCGCGAATACCCAATTATTACTCTAACAATAAGAATCTCCCCCATATGTCACATCTCCCCCCGGATCATTTTAATCGGCCTCCTGGGCTATTTAAAAAAGTCGGTTTTAGGTGTACCTCCATAACCCCATGGTTCGATTTCCTTGGTTTTCAAAAACTATTTTTTTTAATGTCAACTCGTTTATCGAGTTTCGTCGAGGAAAAAAAAAAGTTGCGACTGTTAAAGGGATTTTTAAATTTTCGCTTTAGGGTAACCCCATCTCCAATGGTTCAATTTTGCTGGTTAATAAACTTGATGCATCGTTTGTTGATTGATAGAGATCTGAAGAAATTTTCAGGGTACAATCGCAATAGCTTCATTTCTTCGGAATTTGCTAAAAAGCTGAAAACTAAGGTGCCTGCACTTGTAATTCTTTTACATGATGATAAAAATCGCTTACAGCTAAGATGGCTCGTGAAACAATTATACATTTTGGCTAGAATACTTTAGCACACCCACCATACTCTCCAGGCGTTGCCCGGTCAGACTATCAGATTATAGTGCTTAGAACTGTCTCTTCTGAAACAGACAGAACCTTTTGTTCACCTTATACTGCTGACCGGTGCCGTTTTCCAATTGTTACCCCCAAAACTCGTTAAGTTTCGAACATGAATAGTATAGAGAAACATTTAACATAACTTTAAGATAAACTTTTTTCCCCCTCACTCTTGTGAGCTCTGGAAACCCAGCTATGCCAACAAAAACGTAACGCTCTTGCATTAATCTTGACGTTTCGATCTTAAAGTAAGTTAAACAAATAAAGGTTTGAGTCGCACGAGATAATGGCTCTTTGTTAGCGATGCCTTGCAGTGTGAGAACCGTAGTGACCGCAAAGTCGGTCAGACTGGCAGCGGCGCACGAAGAAAAACACGAATTGGGCAAAGAAAGGAATCAATCTAAGACATTCCGGCCGCAACTTTTTATGAAATGCCACAAATACAGCGGCGCCCTGGGCGAAAACCGGCGCCCGCGGTCAGGGCAAAGCTGGGCCTCTACACGCTTCTTTTTATTTCATAAAAACCACAATAAACGAGATTTGGGGGGGATTCTTCAGTAGTGTCGGCTCTCGCAGTCACACGTTTTGCTTACTTTGCTGTATTTTACTATCAATTTATCGTAGTTTAAAGTCACGCCTTTAATAAAAACTAATGCTGCTATGTTTATTTATTAAAAGTATATACAATTAGCAAATCTTCATAAACTAATTCTAAGCCTTAAAAACGCCTGTCTCGGTCTGCAGGGGTTTTTTCGTCTTTTTCTATAAAGCGTTTATTTTATGTTTTTCCTGAATTGTAATGATGGACACCTAGCTATAAGATTTATTAAAAAATTAATAATCTTTATAATTTTTAAACATGATTTACCTGCATCTTACTAAGGTTGTATAATTTCGAAGTAAACTCCCCCCTCTTCTCTTATAACGGGTTTTAGCTTCTGAAAACAGTCCTGATGCGTTCATAGAGTTTAAAAATGTCAATTGTGCTTTGATTTTACGTGCAATTATTCTTATATTGTGCTAACTGTATATAATCCTGTCAGTATTGTTAAATGTATATGGTGTACAATCAATAACACCTTAACTACACAATATCTATAGTTTTGCTTTAATCTATTCACAGATACGTTATTTTTTTTCGCTAAAGTGCTTCTGCTACCTTTTCTTTTACAGAAAATGTTCTATAAGGATAATCATAATATATTTTTACAACATAGCTTTAGTCATTCTCATAATTTTGATAATCTTTCTCAAAGTAGTCCCCGTTGGGTGCAATGCACCTGTCCCAATGTTTCTGTCAGTCTTCAGATAACTGCTGATAACTGTTTTTGACAGATCCTTCAGAATCGACTCTGAAACCTTCACCGCTGCTTCTGGTGATGGAAAATACCTCCCACGAATGCGTGTCTACAATTTGGCGGAAAGGAAAAGTCACACGGGGCTAAATTTGGACAATATGGACGATGAGGACATACTTCACATTGATTCTTGCCAAATATTTAGGAGCAATATTTGCGATGTCCGGCCGTGGTTCAACATTCGGCTTCTTGCTTGGAAATGTGACCTTTTGCTTATGATATGGCTTTGCAGAGTTTTCAGGACATCTTTGTGGTTAACCCAGTTCCAGTTGTAGTGCTTGCACACACTTCCTTGTATAATGAAAGACCATACACAACTTTCCGAGCAACCACTTTGACTTTTGTGTGTGTTGGTAATAATGTAGATTTCACAGAGAGCTTGCTGTTTGCTCTCAGTATCGAAATGCTGTAGCTAACTTTCATTATGAGTGATTGTCTTTTGAAGAAACCCCGTTTTCTTCAACTGCATGCTAACATCCTTTAGTTAGGGAATCAGCGGAACCCACCATGCACAAACATGTCTAATTTCCAATTTTTCATTTATCAACGTGGGTGGCACCCAGTGAAATTGTCACAATTTCAGAAAGTGTTCTTGGTGTTGTTAGATGATCCTCTCTTACAATGACAGCAGCAGTGTTACTGTTTTCTTCTGTTAGAGCACCTTCGAAATTGGTGGTCTGCCTTCTTTAAACACCTTAAACCAGCTGTGCTGCAGGGAAGAACGAACTATCCAAACGCTGCCTCCTGTACACTGCATACGTCTCAGCTGAAGATATTGAGACGAAAGCAGAATTTCGTAGCAGCTATTGTCATAGCGCTTCACCTCCATGAACATGTGTCAACTTGCGCACCTCTCACAAGCGCCAGCAAGAAGTGACAACTACTAAACCAGTACCACGTGTTTGTAAAAAGGTATGATCATAATTGAAAAGTGCTTGTATATAATGTTTCTGGAATCTCTCCCTTGAGGTTCCAGCAGTAAACAGTAGCCCATCGTCTTGAATATCTGTCTCAAACTGCTTTAAATATTTATGGAACCTTTCAACTTGTTGTTCACTAATAGAACAAAGGTTTTGGGGACTTACTTTGTAGTCAAGTTCTTTGCATGCGTCTGAATTTATCCACAACATCTTTATACACTGAAGACTTCTTGTTGGAAAGAAATTTTGTTATGACTTCCCACGCTGCGTTTTCTTTTGCATCCATCGCGGATGAATGTAATATCAGTACCATTAAATGTTGCTTTTGAGAGGGCTGAAAATGTTTATATCGTCCACGTAAACTGTTTCGTTAACCCAAGAGGTGGGCTGAATCGCTTGTGAAAGACTGATGATGCTTTCGTTTACAGCGCTCTTGCAACCAGCTTAGAAGTGCTCCTTAGGCGGCCAATCTTTCTGAACCCAGTGAACGGTCCCGTGCCCTGCTGTCACAAGTAAAACACGGACATTTACGTAGTCGGGTTTTGGGGTGGGCAGTGGCGGCTAGTGCTCATTTTAGTTGGCGGGCCAGAACTTACAAAACTAACATCCCACAAAATCCACGAACATGAATTTCTTACATTGCTCAGCAAAAATATACTGCCAAAATATTTTTTAGTGACCGAAAGTAATTTTATATACTGATATTCAATTTTATTTAACGCAAAAGATTCACTACACGTTTGCTAAAATAAATAATTCGCCTTCACTTGGGTTTCTCATTGCATTTCAGATCTTTGTTATGTACTTTTGTTCAGAAACAAGAATTAATGTCAGCAATAATACTTACGGTGCAGCACTAAGTGTTCGCGACTTCACTATTTTTTTTTTCATTACGATGTTCAACAAATCGGTGAGAGGCAGAAGTGCCAAAATTGTCTATTTAATCTCATAAGACATCTCTCACTAATCATTCAGGCCTACTCTAATTTATGGTAATGCTGGTTCTTTCAAAAACGTAATATTGTTTAAGGATATGTTAGTTGAGTTGTCTTTATAATGGAAGAATGTCTTGTTGTTCAGATTCTTCATAAGCCATTGGCGCGAAAGAGCGAAAAGCTGATGGGAAGTAATAACGTTAACCTCACACAAATCGCTTAGAAGAGCTCTTGATGCAAGCGCTACGATAGGGAGGACAGGCTCGGAGCGAATGTGCGTGAAAAGTTCCTAAGATTCAGCGATCCCTCCCCTCTCATCCCCTTGTCTACCAGCTTCATAACAGCTCCTCTTAAACCGAAACATTCTGTCGTGCTAAGCCTGAGCAAAAGGAGAATGTGCCTGGCTCACTCTCTTCACACATAAAGTTGTCCGATTCACAGAAGACGTTTAGACCGCGCGCCTCTCTTTTATACTACAATGCAGGTGCTGAAACATTCTGCGTTTGTGTCTATGAGATTTTATAACCGTTTTTGAGTAGACAATTCATGCAGAAATTGTTTAAAGGTACTTACGATTCAAAATCAAAGGAAGGGCACGTGCCCTTTAGCGCGAGCCGCCACTGGGATGGGCATTAACATATTGCTGACTTAAAGGATTAATTAGAAATGCACTGCAGGCTTCTTGGTGGCGCCTAAGACAGCACCCTCCTTTTCCCACTCCTACTTTTCATTGTTCATTCTTGTTCCTTGTTTCTCCCTTATGAAAGGTCTTCTAGAAACTTGCAACATAATTTCAAAGTAACTACACCTTACTGTGCTTCGAGAAAACAAATAGAAATGTATCTCTATGTTATACAATTCTCTAAACAGTTATTACATTAGCGTACATGGTCAATTTCCAAACAGTTAGTATGTGCTTGGAAAAATTTATTTCCTTTGAAATTAGCGGACCTCCTGCTAAGCCTCCCCGCTCGTGTGTACGCGCTTCATGAAAGTTCTGTTTTTATTGTTTCGAAACAAACACGGGTTTTTAGCGAATTTCAAAAGAATGTAAGCTATTGCGGTTGTTAGCATGAAAATATTTTTGAAACATTTCTTCATATCTCCATCGATTCTACTTATTAGGCACCTAAAGTGACGATGAAAAATTGTATATACAGAGGGTGCCAAAAAAGGTATACACACTTCAAGCAAAGAAAAAAACTGTGTTAACATAACAAAACTGAATTCACTCAAACAGAAAATGATGAACACTAATCATCTTAGACTTTCAGTTACAACAGTTGCTCAAAATGCCCACCATCGGCGTCGATACACTTCTGAGTACGTTGAACTACTGATTGAGCAACATTTGCAAAATGTCCTCAGCACATGCCGTTTCAATTTCTTCCTGAAGTGCTGCCAGTGTAGTTGGTAATCTACGGTATACAACATCCTTAAGAGTTCCCCATGGGTAGAAGTTCTACGGCAGTTCTGTTCTGTACACACGTCTCCATTGCCTTTGAACTTCAAGAGCATTTTCAGTTTTTCAATACCACTTCAAAATTGCTTTTCGCTGTTCAAACGGTAATCTTGGTTCCATTTTGTGGTAGTAACGCTAGCATTACGTAATGTGAGTCACATCTGTTTACAGAACATCATACGATAATCTTGACTTCATTTGTTCAGTGTTGATTTACCTGTCACGTAGCGACGCTATCACAATGTATGTGAGTCACATCTGTTTACAGAACATCATACTACACATTCCTGTTGTTTTTCGGTCCAAATTTGAAATATATTAAATAGATATCTACTGTGAACGTGTGTGTGCATTTTTTGGCACCCTCGGTATATGTATACATATGCGTTTGTGTCTATTAATGCTCTAGCGGTCGCAATTTTTGTTTTTTCTCAACAAAATTCGGCATGTAACCATCAATTAACAAACGATTCATCAAGTTCTTTAACCAGAAAAATTGCACATTTGGAGGAGGGATAACCTGAACCACTGTACCTGAAAACAGAATTTTTGTGATCGCCAAGGACATCGATTAAGGTGGCCTGGAGGCAGTGGTGGCATACGTGGAACTTGTTATTGTAAGGGTTAATAACTGGATATTCCCATCACTCGAAAATTCGGTGTCATATGAAAGAGTATGGGGAAAATGTTCTGCGCAGGCACAGGGAGAATAATCGAACTTCACTTACAGACAGCGACCGTCCTGCCGCCTCAGTATTCGACGGCAGCGAAAAAACTGAATTCCACAGACTGCTGGAGCGATACGGAGCGATGTACAAATCTTAAGCGATAGTGTATGTACTCTATCAACCTTGGTAATGTAAAGTGTACAATAAATGCAGGGGGAGAGAACACAACGGTTTCGGAACACAGAAAAACAAGCAATCGTACACCTAAGACTATTACCGTAAATGTTAATCACATTGCGTTTTAATTGTTATACAGCTAAGTGCTGGAAACGTTAAGCTAACAATATAACACGGAAATAAAATAATAATGATACAGGAAAAGCATACTTTTGTCTCATTTCTCGTTGCGTTTTGGAAATAATGAATTCTAGTAAATATTATGTGCTAGAAATGTTAGTATAAATAGCTGATAATTAAATTCGGTTTTTTGTAAAAATTAACTCTTTTTCCTTTGAAGGATCTGAAACACGCGGCATTAAAACACAGTTCTTTGCGATAACAAAAAGTTGAACAGCGCTGGTCGATAGTGACCTCTTATGATAGGAATGTCAACACTAACCCTTCCGCATCATGTCTAAGAGATCTGCTTATTTTTTATCTGCCCGCATTTTTGCGTTACTTCACCGCAAATTGAGTTAGAATGTGACCAATTGCTGAGGTGGGGGATCCCCTCCTTTCTCTATTACTAATATCAATGCGATTGCTGTAAAAAGCAAAAGTGATTGAATCAGCGGTCTAAACCGGACTTGGACCGTTTATTCTCACGCCACGTTTCGTACCGTACGTGCCGGCGTCATGGTAGTGCCTAACAATGAGTCATTATCTTCTCTTTTGTTCTTCCGCTGTCTCTCGTTCCACAAAGCAAATGGCGTCTTCAATACTTTTACAATCGCCGGGAACATGTAAATTCTGAATAATCGGGAATAAAATATTCCCTTTTGGCAATCATTTAAGTTTTTCTTCTTTTCTTTCCACTTTCCCTCCCATTTCCTCTCTCCTTTTAACCCATAGCTATTTTTGAAGAAAATATATCACAGAGGAGGTTTGATATGAATACTTCGAGTTAGCTGTCTGTTACGGATTTTAATCTAATGAAAGGTAACTTTATTCCTAACAAACTCGGACTCCTTTTGATTAGATCAGGTTCTGCAGCAATAAAATCACCAATTTGTTCTTAAAAAGTGAGGGTTTTAAAAAAGAATGAACGAGAATATCATGAAAAATTAAACAAGAAAAGGTTAAATATGATCACAATCGTAATGTTTATTACGAAATTTCGTTCTTCTATGCTATAAACAGCATTAGTAATTATTCCTAGAAGTGTTTTCGATATTCATTGTTTCAGTTCCTCACGTAATAGATCCACTAAGAAATACACTTACTCTAAGTACTGCCGAATTAATTTCTAGCATTCTAGAAGGCCAAATGTTCAGAAAATTCCTAAGATGCTTTGCAAAATGATAAGGCCAATTGCGAAACTCGACATGTAAAGAGAAAAGCTGAAATCAAATATATTGTAACTTAAGAACATCTGTCATATTATTAGTTACAAACAAATGTTTCAAAGACTGCTTGCTCCTTAGCTGCAGAACAGCTCGGTCATATAAGTTCATGTACTTATGTTCGCATATGTTTGAAATTTAATTTTTTCTCTCTGTGTGACGAGTTTCATCAGTTGGTCCTATTGCAACGCCCCTTACTTACAAGATCATCAAGTGTGATGCTTAATAGTGCTTTTTGCTGTATTGAGGAGTGACATGGAGCGCCGTCTTGCATAAAAATGGTTTTGATTTATGAATCTATAATACTGATACGAGGGCAAGCCATTAATTAAGTTACAAATTGATGGATACTACATGTTTGAATTAGTCTGGTGGCAATTGGTAATATTCGATGTTTACAATAGCGAAACAGCAATTGCAATATGGCGACGTTTCTGAACGAGTGTAAATTTTCGATCAGTGTTCCGCTGTGCGATTTTGGTAGGCAAAATGTATGGAATCAAAGAATATTCATAAAAAAATGCTTCCCATATACGGTGAGCAGTGCCTGTAAGGGGAAGCTGTTAACAACTGGGTGCAGAAGTTCTCTGAAGGGCGTGCACCTATCAAAGACGATCACCGCGTTGACCGCCCAACAGAGCCAGCCACAGAGGCGAATTTGCAACGTGTTGAAGACTTAATCTGAGCAGGGTAACTATAGACACTATAGTCGCTGCTATTGATTGTTCACACAGCATCGCCTACCTCACAAAGTCTGTGCACGATGGGTTGCCGCGCATGTTGACCTCACAACACAAAATACAAAGAATGTGTCTGACATTACAGCATCTCAATAGCTACCACGAGATAGGACACAATGTACTAAGACAGGTAATGAGCATGGTTCACCTTTACTAGCCCGACACAGAGTTTACGTAAATACATTCTGCGTCGCCTGCGTGGAACATAAAAACATTAAAGTGACATATTCGCTGGGAAAGTGGTGCTCACAGTATTCTGTGATCATGAAGACACTGTTAACCGCATCCCAGCCTCAAGGGTAAATCGTAAGTTAATTTATTCCATCAATTTAACTTATTCATATACTCATGTGCATAGTACATTTGCTAAAGCCAGTATCGATATTAACAGTTGCCATAGCAACGTCGCCAATTTCATGGATTGTAATTATTGCACCTTCAGAATAAAATCAAATAGTTCCCTTGCAAATAATTACATATATGTTTAAAATTTACTCATTTCAGAAAAAGCAATGTTCTTTTATCTTCTACTTTCCGTGCTGTCGAAACCAGAGTTTCATTTCGATATTAGCGGAGCAAATTCAACAATGAACTGTTTAGAAAATTCTTTCTGCCTCCAATTTTGTAGGCTGGGTATGGGTTATGACGCATGCGCAGAACGTTACCGCGCGTCCTTTTCTAATTCGTCCCCTACTGCGATCGGTACAGCTCTGAAGGCAACGGCTGTGAAATTAAACGAAAGAATCTGCCTGGGCGTCATTCTTAAATAAAAATATCTTGTTAACATTAGCCTTTGAACTTTATGCGAGAGGTGTGGATATGTCATAAACAGGCCTTGCAAACTAGTGAAGGTATTTTTTAAACAAATGAGTATGGTTCAGGCGTTTTATACAATTAAAATAACACACTGTTATTTTGAAGTTGTGTTTAAAATATACAGCGATTTTCAAAAGTAACACATAATTTGTTTTACACATGAATTTAAGATTTTAGGAAAAAATGCAAAGACACATTAAATAATATTACTTAAATGGATTTATTTTATAAATGCGAATCCTTTACAAAGTCGTTGTTGAATTAATTATAACGTCATCGAAGAACATTTAAAAATTAGAACTGTAATTTTTTTTCAAATTTTCTGATAGAGCGCCTTCATTTTTATCACCACATACTGCCCACACCATTCAATAAAACTCTCACTCCAAACTCCGCTTCATACTTCCGGATTTTTCCTTCATTGTCACATACAATGGTAGATTAGGAAAAATTGTCCTCCCTAACCACAAATTTTGGTACGAAATGTTTAACACACACTATAGTTTCACCAATAACTTCAAAATTTGCACAGCATATAGCATTTATCCATTTCTCGTTTAATTACTACTATTTGGGACATTTAAATATGGTAGTATGCGGTACTCTGCCATAAATAGAACATACAATAAGACCAGCCCATGTGCTACTAAGTACGTTGTATTGTACAAGTTCCCGGTGTAATTTCACTAAATCAATATTAATTTGATAAAAAAAAGCAAAAGAATTAACACGCTATTTTAATTTACTTCAAACATAAACCACTGTAATAAGCCGAGTAACTGCAACGAACTAAATAAACAAAACCATGCGATTCATAATCCGAACTTCAATTTCCGCCATTTTGTATACTATCGGTACTTGAATTGGGGTCTGGGTAATTTAATAGCTCTTGGGTTATGGTGATTTCGTTGTTCGACTATCGTGGAATGGTTTATCAAATGAAGTCCCTCCAGTTAATGGAGAGTATTACAAGACTGGACGAATGCTTCCGACGAAAACCCCTCAGCTGCATGCATTTGGTTGGCGCGTATTTGCAACCTTATTGCCCAATATTTGGAAGAAGACAAAATCGAACATGTATCCCACCTTCCATTAAGCCTGCACCAGGCTTCGAATGACACTTTTCTGTTCCTTTGTTGCGGGGCCAGCGATGATACCAAACTTATCGTATGTGCTGTTTATTATCAAATTGATCCACGTCGGTGCTGGTGGTGTAGTGTAATCATACTTACCTCCTAAACCCAAGATCGCGGGTTCAAACCCGACCAGGACCGATGGATTTTTTTCGGGCGTAAAAATCCTAAGTATGGCTTCCTTCGGAAGGAAAGTAAAGCCGTGGGTCCCGTGTCGTACATTTACGGCACGACAAAGAACCTCAAGCCTGAAAGAAGAGGCCTCTGAGCAAAATTTGTCGGCCGTTTCACGCCCTGAATTGAATGGGACGTTGATGACCTGAGATGTTAAAGAGCGTGCATAAATAAATCAATCAAATCAAACAAGCAAAACTGATCCACGGTTTAATGGATAAAACTAACTTTTCCATAAGTCACGACCAGGAAAAAAAAGGCTCTCGCGTGTAGTAAAATAACCCTTTAGGATACTAGGATGGAAAGAAGTGCAAAATATGGCGTTCACGGACCCGATGCCCGCGGATTAACAATACGCTTTCTTCAGCATCGCGAGTTTCTGTTCAAATCACGCGTCCCTTTCAAGGGTGGAGGGGAGAATCATGACCTATACCAAACGCTATGTTCCCCTCCGCCATGACCTGCGCTTTATCGATCAGCGCCGTCTCGACGCTTATGGTGCAATTTCCTTGCTTTTGTCTGTGAGGGTGCCATTTCAGCTTTACTGAGTCGCCATTCTCCTCTTAGAACACGCAGTTCGTGTCAGCTTATGCATGAGCTTGTTTCAATCTCCTTGTGAGAAATTTTCATCTAGAAAAGCATGCATTCAATTGAAGTTAAATAATAAAGGCAGCATGTGCATCAGACTTTTCAGTAAATGTTTCTCAAATGCATGAATGAACTAATTCGATATAATAAAGCCTCGAATTACAGCCGATCAAAAACATATTGAAAGTTTATGTACATCGACGGCAATTGTTTTCTCAATATATTGACTAGACTTTCAGATGTTTATGTAGTCTTTATTATTATTGTTATTAATGTTATTATTATTAATATTAAAGGAAGATTTTCTATAACTAGTTCGTTCAATACATTTGTGCATATTATTGAACACGTAATAAATATGAAACTGGTGATTGGGTGTTACCCATTGGTAATCCCAGACGTCTATTACATTATCTGTTGAGTCTTCTATTAGCACGGTCAGATGAAAGATTTGTGGGTATCTGTACTATTAAAGGGTAAGCATGTTGTACAAACGAACTGTAGCCTTTTATACCCTGTGTTCAGTTTTAAATGTTGCTTCCTTTTTTAAATTACCAGCTTCATTTGAAAAGTTTTTAGAATAAAGTACAAAATGACGGCATAGCTTTTTGAAAGTATTCTTATTTTTCAACATAATCTCCCTTGACACTAATGCACTTTGTCCAGAGATGCTCCAAAGCTTTTATCCCATCACAAAAGTCAGATTCTTTTAGTCCTGCAAAATACGCCTCAACTGTTGATTTAAGTTCTTCGTCGGATGAAAATTTCTTTCTATCATGAACTTTTCTCAGTATAGGGAATAGATGAAAGTCCGATGGAGCCAAGTCAACGAAATAGGGCGAATGTGGCAGCAAATCTCCCCAATTCACCGATTTTTACAATTTCAACTACACGAGAACTGTCTTCATGCAAGATGATTCTTCTTTTCTCGCGTATTTTTTGTCTTCAGTACATCCGAAAAGTTAGTGTAAAACACTTCAGTGATATATGTTTCAGTAGAAAGATAATAATCAATTTGCAGTACACCCTTGGAACGCCAGAAAACGATGCCATAATCTTCCCGGCCGATTTCACACATTTGGCCTTATTTGGCAGTGGAGAACCGTGGTGCCTACATTGTTTACACTGGTGTGTGGTTGTGCACCCACTATCACAAATCCACGGATCTCTCTGAAAACGGGTTATTGCTGAGATACTTGCGCTCTGATTCGGTTTTGATCGTGAGTCAGTAGTCGCGGCAGCGTTCTGCTGATAATTTTTTCATACACAAAATTTCCCTCAAAATGTGACACACGCATTCCCCTGAAGTGCTCAGAACATCAACAATTTCAGACACATTTTATCGGCAATCCTCCAGAAGCACGACTTGCCGATTGTTTCTGACGTCATGATAGATTTCGGCCATCTTCAGGGCGCTTTAAATCTTCGTGGTGCATACGGAAACGGTTGAAAATAATGGTGCAGGATCCCTATGTGTGCTTGTCAAATCTGTGGGGTCATTCCGAGAACTTTTCAAATGCATCTCATTTACGAAGGGACTTTAACCCTCGAGGCATAGATAAACGGTGTTGGCCATTACTTTCTTTTGCGGACACTGTTCATTTTGGGGGCAAACCGGCCACCTCTAATTCTGGATCAAGATAGTGACATGGGCATTGCATGTGTGTAATCTGCTGGACGAGATATGGAACAATTTTGATGTGGGTATTGCTGCTTCATTTTCATCTGGTGTGTATCTCTTGTGTGTAAACTTAACTAATTGTGACTCTCCACCATACTTCCATGTTCACATTCGGTGTTCAATTATTTGTCTTTGATTCACAATAAATTACTCAGAAATGCTATATCCTCAGCATAATGCGCAATAATCAGGTTATATGTTGTAAAGTCATACGAGGCGTGTCCGGAAAGTAGGTACCGGTTTGGAAAAAAAGGCATTTGTTTTCGCAACATTTATTTGTACATGAAAAAGCATTCCGTAACCTATTTTTGATATAGTTGCATCCATTGTTCAGGCATTTGTCATAGCGGGAAATCAACTTTTGTATGCCCTCTTCAAAGCAAGATGCCGCCAGTGAAGGGAGCCACTGCTGAACACCGTTTATTGCGTCGCTATCGCTGTCAAAGCGCCTTTCTCCGAGCTCACGTTTCATGTTCAAGAACAAGTGGTAGTCAGATCGGGGCTGTATGGTGGGTGATTGAACTGCTCCCAACCGAATTGTTCAATATTGATTTGTGTGACACTAGCAGAATGCGGACGTGCGTCGTCATGAAGCAACAAAATGCCTTGACTGAGCATTCCACGCCTTTTGTTTTGCATTGCGTGCCGAAGATTTCTCAATGTTTCACAGTATCGTACCGCATTGATGGTTGCATCTTTGGGAAGGAACTCAACAAGTAGAATTCTCCGTCTGTCCCAGAGCACAGTGCACATAAGTTCTGACAACGTTGTTTTGCGGATCCTGTGTGCCTCCACTCCATCGACTGTGTGTTTTGATTCTGGAGTGACGTGACAAACCCAAGTTTCATCACTGGTCGCTATCCTGCTTAAGAATTCATCTCTCTCATCCCGCATCGGGTAAGAAATGTCAAAGTACTGTCAAGTTGCTTCGTTTTGTGGACATCCATAAGCATCTTCGAAACCTAACGGGAACATAGTTTGCGATCATTTAAGCGCTTTGTGACAATCTCAGTCACAAGTTTTTGTAATTTGTGGAAACACATTACAAAGCATTCTTATTGTGAATCGTCTGTTTTCACGAATTGCCTCATTCACTTGTTTAACGAAACCATCAGTGACAACAGAAGGCCGCCCTCTCCCTGCTTCGTCAGGAGCATTGGTTCGTCCATCATTGAATTGTCTAGCCACTTTCTCAACATTCCGTGGGTCACTACATTTTCACCGTAAATCTCTACAAGTTGACGATGAATTTCAGCTGACTTAACATTCCTTGCGTTCAAACACCGTATTATGGAACGCACTTCACAGTCGGCGGGATCAGAGATTGTCTTAAACATTTCGAACGATCACAAACAACTATAAACACAACACGATTCGACTGTAATGGCGTCAGTGGACAATGAACCAGAGAGACAAGTGCGCATGCGTGGAACTGCGAAACTAGCGTTGCGGTGGCGGTAGAACGAAATGGTACTTACTTTCCGGACACGCCTCGTATATACGAGAATAGATTGACAAGTCCTGTATAAAAAAATTCGAAAACAAAAATTTATTTCTCAACTTAACCTCTTTTAGGCTCAGTACATTTGGTGCAGCGAGATTCCAATTTTTTATTCCCTCAGAAAAAAAAATATTTCAAATTGTGCACAGTTCTCATTTACAACGCAGATAATATCTTCATTCGACGAAACTTTCTTCCCCTTAGTCATTTTTTTTAAGTTAGGAAAGAGAAAAAAGTCACATGGGGTCAAATCAGGGGAACTATTTCGAAGCCCAGCTCATACACTTTTGCTATCGCAACGGCCATGTGTGACAAGACGCATTGCCCTGGTCACTGTTTTACCCTTTTCTAAATAGTCAACCATGATGAGAATTGTCAGACCCGCCCCCCCCCCCCAAAAGTTTTTCTCCCTTTTCTCGCCGGTTTTAGCTCGGTGCACTTTCTCCTTCGCCAACCCTCTGTTTTGTCTCCGGATCCAAGTTTCGTCTACTGTCATAAAACGTCGCCAGAAGTCATTCGGATTATGCTGTCGCTTTTCCAAACACGAGTATGAAATATCATTCACCGAGGTTTTTTGGTCTGTAGTCAACAAACACGGCACCCATAGCGTACTCAGCTTCTTCATATGCAGGACATTATGTATCCGTTCATATGAGAGGTCTACCATCTCGGCATTATCACGGATCTTAACGCGACGGTTTCCTATCACAATACAAGAATTTTATCGAGCATTTCTTTAGAAGAAACCGCAATCGGGCGTCCGAAACGTGCAGCCATGTTTAAATTAATTTATGCAATAATAAATATTCTTGAATGTGGTGCAGTCTTGCTTCAGCTCAGTTTGTATTTCGGCCGCAGTGCACTTTTAAATAAAACATTTTATCACAGCACGATACTCGCCTTTATCAATTTCTACTAACGATCACTTTAGATAGCTGTCAACAAAAAACTACTTGTTGCATCTGTTGGAATGTTTGAACAACACCGCTACAAGAATCACTCTTACCAACCCTCTTGCCGCTTAACAAAATTACCTAAAATTTACCAGACGTATCCACATTAGATATCTGATATACAGTAAAGTGTTTTTGTGATTATAACTACAAAAATTCACGTTTTACACAATAGGGACCATTAGCAAGGTAGATTTTTATTATTCTGTATTAAGTATCTAAAACGTTTTTTTAATTTTACAGATGCAGGCCATCATGTCAGATTTCGTCGAGTGTCTTTTCTGTGTTCAAAAAAAGCGCAAGCAAATTAATTTTTCTCCGTAAACATCAAGAGCAATATCACTAATACAACAATATGTGCTCCTAATTAGTACAGAAAAGCATGTAAGTATATCTTCAACTTTAGCTAATAAAGAGATAATATATGAAAATGTTTAGATAGGATGGAAAGAAGCATAAGCTTGTTCTTTGTCTGACTTATGTATCATTACTGTAATGTCGTTCTTCCACTTTTGAGACAAATATGTTGACCGAAGATTAGCAGTGTGCCTGTATGTGTATCTATGCAGGCTGTTTCAAAAATACTTTTACAAACGGTGATAGCACTTTACTCACACCGAAACAGGGAGGAAAAAAAAAAAAAGATCCATATAAACATATGCCCGTAAGTTCTTAGTTTTTGAGTTATTAATGAAAGTTTGCCAAAACAAGAAAAAGAAGGGGGAAAAAAAGAGTTCATTATTTGTAAGGTTTTATTGCTGCTTTGTGCCCATTTCTTTTAAGCTGATAGTAATAGAATTTAAATGTATGCTACGAAAATGAGTGCAGTAGTGTTTGGTGTGATGGTAGAAAGTTGAATGTGCTTTCTTTTTAAGAGAGCGGAAGTTATTAATAGCTGGTTGACATGATCATTTTTTTAAGGAAGGAAATGTTCCAGGACGGCATTTTCATTTATGACTTTGGAAAAACCTGGAAAATACCTCAGTCAGTACAATATTGGCGAGAGTCGAACCTCGGATCTCCCGCTCACTGTCTTGACGACCTCGACCACCCGTGTCGATGTGCCATGAAGTTTCACATTTTGAATCAGTGGGCAAGGAAGTTTAGAGGAATTTATTGTTCAGTTATCACTCTCCTGTTTATACACTACCTCTTGTCTGGCACCCATATAGTAAGTAATATAGGGTATACACAGTTTGCGGCGTCTGAATCTGGTTTTCTTGCTAGTGTGTGGTCTAATAATATAAACTTAAGAGCCTAAAATGCTCCCCAGGTTGATGAGATCCTTCTTTGTATTTCTTTTTCCATTTTATTTTGGAAGGAAATCTGTTCACTCACTGTGAGGACTGTTCTCTCTGTATCGGGGTTTCAGCTCCGTTTGATATTAACCGTTTCTTCTGTTTGCTATGCTCGCAAAATTGTTTCAACATAGTTTGGAGTACTTTCGGTGTTTTGACGAAAAAAAAAAAAACCATCGTCGGCAAATCTTAGATTTATTAGTCCACTGCCCTTTACTTTGATTCCGAAATTATTATCCGGGTTTATTTTCCTGAATATATGCTCCAGATGAAGAGTTTGGGCGAGATTGGATCGCCTTGATGAACTTCTCTTTCTAGTCGGAATGGTTGTCCTTCCTTTGTTTTTACCTTTCGAAACTTTGACTATATATTTTGTGTAAGATACGAATGTACTTTGCCTCTATTCCTTGAACTACCAGGGCGTGTAATATGCTTGTATGTTGGACTGAGTGGAAGGCCTTACTATAGTCAATAAACGGAGATATAATATTAGATGGAATTTTTTCTTTTCCATCAGCTAGTTAATAGTTTGGAGGTGACCTATTGGGCTGAATCCTGTACGGAAACCCGCTTGTTCTGGAAGTTAATTTTCATTCAGAATCTTCGTTATTCTACTAGTTAAGATTTTTGTAAACAGTTTGTATATATTTGACATCAGGCTTTAGGTCTGCTTTGCTTATGTCATTTCTGGTGCCTTTTTGTGTAGATCAGTAACAGAAAAAACAAAAGAACTAATTTGAAATATGCAACGCAAGATCCTGGGAAAAACTTTCAAGGACTAAATACTTATAGTATTAATAAATAAGTTATCTCAGACAATAGATGTCACACAAATGGCTACCCGAAGCAAATGGCAATGGAGCGATCACTTCGCAAGAATGCAGGACAATAGGTGAACCTATAAGATCTTAATATGGGATCCCCAGATAGGAAAAAGGACACAAGGCAGATGCAGAAGAAGATGAACAGACCTATTCAAGAAACATGCAGGTCCAGATTGGTCAAGAGTAGAAAGAGAAACAGAAAAATGGAAATCTCTCGAGAAGCAATTTGTGCGGTGAGAAATGGAGTAGCCAAAGAACAAATCTGTCAGAGTGTCTTAAACAGCATACGAACAACTAGCGTGGAATAGCTCACCACGTTAAGAAAAAACAAGCTCCGCCTACTTCTTTGCCCTTTAAGGGACTTAATAGGCTAAGTTTATCATAGGTTATAAAATGTATTACATTATTCCAGGGTATCAAACAGTGAGTGTCTTCATACTGATTTTAAAACTTATTCTGGGCTAGGGGAAAGGTATGACACTCGACACATCCTCGCCGTTTCATGATATATTAACATCTAACGGTGAAACACTGGCTTAGCCTAATGCAGGGAGATCAGTCCACACTTAACGCTAAATGTTATAGACACCAGTTACAAAACGTAACGCCGATGTTTTGGGCTGCAGAGGTGGAAAGAGAACTCGGAGGAATTAGCCTGGGTTCAATATGGCAACGAGGTAACGAAAGTAACAAAAAAGCATGAAAGAAGGTTAGAAAAGGAAATCAGCAGGCAGAAAATTGAGGCATAAAGTAACAAGAAAGTCTCCTAGGGCCTATCGAATGAAATGAAATGAACCTGCGGTAAAGAGGTATAATATATGATCTTTCCAGGAAGAATTGCAAGATCAGGAATTGCCTGGTTTAGACTGGGAGGTTGGAAGGCTCAAAAAATAACGGATAGCTCTAGTAGGAAAATCTGTCAATTTTCTGGAGTGGATGAGATTGAACTGCTATCGGGGAGGGGGTTACCCAAAATTTAAAAATTGCTCTAGCGGCATTAATATTTGTTTCGCAACAAAATTCGGTAAATAAGAAAAAATATTTCCTGCAAATCAGAGATCTGACTATTAGGAAACGAGGGGCGGGTCTTAGCCTGCACCCCAAAATTTAAAAATCGCCCTAGTGGCATTAATATATGTTTTTGTAACGAAACACCGCATATAACATTTAAATAAAATCAGGAAAAATCTGAAATTCAAAATTTAAAATTTGCAATAATTGTTTTTCCACAGCAAAACTCGGCGTATGCAATTTAAATCAAATAAGAAAAATAGTTTTTGAAAATTATCAGATTTTAGTATTGGGGGGAATACCTGAAAAACTACTGGCGGTTAAACCGAAATTTAAAAAATCGCTCTACCGGCGCAATTTTACAGTTTATTTTAAAGGAAACTCGGTATATGCCATTAAAATATAACAAGAAAAATATAAAAAGAAAAAATGCTGAAATTCAGCGAGATTGGACTGTTAGCAGGTGAGGGGGTTTACCCAAAATTTATATCTATTTCGCAACGAAAATCGACATATATCTCTAAATAAAATAAGAAAAAAAATATTTCCTGAAAATCAGTGATTTGACTATTAGAAAGGGGAGGGTTTGCCTGCATCGCAAAATTTAAAAATCGCTCTAGTGGCATTAATCTTTGTTTTTCGCAACGAAACTCCGTATGTGCCATTTAAATGGAGCAAGAAAAATAATTTCTGAAATCAGGGAAATCGGATTATTAGGATTGGGGGTTTATCTGAAACCTAAAATTTAAAAGTCATTCTATGGGTACCATTCGCATTTTTGCAACAAAACTGCGCATGTACTATGAACATAAAACAAGAAAAATAGTTCCTGAAAATGAGGGAAATCCGGACATTAGGAGTGGGGGTATACCTGAAACACAACAATTAAAAATCGCTCTAGTGACACCAATATTTGTTTCTTCACAACCAAATTCGGTATATACCATTTAAATACATTGATGAAAACATTTTCTGAAAATTAGGGAAATTGAATTATTAGGACTAGGGGATATACTTGAAAACCGAAATTTTAAAAGTGTTCTTGCGTTTAATTTTCTCTACATTATTTTAAAATAAAATGGGAATTTAATTCAGCATATAAACTGTATTTATAATTATGCATATGTTTTATATTTAACCAAAGTATCGTCGTGAAGATAGCAAAAGTGAAATATCAATCTAATATGTGTTTGAGAATTATATTTGTATATAAGAGCTCTCTATAATAACCTTCAAAAAACATTTGCGTTACATGTTTTTACTACAATAACATTTAAATTAAATGTAAAGCCAATGAAAATCGATGTAACTTTCAATTGTTTATTGTTGATTGTGTATATTTGCTCAATACTTCGAAATTGTTTTTAAATAGTAACATGTTTTTGTTTATTGAAACATGAGAATCTTCTTTAATACGGAATGTAACTCGAAACTTTCTGTGAATATTTTAGTGAATGTGAAGATGATATCAAGAGACAAGTTTATAAACATGGTTACATTTAAAACTACCCACTCAGTATAGCTTTATCCATCAGCGGTCATATATTTCATTTCATTATTAGTATACCATGAATTCTTGAGGTTTAATCTTAATAATAATAATAATAATAACAATGATAATAATAATTATTATTATTATTATTATTATTATTATTATTATTTTAAAACGTGTTTTCTCTTTTGTCATACTTATAAATTGCAAGAATTCCAATTTTGTTTCCCTAGTACCTTACAGTAATGCCGTAACTTATTTTCATTAATTAATGTTGCATTTTATATTCATTTTGCCACAGTTTTATGTTTCTAACAGATATTATATGCAAAATTGAAATACATTATCAAAACGCATTTTCAGTAGCAATTTTAAGACAGTTTTTGAATACAAAAGAGAGCGGCATATCTGAATCATTAAACACGCATGCTGTTTTCATAACCCGTCGACAAGTGTTAAATACCGGGCGGATTGCATTTGACTTTGCAGATATTAAACCCCTAATGAAGGGCTATAGTGCGCAAGTTCCTCCCGAGGCGAGACAGAAAAAGACTATCGTGTTTTCGGGAGCTAAGTTGCCGGTTACAGTAATTACCACCTACAGGTTCTTCTGTGTACTGCGCAGACGCTTTGGAAGCCTCTGATAAAAAACGAATCGCAAGGCACCAAACATCGCCTGTAATCTTATTACGGTTCATCGTACTTCTAAATACGTGCCTCTTTCGCTCCAGACGGTCAGCTATATGGGGGAGTTCGGTATCGTCTTAGTTTCGTCCGTTACGGAGCAACACTCCCTCGCATGTTAATCTGATTGTGAAAGCTGTTTGGGGACTTTTGCCCTGAAACGTGCATTTGAAGCAATGAAGTTGGCAATAGGAGTTTAATTTTCTGCTTCGCGAACTGGAAAAAGTTGAAATGCGACAGAAATTGGAAGTTAAGATAATGCGGTTAAACCCTTTCAAGTACAGACAGTGTAAGTAGATACTGTAAGATAGCTTGCGTCGGTATCTTGGCTGTTGCTGGCTTCTAAATCCGCTCAGCTTTAAACGTGAGAGTTACAGTTACGTTAACTGTAATGAAATTTAACTTTTTTGTTTCAAAACGTTGAAAAACCAGTGTTTGTCATGAAATAAGAGGTAATTTTATGAAACACCATATTAATTAAGCTGAATGAACCGTAACACTATTCTTTATACGTTGTTGTTATTATTGAAATTTATCTTTACCGGACTATTTTGCCAATAATTGTTGATTTAAGTTAATTTAAAAACGAGCTTTCGCCTTCTCTACGGTCGGTATCATCAATGTACTGAAATTATCTGGAGACACGTGGGCACAGAGTAGTTAGAAGTTGGAGGGGATAGGAGTGTCGGGAGAAATTGGGTACAGATCCATTTAAACTCGGTTCCTACAGCAAAGCGAGTTTTACGTCTTAATAAGACATAAAAATATGTTATTGCAGAATATGCCATATTAAAATTACCATGGAATAAAATTTGAAAAAGAAGAAGAAGAAGAACGAGGAACGTTCTAAAAGTTCTCGGCCTCACCAAAAAAACACATTTAAAAGAAATGTTTCATCTTGTAAATTAATACATTTAGTCCAACGACATTTCATTACAACTTTTTAATAAAATTTGTCCATCTGTGAAAAATAAGCGCCTTATCTCAGCTTTAACCTCATCATTTGACGTGAATCTTCGGCCATTTCTTCAGGTTTGGGAACAAAAAGCAATCGCTGGGAGTCAAATCCGGCGAATATGGCGGATGTGGAAGCGAAGGTCGTACAGTTTTGCAGCAGCAATCCCAGATGTGTGTGAAGACGCATTATTGTGATGAAAGAGAACCTTATTTTTCGCAAAGTGTGGACATTTAGCCTGAATAGAATCCTTCAGTTGGTCCAGTAGTGAAACGTAATTAATAAATGGCTGCAACTTTACGGCACGCCATCTTAAGGATGATACTTAACAACTGTCACAGTAATTTGGCATCCTCACGGCATCTCGAATCAGGCCGAGAACTTTTAGAACGCTCTATGTAATTGCAGCAACTACAGGATATTTTAATTAGTCTAGAAAAGAGGCTATATAAATAGAGTAGCATCCATATAATATAAACAAAGGTAAAGGTTTTCAAACGTCTACGTCACAACGCTCCTAACATTCTTACCCATTTCCGCTTTTAACGACCCTGTACCTCTACCTTGCCAGACACTTTCAGTCCATTGATGATGCCGACCGTAGCTTCAGCGAAAGCTACTTTTTAAATTTATCTAAATCAACGACCACGACAAAATATCATGATAATGATCAATTTCAATAATGAATATATCGTGTTTGTTTTTATTCTGTATTTCGGTTTTGCTAGTTCATTGGTGCTTTCTAAATAATGGTGAAACATTTTTTTTTTTTCATTATTATTACTTTATTTTATCCTAAATCCGTACGCTATATTTATCTGCTGTCTTTGAAGTTCGGCAGAAACGCTGGGACAGGTGCATTGCATCCAACGGGTTTGCTTTGAGAAAGTTGATAAAAATTAAGAGAATGAGTAAAGATATGTTTTTAAAAAATGTATGAAAAATTTTATTGAACAACCCTAGTACATATATATATATAAACATTCCCGGTGAAGTGTTCAATGAAACCCGGAATAAAACTATTCTTTCTTCTTCTTCTTCTTCTTCTTCTTCTTCTTCTTCTTCTTCTTCTTCTTCTTCTTCTTCTTTCTTGCAGCAGCACCTGTAAAGCTTTTGGGCCACAGAAGAAGCTGCGAAAAAAGTTAGAACTACAAATTCTGTATATGAGTGCACACTTATCTTATAATCAAACAGTTTGTTTAATTTTATTGTAGTAGTGGACATTGCGGTACTAAATATTGCTAACGAAGTACTAGCGCCATTGCGTAGGAAGACAGTTCTACTGCGAGCATGTATATTGCTGTCTCCTAGTTTCTTTCTCCCTTATGTGCACAGTTTTTCTTTTACCGTTGCTCACTCGTCTTGTTTTTGTTTTTAAGTACTTTGCTCACTGCTTTTAGTTTCTTTTGTGATATATGGTTGGCACACTTGACAATTAATTTTTGGTTTGAGTGTGTTTTGTTTCTATGGTTTGTTTTTTGTGTTGCTACAGCTACGAAAACAACCTTCTGTTTTTTTTTTTTTAGATGTAATATATGACTCAGAAATGGTACATTTTCTAGAAAATGGCTTTGAAACCGTGTGTACATGAAAACATAATACTAACATATGAACTTGTTACTCTATTTAACCTATTCTTATGAGAATTCCCCCTCTTAAACAACGTAAATATAAAACTTCCTTATTTTCGTGTGAAATGTCGTTCTATATATTCCAATTCCATTTTGTTTTAACAGCAACTTAGTTTGTATGAATATACAGTACTTGTGTACGGTGCAGTTTCATTTTTGTAATTTTTATTTTACAACCTCTGCTAAAAATTATCTTCGCGCTATTAATTTTAGCGATAGAAGGTTTTAGAATGTTAAATTGGTACATTTTCTTCTCGGGGTGTTTGACTTTAGTTGCAAAAATGTCTGTTTTATTTAGCGTAACCGCCTACGGCATCGTCAGTTTTTGATAATGTTCGGTTCATTGATCCGCGATCGACAAAGGGCGGTAATTGTAAATAAATAAACATTAATAACGCAAAGGGCTGCGCTTGTTGACACAGTGGATGTTGACATCGAGTAATAGTTTGGTAATCGTTTGGTCAAATAGCTTTTTCCTACTGTATGCTTTCCAACCTATGTAGCCGTGTTCTGTTATTAGCACACGCCAACTCATCTCATCGTCTTCCCAAAGCTGTTAAAAGATTAAAATAAAGTCCATATAATTTAATATAGTAAGTTCTATTATGTTCTAATTTAATGTTTTTCGCTGTTAACATTAGTTATCAAATGAGTGCATTTTTACTATCTCTTAACTTATCCAACGAAATGCAGGCCCAGTTTCTGAAACGCCAGATATCTATTCCATAAGCTATCGGATGGATAAACGTTTCCGAAACGTAAAATAACTATTCCATTGCTTTATCTGTTCGATAAAAGTTTCCGTAACACTAGATAAGAGAATAACAAACAGATATCCTTTCGATAACTTATCTGACGAAGGTATATATGTGTAAGATGGCGGGTAGTATTTTACATGCGTAGGGTTGCAGTTCGCAAAGTTTTAACGAAGAAAACTAGAATAAATCTTCCAGATTATTGCTATTGACGTTGTAACTCCGCACATATAATATCAGAGGGGAAACAATTGAATTTCCACTTTTGAATCTTCAGATACTTTTATTAGTGTTTAACGCCCGTTTTACTACTGAGGCATCACAAGCGGTGACACTGAAGATACGTGGAATGAAACTGGGGAAGGCTTTTTTTTTTAAAGGAAGAAAGCGTTCCATGCCTAAGTTTAGGGTAACTCCCGGCATTTGCCATTTATGAGGACTGAGAGAAACCTGGAAAAAACCTCAAGTCAGGGAAAGCGGTCCTGGTGGGAATCGAATCCCAGACCTCCCGCTCATGCGACTTAACGACCACGGCCACCCCCTGGTGGTAAATCTTCAGGTTAGTACTTATATGTTAGCGCTATTTCAACAATGTGTTTCTCTTCGGACACTTCAGTTAATCCATTCTTTTGAAATTCATCAATGTTCTTATCACATTTAGCGTTCATTTTGTTCTTGAATTAATTGTGCAACAAATGAATCTTGAATATTGTTTAATGCCCGTTTCTACTCCTGAGGCAACATAGGTGGCGGACGTTGATACCGTGATAAAATGTTAAAATGAGAAAGGATTTTTCGAGGAAGGAAGTGTTCCGGGAGTATGTTGCCATTTATGATGACTGAGGAAAACGTGGAAAATACCTCAGTCAGGGGTTGGCGGTAATAGCGGGAATTGAACCCCAAGCTTCCGCTCACGAATCTGTGTCTTAGCGATATCGACCCCTCGTGTCGGAGGTGCACGTATGACTCACACCGTCCATTTGTTTCAAATGCATCTTTCAATCCAGCATCTTTGTTTGTCATTTTTTTAAGATTCTCTTTAAATTCGCGAAAATAAGTTCTTTCCTTGTATGGTTTTAAAATATTGACGCCCTGATGTGATTTTTAAAAAAAATATAAATGAGTGAATGTAAATAAAAATCACATGGACAAATAAAATAATATTTGCCGAGCGCAATAGGGAATCTCGATTCTTCTGCCACCTTTCGACTGAAATTGATACTATGACATGGCTGCATGCTCGAAAACTTACGAAAGTTATCTCAAAGTGGAATAATAGTGTTTCGGTATTGACAGATACATAATCAAGTATTTAAATAGGCATTATTTCTGAGAAAAAACATAGCAGGGATGATAATGATAATAATGATGATGATGATAATAATAATAATAATAATAATAATAATAATAGCTGGTGCTGTATAATATTTGTTACCAAAGTATCATAACTTAATCAAAGATGATAAACAGCTGTTCCTCCATCACAGTAACTTTTTACTAATATTCTTTCTTGGAACAGAAAGTTACTACCCCATACTTTACAAGTGGTTTAGGACTTTGACGTTCTATTCCTTCACAGCAATAATGGTCGGTACGACGCTACTGGCGACAGCTATATTAACTACATGATACGCACGCAAGTCGCTATCTGTTGGACAGTTTTGAACTTCGCTGTCGAACAAATAATTATGGAATGGTTACATTTTCGTTAGGAAACTGATGCTAAGTTATTTGTCCGATAAAAGTAAATACCAAACTTTGTATAATGTACATCTTAATTACCGTTTTAACGCAATTTTAATAAATATGATTTATAGACAACGCTGCTCAATGAAGAGAAAAATAAGATTTTTTATGGAGATTAAGTGCAAAAATACGAAGAATGATAACTAAACACATCTTGGGCATTCTTCTTAAGATATAAATACAAATAAGGAATTAAGAGAAGAGAAATAAGCATTGAAAATAAAAGAAGAAAGAGAGAAGGAAAACAAATAAATAAAAAGTTAAAAGGATGGAAATGTTTGTCTGCTTTAGTTTATACGGTTTATTTTCTCTGTTCTTTATTTGCCTCTTAAGGCGGGAAAAAGAAAAGGAACTTCACTAGCTCATAAGTTTCTTTATCCCTTTTCGTAAATGTAAGTCATCGTCATATGAGACATGGAAAGTTTAATTTCTGTTAAATATATCACGAAATTACTCTGTAATGATATCTTCATTTTTCAACTTTAAAATTGTGACACTGACTACCAGTAATGTAAGCAATGTATAATTAAATTACATGCAATCTTTTAAAAAGTCATGTTCCATTACTCATTCCTAAATTTGTTGTATATGAGCTCATTCCCCCGGTCCTTTTTCAGTGCATAAGCATAACTCACTCTTGAATTTTGTGTTTCGCTGGACATTTTACCGTTCCTTGCTCTACAATCCTGGTAAGATACCACGCGTTCCACTAGTTGACAATTACGAAGAAATGTTGGAGGAGGAGAAAGAGGTATATATGAAGTGTTACAACCCATCATACGGACGCGGTCCTGCGTAAACTAAAATATGATAAAGGGAGTTTAAAAAATGAATTTTAAAAACAAGTTGTCATAGTAAATTGTATTTACTGTAAAATAAAACAATTGCATCATTCCATATTACCGTAACCCAACTAATAATAGCGAAATACAATGTTTTAAAACAATATCGCCTTTCTTTGGGCAGGAGGTTCTACAAAATCGCAGAAGGTGGCAGCTACACCAGGCTAACCTACAACGAAAACGGTAATTCCATCAAAGACTCCCTTCCCCCACCTCTCCCTGACAACGACTTAGAAAATCACTATTGCGCTTGGGCAAGACAGGCTGAGCCTTCTTTAGTATTATTGTGATCGGTTACCTACGTCAAAGGCAACGCTTTAGTTCAAATAAGGAAGTTGGTCAATAAAAATTAACATACATGAGTCAACACGCTACTCTGGTTAAGTTCAGTCTTAACAATCTGCAATTGAGCCATTCTGTTGGTAACGGATTTACTCATACAAAAAGAAATATCTATGAGTTTAGTACTTAATGACATTTCTGGCCATCTTAATTCACTTGTGTACTATAATCACTTAAGAAATTTGTGTTAAAAAGTAGCTGTAACAATAAATAAAACTGTTACCTCACGTAGTATCGATTTCTTCCTAAACTCTGATCTCTTATTCCGATATTTTTATGTGTCACTGCAGAAGGTATCGGGGAATGTATTGAATATAACTCAAAGATATATTGCATAATGAAAAAGAAATTATTTAATTTTCTTCGTAACGGATGTTACCAACATAGTGTAACTAAACATTATATAGACACATGAACAAATTTAAAAAATTAATGGTGTTTAACACCCATTTTAGCTACTGAGGCTTCAAGGCGATGGACACTGATAATGCATTTTTTTTAAGAAAGAACGCGTTTTAAGCCTATCTTAGTTTAGGGTGCCTGATCATAATTTTCCATTTATGAGGACTGAGGAAAACATGAAAAAACCCTCGATCAGCGAGGACAGTTCTGGCGGGAATCGACCCCCAGACATCCCGCTCACGAATCTGTGCCTTAATGACTTCAGCCATCCGTGGCGACCAGTTGACCTATAAATTACATTACAAATACATGATTAATACACAAATATTATTAAATAATTATTTCTTAAAAAAAAACTTAAACTCACATCTACAGGATTACTGAATTCACAAAATACTCTGGTTCTCTTAAAGATTTTAGCTGTCTGTTCATACTTGAAGTATATATCATCATGTCATCTATCTGCTTTCCCATGTATATGTCCGGCTTAACACAGAAATAGTTATTCCAGTTTGCTAATTTTATTACGAATGTTAAGAGTGATAAAAAAAACCAACAACAACAACAACAACACTTGTTCTTCCCATGTTTCAGGAAGATCTCAATAGGTCGTGGACTGAAAACTACGCGAGGTTCGTTTATCGTTACATGCACTCAAACTTACATTTGCTAACTAAATGGTCATGCCAAACAGCAGGCGCATATTAAAATCAACACAATGACTCGTTAGCACTAAAACTAGAGAAAGAAAAAGCATTGGACATGAAATGAACAATTGTGTATACTGTACAAGAAACAATAGAATGTAAACAGATGCTCAGGATTCAGAAATAGACTGTAATGTTAATTACTAATGTTATCCAAAATAGCTTTATCTACGCTTATTGACTTGCTTTTTTTTTTCTTTCCAAAATCAAATAATAACAACAGTCCAAGTTGCCGGACAATTGTAGGCGTAAGGAGGTGAAGTCTAAAATTTAATCAGTGTTTATTTTAAACTTCTCCCTCAATATCTAAATTTGCGTGTTTTCGTTTAAATTAGATTTATTTTAAATGGATAGTAAATCAAATTGGATTTTTTTTAAATGAAAGCCCTGCAGATTAGATTAGGCAATTAACAAACGATTCGTCGAGTTCGTTAATCAGCAAATAAGACCTTTGTGGATGGAGGTTATCCTAAAGCGAAAATGTAAAAAATAAATAAATAAATAAATAAATAAATAAAGATAAAAATTGCTCTAGCAGCCGAAAATTTTCTTTTTTCTCAACGAAACTAGGTATATTTCTTTAAACTAAATATAAAAGTAGTTTCCGAAAAGCAGAACAATCAGGCCATTAGGAGTGGGTACCTAAAAAGCAAGTGGGGTTTAAAATGAAATTTAAAATAGCTCTAACAGCCCCAATTTTAAATTTTCTTTAAGGAAAATCGGCATATGCCATTGATTAAAAAAAAATAGTTTTTGACATTGAATGAAGTCGGACGATTAGGAGGGGGAATTGCCTAAAACCCAAAATTTAAAAATCGTTTAAGTAGCATGAATATTTGTCTTTTCTCAACTAAACTCTGTATATAACATTTAAATAAAATAAGAAAAATCGTTTCTGAAAATCAGGGAAATTGAACCATTAGGAGGAGGGGTATACTTGAAAACCGAAATTTAAAAAGCGCTCTTGCGTTTAATTTTCTGTATATTGTTTTAAAATAAAATAACAAATTAATTCAGCATATAAACTGTGTTTATACGATGCATATGTTTTATATTTAACAAAAGTAATGCCGTGAAGATAGCAAATGTGAAATATCAGTCTAGTATGTGTGTGAGAATTAATTTATATGGAAGAGCGCTCTGTAATAGCCTTCAGAGAACGTTTTCGTTACATATGTAATAAAATAACATTTAAATTTAATTTCAAAGCCAATGAAAATCGACGAAACCTTCGATTGTTTATTGTGTATATTTGCTTAGGACATTGTAATTGTTTTTAAGTAGTAACATGTTTTTGTTTTATGAAACATATGAACATCTTGTTAAACACACATACTCGAAACTTTCCGTTATTGCTCTCTATTTAAGGGAATTTACAGATATGAAGGGCTCAGTTCATAAACATGGCTACATTTAAAACTGCTTAAAATACCCACTCAGTATAGCTTTGTCTAATAGTAGTCACATATTTAATTTAATTAATGGTATACCATTAGTTTTTGGGTTTAATCTCAACAACAACAACAACAATAATAATAATAATAATAATAATAATAATAATAATAATAATAATAATAATAATAATAATAATAATAAGTTTAAAATGTGATTTCTCTTTTGTAGTCCTTATAGATTGCAAGAATTCTAATTTTGTTTCTCTAATACCACACAGTAATGCCATAACTTATTTCATTTCATTAATTAATAAGGTCATAATTTTGGATTTTGTTTATTTATTTTTTTAAGTTTACTGGGTAAGAAATTCCTTAGTTTACTCAGCTCCTGCGTGACGGACTTTTAAGCATTAAAGGAGAGGTGAGGGGTGAAATCCAAAATTTAATCACCATGGGTTTTAAACTTTCCCCTCAATATCTAAATTAAATTAACTTCATTTTAAATGGATAATTAATCAAGTTAGACTATTATTTATTTGAAAGTCCTGTCTGTATAAAATACTAAACAAGGTTTTCATAATTGTAATACATTTTTATGTTAGGTAATTGTACATAATTATAAAGTGCATATTTTGAATCTTTCAATAAACATCATCATTATTACTACTACTGCTATAATTTCTATTGTTATCATCAGGCACGGCGGTGTGTGGGCACACGGATATCGGAAGGCCAACTGGTTCTAAACATGACATCTGGCCCTCTGTACACAATACCGTACTATAGAGGCATTCTCTTGCATGTCGTTAGAAAACTCCCCTTATAACTTCCTCGATGGTCGTCCACTGGGAAGAAAGGTCCGTCGCCTTTCATGTCCTAAACCCCTTCTCTTTATTTCTTGGTTTTTTCCCTCAGATAGGCGTTTTTTTCCTTCCTGGAATGCATGTCCGGCTGGCCGGCTTCGTCCCGCTTTCAAAAGAGAGGGTTATATTTGCATATCATGGTACCTGGGGGGCTGCTCACAAATAGCGTGGCAAAAAAACTGGAAAAGAGAGGAAAAAAAACATATCACGTCAGCCGGCTAAGAAGGGTCTTGAGCAGGAACGTGTGTGTGACACGCTGAATACGTCGATGAAAATATTACATGAGTTCATGTGATATCAAATCACCTGAACGCATTTAAGTAAATGTCATTTTGTCTGCTATACTTAATACAAATGCTCGTGTCAAGTTTGAGATTATTCTACTGGCAATCAGGTTTGTTGTCTGCTGAAGTTCCTGAACTGGATATTTTGAGTAAATGGCGTAGTGAAATTGCATTATCGGTCCCGGTGGACGATGGATATTTTTTCCGGAGTAAAAATCCTAGGTATGGCTTCCTTCGGAAGGAAAGCAAAGCTGTGTATCCCGTGTCATAAATTTACGGCACGTAAAAGAACCTCAAGCCTGAAAGAAGAAGCCTCCGGGCAAAATGTGTCGGCCGTTTTACGCCCTGAATTGAATGGGACGCTGATGACCTGAGATGTTAAAGAGCATTCTAAATAAATACGATTGCGTTAAACTTCATTCCAGTTTTTTTCAGGTCACATAAAGCTTACATATATTAACGATATGTTTGCACAAATTGCAGCAATTCTCTCTAAACATAAGTTACTGTTGTGAATCATGATATCTGAGCATTAATGTCTTATCATTAATTACAATTTCTCGTAAATTGTATTTTATAATATTGGTACAATTTTCTCAACAAACATTTGAAATGCATGAATTAAATTTTATGTTGTATGTAAAAGTGTTACTCTTAGTAGGTATTTAAAGTGTTGCTTTGAAAAGGTGTATATAAATTATGCACGAAAAATGTCCGCGATTTTTAATTTATGGCTATAAATGTTACGAATTATTCTTATTTAACATATAGAAATTATTTTCATACCAACTAATATTCTCTGAAAAAGTATACCTGAATTATAAGTCAGCAATTCGTCTTTTAAAGCACTTGTTTCGATGTTTTGACTATTTTACTTATGTGATGCCATCATAAAATGGACCAATGAAATTCAATAAAATTTTGAATTTTGGCCAATCACAGCCCCATATCCCAGTAAAATTATCGCACAGTGTTATCAAATCCTTTACCGTGCGAAGTGCATTTGTCTTCCGCAGCGTATACTTCCATTATAATTCCTGAGCACGCGTTACTGACCACTTACTGAGAAGGCATTGATAGCAGCAAAACTTTCGACTATTAACCATCATTACACAAAATGGAAGGTTCTTCAAAGCTTTTTAATTGGTAATATTCTGTGCTCGGATTTCAAATATATACGGATTTAGGAATACAATAAGATTACAATGAATAGAATACAATAAGAATAAGAATAAAATTAATATTTATATTAATATATATATTAATTTTATTCTTATTCTTATTGTATTCTATTCATTGTATTCTTATTGTATTCCTAAATCCGTATTTGGCTCTTCTCTTACTGACTTTCGACATTCGTCCGCTGTGAAATGGCTTGAAATTCAAAATACAAACATACAATTGTTACAATTTTGTAAGCCAAGTTTAGGAGAATCATATTTACATAATTTTATTCGTGAATTTATCGGCAGCGTCAGACCCTCTAGTGATAATACCTGGAGTCATTATTTTATGCATTAAATACCTGTAAATACATGTATTTCTTTAAATTTTATTTTATGTGTGCTTTTAAATACTTGGTATAATATTACATTTACACACTTAGGGCTGTAGTTCCGTTTTTTTTTTTTCTGCAAGGATCATTACGATACGTGATCAAGTTTACTGTAGCTAACAGCTGAACTGGGTAGAACTATTTATACCTAATATATAATTAAATATAAGTCAACAGTTCCCTCAATTTAAGTAACAAAATTTGGACAGAATATTGTGTTTTTAAAACTCGTCACAAACTGATTGCAAATGCTATTATTATTATTACTATTTGTTACAGTTGGAAGGGTGGCATGGTATTTGCCACAGCAGATCTAAACCAGGAAGCTTGCAGTGTGTGTTTTGAGAGCGAAAGGGCGAGTTTATGCCCATGTATTTTCATTCAATTAGACTGTATAAACAAACATTACAGCGGCGACATGCCTCTTCTTTTTATTTTCGCTTGTTCGTTTATTTTGCGCATCCCAAATGAGACTCCAGCATTCTCTTTCGAAGTCAATTTGGTTTGAAGCATGGCCCCCGCGGGAGAAAGTGGATAACGGCACTGGTTTGAAAGAACTGCCACATTTTGCTGAATGTGACACAACTGCGTGCAACCAGAGCAACTGACGAGAGTTAATTGATTTGACAAATAGTTACGCTAACTTCATTGAGTGGTTAGCGCGCTTAGGCTGGTTTCCTGCACTGTAGCTCGAGAGTCATTAAGTAATTAATGATAACGAGAAGTATTGGAAGCTATACAGCTCATTGCCCTGTTTCTTGTAAGGAGGAACCCTGCAGCGCCACAAGTCCCACAATTGCTTCAGAAACTAGATTGGGTGTTCAGTAATTGAGCAAAATGGCCCAGGCAGTAACGATAACTCAAATCCCTTGGGGCCGATCATTTTGACTTTAAGTTTTTTCGTGGGTTCTCCTGGTCGCTTATGCAATGCTGGGATAGATCTTTCCTTTCTGTCTCCCTTCATTCCTTTGGTTCTGTTACAGAGTCCAGAACGCTAGTATGAGGTAGGAACTGGCGCATTGTGACTATGGTTTGCGTTTTGGAAAGCTTTCTGCCCCAGCAGCGGCCCTGCTGAGGGTCTAGAACTTCTTGGAAGGAAGTTCTATTTGGAAACATTTTAGAAACCCTGTCTATGCCCGTGCCTCACTGTATGTATGTCCTGGCATCCCGGTGTCTCCCTCACCGCATCCCTTCCTTCCGACAAGAGGCGTACGCACAAATGGCCAGACATTGTGGTAAAATGAGCAAGAGGAACAAGTGAAAGTGGAGAAGAAAGTGCTGACAGAAAGAAACAAAGACAACCTCGAGAAAATATCTGTCCTTGTATAACACAAATGTTATTCAGCACAGAAATTTGGGTCCTGTTCTAACCCAGCGGTTCTAAGCGTTCTGAGGACTACCGGAGTATTGTTAACAGTAGGAGGTGAATGTTTATTGTTATAAAATTCTATATACATGTTCCAAATATATTTTATGCAGTGGTCGTAGACCGTACATGTTAAGTATGCTGTACAATTAGAAAGAGGAACAAAATAATAAAAAAACAAGGCAATGTTGATGACAGTAATAATGTTTTTTAAAAAATGAATAACGATATTTGCGGATATGTGAATGGAAACATATTACACATTATTTATAATTATACTAGTTATTGCGTTCTAACCAGAAAATAAATTGTTTCTAGTTTCGCGCACTTTGGCTAGGAAAATGCCCGTATTCAACCAATAAGCGTGGTTCGCAAACAGGTCTCGAATCGTCCTTTAGTTCCCTTAAAAAGTTTTCAGGAAACAGTGTTTTTCTGCATAAAATAGGCCGATTTTCCTACCAGAACTATCCGTTATTTTTTGAGCCTTCCAACTTCCTAATCTAAACCAGGTCGCCTTTCTCCATAGAACAAGTATATATACCTCTTTAACTCAGGTTACTTTAATTTGATATACTCAAGAAGGAGACTTTCGTCTTACATTCTGCCTCGATTTCCTACCTGCTGATATCCTCTAGCCTTCATTTAACTTTCTCTCATACATTTTTATTATTTTCATTACTCGTTGCCAACTTGAACGCAGACCGATTCCTACGGCCGGACGGAGGTTTCAAGCACATAAACGGAACACTCATATGCACCGTCATAGTTTCCCTGGCAACGGTGCGCACTTTGAGCAGCTGGCACTCTCTCGCTCTCTGAGAACCAGATCTCCCCGAACTATCAAAGAAGGCCATGAATGTATCGATGCCTTTCGCAATAAACTGGGTGAAAAATCATTCTCTTCTCTTATTTATTTAAAAAACAAAAGTATAGAAACAATTTGAAAAACGTTTAGTAAAACTTTGATATTTCTTTGCTCCATGTCCCTCGCTCTTTCTTAAATTAGTGTAATGAAGATTCTTTTCATGCAGATGACAGCTCTTAACATAGAATAATACACCCACGTGAACCTAAGCTTATGTGATTGGATAATTATTCCGAATAGTTCACCAAACAGTTGGGTTCTTGTTGCACTCACTTATTTCCTTTATCATGACTGGTTGCTAGGTATATATACTTTACATGCATGTGCATTGCCATAACAATGCTAGCAATGCCAGTTTTTTTGGTTGTTTCCACACTGATTTCGCACGGATTGATACACTATAAAATTCTTGTGCGTTGGGTTAGATTAGGTTAGGTTAAGTAAAATGAAGTTTTGGTATTTATTACATTAAGAACTAATAAGCGTTGCTCACTGATTTTTGCACTAGCTGATAACATTATATAATTCCTGTTTGCGAATTCCGAAGGGACCTATGAAACGATTTTTGAAAAACATCTTCAAATCTCCATCGATCCCGCCTACTAGGCAGCGAAAATGACAATTAAAAAGTATAAATATAATTTTTTCATATATGTGTGTGTGTGCGTGTTTGTCTGTTAACGTTGTTGGGGGTTTTTCCCCCCTCAACAAAACTCAGCATATAACCATTAATTAACAAACGATTCATCGAGTTGGTTAACCAGCAAAATCGAACCATTGGAGGCGGAGGTTAACTTAAACGAAAATTAAAAAATAAATCGCCCTAGTGACCACAATTATTGCTTTTTCTCAACAAAACCCAGTATATTTTATTAAAATAAATTAATAAAAATAATTTCTGAAAATCAGGGAAATCGGGTTATTAGAGAGGGGTTGACCTGAAACCTAAAATTTAAAAATCATCTAGCGGCACCAATATTGGTTTCTTCCCAACAATATTCGGTATATCCCATGTAAATAAAATAAGAAAAAATCTAAAAATTATGGAAATTGGACTATTAGGAGTATACTTGAAACCCGAAATTTAAAAAGAGTTCTTCTTCTTTTATCTCTATTGTTTTAAAATAAAAGGACAAATTAATTCGGCACATAGCTTGTATTTATAACGTAGCATATCTTTTATATTTAACAAAAGTATCGCCGTGAAGATAACAGCTGTGAAATATTAATTTATATGTGTGTGATAGTCACATTTGTATGTAAAAGAGCTCTGTAATAATCTTCAGAAAACTTTTGCGTTACATATTTCTAATACAATAACATTTATATTAAATTTCAAAGCCACTGATGAAAATCGACAAAACTTTCGATTGTTTATTGTTGATTGTGTATATTTGCTTAGTAAATTGTAATTGTTTTTAAATAGCAACATGTTTTTGTTTTATTGAAATATATGAACATCTTAAATACACAATGTAACTCGAAACTTTCTGTTATTTCTCTCTAATTTAGTTCATGTAAAGATGGTGTGAAGGACTCAGTTCATAAACATGGTTACATTTAAAAATGTTTAAAAGCACTCATATAGTATGGCTTTGTTTATCAGTGCTCATATATTTCATTTTTTTAATATTATATCATTAATCTTTGTGATTTAATCTCAATAATAATATTTATAATTCTAAAAATGCTGTTTTTCTTTTGTGATACTTATAGATTGCAAGAATTCTGATTTTGTTCCCCTAATACCACATAATAATGCCATAATACATTTAATTAATTATTAAGGCCATAACTGGATTATACATAAATTTTTAAAGTTACTCTACTAAGTGAGGAATTCGCTTATTTTGCGTGACGGGTTTTTTAATAAACAACTCTTCCGGTGCTTATATGATAATGGCGCATCTCTGGACAAGTACAAAGTAATTGCCATAAAGGAGATGATGAAGTTAAAAACAGCTGTACAAACTTGAGTTGATCTTTAAGGATAGCAGCGCCAAGCTAAACGAGGTCGGTACAGGGCCCAACAAAGGCAGAGAGCGTGGTCCAGATATCTGGCCTTGACTAATGCACTGAGTTGCATGCTGCATGTGACGGAAATAGCCGTCCTTTACAGCTTCCCTACCTGGTATGTGACATTGCAAATTGAAACGCATGTACAGTCTGGTGCTCTCAAATTCGTATCATTGAAAAAAAGAGGAGAGCAGAGAAGATGCAGCCGTTTGTCTCGAGCTCTCTCTTTGATCTGTCAGTCTTAAAGCCAAGCCCCCAAGTTAGTAAAATATTCTTCTAAAGCTTGTTTTAGTATTTTCCGATAAATTCGCATGATTAGTACTACCGTATTGCATACTTAATCCCATCCCATGCCCAGTTGATATGGTAACCGACTTCTTCGTTATATACATTTAATACTTCCATTTTTCTTTGATTACTTTCGAAAATGTACTTCTTATTCATGAAGATAAATGCCTAGTCTTGCCATAAACACTCTTATAAAGTTTTAACCTAGTAACAACATTATATATTAATATTTTTCTTCTGTTTTTGAGATGTTGTTCTCGCGTATATTCCAAAATAATAGCACTGATTAGTTTTGCTTTTTGCCCTCAGTCTCCGTCCAGTTATTTACAGCAGTATGCACGACTTCCATTTGGAAATTCGCCACTGTTACCCCCAAGAACCACTTGAGACTTGCAGTGTTACGAGTGGATATAGCACTTAAACAAATAAGAGTACTGATTCATTTTCCAAAATAATTTCCCTGTATATTGCGACACTTGTCCCGTCGTTTAACAAGCCTCTAAAATGCAGCAGCATAAAATTCTTTGGGCTGCTGTCGGAACCAACCGACCATTTCCTTACCACAGCCTCATTGTTGGGAAAATGTTCACCAGAAATATGATGTTTAAGAGAGCCAAACGAATGGAAGTCGCTTGGAACAAAATCGAGACTATACAGAGAATGCTCGAGGACTTCCTACTTGAAATTTCGTGCCGTCTTCTTGTCGGCAGTATGAGGATGTGCGTTGTCATGCAAGAGCCTTTGGTGAGCCGTCCTGATCGCTTACGTTGAATTTAAGAAGATTTCTGAGTTATTATATATACACACTCACAAGGGTAGGTTCATAAGTTTCCAACCTCGCCGATAAAGAGTATCACCTTCACAAAAGCCTAATCTGCTGCCATACCTTATCTATTAAATAAATAATAGCAGCTGTAGCTACCGCTCCGTTGTTCAGTTGTTCAGATATAGTTGCATAAAGAAGGTTATGTGTAGAAAATTGTGAATTTATGGAATTTCGAGCTGTTATTAAGTTCTTCACAAAAGAAGACTTACTCCAAATGAAATTAAACAGCGATTGGACGATGTATATGGGGAACCATGCCCCTCATATTCTACCGTAAAAGAATGTACCAACTTTTTTCAAATGGGTTTAGAAAGCATTGAAGACCAAGAGCGTACAGTTCAGCCCTTGGAGGTGTTCACTCCTGAAAACATCGCTCTTGTGGAAGGAGAAATTATGGAAGACGAGCGGCTCAAAGTTACAGAAATAGCAGCAAGGTTAACAACAGTCCTTCGAATAATTCAAGAACATTTAAACATGAATAAAGTTAGTACAAGATGGGTGCCTAGACTTATTTACTGAATCCAAAAGCATCAATGAGTCATCTGTTGTCAGGCATTTTTGGAGCTCTACCGTGGCAACGAGAGAGAAGTTCTGCAAACCATTGTTACAGGAGATGAAACTATGGTCCTCTACTATGATCTCTTGTCCAAAAGAGAATCAATGGAGTGGTGTTAACCTGGCGAAGCATCGCCTCTAAAGGCCAAGGTCACTCAGTCAACCAAGAAGATCATGGACATAATTTTTTGTTACTGTGAAGGAATACTCTTCATTGACTTCAAAGAGAGGAACACCACATTTAATGGGGAGTACTATGCTGGTGTACTGCACTGACTACGTGATTCCTTCCATCAAAGAGATCCGGTGGATGGTGTCACTTTAAACTTTTTCCCGCAGGCAATGTAGGATGTTTTCACTGCAATACGCACGCTTTGTCTCGGGCTGGTAATGGTAAACCCAAGACACATCAACGGTAACAATTCGGGCTAGCATATCATGTCCTTCATCATGGTAGCGATTGAGATGCTGTAATGCCAGATCCATTTTGTGTTGTGGGATCAGCATGTGCGGCACCCATCTGCACAGTCTTTTTGAAAATCTAACCTGCCCTGCTCTATGAGGTAGGCATACAGTGTGAACAAGCAATAGCACTGCTATAGTGTCTATAGTTACCCTTCTGTCTCCTCGGATTAGAGTCTTCAACTGACACAGTATTCATTTTTGATACGTGTCAGCACTTCAGGAAACTTCTGTACCCAATTGCTAACAGCTTGACGTGATAGGCACTTATCCCCGTAGATGGGAAGCATTTCTTTAAGAATGTTCTTTGATTTCATACTCTTTGAGAACTAAAATCGCACAACAGAGCTCTGATCGAGGGTTGTATGCTCACTCAAAGGCTCCGCCATATAGCAACTGCCGTTTCACCATTGTAAATATCGATTTTCCCGTTTCAAATGTCACCAATGGTCACCGGATTAATGCTGTCTTCTAGTGGCGATAGCTTTAGGTGCCTCATTCATTCATTCATTCATTCATTTTTTTTTTTTTTTTTTTTTTATTTTTTTTTTGCAAATCACGCTCTCTTAAACGTTGGTCACAATTTATAGTTCAGGGTTCCTGTCGGAACTGCTAGAAGGTCAATCTTGAGCAATAAAATCTGTGATATTTCTATTAAACTTTGTGGGCTAGAGCTGTATTTTGCTGGAAGATCATATGCCTGTTCTTGAACAAAGTCATAGGCATTTAGGATAACCACATGTTTCAGCTGATCGATTTGGGATACTTTGACGTTGTCTTCAATTCCTTTTGAGTGACACCATCATAGCTCATTCTCCACCCAGGTGGAGGTTTGTTTTGACCTCTTTCTGTAATATATTCCGCCGAACACGGGCCGCCATTGCTTTGATAACTTCAGTCCCTACAGAGGAGGACGTCGCAGGTCTTGTATTGGTCTCAGGCGTTGAACTTCCTACTAATTAGCAGCTTTTGAAGGATGTGAATTCGGTTATATCTGAAGCCAACAGTAAGAATTGTTCGCCGAAACACGGAACAGTTCCTTTAAACATTTTGTAGCAGTATTTATGAGATGACTAGATAGAGGAGGAACAAGAACAGCTTGCCCCGTACGCACATTATTACCAGTTTTCATCTGTATGTTGCAATGCTCGTTGCGGGGCGACATTATGCTCTTGCAGGGCTCAGTCGCTATCACGCTCTTCAGCAGTATGTCGCCGGCAGAAGCAGAGCGGTTTGGTGGTGTGTAGTTTATATCGTTGACATTTCATTTTCTGAAGAATCTGAAGTGTAGCAAGGATCATCTAAGTTAAGGAAAGCTAAGCACACGTAAAACCGAGAAGTTATTTACAAGAAACAGGAGCCTCTAAATATTTAAACACTATTATAAAGAAGGTGGCCGAAGCAACCAGCATGTTCGAGAAACCTGTGCAAAATGTGGTTAATGTAAGTAAGGTTGAAAACGAGTAATTAAAATAATTACGACGGGCATTCTAAAAGTTATCGACTTGAACATGAAAACACAAGATTTAAGAAAATGTTTTTGCGTGTTTTTTATTTTATTATTATTTTATTTTAAACATAGTCATCTTATAAATCAATGCATTTAGTCCAACGACTTTATAACTTTTTATTACCTTAAGTAAAATAAAATTTGTCCATATGTGAAAAATAAGCGTCTGTCTCAGCTCAACCACATCGTTTGATTGAATCTTCCTCAACCAGTTCATTTCTTCAAGTTAAGGAACAAAAAGTAATCGCTGGGAGCCAAATCCGCCAAATATGGTGGATGTGGAAGCACTTGGAAGCGAAGGTCATGCAGTTTTGCAGCAACAATCCCAGACGTGTGTGAAGACGCGTTATCATGATGAAAGAAAATTCTTTTTCGCAAGGTGTGGACGTTTAGCCTGAATAGCATCCTTCAGTTGGTCCGGTAGTGAAGCGTAATAATCTCCGATGATGGTTCTGCCCTTCTGGAGTTAGTCTACGAGCACCATCCATGATAACCCCAGAAAACCGAAGCCATGACTTTTCCTGCAGATGGAACTTTTTTCTTCTTCTTCTTCTTCTTTCTTTTGTGCATTTTCACCTGTTGCCACTCACTATTTGGACTGTTCCTTTGTCTCTAACGTGTATTTATGAATTCATGTTTCATCTACTGTTATGAAAAGCCTGATAAACTCACTGGAATTGCTTTTAAACAAGTCTAAACACTCTTGCTAAATGTTCATTGGAATACGTCCATTGTTAACAAACGCAACACCCATCGAATGGAAATCTTTCTCACACTCAAAACTTCGTGTAAAATGTAGTGGACACGGCCTATCGAGGTCTGAGATCATTGAGTACGACATTGTGAATTGTTTCACAATCTCGTCGGTTGGGACGTACTGAGCTCTTGCCATGTTGGATGGACGACCACGCTTAAATTTAGCGGGCCCCTTTTTAACACTCGAAAACGAAGGTGAAACATCTTTTAATGTGTAATCTTACATACTTTGTATTTCTGTTGGAATTAAACCTTTCTAAACAAATTTCTTTATTAATTTTATCCTAGGGTAGAAAGGTTAACACTAGTTTGTTTACACGATCACAAAGAAGTGACTATACTTACGCGTCTGAAATTTTACAGCGCGCCATCTAAAGGATGCTACTTTATAATAATTTGGCGATCTTCATCCTGAGTTTAAAGAAGGGTTCATTCCAAACCCATTCAAATAATTGGAGATTATCATGCTGAAATAAATTATAGGAATTATGAAAAATTGCTAGAAGAAAAACTCATTCCTAATTTTATGCCATATTCAGTCCTCGTAATTGTAATGCATCATATCACAAGGTACAATATGATTCCGCGCCTTCATCGTTCTTCCGGAACAAGTAATGCAAGCTTGATTAACAGAGAAAGGTGTTTCACACAGTGCCGAGATACGAAATTGTATGACTTAATAAAAGTCTTCAAACATATCTATAAGATGTACAGAATTGACAGACATCGCCAATCATACTTAGACTGTTCTCCGTCTACCACATATCACCCTGATTTGAACCAATAGAAATGATTTGATCCATTATTAAAGAGTGCATTATTAAAGCACGAAAGAGTGTTACATTCAAGCTTGATGGTGCAAGAACATTACTGACAGAAAAAAAAATGGTTCAACTGGGCAGAATGATGGTCAATGCGGTGTAAGCACGGAAAAGAAATTGAAAATAAGTGAGAACGATCACATAACGGGCGAAGCGTCAGAGCCAGGGGTTGTCCTCAATAAGGGGTAGATGGTCCCAACCCCCCAAAGAAAATGACAATTATTTACCATTTTCTCTTCTCGTGGTCAACTTTTAAAACTAAAACTTCATAAAAAGGGGGGGGGATGTATAGCCGATTAGTTCTTAAGTGTGTCTTACAGAATAAGTGCATTTTCTCTGTACTGTAGTTGCGGTAGCATGCGGCTCCTCCGTTAGAGAGGGAAGCTCATGGACCAGCCCGGAAATGTTTATGCTTTAAACTTATACTTTCATGGGCCAGCAAAGATTTACTAGGATTTATATTTGTCTTCCTCCAAGAAGGGTTATCCTTTCTTCTGCTTATTTCTGCGTTTTCTTGTGCCAACAGGAAGATGGTCCATGGCCAGCGTTCGATATTCTCTCTTTTCTTAAGAACCAGATGTTGATGTGTTACTGACATCGCGCATAACCAACTAGGAGTTGTTTTCGCACTTCATTTGCAATTAGGTGACTTCCTGTAGAAAGCTGACTTTCATAGTGTTAATGTTAAGTTACGAAGTTGAAGAAGAAAAAGAAAAGTGTATCTGTTTTGTGGTAATGAATAAAGTGGACGTTTTATTGGAGACTTCATTTACGAGACTAAGTTTAACTGTTGTTGGAAGTGAAACGATTTAGATATCGAAAGCTATTGGGGTTTACTCAGGAAGCCGGCACAAAATTAAGATTTTTTTTTTTTTAATGTTTTGAAAAACATCTTAGCTGACAGCGTGTGAACTCAAAAAAATATATTGTCTATAGGAAAGAGGTTAGAAAAGAAATAGAAAGGACAAGTTTCGTTTCTGTACAGGCCGACAAAACGACAGATATTACAAGCATGTTGCAATATTACGATCAACGCGTGTAAACCGGTTGAAATGTTCATAAAATTCATTGCTGTTTCTGAATTGACTGCAGAAGACTTATGACGTACTTCAACGGCTGAATTAGAAGAGTTCCATATAAACCAGAAGTTTATAGTGCAAACGTACGATATGGCTGCAGTTATGAGAGAATGTCGGGAAGGAGTATATATTGATAAAAGAGCCCTTGCCCCTCACAATTTGGGTGTCACGTAATTATGTCCTTTGCCCACCGTTCTACAGGGGCCACAAGTCGCCACTAATGAGAGCGCATTGTCATTCGGGACAATCTCCGCCAAGGTCGATGGATTTTTTGCGGAGTAAAAATCTAAGAATGGCTTCTTTTGGAAGGAAGTAAAGCCGCGAGTTCCATGTCGTACATTTACGGTACATAAAAGAACCTCAAGTCTGAAAGAAGAGGTCACTGAGTAAAATTTGTCGGCCGTTTCACGCCCTGAATTGACCTGAGATGTTAAACAGTGTCCGAAAAAAAATATTGTTTTTAATCTAGGGAATGGCAGTGCCTCCTAGCATCGACAGCGAAGACTATGTTTGAATATTGGTTATTATAATGTACCGCCACGGGTAGCCGAGGTCGTTAAGGCGTGGACTCGTGAGCAGGAGGTCTGGGTTCGAATCCCGCCAGGACTGTCCTCCCTAACTGAGGGTTTTTCCAGGTTTTCTCAGTCCTCATTACTGGCAAATGGCGGGGCGGTACCCTAAACTTAGGGTTGGAACGTTTCCTTCCTTAAAAAAAGTTCCTTTCCAAATACATCGTTTCATTTTATATATTTAACAGTGTTCACCGCCTGTAGTGCCTCAGTAGTAAAAAAGGGCGTTAAACACCATTAAAAAAATATTAGTTATGTTGTAAATATTTCCTTCCAACTGCCAGTTACTGTGTTGCAGTGCGATGGGTTTGTCGTAGCAGGCAGCACAACTACCATTGATGTTACAAACCGACGGGTTACTGCGGTTTAAGTCCCGAATGGCAGCGGAGAAAGCCGAACTCCGCCCAAACGGTAGTTAGTGTTAGTATGGAGTTGTATTACTTTTTTGTATAAACTGTTAGTATTGTTTTTGCTTTAATGTCCTGTTATTTTTTTAACTAATCTACCTATCAAAAAGTAACATTTATTGTATTAAGAACAGTGTAGGCAGATTATGAAGATAACAAGTAAGGAAAAAAAAGTTTACCCGTAGGGAAATCAAACGGAACCCATGACCTGCGCATTGATAGCACGACGTTGTAACCAACTGAGCTAACAAGACTATATGCCCAGTAGGGAAAGTATTTGCCTAAAGTAATTCCTACTAAAATAGTAACCAGTCGGCTTTCTTCACTACCGTTCGAAACTGCAGTCGCAGCAAGGCATAGGCCTGTACTATAAAGTCAATCATCTTGATGAGTACGAGGCAAGCCGAGCATAACGGAATACTGCCGAAGTCTCATGCAGCTTTCCCTAGCAAGCTGTTTCTGCGGCTACTATACCAATATAAATGTTCTTTGAAATTGACTTTTTTTTTAACTCTCCATGCTTCAAACAATTCTTCATGATGCAAGTGTTAAAGGGGCATTTTATTTTGTGAGTAGAGTGTTTGCGAAATGAGAACGCAGGTCAATACAGTCACACATATTAAAACATATTTTACAACTAGGAAAACTTTAGTAGTAATAAAAGACGCAAATAAATAAATAAATAATATATGAAACGTTGATAAAATTGTAATTAACAGAATAACAACTTTAGGTCATTTTTATGGGAAGAAAGAATAAGCCCTCCGGAAGTACAGAAGGAAGCTGGTTTAAAATGGCGGCCGTCGGCGAAGGAAAATGGAACAGCTTTGCTAACCGCCCGTGCAAGATTCTAAACCAGCTTTGGTTCTTGATCGATGAATGGTTCAATTCCCACGTTAGGACATGAACGTAACCTGCGGCCTTTTCTCATGCTAATTAAAGTGAGATGGCAATTTGCAATAAGTCTACATAATACGCAGCTTCCGCTTATACCATTAGACATATGAGCAACGCAATTCGTTCCTTGTTGACCTGTGTCCAGGAGCGCCAGCCGGTAGCGTCGTAAATTTTGAATCGTATCATTTAACCCTCATTCTTTCTCCTTCTTAGTTTTTGCTTTGTTTTTAAGTACTTGTTTATTGACATGTTATATAGAATATTAATTAAACGTCCCTTGGCACCTAAATTAACTTTTGAAGTATGTGGTTCGGTGACATGAAACTCTGTGTATGGGGATAACCGTATACTGAAAACTCAAAAATTATATTATCGACTTGGTTCAACCGGAAGTAACTTCCCCTGCCTTATTTTAAATGGAATATCTAATATACGATTACATTTTTCGAATGATGCTCATTAGGAGCTTTACAAAAAAAAAAAAAAAAAAAAAAAAAAAAAAAAAAAAAAACATACCCTCACTAAAAACTTCTCTACAATTTTTTGTTATTAAATCAAGAAAACAAAAATGTGTAGCGCATAATAAAATGTTCCTTCATTAATAAAAGCAAAACAGAGCTAGCGCAACGTCTAAATTCTGTGTTCAAACTGATAGCTCACAGTGCCAGTCGATCATAGAAACCATTTAAGAAATATCTAGCACTGCTTCCATAATTCAATACTGCAGATCTTCTTAGTAGTTGGGTCTTTCTTGATATACTACTGACCTCAAATAGCTCCACAAAAAGAAGTTCAAAGGCGACAATTGTAGGATCTTGCTGGCAACTCTATGTGGTCTCTACTATCAAACCATCGTTGAGAAAAACCTGGTCTAAGTGCTGAGAAAAATTCTATCAAAAGCGAGCTGGATCTCCATCTTGTTGGAAATAGATGCCATCTCGGGTGGCCGAGGTCGTTAATGCTCGGATTCGTGAGCGGGAGGTCTGGTGTTCGATTCTTACCAGGACCGTCCTCCCTGACAAGTTTTTCCAAGTTTTCCTCAGTCCTCACAAATAGCAGCTGCGGAAGAGATACCCTAAATTTGGTCTGGAACGCTTCCTTCCTTTAAATATATATATATATATATATATATATATATATATATATATATATTTCCCAGTTTATCATTTCATCTCATATATCTTCAGCGTCCACCGTTTGTGATGCTTTAGTAGTAAAACGAATGTTAAATTAGGTCAAATCTGAACTGTAGGGAGGATGGGACAATTATTGACTGCTGATCGTTGTTTCCAGTGCAGTGTGGGTCATGGTGCAACAGGATTCCACTCAGACCACTCTTGGGACGCTTCATTCTCAGTCTGTTGAAGACTGAGGCAGACACCTGTAGTGACAGTTTTTTGTGACTCGTGTGGAATTATTACAATGTGGCCACTAAGTGAGAAGAAAAAACAGATCATCTTCTTGCCAACACCTCGCTCGCCTCGTTTTTGTTATAGGGTCCTCTCCTGGGAAGACCCAGACCGATGATTGTTGCTTAGTTTCTGGATCATACTGGCAGATCCAGCTTTCATCACTTGTTATGATGTTAACTTTTTTCACCTTTTTCGGTTACCACATTTTTTTCTGCTTATTTGCTCCGAGGTGGGAGTTTTTCTTTGAGGATTGTTTTCACTACTGCCGACCCAATATTTAGGGCTTGTTGAGTCTGATATTATGTACAGCGATGATTTTCCCACAATATACGCTCTGCTTTCATCACATTTTTGTTTGTTGAATGAATTAATTTATTTCCACAGTTTACTTTACAATTATTACAATAACATGCTCTCAATTTACAATATCAACTATTTCTTTACATACATTATTAATCCACTCTTTTTACTCTAGATCCCAGCAGCACCTTCCAATATATAGTTTCCTACCTCGTTAATCACATAGTTGTCTAAGAAACCTCCTTCTTTTACTTTCTTCCTATTTCTTTTCCACTTCTCCTTAACTTTACCCTGAAAACTATTCTATTTTCTGGAATGTTTTAACACTCTTGTTCCTCTTGTTCTGACCTCCTTCAGCTATTTAATTCCTTAAAACCTTCATGCTTAGCTAATTTGTATTCTTGATTATACTCTCTATAACCTTTCCTTTTTTCTCTATAATATACCTCCATCTTTTTCCCCGCTCACATTATCATGGATTCCAACCTTAGAACTGCCTCCTATATTTATTTGTTATTGCTGTAGCGTGCAGTCCTGCGCGATCTTCATCTTCGTTGGAGTCTCTTCCTCTGCTAAATTCTGCAAACTATTCTCTTTCCTCTAAACTGGTAGTAAATCGTAACGCGGAAGTCATAGCTTGAGATGCATCCTAGCGTCTGGCGTACAAACATCCGCGTACACATACACTGACACCACATATTGTTGGAGCGCTCTCCGCCTTGCACATGTTGATATCTTAACTTCAGTCTAAAGCTAGGAAACTTGCACTCGCTTGCCACAACTCTTTGTTGTCTCCATTCTCAAAGCTCGTATTGTTATGAAAGATTAAATCCTCCAAATATTACTCTCTGAATAGTAATAAAAATACATTATTACTTTCTGAATCCCCCGATGTTTTATTTCTGACTTCCCTTGTGTCCACCAAACTTTTAGCAAATGAACTGTCACTAAACTCTTGTTATACAATTACTATATACATAGAAAATGTTTATTTCTCCTCTGCTAATATAAACATGTGCGCCTTCGCGTATTCCATTATTCCCCACCAGGGCGGCTTTGTACACGTCAATTTCTCTACTATTTTGCAGAGTCACCAACTGCTACATAATATTACTATAGAGAGGAATAAGGCATTCCTTCGTGCTCAACTATTTAATGGAGGCTTGCGAGCGAAACTTGTGCAATGAAACTCGTTAACTTAAACGTAACCTAGGCGTGCGAACGCAACAATGTTAGTTACGAGCATCCCTGTAATAACGCGAATGTACTTACGTCAGGTTTTCACTAAGTTTGCTATAACATAACTGACTTAAATCTACACTTGATAGATATGAGACACAGTCAGGCTTTTCGCACTGTTTCACCTGCTCTGCAATCTGCTCTTGACAACACACGTCACCACTCACTCGCCATTTTTCCTTCCTGCTTCCGAAATCAGCTATAAATTAAATTGATTTTTGGGGAGATGAGCAGTAGGTTAATAGCGTTCACTATTGCTGTTGTGCTCATAAACGATTTTTGAACATTTTCTTCAAATATCCGTCGATTCTATTTACTAGGCACCGAAAATGACAATGACAAAAAGTATATGTAGCGCCTGCAATTTTTTTTTCTTTCTCAACAAAACTCGGCATAATTAAAATAAATTAATAAAAATAGTTACCTAAAATCAGCGAAATCAGACTATTAGGAGAGGGGATTTACCTGAAACCGAAAATTTAAAATCGCTATACCGGCACCATATTTTTTTTTTCGTGACGTAACTCGGCATGTATCATTCAAATAAAATAAGAAAAATAGTTCTGATAATCAGGGAACTCTGGCCGTTAGAAAGGAGAATATATCTGAAAACCGAAATTTAAACGGTGGAGGTTAAAGCGAAAATTAAAAATCGCTCTAGTGGCCGCAATTTCTGATTTTTTTAAAGGAAGTTCGGTATATGCCACAAAATAATATAATAAAATAGTTAAGAAAATCAGTAAAATCAGATTATTAGGAATAAGAGTTTACTTGAAACCCAACATTTAACAATCACACTAGCAGCACCAATATTTGTTACTGCACAACAAATTTCGGTATATACCATTTAAATAAAACAATAAAAACATTTTCTGAAAATTGTGGATTTAACAAGTTTAGAATTAGGTGTATAACTGAAAACCGAAATTGAAAACGCGCTCTAGTGTTTAATTTTCTATGAATTGTTTAAAAATAAATGAGCAAATTAACTCAGCATATGAAAGATGAATATGTTTTATATTTGACTAAAGCATTGTCGTGAAGATAGTAACTGCGAAATATTATTATTAATCTAATATGTGCGTGAGAATTACCTTTATTTGTATATAATAACCTTCAGAAAACATTTGCATTACACGTTTTTACTACATTAAAAATTAAATTAAATTTCAGAGTCACTGAAAATCGATTGAACTTTCGGTTGTATATTGTTGTTTGTATATATTTGCTTAGTACATTGTGATTGTTTTTAAATAGTAATATGTTTTTGTTTTATTGAAACATATGAACATCATTTTAAATACACAATGTAAATGGAAACTTTCTGTTATTTCTCTCTATTTTAGTGATTGTAAAGATAATACCAAGGATTCAATCGACAAACTGGTTACATTAATAAATGTTTGAAAATATCCTCACAGTATAGCTTTGTCTTTCAGTAGTCATATATAAAATTAAATTAATAGTATACCATTCATTTTTGAGGTTTAATTTCAACAACAACAACAACAACAACAACAACAATAAGAATTGTAAAAATGTGGTTTCTCTTTTGTAATACTTATAGGTTGCAAGAATTCTAATTTTGTTCCCCTTACTTTTAAAAATTACAGTAATATCACTATGGACATTTATTTCCAAATGATTTTGAAGGGAAAAAGCAACTAATCTAGTTAAGTAATTTATTATATTTAAGTTTTTCTTTTATTAGTTAGCTTGTCATGCTATTTAGCACAAAGTTTTTTTTTAATAGTGTTTAACGCCCGTATTTACTACTGAGGCACTACAGCCGGTGACACTGATGATGCATGAGATGAAATGATAAATTGGGAAAAGATTTTTAAGGAAGCAAACGCTCCAGGCATAAGTTTAGGGTATCTTCCGGCATTTGCCAGTTATGAGGACTGAGGAAAACCTGGAAATAAAACCTCAGTCAGGAAGGACGGTCCTAGCGGGATTCGAACACCAGACCTCCCGCTCACGAGTCCGCGCCTTGACGACCTCGGCCACCCGTGGTTGTGTAGAGCACACAGTAATGCCATATCTTATTTCGTTAATTAATTAAGACCATAATTTGCATTTTATACTCTTTTTTAAAGTTACTCTACTAGGTGAAGAATTCGCTTTGTTTACGCAGCTCCTGCGTGATGAACTTTTTTAATATCATTGGGCGACTATGGCAGTTTTTACCGAATATTTTCAATTTTTTTCTGACTCCCAGGAACACGAGGAACTACATCTTCTATCTGGCATCAATACTCACAAAATATAATTCCTGTATAAACTTACCAATAAATAACCCACAGCATTCACAAGGTGGTGGGGCGATCGCAATAAAATGTATTCAATTGCTTTTAGTGCTCAGCCTTTATCTTTCCATCAAATTTCGAACAAAACCCGATGGCTCAGTAGGCTCTTTCTCCATCATATTGTAATGTAAATGTAAACAAAGAGCGTGCTTTTTAAGCTGAGAAACCTCCAGACAGTGTACTGCTTCTTAACAAATAAATCTCAGATAATTATTTAACTATTGTTAATGAATGTACGATATACAGAGAAAAAATATAACATTTAAATTTCCTCATGTATTTTAGCAAATCTATCACAGTGTAAAGTCATATAGTTGGCCGCCTATGCACATTAAATAAAATCTCAGTACTGAGTCATTTCATTACGTTCTGTTGCAACGTTTAACGATCAGCCATATACATATATAAGATGAAATCAATGATCCACAAAGTACCTTCGTATTTGAGGCAAATAGACCATTTCGCTGTGTGAAATACTACAATAACTAATACGGTATTTGATTGTGCTGTGCTGTGAGAGATCAAATGAAAATATACTGCAAATATCTACTTGATACATTCATTTATTCTTCATCATGTCCTCGTGTATTAGAACCATGCCCATTTCAGCCCCTTAGAATATTGACTCTCCATTTTTGTACCAGGAGATGTTCTCCCTGTAGGTGTAACATATGAACACCGAGAGACTATTTCATTGTAAGCCTGATCTCAAATGTTCACATGACCTTGCTGAATTTGTCATCGTTTTTGTGTGTACAGCATTGAGAAAACGTTACGGGCTTTATATAACTGTGTTCGACACAAAAACAGTCGATTTTGTTCTTGGTTTCTGAATTTATTCATTGAAAGATGACAATTTAGTTTGTGCAGTGATAAATGAAAATCTGTTTATAAGTACAAAAGTTTTTGCTAATATATTCAAGTTCCAGTATATCAAATTAACGAATTTAAATCAACAAGGCCTATGCGCTCCATTTTTTATGATTGAACGCCAAAAGAGTACATGCGACTTCGAAGTGCTTTTGGAGATAAATCCCCATCAGCAAGGACTGTAAACGCTGGATGCCAGGTTTATATTTCTCTCTATTCTTGTGCTGCATAGTCGAACCTGGTGGTTTAGCGGTAACCACACTTGCCCCATAGACCCAAGATAGCAGGTTCAAATTTCGGGAGCAATTTTCCTAGTATTTTGAAGGGAAGTGAGGAATGGGTCCTTATGGTATGAAAAAGAACCTCAGGCCTGATAGAAAAGATCTCCGAGCAAAATTTATCGGCCCATTCATGCCCTAAGTTGAATGTAAAACTGCTGACCTGAGATGTTAAAGAGCGTCCAAATCAACAAATAAATAAATTCCGCTGCATAACTTCCTATTAGCGACTTCCTTCACATTGCAAAATTTACTCTTTAACGTTGTTGCCATATTGAGACACAAAGTTAGCTTAATTTGTATGCACTGCTTCCCTTCACTTTAGACAGAATGAGAACACCGCCTGAAAACGACTGTCACTATTTAAGCTAACACAAGTGAATGTACATGCTTTTCCAATAACAAACGCGGTCAGTTACAGAGCGTTCCGGTTATTATTGCCTCAATGGTCGACAATTGGGGAACTTTGATATCAAGATCAAAGAAAGCCGAAAGAAAAGCGCCAGGCTGGTTAATCGACCACAAACACACATTAGACTGTTCGTTGTTGTTGTTTTAGTTGATATACTTTATTTACGGAGGTTCTTTAACATCTCAGGTCATCAGCGTCCCATTCTATTCAGGGCATGAAACGGCCGACAAATTTTGCTCAGAGGCCTCTTCTTTCAGGCTTGAGGTTCTTTTACTTGCCGTAAATGTACGACACGGGACCTATGGTTTTACTTTCCTTCCGAAAGAAGTCATACTTACGATATTTATACCCGACCCTGGCCGGGATTGAACCCGCTATATTGGGTCTACAAAGCAAATATGGTTACCACTGTACCACCAGGACCGACGTGGATTTTTCGGCCATGCTCAAGACCGACGCACTTGTACCTACACCCCTATGGACCATCTCCGGGAGGAAGGGATGAGATAAGGGAGATTCGGGGGAACAAGTCCACTGAGTGACTGAGCAAACGTAGACAAGAGTCCCTAACACGTTGCCAGATAGGGCAATTCCTCTCTCTCTCTCTCTCTCTCTCTCTCTCTCTCTCTCTCTCTCCGTAAGGAGTTAGAACTGCTCAGAACTGATCTCATAAGAGACACTAGGATAGAAACCGTTACAATGTGCAAGCCACCGTCACACCGCGCGAGCTCTTCTCGCCCTGTAACAAAACCATAAGGTGGGTGATAAATATCTTACGCAGAGAAATCAAGAAAAATCCGGTCCGCCTCAAGGGATTTTAACTGGCAAATGTGCAACGTGTATCAGGTCACAGTAGAGAGAGCTCCTTCTAACGCCTAGGCTAATGTATGTATTAATCGTGAAATTAAGACGTTAACCGTAATGAAATTTCACTTTTTCTTTTCAAAATAAATATGAAAATCCAGTATTTGTCTTGAAATAAAAGACAATTAATGTTGGCGGATAAATCGTGTTTTTTTTTTTCTCTCTCTTTTTGTTTATTCGCGCTTTCTAACGGTCAAGTATTTTTTGTTCATTATTGTGTTATTATTTGGCTTTTCTCCTAAATCTCTACTTTAAGTTTAGCTAAGAGAGTGTAACGTTTCTGAATTTAACCTGAATACAAAATGTTAGGTTGTAGTTAGCGAACTCTTTCATAATTGTGCTAAAAGATAGATCTCTGAACATCGTGTCTTGTATTCTCCACAGCAATTTTACCTTCTGTCCGATAATGGAAATTGAGAACGGAGAAAAAAATATTATAACGAGATAGACCTGGTATGCTGCAAAAGTTATATATTGTAAACCATTGTTCAAGAGCACAATTCAATGTACAAATGTGAGGGCTGTTCTAAAAGTTTTCGCCCTGACTAAGAGATGTCGTGAAGATGCCAGATTACTATGACTATTTCATTCATGTGACGTCATCATAAAATCGACTTATGAAACAGAACAAAAATTTGAATATTGACCATCACAATCCTAAATCGCAGTGATAATATTAAAAATTATCAAATCTATTTTATCACACAACGTGCATTTGTCTTGTGGTTAGTGTAAACAGTGCTATAGCTCCACTATATAATTCCTGAGCTCGCATTGCTGACCACTTTTCTGTGTTTTCAGTAACGCTAAATTTAACTAACTTAATGTATATTCACTCAAGCAATTGTTTTTGCGTATTGAGTCAAACAGTTTGAAATTATGTTATAAATCATGTAACAATATTTGCCTAAGCAATCATAAATTTTAATAAACACGTTATACAGGATGCTAAAATATATTCTATTTTGTTTTTCTCAGTTGGCATTAGAAAATCGAATGGTAGCGACTGTAGTAGTCGACTTTCGTCTATTTCACTCTCATGATTTCTAAATAAGTAGGTATTCATAAGTATAACATTTTATACCATTGTTAATAATCCGTGCGCAAATTTCAAATGTATGTGTCACTTTTATTCTTGTTGTATTAATGAAATAGTTCTAAACTCGTATTTGACTCTTCTCTATTGGCATTGCTTACAATCGACATTCGTCTGTTGCAAGTGTTACAACTACGTTCGTGAATTTATCGGCAGTATCAGACCCTCTTGTGATTATACTTATGATAATTGTTAAACATCTACATGACGGCTGTAAAGTTTCAGCCGCGTAAGTGTAGTCACCTGTTTGTACCGATCGTGTAAACAAACTAGTGTTAACATTTTCTACAAAAATGTATAAAATTTAAAAACGAGTTGAGGTACGCGAGCTGACTGACATTGCAAAGACCTTGATAGGCCTTGCCCACTACATTTTATACAGATTTGGGCATGAGAAAACTTTCCGCTGAATAGGTGTAGCGTTTGTTAACAATGGATCAAAAAACATTCGAATAAACACTTCGCAGAGTGTTTAAACGCAAGTCCAGTGACTTTCCGCTACGTTTCATAACAGTAGATGAAACATGGATTCGTTACTGCAGCCAGAGGCGAAGGAGCAGTCCAAACAGTGAGTGGGAACAGGTAAAGGTGCACCAAAGAAAGCAAAACGGTTCTATCTGCAGGAAAAATCATGGCTACGGTTGTCTGGGATTCTCATAGTGTGGTGCTCGTAGACTACCTCCAGAAGGGCAGAACTATCACCGGAGAGTGCTACGTTTCACTACTGGACCAACTGAAGGATACTATTGAGACTAAAGGCCACAAATTAAAAAAAAAGAAAGTTCTCTTTCACCACGATAATGCCCCTTCATACACTTCTCGGATTGTTGCTGCAAAACTGCATGACCTTCGCCTCCAAGTATTTCCACATCCGCCATATCCGCTGGATTTGCCTCCTAGCGAGGAGGAATTTAGTTCCTGGAGGAAAAAATGTGAAATATGAACAATTGGTGTCTTAGCCTTCTACCACCCCTCCATATTAAGTTAGGCCTGATAAAGTAATTTGTTACCGCTCTGAATAAGGATAGTGGTTGTTTCAACTTCCTTGTTGCAAAGTACTCACAGAAAACTGAAGCTAAGATAGCAGCAGGTATTTTCGATGGATCCCAGATTGTGTGAGCTTATGCAGGACAAGACCTTTCCTTATTCGATGTCCGAGCTAGAGAAGTCAGCATGGTTGACATACAAAAAAGCGACAGAAAACTTTCTTGACAACAAGAAATTTGAGAACTGTAAAGAAATTGAGGTGGAAATGTTACATTTTAGAAAATGAGTGTTAAAGTGCATTTTCTCTACAGTCATATTGATTACTTCCCTAGGAATCTTGGTGCAATGAATGAAGTGCAAGGTGAATGGTTTCAAAAAGACATTGAAACAATGGAAACCCGCTATCAAGGCCAATGATGAGTGATTCCTGTTGGTGTTTGAAAAGGGACACTAGCGAAGGATATATCAGAACTTCCGGGGAAAAAATACTTTTTCTGCTCCCTAATAGTCAAAAAGGTTTGGAAATACATTATTATTGGCACATAGCTCTGTTTTTTAACATATTCGAAACTTTTTAAATTAAAATTAAACTTACAAAAACATATTGTCTTAGCTATATGTCTTAAAACTTTATAATATTTCATCAAAAATATAAGTACGTTATTACATTTGATGTGTTTTTTTTTTAAAAACCTAGCCCGATAGAGTAAAACTGAAAACATGTTTGAAATCAGAGCATTTATATTACATTTATCCAGGCGAAAAATAAAAAAAAGCAAAGAAGAAATATTTTTGTAGACAATTGTAATGTATCATAAAATGCATTTATTATGAAAAATGCTTCCACTGCAACCCTAACAAAAGCATGCGAAATGGCCGTTTTTATTTATATACAACTGATCAACTCACTAATAAAATGCAAAATCATCAATTCTAAATTCTAGCTCTATTTGCAAGACGTAGTAACGGTTGAGATACGAATTCATGTCACTTCTGTGTGAGAAACCACCAGATGCAAATCAATAACGGAAGGACCATCTTATTGTATCTTTCCGCCCGGTAAAGTAGCCCCGCGTCTTCATCTGTGGGAAGCAGATTACGAGAACAGTCCCTGAGGTGTGGCAGCCATCTTAATTCTCTGCCAGTGTTACGCCAACAAGAAATTAATTGAAAAGGATCAAACCGAAAAAAAAGAAGGAAACAAACCGAATAAAAAAAAAACTCGCTTTAACTACGTACAATAAAAATCGCAAGGAAAAAGTGACCCTACCATCACGGCCTAATGGATGGACGGACTGCTCGGGAGGATGATGATGCATGCACGCATAAATTAGAGACTACTTCTTCTTAACAAAAACAGCTCTTTGATTCAGAAACAAACAACGCGTTGCGATTCTGTTCTCAGGCCGCCGGGACAAGGTGGAAAAGGGATAAAAGAATTTAAAAAAAAAAAAAAAAAAAAAAAACCAACTCGCAGCAACAAACAAGCATTTCATTAGATTAACCCTCTCCCATGTGGAAGATTCCGGAGACTGGCTCGTTTTTGTTGACATCCGCGGTCGCTGCGCAACTTTTTGCTTTAACACGAATGATCCTACCCTCCCCCGATTGAAAAAATGTTTTAAAGAGTATGCAAGGCCCCTTTCCTCTCTATTCATCCCGCAGCTCGGAGGTCGTGTGAAGATACCAACCGAGAAGGCCATGGCGAGTAAAAACAAAACAAATGACTGCCGTTCTTAAAGACCAAGAAAAGACGGTCCGAAGGAAAAAATACTGAGAGGGTTGCCGGGGGATTATTAACGTCGTGCATATGCATAAGTACGAGGCTTTTCCCATGCCCTCTCTCCGTGGAAGATGGTTTTGCTTCTTTTCTTAGTGTACATTAGAAAAAAAAAGTTGCGTAAAAAACAAGAGAGTTTGGCTGTGCATAAGTAATTACCTCACGTACGCGGCAGATGGACCTCTTGTCGATTGTTTAACGGCCTGGCGTGTTTCAGTTTGAAATGTAAAGTAATGTACATAATGTTAACTGCGTTGAAGATTGGTGTTCGTATATCTCGAACTCAGAACTTTTTACGGCGTCATCTTAGAAGTAGTTTTTGCCGACTGTCTCAACAAAAACCGCATCTTAGCGGGTTTCTTACAGATATCAGTTTCAAACCAAACTTTAACGGCTGTGACAAATTTGCACTCGCACGGAAAGAAGTTGGGTGCGAAAAAATAAAGAGAAGCAGGTATGCTTTGGCTTCAAAACAAAGCGCTGGCTTTTATAGTGTACCATCCTTCAGAATATGTAGAATACAAAACCCACATCAAAATTTATTTCTATTAAATTTTTTACCTAATTAAAATTAATGAGCTTTCCAGATTTAGCCTATCGGCATGCTATTTAACCTTTACTTAAGTTACATTAAAATTATGACATTCATATGTGCTAAATAGTACAGGACTTTTAAGACATGAATCACACGAGGCTAAGCCATTCGTGTTACAAATTGGTGTGACGCACTACAAGCTTGAATGAGACACCTGAGGCTATTGACGCTAGATATCAGCATTAGTTGCTGACATTGTGCTCATACTGTTCAATTTGCTGACAACAGTACTATTACTGTTAATAATATAGGATATGTTATAGCTTTAAAAATGTTAGTTAATAATTAAATGTTGGATATAAAAATAATGGCCTTCCAATACCATTAAATATTAACGGGAATAGCATAAAGAGTTTTAACGAAGATTAAATATTGATAAAAGCTTTGAGAAACTTGCAACCTCACTAGTAAAAACCTATTTATTCTTAGATCCTTGACCCAATGCTAGAATGATATTGTTTCTTATGTGTTTTGGGTTAGTACTTCAACATTACATACAAAGACTGTTGATATCTGGCTAATTTAAAGGCTTGTGAAGCTTTTGACACTCTTTAGCATATGTATTAGATTATTTTATGATAAATTTCGAATTTTAAGTGTAAGTGTTTTGTAAGTGTTAATGCTTTTCTTTTCTCTAGCGTTGTTATTTACAGGATACCAGTTGTTATTGTGAGCATGTGTCAGTTTTCAGTTGTTAACGCACAATCGTAAAATGCAGGTAACAAAGATTGAGATTAGAGTCCTTGTAAAGCACTACTGGAGATAAGATTATAAAGTTACTGCCGTGACTCGAAGGAAGAATAAGCGAAGTGGAGGGAGGAATGAAGGAAGGTGTCGTTAGTGAACGAGTAGCGTTCAGTAATGAAGAAGAAAACACACGTCCTGGAAGATCTTAAGTATGGAACATTGAGAATACACGGAAAGTTTCTAAAAATTAGGGAAATTACACCATTAGGAGGAGGGGTATACTTGAAAACCGAAATTTAAAAAGGGCTCTTGCGTTTAATATTCTCTATATTGTTTTAAAATAAAAGCACATGTTAATTCAGCATTTAACTGCATTTATAACGATGCATGTGTTTTACATTTAACAGAAGCATCGTCGTGAAGATAGTAACCCTGAAATATTAATCTAATATGTGTTTGAGAATTATATTTGTGTGTAAGAGCGCTCTGTAATGACATTCAGAAAACATTTGCATTACATGTTTTTACTACGATAAAAATTAAATTAAATTTCAAAGTCATTGAAAATCGATGTAACTTGTGTATGTTTAATTAGTGCATTGTATTTGTTTTTTAAATAGTAACATGTTTTTATTTAATTGAAATATATGAACATCATCTTCTTAAATGCAGAATGTAACTCTAAACTTTTATTTCTCTTGATTTTAGTGAATGTAAAGATGGTACCAAGGGCTCAGTTCATATGGTTATACCACAGAGTACAGCTTTATCTGTCAGTTTTTTTTTTTTTTTGAGTAGTGTTTAACGCCCGTTTTTACTACTGAGGCACCGCAGGCGGTTTATCTGTCAGTGATTCTATATTTAATTTAATTAATAGTATGCCATTAATGTTAATGATTTAATAATAATAATAATAATAATAATAATAATTCTACTAATGTTGTGTCTCTTTTGTAATACACATTGCAAGTATTCTATTGTTCCTTTTAATCTTGAAAAGTAGAGTAATTTCACTATAGAAATTTATTTTCAAGTGATTTTGAAGAGAAAAAACAACCAATCTAGTTAAGTAATGTATTATAGTTTGGTTGTTATTATTATTAGTTAGCTTTAGAGTTTGTAATGCTAATACCATAGAGTAATGTCATCACTTATTTTATTATTTAATAAAGTCATAATATGGATTTTATATTCTTTTTTAAAGTTACTCCACTTGCTGAGGAATTCGCTTAGTTTACGCAGCTCCTGCGAGACGGACTTTCAATTCTTTAAACGATATAGAGTATTTCAGGAGGCCTTGCCCACCTGAAGTAAAAGCAACATCTCATACTTCTTCCGTCGTATTCCGAAAGTGTTGTCAGCTAAATATGGAGGATTTTAAAAGGGTTTGGAGACTATAAATGCAATTTTAAACGGGGAAATGAATCACTGGTAGATGACTCATCGCTCGAGCACTAAAGAGGGTGAAGTAAAAAGCTTTATTGAGTCCTCCTAACTAACGCATACATGCCAGATGTTTAAAGAAAGAGTTTATGCTTCTGAAAACTACCTGTGTTTTAATGGTAGCATTTCGCACGAGTAAAATTGTTAGACAGCGAATTGTTTAAAATATTCATACATTTTTCTAAAGAAGGGAATTGTTTGTTATTTTAATATAATTAAATAGTAGCAATTCTTTAAAAAGAGCTGACCTGCTTTTTGATTTAGGCACGGGAAACGAGTATACATATTTTTAAATATCTGTTTTTTTTTTTTAATGCCATTTCATAAATGTGTTTTAATTATTAATTAAAGTAGGCAATTTCCATCTACTTATGCTCAGCAGATTCTCTATCACAAGCATTCCTTCATATAGTAGCCCATGTCTTCAGTTCATCTCTTCTTAGATCGGCTGAACGATTTTTTCCAGATCTGCGGTACTTAAAAATTGCTTTTGGAAATCTACCGCTTGTTATTTTATTCTCATGATCTGCGCAGTTTGATTTCTATTGTCAAAGGTATAGGATTTTTCAAGAATAAGAGTAGCTTTAATTGTTCATAATTCCTTAATTTTCTACCTAATCTTTCAAACACTGGCACTGTGACAACCAATTTGTTTCTCAAGTTGTGGTTGAATTTCAGACGTTCAATGCAAGTGACAGTGTGTTTTATTAATTTCTATTTGTGGAAAGAAATGACATTATCTCTGCAATATCGTATCGAGCTTATTCATTGTTATCACCAGAGACCGGAGACATTTATTTTGAGTAAAAAAAGCCTCATGAAGCTTTCCAGGTTCATGAGGCTGGTGGACCCCATTCCACCAAGTGTTTAAGTGTAAATAAATTTATTTTTATTACCGGACAATATTTTAGACAGTCTTTAAAATGTATAAATTAAATTTATTCCACTCCTTGTTTTAAAGAAATAGTTTGTGTGTTTTTCACTAGGAGGAGCAGGGGAGCAGCGTTACTATAATGCTACCAAAGTCGCAGTGGGGATAATTAGTGGTTTTTAAACTATTTTGGTGAAAAACAATTACAAATTAAAATTATTTCATTGTTACATTCTCTTTATACATTATACTAATTTGCTCTTAAAAATATCCTTTTCTTCGCACTGAAAGATCTTGGACATGCATAACGTTGGATTCGGCTGATATTAACTTCCAGTTTGAAATGATTCCAAGGTTACTTATGCAGAAATCAGTTTAATACTTTATATTATCATCAACTGCACTGTATCCAGATTTCGAAACCGCAGTGAGGAATGTAAAAATGTTTTAAAATATGTCATTAGTATCCATTAAATAGATTAAGTGAGAGTGAGTGCTTGTGCCAACTATTTGCCGACTAGACATTGGAATTCCAAGAGGACAGAAGCGTAGTCCATTTTTTCATTTCGTGCACCGTTACTGGTGGACTACACGCTAGATGATGAAGGTGAAGATGGAGGTGAGGGTGACGATGGGATGGCAGCGGAATGAATGGCAGATAAAATCTGACCCTTCGTCCCCTACATGGTTATATTGGAACCGACAAATCCTTGGCCAAGGTATTAATAGTGTGCATTAAACCAAAGGTGGTAACACTGGGGTGTTATAAAAAGATTATAGCACTGAGTGTTACAAAATGTAGTTTCTAGCGATTGTATTGGTTAAAACAAATGCTTTTCATATGAGTTGTCTAAAAATAATGTAAATGCTTGTAAAATATTAATAAAAATAGTACGTGCCCCAAAGAAGTTTTTGCCTAAAATATTGGATTTAGTACCTAGTTGTTAAAGCAGTAAATAAATTTAATTTGGGAAGTTTCAGCATAGAACAGTTAAGCACTCTGCAAGTAAAACATCTTACTAGTGTAATCGGGAGTATAAATGTACTTCTTCAGAGGAAAAGAAGAAAAAGAACAGTGCGATGAATAAAGTAGCAACAAAAGGAAAGAAAAGTTAATCTGAATGTGTAACTTATGAGGATTTTAATATGAGTTATGCATGTAAAATTTTAATTGTTTTCTCCTTCTCTAAATGCTTAACATTTTTCTTTCTTATGTAGCAGTTTTTGTGACAGAATGATAAAACTAATCATAAAAACTCACAGATTATGATAAACAAACACAGGCATCGTTTCTCGCGCTAAAATTTAACTTTGCAATATTTTGTTATCTGTAATGCATTATGCACTAGTTTCATTGTCGCCACTTCCGGTCCCCGCCTGTGACAGATGTGCAAGCTCAGACGTGCTACAGCCAAATTGACGTGACATGCAAGGAACAATGTGCTGCACTGTAATTCTGCTTTCGTCTCAACAAATCTTCACCTGGGGCCTATAGAAAGGTTTGTTCTTCCCTATAGCATAGCTCAAAGTTGAATAAACATGTATAAAAATGAAGCGGACCCAGCCCTCAGTTTGTGCTCTAACGGAGGAAATCAAACACCGTTGCCATTGTAAGAGAGGATTGTCGTATAACATTAAGAACACTTTCAGAAATTATGAAACATTTATTGGGTGTCACCCACTCTTTGATACCTGAAACGATGCACGTGAGACGTGTTTGTGCACGGTGGGTTCTAAGACTGCTAATTTCAGAATAAAAAGACGTCAGTTGAAGATGATGCTACGGGACGATGCGGAGTTGCTTTCACAGATAATCGCTGTCGATGAAATTTGACTACATCATTTCGATTCTGAGAGCAGACAGCAAAACTCTGTGTGGAAATTTCCATCATCACCAAACACCCAAAAATAGTACAATAGTACAATAGTACAATTGTTATATGTTTCAACAATCAAGGAATGGTTGCACCTACATATACAAGTTTAGCTGGACAATACTACACAGATGTACTGAAAACTCTTCAAGGCCATATCATACACTTTCAAAAGGTCGCACATGGTAAATTTTGTTTTTGAATATCTCACAAAAGTCAGTGTGAAGCTCCGTGTGACTTTTTCTTTTCCCCAAATCGAAGAAACACCTTCCAGAGTAATTTTCCATCGTCAGAAGCAGTGGTGCAGACTCCAGAGGGGACTCTGAAGAACTGCCAAAAAATATCTTCCAGCAAATCTTTAAAGACTGGCAGAAACTCTGGTACAGGTGCATTGCATCCAATGGGAACTACTTTGAGAAAGATCATCAAAATTATGAGATGAGTAAAGATAAGTATGGTCGTTCTTTATTGAACAGTCCTAATATGATGTTTAGTACCAACTTATTTGTTCCTGAATATAATTTTATTTCTCATGTAGTTAGTGCCTGAGATATCTTCATGGTATAGTCATTTGTTGTTTAAATAAATTTGTATACTACCATCTGCAAACCCTCTTCGGTATGACTTAGTATTATTTGATTATCTGCGTAAGTATAGTGTTTAGAGCTTTAATTAATAATTTTGCAATTTCGTCGATAAATAAAATTGTTTCAAAATAATAGACTTTGGATTACTCATCATGAACTTTTGATATACATTTGAAAAATGTTGCTTTCTTAGTTTACAAATTAAAAAATTCATGGATATTCTTTATAATTTTCGAGAGAATTCTCTAATCGAATATCAATCTCTTGAGAATATTACGCTGTTAATACTGACACGCGCTAATTTAGAAAATATATCAAGAACATTTTTGCAATTTTTGAATGACTTTTTAACATAGCAGTTATAAATAAGTATTCTCTAACGTAAGCAACGGAAATCTCACTCTAGGTATATTAACACAAGCCAGGATACACAAATAATGATACAAAGTTCGTATTGAATGTAAGTTGCCCTTAACCTGTTGCTTCGATATGAAAACACTGGTTGGCAGTTGGCAGTTGATTTTACTGTGTAGTGGTAGGTCCGCTGAAGGTATACGGTTTCTTGCGTCTGGCGTGTTGATCTGATTAACCAGCGGAATGAAAAGTTGTATCATTTTGCATGTGGGTATGATTAATTTTAAACAAGCAAGGTTTTCTTAAAGAACAGAGGTGGGTAGTTCAGGCATTTATTTTGGTTAAAAAAGGCAGGAAAAATACAACTAAAATACTGAAAATAGGGAGTAATATCATTAAAATAGGTCTTTATTAAAAGTGAAAACAGAGAGTAATATTACTCAATTTTAATGATAATGATAATAAGTATTTAAGATGCTTAATAAATTCTTTATCACATAATTAAAGTACTTTAGCTTATTTTCTTGGTTAAAAGCAACAACAAGGTTTTTTTTTTTCTCCCCGAAGATAGTCAGCCCCTTGTCAGAGAGAACACTTTTCATTATGGAAAAAGAACGTTCTACTTCCACCGAAGTGATTGGAGCAAATTTAAAACATGCTATTTCGGAAAGCTATACCAGTTACAACAGAACATTCACCTTTCAGAACATCATGGAAATGTTAATCAAGACAAAGTAAAACAGTTTTGAATAGTTCTGGTGAATGAGCAAAAGATGTGCAGTGGTTTCTGGTCGAGTTCATTTTCTGTTTATGCGTTTATAGGGGAATCAGGTTAGCACCATTCTTGCTTCCGTACTGAACACATTGTAGGGACGGTTTATTGCACGGCTGTACCGCTCTCATCTTTCTCGTTTGCAATTGCTTGTTATATTATGCAGCCGAGAAGTTATCCCCACCCCAGATTTCCTAGAATTGTCTCGCGCAGCAGATCTGTGCAAGGTTATTTGCCAGGACCATTCAAAACTACAGTAGTTCCCTCATCCTCTCCATTTCCTGGTATTCGTATGCCCGAGGTAATCGTACATTCCTCTCATTAATGAAGATTGTGCAATTCAAATAGAGTAATACGATAAATGACCGAGAGCAATCGGGAAGGTCGATTCTTCTGTCTGCCATCTCTCGACGACTAAAATGATGTTACTAACAGTAGCCTTACGGGACTATTGCATTAGGATATCGATAAACGCATTATAATAAAGTATTTGAATTATCATTATGTCTGAGAAAAATTACAATACTCATTCAGCAGGGATGGCAATAATCCTCTCTGCACATTAAAAATCCCTAATGAGTGGACATAACCTCATTCAAGGTACGGCGACATATGATAAACAGCTGTTCCTCCGTATTATACATTCTTTCGTGAAACAGGAAATTACAAGATTGTACTTTGCAAGGATTTGTACTAGTACACTTGTAATGTATTAGACCATACTTTTGTGGAAGGGGCCTTGGGTGCTTCCGGAGGATGGGGCGTTATACGCAATGCCAAGGAGAGGCTGTTAGGACATAACTCCTCTGTTACAGTTCGGAACTTATCTAGCCACCGTCGTGTTTGGTAAAAATGTGTAATTTACTTTTATTTATAACGTTAACATTTAACTGATTGTCGTTTATTGCAGTTTAAATCATAAAACCGCCATTAATTTCTAAAACAAGAAGCCATCTGTCACAAGACGTGTTGAAAAAGAAAACGTAAAACCCCACAGTAGCAGCCAGTCGCCATATTGACGGACTCTTTACTCAACATGCACGACGGTGTAAAAAGCAGTTGGATTAACAACATACAATTTTATGTAGCGGAGCGGCGCGCAACTTTCAGACGAGTTTTCTGTTCGAGACTACTGCAAAAAAAAAGACAAAATGAAACCTTCGCAACCAGAAAGGAAAGAGGGGAAAAAAAACAATAAAAAGGAGCAATAACAATAATAAAGAAGAGAAGCCAAGGAAGAATGAACGAAGTAGCAAACATAATCTCTTGCAGTTTTTAGCGAGCTGTCCTTGGGGTTTTTGCCTTCATTAGGGCCAGCCAGCGAGCCAGTTTTTGTGGAGTTGCCATCGGTCGATGCGATCGCAGAAAACTCCCCTCTCAACTGGGTCATCCCCTTCCGTTTTTTATTTCGAGATGTCTCCCCCCTACCCCTGCTGCCATTCGCCAGGGGTTGGGAACCCTCTCTGCGGAACATGCCAATAGGATGGCAAAGTTTCGCCAGGGTACACCCCAAGAGAGGATTTGCAATCACGAGGGGGTCTTCTCCCCACCCAGTATAACCGCCATCGCGTGGGGCTTGACAAAAACCTTTTGTCTCTCTAGACATCAGGGCAAGGTCAGAGTTCATACGCTTCGGTTGGTACACATGCTTCTCTTTATCGCTGCGTTTTTGTTTCAGCTCACGATCGGAAATAGCTCTAGCTTTCTTCTTGCAACGGTTCACTTAGAACGTTTTTTAAACCGTAACAGCAAAAAAATTAACGTTTTACTGCTGAATGTCTAAGGATCACGGAGGATAATGGCAGGCTAACTCTTTTAGGGCTGTAAACAGAGAGATTTAGATGGTAATCTGCATTTGAGAAAGGTAAGATAATTGTGTTACGTGAGAATTCCTACAAAGATCAAGAGATTGTTTATTTCATTGAATATCAAGCGGTTAGAGTGTTTTCTGATATGATAGAGCCCGGAAATGCTTCCTTTTCCAGACAAGAGTCAAAACTCTTCACCCTTGAGTTCATGGTTGTGTTTCCTCGTCGTCATATTCCCTACTATACAACATTTTCAAGGCCACATCAACATTCTTCGAGATGGTGGTCAATTTCAGAAACAGGACAAATTGAGTTGTAGTACACCAGAATAACTCTGCCGTTTGCTGCAGGCCCTGGTTCGATTTCCGGTTGAATTAGTTTCTTGACTGAGGGTTTTGTCAGGAGTTTTTCTTCTGTTCTTAGGGTAAATTCCTGGGAAACTTTGACCTCAAAGTACTCAGAGCTCATTCAGCCAAATCATTCATCTATCATCCTCCATCTGGTACAATTGATCTTCACGTCGCGGTACCAGATTTAATAAAAAAATTGAAAAAAATAAACAAGACACATGCGCGCGCGCGTAGAATATCCTCTTCCCCCCTCCCGTTTTTATTACTGAGACACTACAGGCGGTGGATACCAACGATATATGAAATGAAATGGCATTGTGAAATAGTTTTTTTTTTTTTTTTTTTTTTTTTTTTAAGGAAGGAAATGTTCCAGGCCTAAGTTTAGGTTACTTCCCTGGCACTTGCCATTTATGAGAACTGAGGAAAACCTATAAAAAAAACCTCAATCATGAAGGACGGTCCTGATGGGATTCGAACCCCACACCCCCCACATACGAGTTCGCGCCTTAACGACCTCGGCCACCCATGGCGGTAGAATACACTTTGAAGATGAGGTTTTGCAGATATTGCTCACCCAATGAATACCAGCCATGCGAGTGTAAAAAGCATCCATTTCATAAATACAGTTTTGTTTTGCCAGATACATTATGCAAAGAGAGGCATGTTTTTAAAGAGATAGTTTTTCTAATGCAGACAACTGCCGTATTTGGAGTGTCACATATCCCATGAGTGGCCGGGGTCGTTAAAGCGCGGACTCCTGAGCAGCAAGTCTGGGATTCGATTCCCACCAGGACCGTCCTCGCTGATTTCTGTAGTTAAAACGGTATTAAACACTATTTAAAAAAGGCAAGGATTCAAGAGCGGGAGGTCTGCAGTTCGATTCATGGCATGACAGCTTTTCCTGGTTTTTCTCAGTCCTCATAATTGGCAAATGTTCCTTAAAAATAATTTTGCAGTTTATCATTTCATCTCCTATATCATAAACGTCCACTGTCTGTGATGCTCCAGCAGTAAAAACGGCCGTTAAATGCTGTTGGAAAAAAAAAAAAAAAAAAAAAAACGAATCGCAACACTATGCTGTTGAGAATATCCGCAGTCAATGGAAGATTTCTGTAAATACTTTAGTTGGAATTGTTGATAAATCATGCGATGGGGCCATATTAGCTTCCTGCACAGTTTTGTTTCTGAGTTTTTCTGCAGTTACTTGAAGATGTCCCATTTAATATTGTGATAAATATGGTCTTTCGGATTAAATTGTCGAAATTATTTAAATTAACATTTTCATATCGTTGGATTGGGAGAACTGTTTCTACTGCTTGGCCTGCATGTTTCCCACTTAAGACTCCAGTTTATTTAGTATCTGGGGGGGGGGGGGTTATATAAAATCAAGCGTTTGTGAGACACCTATCAACGCAGAAGAAGAGTTAGTTACTAGAATTCTTCTAACTTTTGAATCTTCGTATCTATCCGCAGATATTTCACGTATGCGCATGTCTGTAACCATAGTAACATAATACAGTTAAGAATTTGAAGTCAGGAGGTTTACTTGGTTTAGCTTTCTGAGCTTTAAAGACTAACAGCACTACATTTATTAAACCCTCCTGCGAACACAGAGTCGTATATTGAATATACAAATTCTCTCCCAGAAGTTAACAGCAATTCGCATTCTTTGCCAGCTCTCTGATAAATAATTGCAACTTTTGCTACAAATTGCAGCAAGTCCGTCATCTGGAACATGCGGGTGAGACGCGATTGTTTTGTGTAATAAATACTGCCAACTGTAAAACGGTTCCCTTGGAAATTACCAAAGCAACCGTGTTGGAACTGCCGGTTCGCTTTCAGGTTGCGCTGTTCCCAACTTTTCAAGGATGAACCTTATATGGTACCTTGTTAAATTTATTGTCCTTCCATGTTGATTCACTTTTTAAAATGTATGAAGAATAGTTGTAGCGATGTAGAGCAATCGAGAATGCTGTGTTTTACGACCGCTACGGAGAAAAAGGGAAGAAACGGTATATTCATGGCCATAAAATAAACTTGTAATTTATTCTTTTTTCCTCATAAATGCAATTTCTCATCTTTAGTGCAAAAATGATCGGTTGTGGCTTTAAGACAAAAAAGTATAACTGTCTACATTTAAAATGTTTAAAAAATAAAAATAAATAAAGGTTAAGCTAAAAATTTTATTTAAATTACAATTTTTGCTGTTTTTAATAAAACTTAAGCCTTTATTTAACACTGTAAAATCAATTTGGTCGACACATTAAGAGGTAGGTGCCACTAATATAAATTTTTATGCACATCTATGAGTAGCAGTTTAACTATATATATTAAGTTTTCACCTTTCACAAAATAAAAATATAACAATTATCAACAGCTCATATGCATAGACGTATAAAAAACCTAATTTAAACTCTAACATAGGGCTACTTTAATGAAATAATAACGAAAAAAAAATTTTTAAACTAATTCTAATAGCATTACGAAAAATTGTGAGCATAAAGTCCTATATATGAATATAGAAACTATTACAGTACCCTTGATTGAACGTGTGGCCGATTTAAAGGGGATTTGCTTAGCACTGGGAAGCACGCTGTTTGCCGGCGGAGTCGGATATTCATAGCCCCTGAAGTTCAAGCGAATAGATTTGTACAGGGCACCAAACATTAATTATTTGCTTATATAATGGCATTTCGTGTACAAGATCGAGGTTTTCTGCACTTAAGTGTCTATCGTATGATCATATAAATAAAATCATGCTTTATCCGTAAAAAAAAAAAAAAAAAAAAAAAAAAAAAAATAATAATAATAATAATAATAATAATAATAATAATAATAATAATAATAATAATAATAATAATCAAAATAAACGCGGGTCAATGGAGCGAACCAATACTTAATTGCAGAAATTAACTCTATTTACGTTATATGTGGTTGCAATTCCTGAACCAAGTTATGTTATAGGGTTTTAATTTCAAAAATTTAGTGGCATTCCAAGCCGATGTTTGCGAAATTCCTGATTCCTGTGCAGGCTTTCTCAGAGATTCCATTGGATTTGGTTCTAACTTTTCTCCGATGTCATCCAGTTTTTCCTCTGCCAGGAAACACAACATGGCGCTTTACTTTCGGTTTCATATCAAGAACGGATCCCGCTTCCCTAAACCTGTTCACAAGATTACGAGCCGTTTGTGAGGCGCAGAGGAATCTGTCTCACTTCTCTACAAGAATTTGTTGTCACATATATGAAGATTCTGTGTGCTAAAGTATACGGACCTTTTGGTTCTATAACAGGACTAACATAACTACACACAGAAACACATAGTCTCACAACGTTCAACTCCTATACAGCACAGACTGTCAGCACACGGGAAGGCAGGAAATGGAGGGGAGAATAGCCGGGCAGGCAAATCCCCGTTAAGTCTGCCACGCGTCCAAATAAAGGTTCTGTATTTTCACTATTTATAATAACCGAAAGTATTAAAAAAACCAACAAAATTTCCAAAACTATAATAAAAATTGCAGCAACAAGTATAGGTCCATAATATGTGTTTTCTCTCTCTCTCTCTCTCTCTCTCTCTCTCTCTCTCTCCAGGATGTTCTGTCAGAATTGAAAAGAAATTTTGAAATTTCAATATAGAATTGACTTAAAGGAAAAAATTAATTAACGATAAATTATATTCAGATATATTATGTAGCTGATTCAGGAATATAAGACATTCATGTGGTTGTTAATTTACTTTATTTACAGACGCTCTTTAACATGTTAGGTCATCAGCGTCCCATTCAATTCAAGGCGTGAAACGGCCGTTAAATTTTGCTTGGAGGCCTCTATCTTAAGGCATGAGGTTATTTTATGTGCCTTAAATGTACGAAACGGGACCCACCACTTTACTTTCCTTCCGAAGGAAGCCACACTTAGTATTTTTACGCACGAAAAAAAATCTATCGTTCCTGGTCGGAATTGAACCCGCGATATTGGGTCTACGGGGTAAGTATAGTTACCACCAGACCACCAGGATCGACACATTTAATGGTGATATTTAAGTCAAATAGGGTGGGAGAAATCACTTAGGCCAGGAAAGGATGCTGATGGTAAAATTATGGAGCGTCGAGCATTTAAATATCCTGATTTGCACTCAATGGTCTAAGAATATTAGGAAAAAAAAATGGTTTAAGGTTGTTACTGAACTGAGTAATTTCCAAAATTTTCTGTATTTTCTTTTCATTGCAAAACTTAAGGACTGAAATTAAAAGCATATATTAGGGAAATGTGCTACATAAAAGATGTTTATAAAGCTTATAAATACTTCTCCCCCTTTTTTTGTTTTAAATGCTTAAAATTGATTTTTACATGAAAAGAAGCTTAGAATTTATGAACTACATAAAATTTATTTCAGGTGGCACAGAATTTAGTAATATTGAGACCATCGCACAACGGCATTGTGGATATAGCACAGGGCCCTCATTCCCTATGCAATCGGAAATTGATTTTGCCGGCGGGAAGTTATTGAATAAAGGCCTCGGCACCTGCCAAGGGAAATCATGTCGCGCTGTTGGAAGTCATAGAGTATAAATAGTAATAGTTGCTCGAATGCCTGTCCTCCGCGCAAGGCATATCTGAATGCTTTTGAAAAGATACGCTCCAATTCATCTTACCGGACCCCCCCCCCCCCCAGTGCCTCCACAGATTTTATTTCAGCAGTAATTTTATAAGAATGAAAATGCAACAACTGAGTGGCTTTATACGCACTGCCGACAGATACACCAATTTGCTGGGTAATCGTGTTAAGTTTCGAGGACAATTTTCTAATTGATGGCCTATTTCATAAATCTTCTTCTCTGTTGACACCCAGTTTTTTTTTTTTTTTTTTTTTTTTTTTTTTTTTTTTTTGGTCTCATCTTTTTCTTCGGTTAAAATATCTTGGGTTCTGACCTTGTTCATAAATTTGAAAAATTGCACTTTCCGATGGAGATGCTGCTCAAGGAAATTTAGCATGATATTCGCCCTACAGTACTTGTACAATATATGTATAAAAGAAAAAGAAAAATAAAGTAAGACTATTAATAATGTAACAAATTAACAGTAATGATAAAGTGAAAAGAATAAAACACTAAGATAAGTCACACTTGCGATTTCAAGTGTGATTTTATCTTAGTGTCTTTATTCTTTTCTACTTTTATTATTACTGTTAATTAATGATTAATTAATATATATAACAGTTATAACAGTCATAAATAAATAATTCTTTGTTCTAGCGTATATCTTACTCTCGGCATACTCCACAATACATAAATGCACAGAAGAAAAGTAACAGTCCTTCCTACAGAAAAAATTGGCGTGATAAGCGAGCTCAATTGCCCGCGCCAGAGGATTTTTAACTTCAGTATTGCTGAGAATCGCGCGTCCACTGAAGATCAACTGGTTTCCGCTAGTGTATAAAAGCTCCGATTGCGTAGCGGAATGAGAGCCTGGAGTAGGGATATAAAACTGTATTTTGCGCAGCGTGTGCTTATGTGAGACCGCGCACTACAAGCAGATATAAAACTGAGCATATGATATCTGACTATTTTTGCAATATATTAATGCAACCACGTGAAACGTCCCATTATAAATTTCTGTAAGCAGTTCAGCATTGAACTTTCCTTGCATTAAGAATTACTGTAGTTAGTGGTTTTGTAAATATTGCATTGCATTAGTTCTTTTAATGGTGTTAAGCGCATTAAACTGTTTCCAAGCAGTTCGTAACCAGTCAGATGGATTGTTCCTGTTTACAATTGCCTTTAGAGAAATTAAAATTGAGGATAACCATTCGAGTTCAACATTTGGGTCCTCAAAGAAAATACGTAATATATTACAAAAAATATGGAGGAAAAAAACTTGTAAAAACTCTTTACAGGCATAATATCAGCTCATTGAATTATTTAATGACCAATGGTGGGGGAATACATCAGCCAATAAACCATCGTTCAAGACCAGTCTGGCTATATGAGTTAAACGAGCGTGCAGGCACGGTTTATCGAACTGCTACGTTGGTCTTGAGTCTCACGCTACTCAGTCAATGTCAATGTCGTTTTAATAGTGAAAGAACCAAACAATACGTGTCTAACCCTAGAGTAAAGCCTGCTAAGAATACTAAATGATAAAACCAGGCCTAATTATTCTATACCAAAACGATTATTTATGATTTATACGCCCATGCCAGGTCTTCTGGTGCAGTCAAGAGATTATTTGCTGAAAAATTCCCAAGTCATCAAGTTCCAAGTCAAATGCGATTCATAAATTCGTAGCATCCACACAGTTTAGACGAATTAGATCATCTGCCAAGAGAAACTTTTAATTGCTCAAAGGGAATTAACAAGGGTAATGGGTAATTTCATAAGTAGAAGCCAGAAATGTAATAAAAATTAAGGAAGAGAATTCTGGCATCTTCTTGCTTGACATAAGTGAGTACATAAAATTGTAAGTGTATCACAACGTCGTTCTAGTGTTTCTACCTAGATTCTAGTGTATCCTGCTGGCCCTGAGCAATGGCGCATCAACTGATGCAGTCTCTGCCGCTGCATCGGTCATCAAATAATTGGATGACCATATATAATTTTACAGAATAAGATATTCCACTTTATGTTCGTCCAAATCATTCTGCATATTATTTTCTTCCTCGCATGTTTGTTAATAATCATACTACTATTAGCATATTTTATCAAAAAAAAAAGGGTCTGAGAATGCTCATATATTCACGAAGGTAGTGAGTGAAATTATCTGGGAAGCTGAGACACTCGAGTGACGTTTATTAGGACTATTTCACGAATAAAATAAGAATTTAAATATAATTTTCCAAAACTTGATTTACAAAATTGTAAAATTGTATATTTGTATTATGAATATATAACCTTTTCAAGCCATCTTGCAACAGACGAATACGATGTCAGTAATGCCAATAGAGAATAGCCAAATACCGCCTGGAAAAGTTAGCGATACGTGCTCAGGAATTATAATGTGGTATGGAGTTGACTACACTGACCAGGAGACAAATGCACTTCACGCGATAAAGGGATTTGGTAAAACTTTACGATAATTTCACTGCGACATCGGGCTATGATTGGTCAAAATTCAAAATTTTGTTTCGTTTGATTGGTCGATTTTAAGATGACGTCACATAAGTGAAATAGTCTGTATAAACGTTCCATTTAATTTTCCAGTATTTCAGTGTTGTTTTAAACATTTATTTTTTTTTTTTATCGGTTTAAAGCTATTGCTATAAATCTCTCCCCTCCCATAAATGTTTAACATTTTCTGTAAATCATTGTTTGTTCTAAACGTTGTCTTACAAAAGTCAACATGGATTTTTAATTATATTTTGTTGGTGATTTTTAAAAAAATAAAATATGCATTCAATTACAAAACCACGGCAAAAAATAAGTAACATACTGCATTTTTTATTTTATTTATTTATTTTGTTTTTAGAGGAAAATGCATGCTAGCTTTCAAGAAGTGAGATCCACAAAATGTTTTTTAAAAAAGTTGCATGCATATACACAATTTTACATAAAAAAATAATCCCCAGATACTACGCATCGATCGGAGAACTTCGAGGACGCTCGTTTACGCTATATTCACAACGCGCATGCAGCGACTGCACACTGCAGTAGGTGCTTTGCTTGTAATCGTAATGGTCACAATCATACGTGTCTGGAAAGAGAACGTTAGGGTAGAATAGCGGTGGCCGAGCGGTTTAGAAGACATTGCTCTTCTGCGTAAACTCCTGGGTTCAAATCCCACATAACATTATTTTTTTATTTTATATATATATATATATATATATATATATAAAATTGGTTATACGTGGGTATGAATTTATAGGCTGATTGGAAAAAAGTTAAACAGTTTTTTTTTTCTTTTTAAAAAATCACAGTCACAAATAATGTAGTTACTTAACTAAACTCTGTAGCAGTATTTATGGCCAGCTAGGTATACCTAGCTGGCCATAAACAGGATAACTCAGTGTTTAGACTGCTAAAATGCTTGTTTAATATTCTATGTTGCGCAAAAGCACGATAAATATCTATTAGACAAAACCATTCATGATCGTATTATACAGAAATTGTCTTTTGTGAAAGGGATAAACACATTACTTATAAAAGCATGGCAGTCAAGGAAATACCATAAATCATATTCGAGTCGAACGTTTGCTGCCCCATGTTGATCATTGCGCTATCCCTCCTGTCTCCAACATTCTCGAGAGTAATCGCTCTGGAACTGGAACTCAAAAGTTAGTTAAAAATCTTTGACTTTCGTGCGTGTGAGAAAATCAGAAACGATGCACTTAAGAAGAAAGAATGGAATCTTGGGTTTCATATGACTCGCTATGATAATGCAGTGCAGTGATTTAACTACGTCACCTCTTCCCAATTCGTTCTATCTTATATCTCGCAATTTGCGGCATCCATTTCTACTTGTAAATTTCTTCCAAATTTAAACTAGTATTTTTAGTACAGATTGTTCATCGCCGCCACTGATTTGAATCTGCTTATCTTAAGGTTGCAATCGATCATAGAATTTTTTATTTGTAGTATGTGTTCAGATTAAACATATATACAAAGAGAATGTCTGTTATTTATTGTGTATAGAGTGTAACAAAAATGTATGTCAAAATTTGGGGAAACATTCCTTGCATATAGAGGGTGCTAATATGTTATATGAACATGGGTCCGGATTGCTTTATTTCCTTGTTAGAGCTCTTTGTCTACAACTCCACTTACACAATGTGATATGCAAGCTAGAATACCAGCATAGCTGTCCTGTATCAATAACCGCACAACAGAACAGTTGCTTAATGTGTACAGTAGGTAAACATTAGCGTTTAACTCTGGTTAAGTGTGAATATTGTAACTACTCTTAGTTCCTGGGTTCATCATTGTTGTAGTCGTTCTGTACCATGTAGTCTGTGATGCTACTCACTTCATTGCTTGACATAGCACCGAGCACGTAGTGTCAGTTCTGTGTGTTTACGGATCTCGTTCCAGGTACAGTAAAATGAGATATTCAAATACGGAGTAGGCAGATGCTCATGTGATTTATGTATTAGCCGAAGATGTAGAGAGTCTTCGTGCTCGTATTCTGCAAGACTGTCAGACAATACGAGATACTCCAGAGATACATCAGGACATCAGGGAGTCCATGCTACGGCGGTTTGATGGATGTACCTATCCGTGCTAACGGAGAATATTTTGAATATTTCATATGATTTGCTGTTTCCTACAGTTTTATTTTTGAATATTATGCTATGTGGTACAGGTGTGGAAAAGAAGTCCTAACAAGGAAATAAAGCGATTCCGGATCCATATTCATATTATATTATTTTATCCTGTATATGTTTCTCCAAAGTTTTGACATATCTTTTAGTTACATTCTGTATATATAGTTTTTTATTATGAAAAGAGACTATTTTTAAGTTCAGTTTGTGAAAAGCACGATAACATAGATTATGTGAGGGTCTCTATTTCATTTTAGGGACTTGGAGAAACTATGAGAGATACAGGTTTCCTGTTGGCCACATTGGAAACAGAGTGTCTTGATTAGTGACTGCAGCGCAAGTTAGCACTCGGCGGCTGTGCAGAATGATGACTACTTCGAAAAGAAATAGGCAAAGTTAGTGAGTTGTGACGCTCAACTAGTAGAAACCAGAAAATTAAATAGCTACTCTTGATATTGCGTTCTAAACATTACATCTTTGCTAAAAAAATAAAATGTTGTTACCCCAAAATTTAAATTAATTTCATTTTTCTGTGTTTAAATATTAAATTACATATCCAAAATGTTTTCTAACAATATTTAAGTCACTGTACAAACTTTTTGGACGTTTTCAATTACTATTGGTGATTGTTGTGTACTTTTTGTTTTATCATTTGTATCTCATTTCTTTAAAACGTCATTTAAATACTAAAACTGTCCTGATAATACAAGCAGTTTATTAACTGATCAAAATGTATTTTATTGCCATAGTAACATAAACAATTGAGAGGTTGCATTACCATACATAGCAAAATAATCATTCTCTTTTATATACTATACTTTTTTTAAAAAATGTGTAAATTACGTGCACAGCCCTTATCTCAAAAGCGCTGTCATTGAAATAATATAGGTATCAGAAAAGTATAACTTTATAACAAAGAGGTTATTGTACATATCGCTGAGCAGTTTGTTGTAATGTTTGCAGAAAGGGTGTAAGTTTCGAGTGGCAGCATTTCCAATCTCAACCGCTTCCCGTCTCAGCGCTAGCGTGCAAGATTGACAAAATGGTGGTCAAGCCGCAACAGTGCGCTCAGTGTGTTGTATGGTATGCAAGATTTTTGAGTGTTATAAGGACCCAGCGAGTTTATAGACGTGAGTACATCTGTCACATCGAGACATTGTTAAGTGGTACAACATGTTCCTGACCAATGATCTGTCTCATACAGGCAGAAGTGTACATGATAGCAACATAGAGCAAGCCACTATGACATGTGTATCTGTCGTTTCTTCGGCCTGTACAGAAACGAAACTTGCCCTTTCCATTTACTTTCTAATCTCATCCCCTATAGACAAGACACATTTTTCACTTAAGATGCTTCCAACTAAAATGTTTTTTTCAAACCGTAAAGAACACGGGAAAGGTTAACCCAGTTTGGAGGAAGACAAATATACGTCCTTGTAAATGTTTGCTGAGCTTCCCTCGCTAACGAAGGACCCGCATGCTACCGCTACTACAGTAGAAAGGGAATACGCTTATTGTGTAAGATATAAATATGAACTAATAGATTATACATCGCTGTTTTCATATATTTTTGTTTTAAAAGTTGAGCAGAGCAGATAATGATAAATAATCAAAGTATTTTCTGTGAGAAGACCGTTGAATAGTGAAGGAAAAATGTAGAAATCTGTAGGTACAGCATCGGGGGGGGGGGGGAGTAAGAGGATGGAGTGAGGATGTGCATTGTCGTGTACAGCAGTGCTTGATGCAGTCTTCCCGATTTTTTTTTTTTTTTTCCTTGAATTGCGGCTGCAAGGTGTCTGAGTTGTTGACAGTAAATGTCAGCCGCGATGTTCCATTCCTAGGAAGCAATTCGTTGTACCTAAACGACACCTTCTTTACATAACATTATCTATGTGCTGCATACAGGAAAAAGCTTTTGGTTAGGCATCAACTTGTTTTATGTCGGCATATGGACACCATTCCTCGTCATCAGTAACAACCCTTGACGGGAATTATCGATGTTGTTCATCAGCTAATTGATGATGAGCAAGCAAAGAAGCAGAAATGACGCTCTGCTCGTTTAACCACAACTCTGTTAAATTTAGATGGGTGCCAGGCCATCGAGGTATTGCAGGTAATGAAGCAGTAGATAAACTAGCCAAGAAATGAGCGTCAAACTCGGATATTGGACCTGAACCAGCCTGCGGGGTCAGCAAATCCGCGGCAAGAACCGCAATCAGGTTATGAGCCGGAGAGCTACATAAGACAACGATGGTCAATTTATCCTGGACAAACTCTTGAAAAAAGTTTTTTCAACGGACCAATTCCCACATTCACTAAACACTCCTGAAGTTAGGAAGGAAAAAGTTAAGACGAATGATGGAATTAATCACCGAACATGACCATTTTAAGAAAGCATCTCCAGAAAATGGACTTTTTCAAGGAGTCTGTATGTAGACTTTGCAATCTACTTCACGGAACCGCACACCTTGAGTGTGAGGTTCTGGAGAGAAGGGGATACCAGCTCTTCCATACCACAATATGGATGATGCCTTCATAAGAATGAAGGTTCTGGATCTCATAAAGAATGCTGAACTCGAGCTAGGATGGGGTATGGGGTGGAGCAAAAAACCTCTGGCTGAAGTGCGGAGTCAGGAAACTCTCTTTAAACCCCCTTTACTACTATTACCATTACTACTATCATTACTACTACTATTACTATTATTACTATTACTACTATTATTGCTATTACTACTACTATTACTACTACTATTACTACTACCTACTACTACTACTACTACTACTACTACTACTACTACTACTATTACTACTACTACTACTACTACTACTACTAATACTACTACTACTACTACTACTACTACTACTACTACTACTACTATTACTACTACTACTACTACTACTACTATTACTACTACTATTACTACTACTACTACTACTACTACTATTACTACTACTACTACTACTATTACTACTACTACTACTACTACTATTACTACTACTACTACTACTACTACTACTATTACTACTACTACTACTATTACTACTACTACTATTACTACTACTACTACTACTACTACTACTACTATTACTACTACTACTACTACTACTATTACTACTACTATTACTACTACTACTACTACTACTACTATTACTACTACTATTACTACTACTACTACTACTATTACTACTACTACTACTACTACTACTACTACTATTACTACTACTACTACTACTACTACTACTACTATTACTACTACTACTACTACTACTACTACTACTACTACTACTACTATTACTACTACTACTACTACTATTACTACTACTACTATTACTACTACTACTACTACTACTACTATTACTACTACTACTACTACTATTACTACTACTATTACTACTACTACTACTACTATTACTACTACTACTACTACTACTATTACTACTACTACTATTACTACTACTACTACTACTACTACTACTATTACTACTACTACTACTACTATTACTACTACTATTACTACTACTACTACTACTACTACTATTACTACTACTACTACTACTACTATTACTACTACTACTACTACTACTACTACTACTACTACTACTACTACTACTACTACTACTACTACTACTACTACTACTGGTATTTTAACGCTGTCCATAGAAAGCAAATGCCATACGAAATTATTTACGGCATCTTCGGTCATTATCCACTCAATTCAGGGCGTGAAATAGTCGATAAATTTTGCTCATAGGCTTCCTTTTTCAGACTTGAAATTTTTTTACTTGCCGTAAATCTACGACACGGAAAGAACGTTCATTTCATTTCTAAAGGAATTTTACTCCCTAAAAATCCAAGAATTTGCATCCATAGCTGGTGTACATTTGAACTGGCTTGACATTTCCTAAATGGTAAACTTCGGCTGTGGCAGGCGAGAGTGTCGACGGTGCTCGACGCCTTAATTACAAATGGGCACATACAAAAGAAATAAGGAATAAAAAAAATAGATATTTTGTGACAAAACTTTCTTTTGATTAACTTGTGATAAACTAAAGCGCTCTCCAGCTATCTTAAGATTGGAAACTGCCCGCAAAGAACGCAGCGGAGAGTACGGCACCTCCACGTGACCTACTTGGGGGCCGTGTGAACATCCTCTCTGTTTAGCCGCTTGACCAACATCCATCCTCGCCAACAGATTCCTTTATTTTTACGCACACACTGCAACAACAATCACCACACTCACGGGACCGCCGACTCCCGCACCCGTTTTCAAATTGTGCAACACTTTTCATTCACTTTGTCCCCTCTTTCGTGTTTTTAATTACTAAAAAATTTGTTTTACTTATAACTTCGAAAGAGACGAAGACTCGCGGGCTTACCAACTGCTGGTGGAAGAAGTAGCGTGCGATTTTACTGTAACTAATTGTGCCTGAAGAATACAGTTGATTTTGACAGCGGTGTTATTAATAATAATAAAACACGTACTTTAAATACAAGTATTATGGAAAACAGATATTCATTGTAAATGTGAGCGATTACAGAACATGTTGGTGCTACTGAAACAGTGTTTGTGTGATAGAAACATATGTAACAGAAATGTAAATTAGTTCGTTTGGGAGCAGTTAAGCTTTTGCAATATTCTTTAAAAAGTGAAACATTGTAAAATACAGGCTGGGCAGAAACAATACGCATATTTTAAAGTGAAAAATGTTTTAATTCGTAATAACACTGGTTTACAAAAAGGATTTTTTTTTTTCCCGCCTGGGTTTATGTAATATGAATGCACTGAATTTAAATATGTTTTCAGTTTTACTCTGTCGGGCTAGGTTTTTAAACAAAATCACATCAAATGTATTAGTGCACTTATATGTTTGATGAAATATTAAGTTTTAAGATAGCTAAAACATAATTGTTTTTATAGGGCTCATTTTGACTTAACTATTAAAAATATATTGAAAAAAGAGAACTATCTGTCAATAATTATGAATTTCAAAACTTTTTTCACTATTGGGGAGAAGAAAACTTCATATTTTTTTTCGGAAGTTCTGATATATCCTTCACAAGTATCCTTTAACCGCCACGGGTGGCCGAGGTCGTTAAGGCGCGGACTCGTGAGCGGGTGGTCTGGGGTTCGAATCCCGCCAGGACCGTCCTCCCTGACTGAGGTTTTTTCCAGGTTTTCTCAGTCCTCATAACTGGCAAATGCCGGGGAGGTACCCTAATTAAGCCTGGAATGTTTCCTTCCTTAAAAAAATCCTTTCCCAATATATCATCCAATGTATCATCAGTGTCAATCGCCTGTGGGGTGGTAGTAGTATAGTAGTAGTAGTAGTAGTAGTAGTAGTAGTAGTAGTAGTAGTAGTAGTAGTAGTAGTAGTAGTAGTAATCCTTTCCCAATATATCATTTCATTTCATGTGTCACCAGTGTTACATTAGTAAAAAAGGACGTTAAACACCATAAAAAAACTAGTGTCCGTTTTCAAACAATAACAGTAATCAGTCATCATTGGCCTTGATAACGGGTTTCCATTGTTTCAATGTCTTTTTGAAACCATTCGCCTTGAACTTCACTCATTGCACCAAGATTCCTAGGGAAGTAATCAATATGAGTGTAGAGAAAATGCACTTTAACACTCATTTTCTAAAATGTAACATTTCCACCTCAATTTCTTTATAGTTCTCAGATTTCTTGTTACCAAGAAAGTTTTCTGTCACTTTTTGTATGTCAACCATGCTGACTTCTCTAACTGGGACAATGACTTGAGGAGAGGTCTCATCCTGCATAAGCTCACAATCTGGGGTTCATCGAAAATACCTGCTGCTATCTTAGCTTCAGTTTTCTGTGGGAACTTGACAGCCTTATGTTTTGTAACAGTTGTTCATGGTCAGACTATTGATATCGAAATTCGAGTCAAAAACTGTCATTTTCTTCCTCATACGAGTCCAGAAGCCCCTGACTGATGTCCTTTCGAACACGAGCAGGCGTTAAGACCCTCCTCGCTGACACTTTCCGAAACCCTAACTCTTCAGAAAGAACACTTCCACATCTTATGCCCAACTCTAAGGTAATTTCAAGGACACTTAGACGTCGATTCGATCGCCTTCCACAAGGTCACAAACGACCTGAATGTTGTCCCGAGTGACGCTCGTCCGTGACTTTCATTTTCCACTGCAACACGATCACTGAGGAACTTCTTGTGCTAGTCAAACACTTGGGTTCGTGAAAGCGTAGCTTCTCCAAACTGTGCCCGAATTCTGGACAACATCTCGGTCGGTTTTACTTCTTCTTTGGCCAAAAAACAGATAAAGATCTGCTGCGCAACGGGCGGAGCAACCTCTTGCTCAGGCATAATGCTACTGGGCAAGGAACGACAAATGCGGAAGTATCCTTTGGATCGGTCCCCTTCCAAACATCCCCACCTAACTACCCCTATGGTTCCCCTCGTAGACCCAAGTCAGTGGATTCAAGCGTGGCCGGGGCTGTTGGGCCAGATAAATACTTTTTCTTGAGTAATGGGGTTTTCTCCAGGAATGTCGTATTTTTTTGGCGAAGACGCTGGATTCTAGTTTAGGTCTTAATTTAACACATTTTCCTTCTAGGTCAAAACTAGGGCATCTATGAAGTTACATTTTGAACTAAAAGGCTGTGAAATTTGTTTGTTAATTTAACTGTATATATTATTTTCAGCGAATTTTTTACTATTATCGATTATCAATAGCTGGCTTAACGAGAGAAGAGAGAGGTGGCACTCACACGCCTGTCTTCTCGGGTGTTTATTCTCCGACTCAAATTTTCCTGACCGCTTCTCAAAATACTGTCGTGATGAGAAAACTCCCAACTACCACTTTCAATGAACTTTTCACTTAACGCTCTGCTTCCCGCCCAGCTATAATGATTGAAGACACTACGGGGTATCACATAATGAACGCAGTTTTTAAATTGAGCGCCTCTGTAGGTTTGTCAGGTTGTCGGACCTGAATTTTTGCATTGCGATAACGATTATCATTTATTTGTGTATTGTTATCATCTAAATGGAGTAATATACCAAGGAACAACACGTCCACTTTCTGAAAGTACATTTTAAGTATCTATGCAGAGTGAATATCATGCAGGGACCGTTCGAAGACTTCGTATAACTTTTGGTGGACGAAATGTGACTAACATGTAGAGACTGGTAAGGAAATTTGAAGATACAGCATCGACAGAGAACATCAAATCACCTGGACGTTCTCATTGATCGGTGGAGAATGTTGCCCTCGTCAGCCAGAGCGTTGCTACGATCCCAATCAAGTCTATGGGTCGCCGTTCTCAACAATTAACCACTCCGAGAAACAGTTTGCAGCGAATTTTAACAAAAGATGTCCATATGCATCCTTTTAAGTTCGAACTAACACAAGAGCAGAAACCGACGGACCATTTGCAGCGTCGAACATTTACCTCTCTCGCAACGGCGATCAAATTTAACCACAGTGATCGTGTGATTTGACACGATGTGAGTATTTTTGGTAGGGTTTTGTAAAATCTTGTGATTATGTGGACAATCCGCGAATCATCCCTCAACCCAAGGCAGAAATTGAACGTGTCATGGGTGAAATTCAGCTGGAATTTTGCTCTAAAGTCGTTGAAAATTTTGCCAACAGAGTGAAGGTGTGGCAACGAAGCCGTGGAGAACATTTGCTTGATATTTTTCATGTTGATTTAATAATATTAACACTTTTCAAATGAATTGTTTGTTTTATTATTAAAACAAAAATTGCATGCATTATGGGAGACCCCATGTAACAATGTATATGCCACAACATTATGCACAATTCCTTGCGATTTACCTCAGAGGTCAAAACATTTGTTCATTCTTGACAAGCCGATTCTATCATTAGTATGAAGCACTGGTTCGTGACAGGTCTTAGTCAGTATGCCTCTGTTTATCCTGGGAACAAATGCCGCACAAGTGGTCGATACATGCACGGCTAGCCAATATCTATGGATTTATCTTCTTTAATTGATAACGTGAAAATTTGCTTCATGTTTCTTGGTTTCCATCAAATGTAATTCATTTAATTAAAGATACTACACTTATTTTCGTTGTAGGAGTCGACGTAGGTCACTAGATATCTCTGTTAAATTCGCCTTTTGTTTAACTCAGTGTAGCAAATATTTTGCATTCATTTGTCGGCTTTCAACTCTCTGCGGAATTCAAATTTACCAAGTTTCTAAGACCCGACTGGCCGTGTTATCATCTGGCGGGCGACAGGCGCGTCAAACACGCACCCCAGTGTATCGATCCGCGCGGAGACCGACTGCTGGCCTACATTGCAGGGGCAATGACAGTGATATCGATAGTCTGACCATGAACAACTGTTATAAAACATAAGACAGTCTCAAGGCTAGATTATAGCTTCTGGTGTTCACATTTTTTAACAAAGTGGAGCTTGTATGGCCCTCTGGAATAGCCCCGATTCAAAAACAAACACATTTCCAAGGAATACATTTTTATTGAGTTTTAAAACATTGTGAAAAAAAATTTTTTGCTGTTTTTTATAAAATGATAAAAATTGTTACTTTTAGTGCAATTACTGTAAATAGTCTTAAATAAACTAGTTTACAGAACGATATCTAAAACACAAAACATTTATATAAAACGATATATTCTCAATTGCGAAACTTGCAGAGGGTTTTCGGTTAAATATTGATTAAGATTTACCCTGAGATTTACCCATTATTTTGTATTTTAAATGCAAAGCAGACTTTTAAATGGTGTAACAATTAAAATCTAGTCGTAAAATGTTTATTTTATGCGGTAGTGATGTTGTATTATAATATATTCTTACATTTAAGATAATACAGTACAATACATGCATATGCTATATATATTTCTTTTCATTGTAGTTTTGTCTCCAAAAAAAATCACAATTCTCCTAAATGTACATTCATCATATATTTCAACCAATCTTTGAAACAGCAACTTACCGCCATGGGTGGCCGAGGTCGTTAAGACGCGGACTCGTGAGCGGGAGGTCTGGGGTTCGAATCCTACCAGGACCGTCCTCCCTAACTGAGGTTTTTTTCCAGGTTTTCCTTAGTCCTCATAAATGGCAAATGCCGGGGAGGTACCTAAACTTAGGCCTGGAACTTTCCCTTCCTTAAAAAAATATCCTTTCTCAATTTATCATTTCGTCGTTTCATATATCATCGCCTGTGATGCCTCAGTAGTAAAAAACGGGCCTTAAACACTATTAAAAAAACATCAACATGGAATGAAATAAAGAGAATAAAAGTGGTAGTGTATTTTGAAAATGTAATACAAAAAACCAAATTGAAGTAATTTTTGCCCACAAAAATGTACAATACCCATGTTCGTTTTTTGCTGCATTCATAATTTTTCTGAGAGAGGCAGATTCCACAGTAACTGTATTTTCTTCTGGTGATTACCCATTTTTTAAAACTGGTTCCTTTAGATTAAAATAGTTATGCTGGTACTGTAATTTGGTTGCCAAAAACGGTTAAATAAAATTTTGTTACAGTATAGTTTTAGTATCTAAATATAAAAATATTGCGATTTTCTTTCTTCTTTTTTTTTTTCCTTCCGCTAGAATACTTGTTTTTAAATAGTTCACGATGTTGAATTTGTCACTATATTTTTTTTAATTAAATAAATTGAATTAGAACCCGAAAATACGTTTTAGAAAGTTATATGCTGAACTTATGGAAAACATTTAACGCACGTTGTTAAAAATAACAATTTAATACACTGTGTAAAATAGATGTTCAAATTTCTTATAAAACTTTACAAATGTTGACGTATTTCCTGCAAGTTGGGGCGACCTAAAAACTTGCTTGAGGTTAAACATAATTCAAACTTTATTGCTGCAGTTGCATTTTTAATTTTAGGATCTGAACAGGAAGAACTTTGAAACTCAAAATCCATCGCACGTGTTCGGTACACGGCAATTCCGGTCCTGTCGAACTTTTCGGTTGGTTCCATGTTGAATAAAATAAACAGATGAGAGTCAACTTTGGTCGCGACCGCTAACCTTTACGTTAAAACGTATTCCTGCCAGACAAGCAAAATACTGCAGTGCATCAGTGGCGTGCATAGCGGATGTTTAAATAAGAGCAGCGAACCAAACTCATATATCCCAAAAATGTATCAGATCATTTGAATAATTATTGATTTGATTTCCTAAGAACATAAATAACAGATCTTGTGTAGCAGCTCTTCCTTTTAACAAAATAACATCGCTAGATTGTCAATGCCCGTTTTGACTACCTAGGCTTCACAGGCGATGGAGACTCTGATACATGAGATGAAATGATAAATTGGGAAAGATTTTTTTTTTTTTTTTTGCAAAGGAAGGAAACATTCCAGGCCTAAGTTTAGGGTACCTTCCCGGCATTTGCCGTTTATGAGGAATGAGGTAAATCTCTGAAAAAACTAAGTCAGGGAGGACGGTACTCGTAGGAATCGAACCCCAGACCTCCCGCTCATGAGTCCACGCCTTAACGACCTCGGCTGCCTGTGGCGGTCTAGATTATTGTAATATTTGTACAGTCATTACGAATCTATAAGCGCTGTTGACTTTATATATTTAAAAAAGTGCAATACATTTTTAAAAAATTGAATAGCTGAAAAATTAAGGATTTCTTGCCATTTTCAAACAAAAGAGTAATTATTGCATCTTAATTAAGAAAGCCTTTGTATTAAAAATTTAACTTTATAATAATATAGTTTTATAGTCATAATAGTGTATTTAATATATGTTATCTATGCACATGAGTGTTTAAAAATTAATTTCTGAATATTCAACATTTTAAATAGATATTTAGATAGAAAATTATGCCTAATTTTCGATGTCAATTGTTAAAACCATTTTATAGTAAAAACTATGATTTAGTAATCACCATAAATTGAAGAAAAGAATTGTAATTGATAGCTTATAAAACTTGAAACATTAATGAATACGTGTTAAAAATTAAGTGTATTTTGATCTTCGTAGAATTGGTGCATTTAATGGGCGAAAAATTCTGTAGACAACTTCGTGAAGCACACAAACCCAAGATTTAAATTATATCTGCGAAATGTGCTGCATAATTGCAGCCAAAGAGACAAATAACTAATTATTAATTAGGTAAGAGACAGTTTCAGTGAGATGCCATAGAAATTTAAATACAGGCAGTATTTAAGACATTGACTGTGATCGTTAAAGAGAAACATCAGACAATCGCAGATTTTCGTGTTAGAACCTTGCAATCCTGCATCTCTGAAATATGTGTATTAATTTTCGTCGCAATAAGCGCAATAATGTACTATCCGAAGTTTTGTTTTATAATAGCTATAATAATGTATTACTAAAATCCATTTAATAACTAAATTCGAAAAATAAAATGCAATTATTTAGTAGTTTCAAAATGACCAGTATTATATTTTCTGCGTACACATAAAAGAAAATTCTGGAATACAATGACATTTTGTAATTTTAAAAACGATGAATGATACGAGATTTACTGCCCTAGAAGCAAGGAATATTCCTCGGTAGGAAAAAGTTTTCATTACAAGTGAAATGAACGAGAAAAGTTAAAACTGTGTTATACAGTCTCGTTGGAACGAAGGTTCGAAGTTCACAAGCGTTACCATGGCAACGCTTAGAAAAAATCAGTCAAAAGAATTTCGCATTTCCTGTAACATGTGACGTGTGTTTTTATAGTTCCATTTTTAACAATGCAGTATATTTATAGTGAAAATTGACACAAAAAAGCCAAAGTATCTAAAAATTTTGCTGCATATTTTTTGAGGCGAGTTTTGTCGAATGCTAATTAGAATAAAGACTGCAAAGTACCAAAAAATAGTATACAATCAGCCTAATTAAGCTTTTTGTATTTATATTATTTATCATCTATATTAAAGAGGTAAATAAAAGTTGTAATTTTGTAAAATGTGAACTTAAAAAATTTTTAATATTAAAATTCTTCCAACTTATATATTTTAATCTGCATTCATTTTTTAAAATTGCATTATGTCTGTAAAATATGGTAACGGTTGGAGTTTAAAGTTTTAAATTTTAGATCTGTAATTGGAAGTTATAATTGAATTGCTCTAATCATTTTCATTTATTTATGTCAATGCAAGTCTAATGACATATTTTTGAAATACTATTTGTGAATTTTTTGCTTAAATTTTCTTCACGTGAGTAAATTATCTTGAAAAAATAAATTATTTATATTAATTATGTATCTTATTTTAATATGCGTAAAAAGTAAAACATTTAATGTCCTAAACAAAGCTTCAATGAAATACAATAAATATAGGATCCTTTGAAAAATTTTTGAAATATTTATTAATCTTAATTTTTTCCCTATGTCTCACTAAAATTATTTAAATTCACCGTTTCTCGGAAACAACACGTACGAAAGCTGTGAACATTCTATAGATTTTATAGCAATCCTTCGCCAATAATTTAATATTGAATTTGTGTATTTCTTTATTTAAAAAATTAATTTTATATGTATTAGGGTTTTCTATATAGTTTTATTTAAAAAACACACACGTTGAAATTTTGCAATGATGAGAATAAAAACTGTGCGCATTTTATATTGCATCTCTATTAATTTTTATGGGGCAAATTCTGGAAACTAACGTTATAGAGAAACTTTGACGTAATTTGTAAACAAATATAGTAGGTGTTCTTACGAAAAAATTGTTAATTATTGCATATTTAGTGCACTTAAATAAGAGTAATTTAATGTGACAGGTAGCAGTGACCGCGTTGTATAAGGTCGGGTATTATCATGCTGCTGCTACCGCCTAAAGAATAAAATATTGGCGTTTTTATGCAATTGTTGACTTAAACTACAGGTGACGCTCAAGTTTCAAGCTGTCAGTAACAGTTGACGGTTTACTACGACTACAGTGACTCAACGTGCCTGGTTTATTTTTAGTATAATTTTCGAAGAGTTTACCACTCCCGAATTAAAACATTTGATCGCCGATAGAGTTCCTTAATAATATGCAACAATAAATTGTAGCAATTGTCATAACATGGCTTTGTATTGTTGCTTGTAGATAAAACATTTTAAAACATATAAAAAGTTTCCATGATATCAGAATGCAAGGTTAATATAGAAATGAGGATACTTTTGCAAATCACTGTGCATGACAGTTCGATTGTTAGGTGTAACAATGAAGGCGCCAAATGATGCAACAATGCCAATAAACGCCGGCTTTGCGAACTCACGTGTTCCGTTGACGTTGCGACTGACGATCTTGGTGGAGGGCACAGGCGATGTGAGGGGCGGTGGGGCTGTCGTTGCGGCGGCCGGAGGCGGCACCACTACCACGGAGGATGTCGTAGAGGGTCCGGGCGCGTCCGACGGCGACATTGTGGGCGTGGAAGAGGTCGCGGGGTACGGGTCCATGTTGCATTCACACACACACTATCACCTCACTTCGGTAACGCGCCATGCAGTCGGGCCAGGCATGTCCGTGTACACGCACAAACAAAAACTGCAATTGAAGCCGGTCATACGCAGACTGGCGGTAGTGGCAGTCTCGCAACACTCGCTCCCTACCGCCTCTCCCCACCACCTCGCCCTCACGGGGGAAGAGGAGAAGCTGCAAAAAAATTATATATATATCGGGACGGAGACAGAAAACGAGAAAGGGGAAAAAATAAAATGAAAATTAAAAAAGAAAAAGTGTGTGCGCGCCGGGCGGGAGTATGGAATGCCGCCTGATTCATAGTCTAGAGGGGGAAGAGAACATGTATATATATAAAAAAAACTAGCTGCAGACTAGCTGAGAGCAGCAGAGGAGAAAAGAGAAGCAAAAACAATATCCTTACTGCGGGAAGAACGGGCGAACAGGAGAAAGAGTAATAACTAGAAAAAAAAATCTTCCCCAGTGGCAAGTTGAAGCGCTCCATTGCAAAAAACCAAAAGGAATAAAAAGAAACGAAGGGAATTGGAAAAGCGAAGGAGGATAAAAAGGAAGGGGAAAAAAAGTTGACGACGCCAGCCCGTCGTCTACGGCAGGAGAGCTCTCTTAGCCAAGTCACAAGAAAGAAGGAAGAATAAAAAGAAAGGAAAAACGGAGTGGGAGGGTCAGGTGGGTTCGTCCATAGCAGGCGCCGCGGTGCCACTGTCCCGAACACTCCACGACGGTGCATCTTGCGCTTGCTTCGGAAAACTTCGGAAAAACTCGCCATCTCTAAATATGTGCATATTTATTGTTGCTACTTGCAGAGACCTCAACAATCCCTAACTCGGCAAGGGAACGCACTGTTACGAACATGTGTTCGTAATATGGTAACAGATGTGACGTTCGTAATATGCCTATCAACAGAAATGTAACCATGGTAACTTGTGATGTTCGTATGAAGAAAAAAGCATTATTACCATGGCAAAAGATGTGACGTTCGTATTAAGAAAACACATTGTTACCAACCAGAAGCAACATTTGTGGTCCGGAACAGAAGCTACCATGGCAACAGATGTGATGTTCGTAATACGGTTACCAAGCAGAAGTGTAATGATGGTAACATTTGGTGTTCGTACCAAGAAAAAAATATTACCATAGGAAACGATTTAACGTTCGCATTAAGGAAGCACATTGTTACCAACCAGAGGGTCGGTCCTGGTGGTGTAGTGGTTACCATACTTGCCTCCTAAACCCCGGGTTCGAACCCAGCCAGGACCAATGGATTTTTTCGGGGCGTAAAAATCCTAAGTATGGCTTCCTTCGGAAGGGAAGTAAAGCCGTGGGTCCCGTGTCGTACATTTACGGCACGAAAAAGGACCTCAAGCCTGAAAGAGAGGCCTCTGAGCAAAATTTGTCGGCCGTTTCACGCCCTGAGTTGAATGGGACGCTGATGACCTGAGATGTTAAAAAGCGTCCATAAATAAATCATTCAAAAAAAAGAAAGAAAGAAAGAAAGAAAGAAAAACAACCAGAGGCGTAACTATGGTAACATATTTGAGTTTGTAATGTGCTTAACAACAATTTTAACCATGGTAACAGAAGTGTGTTTCGTACCAAGAAAAAATATTATTATCAAGGCAAAAGATTTGGCTTTCGTACCGAGGAAACGCATTGTTACCAAACGGAAGGTAACCATGGCAAAACATTTGAGGCTCTTAACGAGAAAAAGTGTTCTTACCATGGCAACAAATGTGAAGCTCGTACCGTGGAAAAGATTGTTGCTAAACCACAAGTGTAACCGTGTGAAGTTCGTATGTATCAAGGAAAAACATTGTTAGCAAAGCATAACCATGACAAAACATATAAGGTTCGTACCGAGGAAACACTTTGTTACCATGGCAACAGATGTGAAGTTCGCATCAAGGAAAAGCGTTCTGCGTTTCGAATATCACTAGAACTTTCTTCTCTCACTAATAATTTTTTCAGGTCTTCCTCCGACAAATGCCGTGAAAACATTCCTATGCTTATACTGAAACGCTCCTTTCCACATTTCTAATTTAGCCTGATGTGATTCCAGTCGTTAAACACCAAACAGTTACCACGGCAAGAGACGTGACACCGGCGCACCATTGATATTAATGGTGAAACTACTATAAACAATTTGGTGCGGGTTTTAGTATATTCCAGAGCTGTCGTGAGTTTTGTGAATTTCAAATATTGAAGGAAAGGGTGTCTATTGTTACTAAACTATAGCAATGTGAGTACTGAGTCATCGCTGTGTTCCAAGCATACATTTTTAACAGATCTGCACACAAACTTAAATTATAAACACTAAAAAATTGAAAGGCCAGATTGGATATATTAATATAAAGACATTATTTTAATCATTCTTCCTATTTATAGTAGCCATATTGTTAGTATGACAAACGTCACTACAGAACCTCACAAAGTCCTAAAAATCGTCAACATAAAAATAAACAAAAAAATCGTAAAAAGGGATAGTATAACTCGCTTTCCTCAGCTCTGTATTTCTTCTACAAATATGTAAAGAGAGGTACTCAGTTTAACAATAAATTAATATTTTTATATTTGCTCTGTGTGGTACTGTTCAAATTTGTAGTCACTATCGTGTTGTATTTGTAAACTGAACTTCGGTAATATATATATATATATATATATATATATATTTATTATGAATGAAAAATAAAAATAAAACAACACTTAACAATGTAACAAATTAACAATAATAAAAGTAGATAAGGATAAAACACTTAGATAAAGTCACACTTGCAATTTCAAGTGTGACTTTATCTAAGTGTTTTATCCTTATCTACTTTTATTATTACTATATGTGTGTGTGTGTGTGTGTGTGTGTGTGTGTGCGTGATACCTATATGTGTGAGTGTGTGTACTAGCAAGACGCTCTAACCAACTGAGATAACAAATCTACATGCTTATTCAGGTTAATCTGATTTATCTTAAGTAATCCCTACTATTGAAATCGTAACACCCAGCTTTCTTCGCTACCTTTTTGGACTCCGGCCGCAGGATTGTGCTGTCTGTACGTTTAAGTGTCCAGATTTTGAAACGATTTTAATTGCGTACACCAAATGTTATGCAGAGATCGTTCGAAAACTTCGTGTAATTTTTGGTAGATAAATGCACCTAACGTATCAACAGTGTAGAGACTGGTAAGGAAATTTAAGGATACAGAGTCGACAGAGAACATCAAATCACCTGGACGATCTCGTCTGTCGGTAGAGAATGTTGCCTTCGTCAGACAGAGGTTGCTACGAGCCCAATGAAGTCGATATCCGCCATTCTCAATTATTAAACATCCCGAGGAGCGATTTGCAGCGAATTTTAACAAAAGATCTGCATATGCATCCTTTGAAGATCGAACTAACACAATAGCTGAAGCCGACAGAACATTTGCAGCATCGAACCTCTCTCTCTCATTGGAGATTGAAATTGACTACAGAGATCGAGCAAATTGACACCATGAGACTATTTTTTGTGGGTACACATAAAATGTTGTGTTTGTGTGGACAATCCACGAACAAATCTTTTCTCGGCATGCAATAATGTTAACAGCAGACGACACAAAATAAATTGTTATTGGGGATTATTTGAGCGTTCTGCATTCTGAGTAATGCTTTGTCAGGGTTTATATTTTTGGTATAGCTTATTTAGGAAAATATGATTCAGATTTTGACAAAAATAACGTAAAACTTAACATACATTTAATTTAATCCACAATGACTTACTGGACCATGCATTAATTCTTTCTTGTATTTTCAATGCTCACAACGCTGTATCTTTAAATGAAAATAAAAGGATACACTGGTGATAAACAAAATTTGGTGCATCTTTTTTTCATTTTCGTTAAAACGCAGGTAGTCGCCCAATAGTATTAAAAGTGAACAGAAGGTTATAAAATTTAAATTATAATGGTAGCTGCAGTCATCGGAAGACACGAGTATTCGGAACCTATTAACCTACCAAACCCAAAAGAAGCTAGTTAATAGATAAAACTGATTTTGGCAGCAGGAAGGGAAAATGCTTTTGAGTAACGAGGATGAAAGTGACCTCACTATGGTTGCAAACCTAGAAAAGCACTAGGTTGCAGCGCAGTTTAAAATGTGCGAAAAGATAGGCTTCTCAAGTATACAAGATTTAAAAATAGTTTTGTTATGGCGAACTTAGCGAACACATACGAGGGTAGGTCCATAAGATTCCGACCTAACCGTTTTCTAGGTATGGTAAAGACAAAACTAATATTTCACTTTTCAATATAGTTACTATTTATTGCAATACACTTCTTACATCTTTGAAATAACATTTCAATCCCACCCCGAAAATAGTCCGCAAAATGGGCATGAATAGCATCGATCACTTCTTCGTCACATTTAAATTTCCTTCCTTGAAAGTCCTTTTTGAGTTTTGAGAAGAGCAAATAGTCACTGGGAGCTAGATCTGGGCTGTAGGGTAGACAGTCGATCTCCTTGAAGTCACATTTCTTCACAGCTTCCTTTGCAACAAGAGCAGTGTGCACAGGCGCGTTGTCGTGAAAAAAGCGCACACCACCACTCAGCTTTCCTCGCCTTTTCTCTTTGATGGAAGCACGTACGCCAGCAAAGTACTTCCCATTTACTGTAGTGTTGCTCTCCTTGAAGTCAATGAAGAGTATTCCTTCACAGTCCCAAAAGATTGTGACCATAATGTTTTGGTTGACTGAGTGACCTTAGCCTTTAGAGGCGGTTATTCGCCAGGTTTACGCCACTCATTGATTCTCTTTTGGACAAATGATCATAGTAGAGAACCATAGTTTCATCTCCTGTAACAATGGTTTGCAGAACTTCTCTCTCGTTTCCACGGCAGAGCTCCAAAAATGCCTGACAGCAGATGACTCTTTGCTGGTTTTGGACTGAGGAAAGAACTATAGGCACCGATCTTGCACTAACCTTATTCGTGTTTAAATGTTCATGAATAATTCGAAGAACTGTTGTTTTAGAAATGCCCAACCTTGCTGCTATTTCTGTAACTTTGAGCCGCTGTTCTTCCATAATTTCTCCTTACACAGGAGCGATGTTTTCAGAAGTGAGCACCTCCAAGGGCCGACCTGAACGCTCATCGTCTTCAATCCTTTCTCGATCCATTCGAAAACGTTTGGCCCATTGTTTTACTGTAGAATGTGAGGGGGTGCTTCTGCATTACACCGTCCAATCGCTGTTTAATTTCATTTAGAGTTTCTTTTGTGAAGAAGTTAATAACAGCTCGATACTCCATTTTGAACATGTCACAATCTTCTACACACAACCTTCTTTATGCAGCTATATCTGAGCCACTGAGCACAGCGGAACGGAAGTTACATCTGCAATTATTTACTTAACAGATAAGGTATGACACCAATAGGATTTTGTGAAGGCGATAATTCTTACTGGCGAGGCTGGAAACTAATGGACCTACCCTCGCGACGTAAGTAGATACTGGTTATTACACGGATCCTCGTAAAACTGAAACCTAACCTAGGGATTGCATTTTAAGATTGTTGACAGTCTTGAAATTCAAGCCCTGGGTTAAGTTTATGTTAGCGAGTTTCGTTCGCAGGCTACGCTTGAACAGATTAGCGGAGTGCCCTTGTTCCTCCCTATAGTAATATTATGTAACGGTTGGCGATACTGAAAAATGGTGTATATGGATGTACGTAAGACTTTGCGTTACAAACAGGGCTGAAAGCACTAGTGCTGCTAGTGCAATCGTGGAATCTCTTGCTGCGCCCGAGAAGCTGGCCAGTCCTGAGCGACAACGGAATTCACTCCACGCACCTATGTCTCATGTCTCATCTTCTTTTTTTCCCTAAAAATAATGTAACCAATGTGTTCCTCTGTGAAAAATGAATTAATAGTGCATTGTTACGCGGATAAAATGTTAGGCTCTTGTTCCAATTCGCAACTAATTCATATATACATACTAATCTGTCCGCTAATCTCGGGCAAATCCTAGAAACCGGTGGACCCAATGGTTTAACGAGTAAATCATTGTAAATGTGCCAAATCTCCTTTATCCTGTAGAGAGAAGAATGAGTAAAAAAAAAAAAAAAAAAAAAGCATCGGGATGGTACGATTCGAAACCATCTAGTCGCATTCGGCTGACTGTCTTGGCTCTCTCCGCCATCGTTCGGGACTGACCACCCGCAGCAAGAGATTCCAAAATCTCGATTCCACTAGCATCACTAGTGCTTTCAGCCCTGCTTTTAACGACAAATCGTAAGTAAGCGATGCACAGAGCCGCCCTAGTGGGAAATATTGGAATGAGCGGACCCGATGGCGCATTTTGCAAACAATGAAAGAATTTAATTTTATTTTTTATTGATTTATTTATGGACGCTCTTTAACATCTCAAGTCATCAGCGTCCCATTCAACTCAGGGCGTGAAACGGCCGACAAATTTTGCTCAGAGGCCTCTCTTTTCAGGCTTGAGGTTCTTTTTCGTGCCGTAAATGTACTACACGGGACCCACGGCTTTACTTCCCTTCCGAAGGAAGCCATACTTAGGATTTTTACGCCCGAAAAGATCCATCGGTCTTGGCTGGGTTCGAATCCGCGATCTTGGGTTTAGGAGGCAAGTATGGTAATCACTACACCACCAGGACCGACAATTTAAATTAGCAGAGGAGAAATAAACATTTACAAGATGTGATGGTGTAGAAAATTAACTTATGTTGAGTGTAAGAAAAGTTAATAACGGCAGAGTACTGTGGACTCGGAAATCGGAAATAAAAGACATTAGGGAATAAATGAAGTAATTCATATACTGTACGAATTCTGGATTTCTAAACAATTTTAAGGCAAGGTTATGCATAGTCTTCAAATCAATTGTTAATAACAATGCTAGACTTCTAATTGTTTCTGGTAGCATGCGAGAATAGGCCACACTTAGCAGTCACATTTTTTTGGGGGGGAGGTTTCTTTATCCCCCTCCCTTTTTTTTTCTTTTTTCCCAGAGGTGTGAGGTTTGCAAAACCGCTGGAGTTAAATCAAATGTGTTAGTGTAAGGAAATATTCATTAGAGACGCGAAATTACTGTTCCTGGTCCTGGATCTAGTATCTGAACCTTAACACTAATAAACTTTCTCGCAGCTGCAGGCAAACGCTAAATGAACGCCCGGATGTTCTCACGATTCCGCGAAATTAACTGTCAAAAATAAAAACAATAGGGTGAGCTATTCTCAAGTTATACCCTAAAGGATTTTGATACCTAAAATTTCCAGAAACACTATCACTCAAACTAAAACACTATAATCTTTCAAAAAATGCAACTCGTTAACTTAAAACGTACAATTCACAATACTTAAGCATGTGACCGCAAAGTTAGGTTAGGTTTAAGTTGTACCAACTGCTTTGTAATAGCAAATGTGATTAGGTTAGAGGTGAGGTTTGAGAAAATTTGCCTTATTCATCAGTTTTTTATTTACTGCCACAATGGGGTATTCACAATCATCAGGGTAAAAACACAAGTTATTTTCATTGTATAGCGGAAGCAGAAAACTAAGCAAGCACCATGACATAACAGCACAACCATTAGTGTCACAATGCAATGGATAACTGCAAAGCATTGTCACCGTAATACCAAAAAAGATATTAATATAGTATGTAACAAATTCCAAGCAAACTCATCAATTATTATAGATATCTTCTTTAATTTGTTGTAACTCCAGGAGACTATGACAGAAGACAACCTTATGTGGTTCTTTAAAGGAATATTTAGCTGAGCAGTTTGCTATGGCTGTTAAATACTACCACCTTACAAGACTTTAAAGAGAGAAAGAATTGGTAAGCACATAGTGTCAGAAGTTCTGTCTCTACTTATCATCGGTCCCTACAGTGTGTAAAGTTGACACTCCTGCAGAGGCATAAAAAAAAAACACCTAACTGCTAGAAAATCTTCAGTTTGATGTAATAAGCTGTGCAATAAACATTGAATGAGGAGGCAAAGTATAGCAAGACACCATTGGAGATTTAAACCTATTAAAAACCATTAGAATTAAAAATATATATATATCAAATTATAAGAAATGCTGATAATTCAAGAAGTGGTAGTCCATGGGCAACAAGAGCACCAGCAGTCATAAAAGCTGTTGCTGAAAGAATTCGGAGAAAAAACTCTGTACAAGAGAAATGAAAATCCAACCACAAACTATGTAATACACAATTAAAGCATCTTTATATTTGGGGTCTGTTGCAAAAGCACTGGACATCAATTGAGAGAAGCTTACAACAGTATTACAAGAGTAAAAACACTTGCTTAAGCTTTACCCAAATATCAGTTACATCAAAATCTTATGCACAGATGAAAGCATTTTAACTGTGGGGGGGGGGGGGGGAACAAATAATAGGAATTATGTTCATAGCTCTCAGGAAGCCATGGCAAAAATTTCTAGAGTAGAAAGAGGGCACTGCCCACTTTGGTAATGTTTTGATGGAGAGCATCATACGAGGGTGTCACCATATCTATGAGGGAAGTATTAAATATATGCAGACAACTACTTAAGTGATAAATTTGTTGTTTAGGAAGACTTTTAACAGTGAAGTTATTTTAAATTACACTTTTTGGTTGGATTTTTGACACTGGAACTTAATGGAAATTAAATAATTATTTTATATATATATATCCTTCTGAATACCAAGCTTTAAAGTTCACCCAGATTACCAAGCGGGGCACAACTGAACCCTAACTGAAATTCTGAACAAGAAATCAAACATCATCTTTTATTTAGTTTAGCTTAATTCCTGGACCATTCAATGAGTTCGCAAATCAGTCACAGAGACCTAAAACATAGAATTTTGTCATATACAATTACCACCGTAGCAACAATCTACTTTTACAAAAAATATTATATACATCTACATGAAAAAAGAACACCTAGAAGAACTCAACCAAACAATAAAAACAGAGAAGCAGAAACAGAAACAGACAAGTCATTTAATCACATAATTTTACTATACATTTTTACATATGCAATGATATAAAATTATTTCAGTGTTTTTAATTCAGTATTGTTGTCACTAATATATCCCTTTACAGAATAATAGGCCTTTTTATTTAGCTATTTTCTAAGAGCAGATTTAAGGGAAATAAGGCTTTTAAGCTAGAGGGAAGAGCGTTTCGCTTTGCATTCATAATAAACTCCTTTTCGATGGCAGGAAAGTTTTGAAGCAGGTCTATGTAGATTTGCTTTTTGTCTAGAATTCTTGTCATGTACATTTTGATTTTGAACAATTTTTTCTTTATTTCTTATATAAAAGTTCAAAAATGAACAATTGAAAGCACATTTTCTTGCATTTAGGACCATGTGAAAAGGACTTCCATACTATAACAGTTTTACCTTCAGAATATTCCTTACAAACAAAACACAAATACTTATTACATTTCTTCCTGGATTTCTTGTCATTTTTTCTTACCCATAGTTTCCACCTTCCAGTGCAATGACTTGCTTGATTCTTTCATATATTCATCTCCCAGAATGACTCAGCAACTGTACTCACTTTTTTAGATGAAACTGTAAATTCACTTTTAGTTTTCAGTATATCCTGGCTTTGCCTCTACAATTACTCATGTAAGTTGCTTCCCATGTCATTCCATTTTTAGATGTGTAGATGGGTCTACAAGTATCATTATTTGATAGCAGGTTTACACTTTTGTTCTTTCCATCGCCATCCAACTCCAGAACATCACACTCCTCAATTTCTTCAGCACAGTCTTCAGTTTCAGATGCATCAGAAACAGGGCCTTTATCATCTACATTATCATCATTATACAATATGTTCATCACTTCTTCCAAATTATTCACTTCCTCAAGGTTGTACTTTCTTTTGGACATGTTTACACATGAGAGGAATAAATTATTATGAAGCTTCTTTATTTCACTATAGTTCACTAGATACTGCTTAAAAACCAATGAAAATCTAAAGAATTAAAAACTTTTATTATAGTTTTAGAAAAATATATTTTTCATTGTTAACTCATTATTTCATTTTATTGTTGACACAAGAAAACAAACTTACTAAAGAAATAAATTGCACATAGTTGTGCAAAAAAGAAAATATAACTTAACATATTTTACCAAGCGGGATACAACTGTACCAATACAATATTAAGAAGCTTAATGAGATAATTAACAAGCTTACCTTTTTATTTTTGTCTACATCACAATATTCAGAAAAGTCTATTTGACAATGTAATTATAGATGAAGTAATAGGTGAAGTCTAATGCACATAGTAATAAAAAAATTACCAGTTGGATGCCGCTTGACATGTTTCAATTCATTTTCATTCAGTGGCAACACATCAGCAAGATTGCCATAAATAATGACTTCTAAAAAAATGTAATAGGCAAATTAATAAAACGTATCAAAGGTATAAAAGACACAAGTACTTTGGAAAAGAGGAAGACAAGAAAATCAAGTTTTCACCTACAATCCTTTGGTAGACAATAAATTCAGAGAAATATTCAAGCAATACAACATTGTCCTAGGTCACCAGAGGCAGTCCTAGTCATCCATTAGTAACCATACTTGTCTCGTAGACCCAAGATCACATGTTTAATCCAGGTCAGGGTCCATGCATTAATTGGGTGTAAAAATCCTAAGTATAGCTTCCTTTGGAAGGGAAGAAGCCGTAAGTCCCATGTCATACATTTATGACAAGTAAAAGAATCTCAATCCTAAAAGAAGAGACCTCTAAGCAAAATTGATCAGCCATTTCACACATAAATTAAATGGGGCACTGATGGCCACAGAAGGTAAAGAACATGTATAAATAAACCAAATAAATAAAATAGCTCCCAGAATAAATTTAGTCTTAAGTTGTTAAAAACATCATAAAATGATAGAATTGAAACAAACAATAGATCAGGAATATATCAGATAAATGCAGAGAATGTAAGTAGGCACACATCAGTCTGACAAAATGAAATTTAGGCATAAGGACAAAAGAACATTTCAGAAATGTCAGACACAAGAAAACAGAAAATCTGTTGCATTTACACTCTTTTGGTCAAGCAACTATGAAATATATATATATACATCTTTACACAATGGACAGTAACCATCCTTTATTAATTTCATTCTGAAGAGATTACAATCATATCCAACAATTAAGTGGAATTGGGCAGTTTCAATATTTCTTGGTTTCAATAAATATGTCTGAAAGTTTGAAATAGTTTTCTTATTTCATTTATAGTGTAAGTCGGTGGATAACTGTAATTCATTATACTTTAGAGTTACTTAAGATAACGCTTCATTTATTTATATCAGGTCTATACAGTAGATTTTCAATATCAAAATTGTTAGCATACTACCCCAAAGTATATATTGATAGAATTCTTAACATTGTATACCAAAGCCTGCTTCTCCATTTTTAAGTGATCCATCTGTATATGCTCTACAGTCATAATAATTGTTTATTGTACTAATTTCTGTCAATATTAATACTTCAAGTAGATCATTCTTCTTGGAGTCCATTGTATCTAGATATCATTCCAGACTGATATCTATATATAGTAAAGGGTCAATTGGTAGATAGATTTAATGCTTATTTTTAAAATTTCATCTAAATCTTCTTTCTGTAATAATTTTTGAAAGTTTGTTGTGTTTTTAATAGAAGTGTGCTGTCAGGAATATGAAATTGTTTATTCTTGTATGAAAATCTTTTCCCAAATGGATATTTCTATTGGTTTGTGAAGTTCTTTTAGCAACCTAGTCTCTGGTTTAATTTCATGATTATTGGTTCAGAAGTGAGCTGCTACTGCTGATTTACCAATCTGTTTTTAAAAAAATTTAAAAAAATTTTCTTTCCTTCGAATTTCCAAATTTTTCTTAGTTTTTCCGATATATCTCTGATCACAATCCGCACATTTGACTTCATATATCCCTGATTTCTGTTCTGTTGGTATGGTGTCTTTCAATGTAGAACCTAATACATTTTTGATATCGCATTTGTTCTTCGGGGCTAACATTATACCTTATTCTTTGAATACCCTCTTAAATTTGTTGTGGAAATTTTGATGGTGGGTGAAGCTTTTAAATTTTTATCTCTCCATGTCTTGAGTGTGGAAACCTCTCCTATAGACTTTTGTATTCTAACTTTATTGGTAATTTTATTACTGTGTCCTTGTTGAAACCATTGGTTATTGCTGTCTTAATTATCTGTTAGTATTCCAATTTGTACTCTGTTTCTGTGAGTTGGATGTTGGTAAATCTGTGTGCTAAGCTCTGAAACAGTGCATATTTATGTGGAGTAACATAACTGTTATTTTTATGTATTTTTCTACAAATTCCAAAGTTCAGACTATCTTTATTTCTTATGATTTTTAAATGTAGGAATGGGAGTCAAACATTTCTTTCTTCTTCTGTTATAAACTATATAAATTTATGTTGTAGATTAAGAAGTTTCAGAGCATCTGTTGAATGTTTTTTCATCTTATTGCAAATATAACTCCTACATACCTATATTATATGTTGAAAATTAAAGGGAAGGCTTTGGTGATATGTGTTTCAAATGAGCTCATGAATAAATCTGCCAGAAATGGAGACAAGGGGTTTCCCATAACTAGGCCGGAAACTTGTTGGTAATATCTTGGTTGAAACCGAAGAAATTTTGTTGTATGCAAATATTAGTAAGCTTCATTAAGTCCGTCGGTCCTGGTGATGTAGTGGTTACCATACTTGCTTCCTATGCCCAAGAATGCGGGTTCGAACCCGGCCAGGACCGATGGATTTTTTCGGGCGTAAAAAGTTTGAAAGTTAATGTCTCCCAATTACATTAATATTTCACAACACACTTTTACAGATGATCTCCTTGGTCTGATGGTTAGCATTACTGACTGCTGCCCAAGAGGCGCAGGTTCAATTCTTGGACCTACTTAGGAATTTTTCTAAGTTAGGGAGGACCAGAATAAGGTGCATCCATCCTCAGTAGGATAATTGGGAAACTGCTTGATGGAGAGGATGTGTTCTTTGCTCTAGCGAGCCCTGTGATAGGCAGAGTGGTTGCATGCTGCTCACTGCCCCCCTGCAATACTTATCTCTACCTTTTTTTTTTTTTTGATTGTTTTATTTATGGAAGCTCTTTAACATCTGAGGTCATCAGCATCCCATTCAACTCAGGGTGTGAAACGGCCAACAAATTTTGCTCAGAGGCCTCTCTTTCAGGCTTGAGGTTCTTTTTCGTGCCGCAAATGTATGACACGGGACCCACGGCTTTACTTCCCTTCCGAAGGAAGCCATACTTAGGATTTTACTCCCGAAAAAATCCATCGGTCCTTGCCAGGTTCGAACCCGCATTTTGGGTCTTATCTCTATCAATGAAGAAGTTGTAAAAATGCAGCTAGAGGAACCAGGCTTCTCTGCAGCAGGCCAAGGCTCACCCCGGGCTGATAGAGCCAATGAGAAAAATAATAAGAAAAACACACTTTTACAGTTTGTGGAAACAATATCTTTTTAACATACCAAAGGCTACAAATATGATTGGAACTTATCAGGAATGTTCATAAAAACCTATCCGATTCTTTCTAATGCAATGTTTCATCCCAGCCACAACAGGGCAGAAACAATGGGTGCATTCTTATTTTTCAAACATATCACCTTGAATTATAATACCTTTAACATTTTTTATATAAAGTAAAAAACATATTTATTTTTTATATATAGCATTTTTGGTTCATTGGTTAATGTATTTAGTATACTGTTATAACATTTTGGAGTATGGACTCTTATTACTACTGCATTCTAATTAATGCATCAAGGAAAATTAGTTTGCAGCTAAAATTTATAATGGAGATATTTATCATTTTAATAGAAGTATGACTAGAAAAAAAACTAAATTCTAAAATAGGCTAAGCTATCTCTGTATAAAGCCCAACAATCGTAAAATTCTGGCTCTTTGTGTGGTCTTACCAAAGATCAAACATTTGCCATGGATTGCAGCTCACGTATTTGTTTCCTTCTTAGCCATTAAATTAATTCCTTATAAGATTTTCCCATTTTATTTCACATATGCTTTGTCACAGTAAGATTTCACTTCTTGCAAGTTTCTACCAAAATGTATGCTGGAAAGTGCTATAATGTGCCTCTCCCAAAATAGTTTGGTTTCCTTAGACACTGTTACAGTTGAACACTTGTGCCATGCCATTTTGGTTGTTGTAAATTATTAGTACACTCTGATTTTAGAAGTTAGTTCAGGAAGGAGCATAGATTGACTGACCCTGCTTACAGGATAATCATATTTCATGATAACCAATGCATTGAAGTGTTTTTGAGGCACCTGTTCAGAAAATGTTTTCTCAGTATTAAAGGTATGTAGAAATAGAGAAAACATTTGACAAATTAATCCTTGACATGATTATAACTTTTTTTTTAACATTTAATGACTTTTTAGAATAATTTACAATAACCAGAGTGGCATGGCTTCCCAATTATCAAGATTATTTCTCAGTCTCTATCTTTATGTTTCTGGATAAATAATCGCATATATTTGAGAATAAGTCAGCTGACGTTTTAAGTACATTGTAAATAAGAGACCTTTTACTTACACTAGTTTCATTTTTACTTTAATTACAGTTTTAACTTCAAATATAGAATTCGCTGTTATCAATTATGGTAAGCAACAAGAAGACAATGTTGCAAGTTAGGAGTTAATCTCATTTGGGAAGGTTTTCAGCACTCCACACTTTCTGTGGCATTACATGTTGTATAATCTCTTGAATGCAAAGTCCTACTCAAGAGAGTTCAGAGTTCACTCAGCAAAGCTGTGTAGTCATGGCAGCAGTTGAGTTATATGGCATACACCGAAGATGCTGATTAGCATGTGTGTTCTTAGCTTTGTGGCAGAGTGTGCAACGATACCATGATTAAGAGCACAGGTTCTCCTTCTTGCATGAAGCACATTTTTTTTTTTTTAAATAAACCTTTGTAACACATTATGACATTAGTTTTGTAATATTGTTTCCCATACACAACAAGCTTCAATGTTAAATCTAACATATTATATATATATTATAATAAATAATATAACATTTCCTTCAATATTTGTACTTCTAAATGCAATATGCTTCACACCATTCCCTGCACATGCACAAAGACAAAAGACAAATTCAAGAAACCTGGGACATTGCAGCCTCTTGTACACACTGCTGTAGAAATCTTATACCACCTTTGCTCTGAAGATTGAGGGCAGTTATACATGTTGGGGGTTCATACACCCAATATCAATTTGTGAAAACACATAGAAGATAAATGTCTCTGTTCATGTATTTATTTAGTAATTTGTAAGGGACATGTTATTTTGTAATTATGATTTTGTATGTTATGATATGTTAATATCATGTTAAAATATAACATGATAATAAGGCAACATGATGTTCTAGATATACAATCCAATAATAAAAATAAAACAAAAATGTTGTGTGGGATTGGAACCTAAGAGCCTACGGAGAAAAGCAATGCCCTCTAAACACTTGACTACCATTACTCTACCCTAATGTTTTCTTTCCTGATGCTTATGATTGTGTGCACTTGTGAACACAGCATTTATAACCATCCCTGAAGTTCTCCAATGGACACATAGAATCTGGAGATGACTAAATTTTCTTTGTCAAAGGGTATACAGTGAGGTTATTTGAGTTTCTGGCTGGCAGAGTGCAACTATGTACTGAAAGAACTAGGTAGCCTGTAACTCAAATAACTCACTATATTGTTGGTAATGTTTGATTTTATAGGCACTATTTAATTTTTATGTCATTTGTCAGATTTGCTTACTATAATAACTACAATGATCCTGGTTTGCTTATTCTAGAGTCTCAACATTGGCCTGAACTGCAGCACTATGTGGCATTGCAGATCTTGGGTTCTTACAAGCAGATCGAAAGTTTTCTAGAATTTCAAACAGAGTCTGAAGAGAGGACAGTTAATTTGAGGATTCTGAAGAAGTTGCAGTAGAAGAAAATCCTACTAGATCTTTTCATTTTCTGTCATTGGAGTTAGCCAAAGTCTCTACCACAGCCTTCAGAGGGAGGATGAACAATCTACAAAAGGCAAAACATTTATAGAATTAGGCTAAGTTTGCAGATATAATATTGAACCATGTGTCATGTCTACCTAACCTGGCCATAAGTCCTAACAACAAGAAGAATGCGCTTCATTAATTTTTAACTTTATTTTTATGTAATCGCATGTATTTTATGCAATTAGTAGTAATCATTTTTCATAAGACTCCCTTTAGCACTCACACATGTCTGAACTGAAGTTATATGGCTATTCACTAATGGCAGCGCACACTGTCTCAATGGGAAAATCTGCTATTGCTGCCTCCAAGGATAACTTGAGGCTTTCTTACATGCCATAATCTAGCTGTGTCATTTTTACACATAATCTCTTTGTTTCCAATGCCTTCCTTTCCCCTTCCCATCCCTTTCCTACCTGTCCATGTCAAGGAAATTTGCCAACTGACTTAATTTTACCTATTGGCTGGAAAAGCCAACTTATGTTCTCAGAGCTAATGACTGATCGTTAGCCTTGGCTTGCTTGACTCTGTCTTCATGTATGAATGAATGATGAGGTGGCTTTGGAGTGATGGGCAGAGTCAATGTTTCAGCTTTTTATTCTAAATTGTAAGGTCCAAAGCCTTCTCCTTTCTTACAGACCCAGTGACCCAGATAACATGGGGCTTTGTTCACATTTTGTTATAGTCTTAATAATGCACAATTAGTAATGTAGATTTAAAGTTTCCTTTCATGGTTTGCTAATTTAATAGGGAAATGTTTATTTTAAAGCTATTGTGCTAAATGTATTGTAATTCAAGGATGCTACTAAAATTATTTATTCATTAAAATCTCTTCCAAGTTAAAACACTTAAAACACTCTTTATGTCTTCATTCCCATGGATAAAATCAGTCCGAGCTAAAATAATTTAAAATATTTGAAACCCTCTTTATGGTTTCACTCCCATGTTTTTTTTTTTTCTCCTCCCATGAAGCAATTGTTCAAATTGTCAACTGTTAAACAACTGACGGATCATAGGTCGAAGTTGTAAGGTAGGTATCTGTAAGGGCTCTGGTGGTCTAGTGATGAACTAAAACAGAATACTGTCCACTTCTGTAATGTCAAAATTCATGGGTTTATGCTCGTGTTTTTTTATAAAAATCTTTTCCCATGTGCTAAGTTCCTTGGGTTGTTAAACAGCTTTTAATAACTTGATGCCTTTTTCTATTTCGTGATGTTCATTCCAAAAATATGCTGCCACAGCTGATTTATCTGTTTGTTTATAATGGATGTTTCTCCAGTGTTCCTTCAACCTGATGCCTATATTCCTTTTGTCTTGCTTATGTATATTTTATCACAATCACTAGACCACCAGAGTTCTCGCGGATACCTACCTTCCCAACTTTGACGTATGATCTGTCTGTTGTTTAATAGTTAACAATATGGACAATGCTATATAAAACACGTAAAAAAAAAAAAAAACACTGGAGTGAAACCATAAAGAGTGTTTCAAATATTTTAACTCAAGACTGATTTTATTCCTTGGGAATGAAGATATAAAGAGTGTTTTAAATATTTTAACTTAGATGAGATGTTATGCTCGTTTCATTGTGTTTGTTTCTTAAATGGATTAACATTGGATTATTTATAAGGAAGTCACTTAAATTTTACTAGTTTTATTTCACTTACTTGGACATGTTTCAAAGGTTTGTTATATGATACTATATTTCACTGTGAAAATCCCAAACTATTCAAATTTATAACATTGGATTGTTTATTCATTGCCTGAGCGGGAGTGTTTATGAAAGATTTTTTCCCTGTAAACTATATTTTGTCAAGGATATACTGCATTATTTATATCAAGTACTACATTTTATTTTCAAAGTTTTATGGATGCTTGAATACAATATTATCTGTAACAATTTTTACACAAGCTCAATATTTCAAAGGCAAATTTCATTTGATATGTAAATGGAATATTATTATATTGTTGAATAAAATAGATTGTATTTGTACATTACTCTTTACCTGTATATGGAAAAGTTACCTTTCCCAGGCGACATCCTGGGAGTTTTCCCTTCCAGCATACTTCCAAGTTAAAAATGTTGTCTGTGCATTAATGGAGGGTATCAAATTTGTATTACTCATTTGCAGAGCCCTGACAAGTTAATTTTGTGTAAGTGTACTGGACCCATAACCCAAAGATCCATCATCAAAACCAATTTTAATAGCAGAGCGTGATTAGTGCACAGACAAAATTAACTTGTTACTTTAAACCTTTCAATTTTGGTCAGACAAAATTTTGAATTTATAAGTATGCTGGAAGGAGAAAAACCCCATGATGTGGACTGGGAAAGGTAAATTTCTAGTATATGGAAGAAGATTTGTTGATTGGTTTCAATAAAAGATGTTTGAATGTATTTAGATCTTCATATGGTTTTCCTTTAAGTTAAGTCCTTAATATTTTATTGTTCTTGTTCAGTTATTACTCTGTTAATGAGTTTCAATTTAGAGGAAAGTTCTAGTTCAAAAGATGGTTTTAATTTTATGGTAGCTCCTTTTTTTGCTAAAGAATCAGCAATCTCATTTCCTTTTAATTCCACATGGCTCAGGATCCATTGTAAAACTGTTTCTGTATTTCTGATCTGACTTGTATGTTATAGTTTTCTTATATCATTTATAGTGTAAGTCGGTGAATAACTGTAATTCATATAGTTTTTAGTTCTGCTCTAGAGTCATTTAAGATAACAATTTTATATATGTTAGGTCTATACAGTAGATGTTTCTAAAGCTTCTCTAATGGCCATTATTTCCCTATCAAAATTGTTAGCATACTGTCCCAAAGGTGTATATTGAGAAAATTCTTCACAGTGTATTCCAAAGCCTGCTTATCTGGTTTTTAAGAGTTCCATCTTTATATATTCTATACCATGTGCTTCAATTTTAATACTTCTGGTAAGTCATTTTTCTTGGAGACCATTGTATTTAATATATTGTAAAGGGTCAGTTGGTATAATGGCACGTATAGAACTTATTTTTAAAATTTTGTCTAAATCTTCTTTCTGTATGTAATTTTTAAAGTCTGTTGTGTTTTTAATCCTTCTATGCCATTCAGGAAAACATTTATTCTTGTGTTCATTTTTTAATTTCTGTCCCAGTATTGTTGTTTTAATATCTAGCTCTCTGTTTTAATTGGCAGGTTGTTGGTTTGCTCTGCATTGCAGCAATTGGTGTATTTACGGGTTCTGTTATTCTTAAGTACTTAGATTTTACTGCATGACGGTTCTTTGATTATGACTCCTTTAAATGTGTGCTTTGCCTGCAATTCTTGAACTATCAGTATAATATGTGGCAAGTTCTTTGTTTTCAATATTTCAAGAAGTTTTATAGTGCCCTGTCAATTTCTTGTTTTGTTCTAAGAAGTGAAGAATTTCTGTTTTGCATAATGAATAATAATACTTGGAGAACTTTGTAGTGCCTCATAAAGTACAATTAATTCCATTATGAGCAATCACTTTTTGAGACATTTTACCAATCCTTCAAATTTAGACTTCTTGCAAGTTGATCAGAATCTATCATGCCTCAGCTTTCCAAAAAAATGAATAAGAGAACTGCAGCTTTCAAAAATAGTTTGAACAGCATTAAATGATAAAGCAAATCATATGTCAAAAATGTAGCCTATCTTTAACAATTATGTGTTGAGTTCTTGTGAAACATCCTGTAGGAGTCTCTAATTTTAGGGACTTTAAGAAAACACAGAATATTAAAAAATCTAAAAAAGACTGCATATGGTACACATCTGCCACACATAATGCATAACATCGTGCACATCTAGTTACATTTTGTGGTTCATACAATGCACGACAATTAAGTCCTTATATAAATATTTATACAGCAGAGCGGCTATGCCATTGTTGATGCACTTGTGATACCTATGAGATAGTTTCATATATAATGTTATACTTTTCAAGAGCAGCAAATACCCTATCACACTTTCTGATTCAACAATCTCGAAAAAGTAATTGCAAGCAATGCTCTCAAAGAACAAACGTATATGCAGTTTTATTAGAAATCATTGTGCTTTCATTTATTGTAATACTAAAATTTGTACTCGATTCTATAATGAACTGGCAAGATTTTTTTTCATTTCTTCTCCTATAAACATAATAATTTTTCAGCATGCATAGTCAGAAGTGTTTTTAAAGTTGGCACCATGGAATATAGATGTAGGAATCTCTGCTAAGGTAAAAGGACAAACATGACATTTTGAAATCAATTGTTTTATTCTCAAACAATTTATATGAAATCATTTATACATACTGTACAAGCTATTTAACAGTCTTCAAAGTAGTCTCCAAGATTGTCCATGATTAGTTGCCATTGATGGAGAAGGCTGAAAATAGATAAGATTTGTTAATGCTGAAATGCAGTTATGGTGTCTTGTTTGTTGGCACAGCACTTCCCACACAATGGCTTCTTCACTTTGGAAATAAGATTCAAGTCACAAGGACTAAGATTGGGAGAATAGGGAGGGTTTAGGAAGACCTCCCATTTCCAACACTATAAACAACATTTAACTGTATGTGCTGTATGAGATTGGCATGTAAGACGGTACTGCCCAACAGTTCAGGACGTTTATCTCAGAAGAAGATGGTACTGCTGAAATGACAAGCTGTAATGTGCATTTTCAGTTCTTCCCTCACAAACTGAATGAAACACCTTGAAATCATGGGTATAAATGATCATCAGCTTTATGGCTGATGGATTTTGAGGTGCCTTGTATCTCCATGGGATCCAGAATGATGGCATTCATTGGACAGTTGCTTCAGTATGGTTTGTATGCTTGTACCCATGTTTCATCATCGCAAAGATGCTGTTCATCATGCTGTTTCCTTCATGGTGAAATTGTTCTAAATTGATACAATGTGTCTCATAGTTGGCAGCAATCTTCCATAAATTTAAGATCTGCCTTAGATTTTGGTGCACTGACAATGCAGGAATACCTACATGTTTGTCAGCTGACATAGAATGTCCACTGCAAGGTAGATCGGAAGTTGACTTTGTTCCCTGTTTAAAGGCTTCTACCCACCTTGCCACTAGATGATTGCCCAATGCTACCTATAGCTCTGCATAACATTCTCATGCATGCAGTCAAGGAGTAGAATTATTACGATTATGCTATTTTGATGTACAACTTTGATTACTTCCATTATGCACCATTGTAATCAGACAACTGATATAGAGAGCATGATCACTCCAGACCAGTGCACTCATGCCCCATCTTATGGGAATATTAAGACATTTATTTAATGCTTTCAAATTATATAAGGCTTTGGCATTCACACATTTTTGAGAGGTAAAAAATAGTTGCCATGATTTCTGAACAATGCTCATATATATATATGCTTGTAAGTGTCTTTTGTGATGCCAGTGCCATACTCTAAGGGCATGATGTGACTGGTTACAATTGCATGCAAAGTGAAAAACTGTAAAAACTGTAGAAAGTTTAATCATATAATTTTTTTTAGGATATCACCCACATTGCACTAATTTTTTACCAACTTACCTGTTTTGAGGGATAATTATTGTATGAGTGACCCAAACCATAAATTATTGGCTTCCCTTGTAAATTTAGAACATGTATCAAAGACTATCATCTGCATCCTCAGCTAACTGTTGACTGCTGGATGATTCTCTGTGTTGCTTTGGGGATTCATATTCTGCTGTTGAATTTAAACGTTTGTATTTTCAAACTTAGAAATGTCGTAGTTCATTAATCTTCTCTGTATTTATAAATATAGATTTTCCCCCATGTTGCTAACTCTGTAGGTCCCTGTGCTGATTTTAATATTTTTGCTTTATTCACTATGTCATGATTTTCAGTCCAGAAATGAGATGCTGCTGCAGATTTCTCCATTTGGTTGTATTTTACATTCCTGAAGTATTCTCTCTTGCTTGTGAACAGCAATTAAAAATGGATTTAGCAAAGAACTAGTTCACAAAAAAAATACAGAAGTTCAAGAGGTAGAAACTTATGAAAGAAACCACAACACTTTCAGCAAGAAAAGATATGATTTTTTTAAAAAAATGCACATATCCATGAGCTACACACAAATATCACAATACTCTAAAATATTTTCATGTTAGATTGGCAACAATAAATATATTTAATGTTAAAAATTTCCTAAATGACAACATTAGTCACAGTATTGTACCAGAGAAAAAAACCAGGCATTTATCAAATAAGTTGTGCAGAATGCGAAAAGGTCTTTATTGGAAAACCAAAGAGAAACATAGGCACATGTTTAAATGAAGACCTCAGGTACATAAAATACAAATAAGAGGAGAAATCAGTGGTAGCATCTCATTTCTGGACAGAAAACCACAACATAGTGAAAAAAGCAAAATTATTAAAATCAACCCCATGAGCCAGGAAGAAACTTTAATTTATAAATACAAAAACAGATTAAGAACTTCGACACTTTCTGGAATGAAAACATAAACTTTAAGTTCATCACACCTGCACTAGAGCACAATATGCATCCCGAAAGCAACACAGAGAATTATACCACAGTCAACAGTTAACTAAGTGGACGATGATCTGTGAAATATGTTCTACATTTAAACAAGTAAGTGGAGCCAATAAGAGTATGTAGTTCAACTCAATCATACATCGATCTTAATTATATGATTAGCCTCACTGTACGAGTTCCAATTAGCATTTCAATAAAAATTTAATTAACTTTGATCTTCTAAACAGCAATAACCTTATCACCAAATTCATAAAATCTACAGAGACAGTAAAATACTGGAAATCTGACAAGGAATCTATGTTAATGATGAAGGCAATGGCTCTCAAAATATGTGTGAGTAAGTGAAAATTAATGAAATTCCTATCAACTTACATAATTATTGTTCCATTTCACTGTGAAAATTCCCGATATTAAAATTATATTTGGGTGAATGCACTAAAAACTGCAGATTTATATTTGTTGATGTCTTGCTGTGTAAGTCAGTGGGAGATAATGCAACATTCAGTACAAATATATCGTGCATATCTAAGTGAAGTTTCTGATTTAGAAGAAAGAACCAGTATACCAAATACAACATTGGACAATATGAATTGTACCAAATGTCTCTGGATGTTTTCTTATGTACCAAATGAACCAATGGACCATTTAGACTATAAGAAAAATTTGATATCACCGAATTATCCTGAACATGATTTGCCACTGAGTTGACTATCATATTGGTCCTTGCAGAGTGTGACCTCTGGATCTTGAATAGTCATCCAAAGTACCAGTTTCACTGAAGTGGTGAATAGTGTGATATATAAATATTCTGCAGATTTTCAGCTTCTTTAAGCTTTGAAAAATCTAAATTGGAGGGAATCACAGTAACACAGTTCTTGCATCTGCCCACTGCATGATTGAACTCAACAATGACCATGGTAAAAGTCTGGCAGTGAATGGGTTATCTTTTGCCAGAACAACTGTTACAGTTCTTTAAAAATTATAGCATTAATTCTTCTTTTACTCATAGGGAAAAGCACATAAACAAAAATAGTAAACTTATCTCATTGGAATTAAAACATAATGACAAAGCATTTAGAGGGGTGAAATTATCATTTTTACACATACTATAATGTAAAAGGAAATATATGCTGTTGTGGACAATTTCTATATTTGAATAATCAGTCATTATTAGAATCCCAAAGTTCATCATTGGAACAACTCTTTTTTGCATAAAAAAACCAGATACATCATGCTACTATTAAAAAGCACTACATTTTCTAAAGCAACTAATGAGAAACTTCAACACTCTAGTTTGCTTCAATTAACAGTTTTTACAATAGCACACTTTCAGCACACTTCTGGAACAATTCTTGCTGACGTTGGAGGACTATGGAGGTCTTTTGATGAACTTGAAGAGGAAGTTGTCTGCTTCACGAGTGTCAAAATTCATTAATTGGGGGTCATACTTCTTGATATAGATCTTTTCGCAGATATCCAGTTCTTTATGTTTATGAGCAGATTTTAGTACTTTGATTTCTGATATGATGCCGTGATCTGCATTCCAAAAATAGTGTTCCTCAAAGCAGGTGCCTAGTTTTCTTTTTGTTTTTCCATTCTATGTTTTGCCACAGTCAGATCAATGTATTTGGTAGATCCCTGATATTTTCTCTGGATCCGTGTGGTCTACTTTATTAGATTTGATAAGGTTTCTTGTGTTATTATTGTTACATGGTGCCAAATTAATGTTGAACTTCTTAAATATCTTTTGAAATTTATAAAAGGCTGTTCAATAATATGTTAATTTTTTGCAAAGTTTGTTTTTGAGCCCAGATGATATGATTTGCTTTATGTTTTCTTTTTTTTTTCTCTCTCTCTGGTGGTAATTTCTCAGTTGTAAATCAATGTAGGATACAGGAAACACTTGATAAATTAATCCTTGACATCACTATAGCTTTTTTTTAATCCTCAAGTAAAGACATTTTTTTGAGTAGCTGATGTTGATGACAATCTGCCACTTCTTTCCTCATATTTTAGAGATGCTTTTCTTCAATTCTTAAATTTGGTGAGTGGCAAAACATGTAGCTCAGGAGATATAAGATTTTAGAATATATGAGTCAAATGTCCTCCAAGTGTCTTGGAAATCTGCCCTGATTGTTATGTCCACTTTTGAATTCTGCAAACCAATTCTGGGGTGTCGCACATTAACATAATAACCCACACTAAATGATGAATAAAAATGGTATAATGGGTTGGTTTGATGCATTCCTACCAAAAATAGCTATGCTTATAGTTTTTTTTTCTTTCTTTTTTGACACTTTGTGCAGTTTTAAATCTATGCATAGTTATGAACCTTATAACCCAAAGAAAATGAATTGTGAGAAAAGTAAGCATTTTTCTACTTCCAAAAACTTAATATTTATGAATTTTTGAAAAGTTAGTTTTAATTATGATATATGCTGTATTTATGCAAATCTAATGCACAACCTATATTTTAAACTTAAAATCATTTAAAAAAAGAAAATTAGCATATTATTGTATGGTGTCTTAGAGATAACCATGTCTGATTCATAAAATAATTAGAACATAGGATTTATAAGTAGACTATTGTTATCTTGAAGCATGTAGGACAAAATCCATCACTTGTGCTGTTGCCAAGACAGTTGATGTAGGTCAAAGAAGAAAAAGTTATTTGTTATGGTGTCACTAGTCACAGGTTGTCCATTCTTCCTTCTTTCATGTACGAATTCCAAAACTTTTTCTTCAATGTCAGAATGTCTCCCTTTGTAAGGACCAGTGAATTTCTTCCTACTAGCTTTAGTTGCAAATAATGCCACAAGCAAACTTGAAAGTAGCATCATAAGATATTCTTCTCTGTTTGCCCTCCATTTTGTGACTACATACTATTCAGATGCTTTATGCAATTATAGGCCAAAAATAAATGTATTGAGGTTGAGAATTGCAGCATGACGTAATAAAGGATAAGTTTTAAGGAAGTCGGCAAACTCAGAACGGATTTTCACTCCAATCTAATGCGCACACAATTTTCAATACTACATTTGGACAAAAAGGTGCACATTAGATTTGCACAAATACGGTAACTCTTTATGTTGTAAATTGTGTTTTTATTGGATATTTAAGTTATTATAATGGTACAGATATTACTGTACAATATTTTATAGTGCCTAGACCAGCTCTATGATGTAATCGACTCCATGATTTTCTGATGGTGGAAGTTGAGAGGTGTTGAATGTTCAGAGGCAGAACATATCTTTCTTTTGTTTATTGCCTTCTTTAATTCTTTGCTTGTTTATTTTTAATAATTCTGGAAATGCTAATTCACAATAAAAGGAATACAGTATCGTATAAAACATTCTGATATTGCTTCTCTGGTAGAGGGTTCTATATCAATATGATTTTGATTCTCATATATTTTAATTCTTATTTTCTTAGGTGGAATACTTGTATTATTCATATATGTTATAAAACTCATTCCTAATGATTGATCTTTTACCCTCTTTGGCTGCTTGCTAGCCTGTTGTTTAGGATATCAGTCAACCCCTGCAAGTGTTGGTTTCTTACGGTATATGGTTTTCACTGTGATCTGACCATTAAGCAACAGAGCACCAGATGGTTATTCATCATTACCAGAGCAACGTGTAGTTTCTAAGGAAATGAAACCTGTAACTTTTTCCCATAAGCATTTAGTTGACCATTACAATCTGTGGTACAGATAGAAACAGCTATCCAGTTTTGATAAAATATTTAAATTAGTTTACCTAAATAAGCAATATATTAACAACAAAATACAGACTTTCGACTATTTTATAAATGAGTTATAATTTAATTTGTAAGAACATATTTCAAGAGCTTTTGCTCTCATCTTCAGCTGCGGAGTATGAGGGGCGGTGAAATTATAATTGCTAGAAAGGAGTTATAATTAATGGCTTGAAGTAAATTAATACTGTGTGGAAAAAATTTTGGGGTTTAAGGTGTAAAAGTAGATACTTATGAAGGACCTTTTTTAATTTTTTGACTGTATAGATCTCCAAAGTTATCGTTAAATGATGTTTAATTTATTTAGATAGATTATTAAATGCTTACATCACAAGAAGTACAATAGTCATTGTTGCAAATGATTTAAATATTAGTTTAATGGATGAAAATGATTATAAAAAAAACTAAAAAGTACATTAGATAGTATAGCTTAATTTAATCTTTCTAAACCTAAAAGAAGTTATTCCAAATAAACAGTAAGATATATCAGTGGAATAGAAAATTATGGTTTGTAATATGCTAGGCATTAAAATTACGTGACTTGATTATACTGTAGAAATATTCAAAGACAATCTCCTTGGTCTAATGATTAGCATTGCTGACTGCTGGCCAGAAGGCCTGGATTCAATTCCAAGTACCTGGTTAGGAATTTTTCTAAGTTAATTTCTTATGGAATGTGATCCGCCCAGCCTCATGAGGACAATAGGGAAGCTGCCTGATGGAAAGGTGATATTCTTTGATCAAGAAAGCCCGTGATAGGCCACCGGTGAGTGCCGGCATGCTGATCACATGCCCCGCTGCAATACTGCCCTCTATCAATGAAATCGTAAAATGGAAATAGAAGAAGCACAGGTCATTGTTGCAGACTAAAGCCCACCCTGGGCTGTAGTGCCAAATGAGAAGAAGAAGAGAAGAAATATTAAAAGAAGGTCCCTTAAAGAAGATAAAAGAGTTGTAACGGATCAGAACGAACAAGATAGCAGATGTTTGTGATTTCATTACACTCTTACAGAAATACAGAAGCCACAAAAAAAAGGGTAATGTGTATTGCAAATACCTCTTGTTAGATCATATAAAGAAAATGAAATGTATGAATTTTATTATAAAGAAAAATCCATGAGTTGTTTGTAGAGAAAGGTGTTTCTTTTGCTTTGGAACAAGTTTCATATTTAAAACTGAATTTAATCTTTTCTTTGGACAATCAAAGCTTGATAAATGTCAAGTTTGTGACAAAGTTCAAATTAGGATCAAGAAATATAACCGAAGCAGAAAATTTTAAAATAAATTGAGAATTGTAAATATCTGAGAAATTTAAAGTGAAGAAAGATTTTGAAAATGCACAAGAAAACAAAATTCTAATAACTTTTGCATTTACAACTCAAAGTCTGCCATGTTGGTCGTAAGACACATTTTTTTTTCACAGTAAAACTCACAGATTCAAACACTATAACTAATATTTTTAAAAATTTTAATGCTATAATGTCAGTTCCAACAGGGAAAAATCCCACATATGTAGCAAATGTTTAATTAACAATTACAAATTAATTATGGTGAATGTCCTAAATATCCATTTAATTTCCTTACATTTCTCCATATGAGAGTGTAGATTATCATTTACATACACAGTACATTAGAAATGTACTTAGTTCTTGCTGATAGTGTTTAATCTTCAAAAGCATTGCATATTTTGTTTTTTGGCATCAATGATAATTTAAAAGAATTAAAAAATCTTAAAAACCTTGGTATCATAAATCTAATTTGATGAGCTGTTAAGTTAAAAAATATCTAGGAAATAAACTAGGAAATGTATTTTTTGATTTTTAAACCAGAGTTGTTTTAGAAATGAGCATTTGCTTAATAAATTGTAATTGTTTTTAAATAGTAACATGTTTTTGTTTTATTGAAACATATGAACCTCATCATCTTAAATACACAATGTAACTCGAAACTTTCTGTTATTTATTGGTATTTTAATGAATGTGAAGATGATACCAAGGCTCAGTTCATAAACACGGTGACATTTAAAAATGTTTAAAAATATCCACACAGTACAGCTTTGTCTGTCAGTGATCATATATTTCATTTAATTAATAGTACATAGTTAATATCTGGTTTTATCTCAATAATAAGAACAAGAGCAAGTCTAAAAATTGTTGTTTCTTTTTTGTAATACTTATAGATTGCCAGAATTCTAATTTTGTTCTGGTTACTTTTGAAAATTAGAGCAATATCAATATGTACATTTAATTTCAGGTGATTTGGAAGGGAAAAAATTACCACTATAATTTATTATAGTTCAGTTTTTAGGGTTTTTCTTTAGAGTTTATCATGCTCATTAGGAAAGAATCGGACATTAATTTATCCATATAAAAGAAAATTCTGAGGGTTTTTTTTTTTCTATTATATCAAGTTTGTTTATAACGGGGAACGTTTGTGTAGGATTCGAGAGCCTTTACCCTTCCCCCTTTGAGTGCCTCTTAGCCCAGGCTCACCATTTAATACAAGGGCGGGACTGCTGCTGACCACTACAGATCACATCACGTCATATTGCTGATGTCAGATTTCGTGATTCCGGCACACACACACACAGAGAATCACCCCTTCCATAAGGAGAGCCCGTTACCTTCATCGGCTTACGTCAAAACGGGCCAACCTGTTTTACTGTTACATTAATAGCCTCCACTCTTTTGGGGCATGTGACTAGAAGTGACTCCTCTAGAAGGTTGCTCGTTGTGCAACCCCCCCAAAAAAGTCAGTGTTTAATTTGTTGTAACTATTGCTTAATGCTTAAAAAGTCTGCAAGAAACGCTTCCATCCCCCTTCTGATGCTTTTATTTCCTTTATTAGCTGTAGGGGGATTGATTTACAGATTAGAGTGGAAAACCCTTGGAAAAAGATTCATGAAGTTCAAGGGATCCCAAAAATTATTCGATTAAATGTTTCCATAGAATGGAAATGGAATGGAACTAATCTTCAAAATGAAAACCATTAGATTCTAGGCCTTGGGCCACCTTTGAGCGAGGTTATCACGCGACGGTATCAATTTCTGTACTTTGGTAGGAAGCATTCAATGATATCTAATTCCATGGCTTTAATATTTACGAAATTTCTTCCACTCAGAAAACGGGAAATGGATCGAAACATGATAATCTGAAGGCCCAAGATCAGGACTGTATGCTGGATGTGGTAGCGGTTCGATCCCTTCCAATTCCTAGTTTGTTTTTTTTTTCCTGCTGCAAGAAAACCCTATTTCAATGAACTACTGTATAGTATCTCTGTCTAAAAATTTATGAACTGATTCCAGGGCCCTGTTTCACGCAACAAATAGTTTACTAGTTACTAGCTGAATTCCACCAATTGTAATAAAAACATGTTTCACGAACATTTATTCCAATGGTAGCATTTGTCATCAGTCATTTGTCAAAGTTACTAGTGTAACGACTGTATCCGAGTATCGAAAAGGCTGTTTCGAGATATTTATTGCTCCCTGGACTGTTTGTTGGTGCGATTTTGTTTACGGAGCATACATTTTAAATTCTATATTCAAGCCAAGAAGTAGTATTCAAAACAAAGTAACAGTGCTGCATTTAAATGGCATAAAGAGGTACTGTTTGGGCAATTCTCCTACGAAATTTTAAAGAAAGACAAAGCCGAAACGTGGAAAATAATAACGCAGACTGTGAAAGTGTTGGGGTTTATTACATCGGAGAAAGGTTACGCATATGTGAGGGACACATTTTGGCCAAACTTCAAGAAAGCTACAATGGTAATTGCTTTTATTTTACATTTATATTATCTACAAATAATAGTATAAGTAGCTCAGTTTCTGTGGTATTTTTCAGGTGAAAATAGATAGGTCAAGAAGTATGAAAATGAGTGGTAAATTTGAGGCCACGTATTACATAAATAAGCTTTATTGATCTTTATTGCTAAAATGCATCGATCTTAATTTACAGAATCAATATCTAACCTAAAATATGTACGCTGGTATGTAAATTCATCGTTCTAGATTCACGGGAGAATTCCACTAGTTAACAATATTACAAGATCAAACGTTTCGTGATACAGAACAATGACAAAACAACATCGCACGCTATCAACCTGCCACACCAGTAACTAGTAGTTTAGGTTCTAGAAACACACACTTGTAAAATAAACAAGTAATACTAGAATGGAGACTAGTTTTGCTACATCACAAACTTCGTGAAACAGAGCACAGTTATCGAGAGTAAAGATTCGCATTTTACCAGACATGTAGTACTTTGGGGCCGAACCGATTTTTTAGCATTGGCTTTGGCAGGTTGGCGGGAATCGAGCCACTTTTTCGAATTGTCAGGATTGCGGTAATATGTGACAATTCTCCTGACAAATCTTATCATACTTGCGATTTGCGATAAGCTGACGACAGATATCCATCCTGTTTTGGGTCCGTTCAGGTGACAGATCTACAGCTTCTGTATGATTTTTAAGTGTCTTAAAGTGGCGATGTGTGGTGTCTCTTGACGCAAGTTCTTCTAACAGTCTACGAGTACTTTTGTGCGATTCTTCCTCCTTGCTTTCGACGGTTAAAAAGTGGGCTGTTTAATTTAAGCGTGGTCGTACATTCACTTAAGATAATGCGGCTCAGAACGTCCCAAGTCTGTTTTGACCAACGACATTGTGACAAATTCACAATGCCACACTCAATGATCGCAGACATTGATAGGCGTGTCCACTACATTTTATACGAAGTTTTGGATATGAGAAAACTTTCCGCTCGACGGATGCCGCGTTTGATAACAATAGAGCAAAATGCATCCCAGTGAACATTTCGCAAGAATGTTTAAACGCAATTCCAGTGAGTTTCTCCGACGTTTCATAACAGCAGATGAAACGCATGTAGTGATGAACATTTCATCACATGCTTGAGACGAAGACGGTTTCCAGGACTCTAATGACGTGATGCTAGTAGACTACCTCCAGAAGGGCAGAAACATCACTGGGGAGTATTGCGCTTCACTAATGAACCAACTGCTATTCAGGCTAAATGTCTACAACAACAACAACAACAACAACAACAACAACAATAATAATAATAATAACAATAATAATAAGTTTTTCTTTTGTCACAATAACGCGCCTTTACACTCGTCTGGGATTGTTGCTGCAAAACTCCATGACCTTCGCTTCCAAGTGCTTCTACATCCTCCATATTCGCCGGATTTGGCTCCCAGCGATTACTTTTTGTTCCCACATCTGAAGAAATGGCCGGGTGGATGAAGATTCACATCAAATAATGAGGTTGAAGCTGAGACAGATGCTTATTTTACAGAAAGAGTGGACTATGTGTATTGATTTACAATGTAATTATATTGGAAAAAAATTTTTTTTTCTTAAATCTTGTATTTTTGTGGTCAGACTTAGAACTTTTAGAACGCCTCTCGTAGTTCGAAGTCGCTTCCATACCAAACGCCGAGGCAGAAACCTTTCCATCGTCGTACCGCAACAACTCACTTTGCCCTAGCACTTTCGATCCTGTAACAGAACCAACAGAATAAAATAATATGAAATGGGACAGCGGAAAATTCGGGGCAAGGAAAGACCCATCCAAGTGACCAGGGGAAAACCACGAAAAACCCAACGTAGGATGGTCGGCCCCAAGGGATTTGAACATGCGTTAACCCTGAGCTACCCCGCTCGTTCAACTTGTACATATGCATACCGGATCGCTTTATGCCTTTCTTTAAAACTCAACTGCCGAAAGCATTCTCCATTAATACTCATGTAAAAGTTTAAAGTGTACAAAGCATTCTGTGGTTCTCATTTCCGCATTTGCTCGTCTTAAAAGGAATCATAATCCTCTGCATTCCACGTGCCAGACAAAGTTATATGACCAATGAGCACTGTAGACAAAGAAAATGATGGGTTGTCGACAGACACTACAGTATATATTGTTTCAGGTTTTTTAATAACATGCTGCATAGCCAGGAATTCTAGCAATGTCCCATTGTGTACGCATGAAAGTTACGCCCTTCACGTGCGTTGTATCCAAGCCACGCACTTCTGATTTCATTTGTTTGTCACTACGACATGTTATACATGATAACACTATGTCTACATTAAATATAAATACATTTCGGGGCTTGTTTCTGGAATGATAACTACGAAATCCTTAAAAATATTACAGAAATTAAATATACATTTTTTCCCCCTCATGACTGCGTAAAGTTGCATTCCGCCATTGAGTTAGTGTCTAAGACGAAGTAATTAAAACTCTAGTGCTTAAAGAAATCAATTAGTTAATTACGCGCCGAAAAAGAGTTGCCATTTTCAACAGGGTTCGGATCAAACATTTTGACAAGGGTTCAATATACTATCATAACTAATTTTAACCTTACATAAAACGTATTAATGCTAATATCAGTAAGCCTGGTGAATAATCGAAAAGCAAACATTTTAGAATCGATATAATACGTAAACAATATGAATACACTTACCGAATTTACAGGAACAGTTTGCTTTGTTTTTGACGAAAATCTGGAAATCTGTTTTCTATGTGAATTTGTGGGCATATAATTAAAAATAAAAGCATTGATAACATTATATACAGAATTTTCCTTTAAAAGATTCCCAGTGTGAAAAACTATGTACTGTGTGATTCATGTATAACTAATACATTTTCCTCATTATTTATTTCAAAAAGAATGATACTAGCCACAACTTATACGAGGATAGGTCCATAAGTTTGCGGCCCCGCCGATAAGGATTATCGCCTTCACTAAACCCTTATCTGGTGCCATACCTTAACTGTTAAATAAATAATTGCAACTGTAACTTCCGCTCCGCTGTGTTCAGTTGTCCAGATATAGTTGCGTAAAGAGGGCTATGTGTAGAAGATTGTGACATGTTCAGAATGGTGTATCAAGCTCTTATTAAGTTCTTCACAAAACAAGGACTTACTCCAAATGAAATTAAAGAGCGATTGGACGGAGTATATGGGGAAGCATCCCCCTCATATTCTACCGTAAAAGAATGGGCCAAATTTTTTCGAATGGGTCGAGGAAGCATTGAAGACGAAGAGCGTGAGGTCGGCCATGGAGGTACTCACTCCTGAAAACATCGCTCTTATGGAGGGAGAAATTATGGAAGATCGGCGGCTCAAAATTACAGAAATAGCAGCAAGGTTAGGCCTTTCTAAAACAACAGTTTATTCATGAACATTTAAACATGAATAAGATTAGTGCAAGATGGATGCCTAGACTTCTTTCTTCAGTCCAAAAACAGTAACGAGTCATCTGTTGTCAGGCATTTTAGGAGCTCTGCCGTGGCAACGAGAGAGAAGTTCTGCAAACCATTGTTACAGGAGATGAAACTATGGTCCTCTACTATGATCTCTTGTCCAAAAGAAAATCAATGGAGTGGCGTAAACCTAGCGAAGCACCCCCTCTAAAGGCCAAGGTCACTCAGTCAACCAAGAAGATCTTGGTCACAATCTTTTGGGACTGTGAAGGAATACTCTTCATTGACTTCATGGAGAGGAACACCGCAGTAAATGGGGAGTACTGTGCTGATCTACTGCACAGATTACGTGCTTCCATCAAAGAGAAAAGACGAGGAAAACTGAGCGATGGTGTGCGCCTTCTTCACGACAGCGCTGAGCACATAGCTCTTGTTGCAAAGGGAGCTGTGAAGAAATGGGTTTCAAGGAGATTGACCGTTCACCCTAAGCTCAGATTTAGCTCCCAGTAACTATTTCCTCTTCTCACAATTCAAGAAGGACCTTCGAGGAAGGAAATTTAAGTGTGACGAAGAAGTGATGGATGCTATTTATGCCCATTTTGCATACACTGACTATTTTTGGGAGGGGGAATTGAAGTTAATTCAAAGATGTGAGAAGTGTGTTGCAATAAAGGGTAACTATATTGAAAAGTGAAATATAGTTTTTGTCTTTATCATACCTTGAAAATGATTAGGCCGGAAACTTATGGACCTGACCTCGAAACTTGAAGCTGTGAAGAAACACACAACATCCTTAAAGGCAACATTAGCCACTGTTCGCTACCCCCCCCCCAAAAAAAACAAATACCCATGCCCAAAACTAAAGAAATGTGCCAAAAGAGGAACACTATTCCACAGAGAAGCCTCTTTGCTGTATATAAATCTCAGCAAAACCTGAAACAACAGAGGCTAATTTCATCGTTTTCTCTTTGCTGCAAGATGGAAAACAAATCACATTTCATCGCATTCCCCTTGCTTAAACTGACACAACTGAGCCCATCATAAATGAAAGTACCGCCGCAACTGTCGCTCGGAAATGAGGCGGGTTATTAGAGTGGCAAGTGTGTGGAGTGATTAAGTTCGGTTCTCTCGGGACTGTAGCTTGCAGCAGGAGTTGCACTAGCAGACCAATGATTTGTACCCTGCGTGTAAGGTCAAGTCACAGAAGTGCTGACATCACACATTGTTGGGGCGCTTTCATACTTGTCACCTAAACTTTAATCTAAAACTAGGAAAAACTGCATTGGCCTGTCACAGCCCTTTTGTGATACATTCTCAAAACGTGCAGTGATCTTCGTATCAGCCTGACCCTGAAACCAAGCGTAAGTCTTTCATTTGAGTATTTTCTGATTACCTCACTCAGTGCTGCAAATAAAACGGTTACTACTATCTTTTGAACAGGTGATCATGTGAAAATCAGAAAACCATTACACGAATGCAGTGAAAGCGTTAAAGAAGATTTACACAGACTATATGGCAATGTCATCAAGTAGGTACAAAATACACAGAGCGCCATGGATAAACTAACAGTTGGGGCAAAAAGTAACGAGATAAACGTTGATCAAAGGAATATGTGATCTTCACAAAAGGAATAGTGAGGAGGAAATAAATTGCAATGGAGAAATAGTTCCGAAAAGAAATTATTTTAAGATAAATTGGTAGAGATTTTGGGTCAAAAAATAAAATTTTATGCATAATATGAAATCACATGGCTCGAGATTAAACGCGCACACACACACTATTTGTTTATTTGAGGCATTTAAATGACAACTCAAAATGGCTGATATGCTGTTACATATCACACACTTTTTATTTTCTCTTTGCCGTTAAAATTTAGATGATTTTTTCTCAAAAACTATGTACGACGTAACCATAAATTCATTTGTCAAAACACACTGCTTCATATAGCAGATGAAAGATTTGAACTTTTTTTTTCCCCCTGATGATTTGAGAAAGGATTCTTTTAAGGAAGGAACGTTTAGATATCTCCCGGAATTTACCATTTATGTCTGAGGAAATCCTGGAAAAAATCTCAATCAGGGCAGACGGTCCTGACGGGATTCGAACCCCAAACCTCCCGCTCACGAGTCCACTCCTTCACGATTTCGGCCACCCATGGCGGTGGATTTAAATTTGATGCATCTATCAGAAGTTCTGGAAAGAAAAAGAAAAAAGAAGAAGAAAAAAGAGGGGAGCTTAAAATCACTACACCACCAGGACCAACTTCGCTTGGGACTGGCCAGCCGCTCGGAGATTCCATGATTCCACTGCAGCAGAAGATTTCATACGATTCCTAGTGCTTTCAGCCCTGCATCCCCTCTATTCCCGTTCTCTCGTTCGGGACTGAGGAATTCGAATCTCTCCGTTGTCGCTCGGAACTGCAGCCTGCACCCAGCAGCAGACAAGTGACTTCTGCCCTACGTGTAAGACCTCTCTGCAGATGTTGCTTCGCCAGACTCTTGGATGGATCTCCAGTGATAGCATGGCCATGCTATGATTTGTTACTGTTATAAAGTCGGTCTAGGGAAGAGAAAATGTCTTGAAAGATTGCATTTGGGGATCTTTGCCCTTCGCAGTCCACCATTTATCAATAGTTTGTACATTTTAGGAGATAAAGAGACTCCTTTGAAGATGAACACCTCTACAGCAACAATAGATGAAAATTTGATTAAAACTGAGCGTATGTTGCGGGAAAATTATTGCTGTACTTATTATCTGGTGCAAGAAGCCCTCAATTTTGCTCAGAGGCCTCTTCTTTCAGGCATGAGGTTCTTTATCGTGCAGTAAATGTACGACATGAGACTCACAGCTTTACTTCTACTCCGAAGGAAGCCATACATAGGATTTTTATGCCCGATAAAATCCATCTACCCTGCGAGGCAAACTTGGTTACCACTACACCACCAGGCCCGATCCTTTCTTGAAAATTCTAGTTGATGTTCATGTAAAAATACTTGACGAACTTGTCCGCAGAGCCAAAATGTAAATCTTTATAACTCAACTTTGATGTTTTCTTCTGCCACTACCGTTGTTGACCTGCCACTCCTTTCTCTGTCTTTAAGATTTCGAAGCCCTGATAAATCCGCTGAACCAATGGAAAGAGAAAGGTTCCCAAAAGCCCGACGCACACACTCAAATGTCTATGTCCCATTTAAGTCAATCTAAAATCAGGCTTGAAAATGCTCTCTTTCGATCTCCATAGCTTTACTCACAACTGGACGTTAGCACCTCTCAAATTTCAGAGCTTAACTGCGTGGATAAGTGTGATTGGAAAATTGATAGTGCTTAGTATAAAAAAATGCTATCGATTACACCGAAAGTGTCCCCAGCTGTTTTATGTTTTAACAGTATGAAGTAGAAATTTAGGAAGTTTTGTGCTATTAAACCGTCATTCCCTGATAATAGCAAAAATATTTTGGACACCTATCGGGCATCAAAGAAAATGTTCATTAAAAATGTTTGCTGTCTTATCGCAATTCACTTTTTCCCCCTGACCCTTTGTGTTCGCCCTTTCTCGTTCTTTCGTATCGCATGGATGCCCTTGGGTCATCGCCAAAAAACTGTAATGCCATCACTAGTCGCTATCATCAAACAGTAATAAATTAATAATAGAATTGATCTCATCCCTAGCAGGCAGTTGTTCAGGAATGTAGCGGCAGGAAGCCGCAAGGGGCGTGCGTGTTGCTTATCGGGCTGGGAAAGTTTTCCTTTATTACGCGCATGAACGTGATTTGCCTTTGGATTACAGCCAGTTTGACTCACCTTAGCGTTATAAATTAAGCTCACAATGATGTCATTCAAAACTTTAAAACGACATTAGCTATATTGGCTAACATTAAATATGAATACTTAATGTTTCAGGAAAACAAATTGAAATGTCAATTTTTTCAATACGGCAGCGGCTCACGGCAGCATAAATCCTGCTATTGCTAATAGATCTTAATATTTATTTATCATTAACACTCGTATGGAGTGACTGAACATTCGAGGGGTGTTCTAAAAGTTCTCGGCCTGACACAGAGACATCTAAAAGTGACCAAATTACTATGTGGTTGTTAAGTATCATCCTTTAGATGGCGCACTGTAAAGTTTCAGATGCGAAAGTGTAGTCATTTGTTTGTGACGATAGTGCTAACATTTCCTACAAAATGGATAGAACTGAAATACTAGCTGTGATAAAGTATTTCTTTTTGAAGAGTTTATCCCCAACAGAAATTCAAAAGAAATTCCACATTAAAGGATTCTTTCCCTTCGTTTCCGACGGTTAAAAAGTGGACTCGTGAATTTAAGCGCGGTCGTACATCCATTTAAGATGATGAGCACTCAGGGCGTCCCAAAACTGTTACGACCGACGAATATATAACAAAAATTTACAAAGCTGTACTCAATGTTCGCATACTTCGATAGGCCGTGTCCACTACATTTGACAGGAAGTTTTGGATATGAGAAAGCTTTCTGCTCGATGGGTGCCGCGTTTGTATAGACCAAAAACGCATTCGAATTTGAGTTTCTCCGACGTTTCATAACAATAGATGAAACATGGATTCATCACTACATGTCAGAGAGGAAGGAGCAGCCTAACTGGACCAACTGAAAGATGCTATTCAGACTAAACGTCCACAACTTGCGAAAATGAAAGTTCTCTTTCATCACGATAATGCGCCTTCTCGCGCGTGAGGGATTGTTAAACTGCAAAACTGTTGACTTGGCCTCCAAGTGCTTCCACATCCGCCATATTCGCCGGATTTGATTACCTTTTGTTCCCAAATCGGAAGAAATAACTGGGTGACCAAATTCCAACCTTTGTTACATATCAGTAGTCCTCGTATTCGAAAGTGGACATAACGGAAGTTAAAATGCACAATTCCCTGAAAAATCACTAATTACAAAAACAAATTCAAAGTTCAGAAACAATGTTAACTGTCAACAATTTTCTCCCATGTGCAGGTCAACAATTTGAGACGCTATAATCAAATCTGGAGTTTTACTTTATTGTCGGTTTCAGTTGTCGAAAAGTCACGAATTGCATTATTGCTACAACAGCAGCACATATATATCACGGCGCCACTTATCTCCTCGGCGTGATAACGGAACCAACTCGTTATGCACAAAGTGCAGACGTCACGTAAACCACAAGAAGTGGGCGATAAAATCTGAGCTGTCTCATTCAAGATTATGTAGCAACATCTTTTTGCTTTTTTATCTGAAGTTGCACGGTCAATTTATCGCATCACATGAGCTGACAAGAGATTGAGTATTTTACAACAATCATGACATCATGTTGAAAACAATGAACATTTTTCACTTATTTACTTCGCCTTGCCATCACGACGTACAACATACCATTGAGCCCGAGAGAGGAATGCTTCTGCTTCGTGATCTGGCGAACAGATGGCAGGAAGAACCTTGTGACCCAAACCCTGTTTCCCTGCCCCTAACATTAATTGAAGGCGTTTGTCGGTAACGTAACATTGAAAACAGTGAGAAGTAGACTTAGCCTTCCGTATAATACAATTAAGTTTTAAAGTGAGCATTATGTTCATCGGAATAATCGCCATTGGTGGCAAAGGTCGTTAAGGCTCGAAATCGTGAGCAGGAGGTTCCCACCAATACCGTCCTTCCTGACATTTTTTTTTATTTAAGGTTTTCCTCAGTCCTCATAAATGGCAAATGCCGGGGAGGCACCCTACTGGAACATTTCTTTCCTTTAAAAAATAATCCTTTCTCAGTTTATCCTCAGTGTCCATCGCCTGTGATGTCTTAGTAGTTAAAACGGGCGTTTAAAAAAAAAAAAAAAAATAGCCGCGTTAGACAACGATGAAAGACAAAAAAGTCCGTCATGCAGAAGTTGTGTAAAAAAAACTGAGCGAGTTCCTCAGCAAGACCAGTTTATAAAGCGTATTACAGAGCGATAGAGTAGAGAAATTGGTGCTGCTAGAGCACTTTTTATATTTTGGTTTTCAGGTATACTCCCACTCCCAATGGCCCCATTTTCCTGATTTTCAGAAACTGTTTATTATATTTAAATAGTATAACCGAGTTTTGTTGCGAAAGAAAATATATTGGTGCCGCTAGAGTGATTTTTAAATGTTGGGTTACAACACTCCTAATTCCCTCAAGGTCGCTCAATTTCGTAAAATTTTTATTATTTTATTTCAATGTCCTATACCAGTTTTGACGATCAAGAACAAAAAATGCGGACCCTAGATCGATTTTCAATTTTTGTATTAGATTAACCTCCAATGGTCCAATTTTGCTGGTGAACGAATTCATTAATTGTTATACGCTGAGTTTTGTTGCGAAGAAACAAAAATGATGGTCGCTAGAGCGTTAACAAATACATTACATATATATTCTTGGAGCTCTACAGCCCGGAATGCGCCTGGGCCTGCCACAGCAACCTCTGCTTCCTCTATCTCTACCTTACGATTCATTGATAGAAGACCGTGTTGCAAGGGGGCATGTGAATAGATGACAGCAGCCCGCAGGTCGCTTTATTACTCGGCTCCCTAGATTGTTTTTCACGCCGTAAATCTATTACACGGGACTCACGGCTTTTCCTTCCGAAGGCAGCCATACTTAGGATTTTTACATTCGAAAAAAATACATCGACCCTGATCGGGATACAACCCGCGATCTTGATTACCCCTAGATCACCAGGCCTGAACCCATTAGACCAAGGAGGATATGTGTGTGTGTGTGTGTGTGTGTGTTTATTTTTCATCATTTTATGTCATTTTATGCCTATAAGTACGATCGATAGAGATTTGAATTTTTTTCCTTTCAAAAATCTTTGCATGGGCATAACCGGAATACATTCCTGTGCTAAAAGAGAGACTTAAATTCAAGTTCAAGGTCTTGTCTCCAAATACAGCTCTGCAGAACAATGAGAAACCTAATTACAATGTGACATCATTCAGTTTTGTCACATCCCTATCGAGAATGAGTTATGAAGCGATTTCTTCCGCTACGTGTGTCATTTTTGCGACATGATTCATTAGAATGAGTCAGGGTTTCTTAAGGCACAAATCGTGTTGCAACTTTTTCCTGTTTCCATTACATTTCCTGTTTGCACAATTAAAAATAAAACAGTTGCTCTGTCTTTACAGAACATTGAAACTAACGCCACTTTAAAATTAAAGTGTAATTTTCTATCTTCTAATTATTTTCCAACTATATATATATATATATATATATATATATATATATATATATATATTTACATTCGAACATTATTATAATATATTCTTTAATCCGTTCACTTTTACGTAATGATATTAAACTTTTAGTTACTTTTTTCTGAAAATGTTGTATCGATTAATGCAATATTGTAAATTAAATATTAAAATACCGAACTCGCCCAGTGGTATTAAAAAGTGAACAGAAGGTTACAAAACTCATATAAAATGGTTGCAAAAGTCATCAGGAACACGTGTTAGCTTGTCAGAACCAATGAACACACTCGCCCAATCCCTAAAAAGGCGATTTAATTTATAGCAGATTCCTGCAAAGAAGGCCAAATGGCGTTTGATTGGTGACGTCACTGTTGTTGCCAACAGCAAGAAATGCACTAAATTGCAACTAACTTGAAACAGTGCGAAAAGACTGGCTGTCATGACTTCATGACTTCGCTTCCAAGTGCTTCCACATCCACCATATTCGCTGGATTTGGTCCCAGTGATAAATTTTTGTTCCCAAATCTGAAGAAATGGCTGGGAGGACGAAGAATCACATCAAGTGATGAGGGAAGCTGAGATAGACATATGTTTCATAGTTTTACGAATATTATTTTACTGGGGCTATTATAAACTTGGAAAATCGTGAAAATAAATGTATTGATTCACAAGGTGACTATGTAGAAAAAAAATCTTTTAAATCTTGTGTTCTCTTGGTAGGCCGAGAACTTTTTAGAACGCCCCCCGAGCAATTCTTCATACAAGTTTACTTTTCTATACGTACAAGTGCTAAAGTGCATTTTCCTTACTTTCAAATTAATTCCGGTATTGCTCCCCACGTCAAGCCTAAATGCACAGTAGATACTGACACTCTAATTGATGTAAGCCCTACATTATTCCCAGGTACGCCCACATCAATGGAGTGGGAGCGATGGTCTTTCATTTCCTGCACTTCTCAGATCGCGTGACGAGGAACCTTTTTCGCCAAACCGTTCCTATTAAATTTACCTCGGTAGACAGCGCATCCAATATCCACGGAAGAGTCGTATTGAACTGCCTTTATAAAAAAAGGGGGGGGTGAAACTTCCGCTGAGAACTGGTGCACTTGGCTGGATTTGAGTAGAGCAGATCAGCATTAAAGATCTTGAGACTCCTTGCTAGAATACTAAGCATCCTCGACTGTTGCACATCTGTTTAGATCTGGGTTCGATTAAAAATTGTATGGGTGAAGATTTTTGCTTCTGGAAAGCCAAAATGAAAATAGTTTTAAATATCAGCAGGTACTTGACTATTTTTAAAACATTGCACATCCTTAGGGGAAAAAATGAAGCAACAGACAGAATCATGTCCGATGCGGAAAACATCAAAAGCATTCGCTGAAGTTCGGTTCATAATGCCGCTTTCAGTTCATGTTACAGTGCGGTCAGTGATGCTTTCCCCCACGGCGCCGATTTTTCCCTATGAGCAAACGTCCATTCATTTGCCGCGCCGTGGAGGTGGTAGCAAATCTGGTTGCTCCACCTTTCTGGCTGGCGCAGTAGTAGCACAGCGTTTCCCGGATGTGTGTTGTGTTGTTCGTTTCTTAATTCCGCAATATACATAAAGTGTATTATAATCTCGCGCGTTTACAACGGCACAGCTTGTCTTTGTGTAATATTCATATATGTTAACTTAGTTACTCTTGAAGTTCGAAGACTGTTTCAAGCAAGATTCCCAGGTATAGACGCTACAGATCGTGAAACAGTCCATAGCTTCAGGAAACTGGAAGTGTCCAGCCTAAGAAAGCAAAAAAACAGTGTAGAGTTCTCACCGAAGAAAGATTACGTGACATTGGTAATTGTTTGGTAAATTCTTCCAGAATTACCTTGCACAACAAATGGGAATTTCATATGGGCAAAAGGCTACTGAATTATTGCACTTCAAGCCGTATAAAGTGACTATGGCACATGCTCTTCAACCAGGTGACCCCGTAGGCGCACATTATGTTGGAAAATGTGTACAATGGATAAATAGACTCGCGCATGGTTGTGCGTGCACTCAAAAGAATCATTACTAGAGTACTAATATACCTGATTTCGTACATGAAGTGCTCGTTCATGATGAAAAAAACGGGCGTAAGTGCGCCATCAGTGGCAAAGAATCATAGGACCTTGGAAGCGTGATCGTGCATTTTTTCAACAGGACTCTGCCACTGCTCACACTGCGAATAATTCCATGAGTGAAATTCACAATGTGTATCCACAAGACAAAGTTATTAGTAGAGATTTGCAGCTCCCTCTCGATCTCTCGATTTAACAGCTTGCACTGGAGTAAATTAAAAGTCCGCCACGTACAAGAACTCAAAGATAATATTCGTCAGGAAATTGTTCGAATTTCTCAAAATGAACTAATGCGAGTGATGAATAATTTCCTAAAGAGATCCCAAAAAATGTGTGGAGAGTGAAAGCGGGCAGTTTAAACACCTCATTTGATAATTTAACTCATTAATGTATTTAAATGACTAACTTCGCTTAAATTATTTATATTATTATTCAAGGTGATAAGTGTTTAGGCCTAAATATTGAATTATATTTGTTGCAATCAATAATCCTATAAAGTATTGAATTAAATTAATGTGTGTAAAATTAAGTTGACATGTAATTAATTGGTTTGATGAATGTAACCAGATTGACATGTCTTTAGTTAGGTGAAATGTATTTAATTAATTTAATATCTGTAAAATGAATTTGACTTGTACATAATTACGGGTAGCTGAGGTCGTTAAGGCGCGGACTCGTAAGCGGGAGGTCTGGGATTCGAATCCCGCCAGGACTGTCCTCCCTGACTTAGGTTTATTTTTTCCAGTTTTTCCTCAGTCCTCATATAAATGACAAATATCGGGGAGGTACCATAAACTTAGGCCTGGAACGTTTCCTTCCTCAAAAAAAAAATCCTTTCCCAATATATAATTTCATCTCATGTATCATCAGTGTTCACCGCCTGTGTTGCCTCAGCAAACACTATTTAAAAAAATTATACATAATTAGTTTGACATATTTAACTAAATTGACATGATTTTAGTAGGTTAAATGTATTTAATGTACTTAACTTTTGACATGTTTATGGTTAGGTGAAAGTATTTCATTAAATTAACTGGTATGTAAAATATTTATAAAATTAAATCAAAATGTATTAAAATCGCATTGATTTAATTAATTCTATCGTTGCATGTATTTATTTCAGTTAACTGTTTCTTTTTTAAGTATTTTGCTGTAAATAATGATTATATTTTCTTTATTCTTCAATGTCACCGGGTGTAAGACCAAACACAGTAAATAAATACATATACTAAATTGTTAGCTATATTTTTGCCACAAAATTTGACGTGTATATATTGAATAGGTGTGGTGAACGTGGACAATCATAAGAAAAGCCAAACTTCACAGAATATTTAAATTTTACTGTATCATTGGTAAAAGACAACTTTTGTCATGAAATATTGATATAAAGATTCCCGGAGAAAGAATAAACTTCAGTTATAAACTTTTTATAACAATTTTTTAACTTTTTTTTTTTCCTAAAACATTTGAAAACAGTAAACTTAGAATTTTAAATTTTGATGATTTAAAACAATGGTTAAAAGGAAAGGGAATAATCGAAAGCACGCCACTACAGCAGACATCGAGAGACCTAATATCGCTGCTCTGTAGCATCCACTGTACAGTACAGAGTTGACGCCCTTCAGATGGGATGGCAGAATGCGGGAAAGCAGGATAAAGGGCCTCACAGAAATTATATATTTTCGGTTATCTTGTGTGTGCTAATTACCTAGATATATTACAGGATTGTTTCTGAATTTAGTTTATTTAAATATTTCCACCCAATCAGAAGCTATGTTCCGTCTTTGACTGTCCCTATTCAGTTCGAATGTGCTCTAATTTATAAAAACGATGCAGCGTAATAACAAACGCCCACAGGGGACAGTGCGGCAGTTGGGAAACCACGCCAATTGTGTGATGTTTGTTAGGGAAGTAACACAATATAAATGTCACATACTTGATGTGGCCACCAGGTGAGCCATTGGAGTCCCCTTGTCTGCCACAAACGTTACATGGCTCAGCGCTTGGCAAATGACCAGCTTCCTCAATTACCCCCCGCCCCCACCGGACTGTCCGATAAATGACTGACCATTACTCAGTTCTTCATATACCCCATGCAATATGCTGTAAGCTCTTTGATGACAAACACACTTTGAGATCTTCAACTGTGCTCGTATTGCTTAAGCTATGACGTGTACTTATAAATTCATATTTTTCAAAATAATTCATCAATCATCTCACAAAATCCACGTTTACCATTTATTTGTGTACTGAAAAGCCAACAAATGATCACTCCAGCCCAACTGTGTCCAGTTCACCCTTTATTATTACACTATAATTTTGGTAACATTTTACTGAGAAAATACAAAATATTAATTCTATTGGGTAAAACGTGCCATCATTTTGTCAGGGCTCGCTCTCGGCACAGTGGTGGCGGCATCATACAGCCGCAACCGGCATTGTCACTGCTCGATAGGACAAGGGCACGCGCATCCAGTGCTTCCCGTAGCTCTGTGTGGCATTCTTTTGCATTTTGCCGCGGGGAAATGCTATTTTCTTATATGCACGATGTTCGCTCTTCGTGACCCCCATTCCTGACCACTAGCACTCGCAGCTCTGCTCACATTCACCATCTGGTGGCTTTATTCGAAAATACATTGCATGCACTTTCAATCGTATATCTTAGATTTTTCGGGTTGCCTCTTGTTCGTGGGGGGAAAATATAATTATCGTGACTTATGGCTTATTCGTTCCTTCGTATAAAACCGTTTTATATGAATCGTTCTTTATTGCCTTAATCCGATAATTGTGTATCTGATGACCAAAATGTTTTGTCAATTACAGACCAATAATTTTAAACCACCATAATCTTAACAAATAATAATATTTTCAGTTTTAAATATAGTTGCAATCGTTATGGAGAACATTCTGCCAAAGTGATAGAACATTGTGAATTTCACTGTGATAAAAGTTCTCAGGGTGGAAAGCGAAAAATCCCCTCATTGCAATTTGCAGATCGTCACAGGTTAGAAATTGCTGTTTTTGAATACGATTATTTAAAAAAAGGGAATTATAGCGCAATTCGCATTATCATGCAGATGAATAACGCCTTTGCAATTCGCAAGCTATTCCTTAGTTTTTAGCTTCTCATGAACGCTAAAGTACAAAATAGCGTTAAATGTTTGGCCGACTGGGAAATGTTCACGGTGAAGACCATAATCTTCTTTTGGTGCAGCAGTGGTGTCGGTTGTTTGGGAATAAATTCATCGGCTGTCAAGAGTGTGAAGGTGTCTTGGAGTATTGGGAGGATTTATGTCAACACTCTTACCAAGAAAGGGATCCTTCTGCTGACGTAACACTGTGACACAGGCATCAACTGCCTTCTGAGCCATTGTGAACTCGTCCAGCGACTGGGTTTGTCTTCTTCCTAGCTGATGGTTTATGCACTGACGTTGAATTTCTATGGCACGTCCTCACTAATGTGGCTGTTATTCGCTAACAAAGCCTTTGTTGTTGTAAAACCGTCTCGATCATTGCCTACCTAACCGGCATGCTTTGAGTGGAGAACAATGGCGTGGTGTCTTATAGCGAACAGCTAACATGTTTGCCGTTTCCAGCGTTGTTGTCACGTTTAATTTCCCATGTATGCGGTCGATAGAAGCGAACTGCCGCGACATTATGAATGACAAGCCTTCTAGAGAAAGTGAATCATCCACACATAATTGCGACGGCATCCTATGGCGAGAATAACCCAAGTGTATGTCCAGACGTTTTCTTTTGGAAAAAGTTTTAGACTATGTTTTACATTTTTATAATTAAAACTATAAAATGTCTGTCTACTTAAACTTAAAACTGTAGCAAATACGTGTAGCGTTATTTATGAACAATACTTACTCGTCCTGGTTGCTGTCTGACTTCCTGGCCCCTGAGTTCCCCAGTGCTAGTAATGTGCTCGACCACGCCTCCTAGAAGTCCCAGGTGATATGGCGCTGTATTACGTGCTGAAAACTTAGTGCTAAACTATCTCTCGCATCTTTTACTGTAGGATCAATGGAACAAAATATTCAAAGACAGATCACAATAACAATATTAGTTATTAATCACCACTAAGGATAACTAAAGAGCTCCTGCTCTTATGAGGGGCCTACAAGACGCTTGTCGAAGCGTCATAAGAATTACTCTGAGACAACAAACCGAAGATGTTCGTTACCATTACACCTTTCCTGGATTTAGATAAATTTTGTACTAGATGGTTTTCGAACCAACTTTCAAAAATTTCGGCCTTCATCTCGTCGTGACTGTCTGGTTTGCTGTCTCCAATGTTCCTAGCCGACAGATGCAAACACTTAGGAACGCACACTTCATTGATACCAGTGTGAAGTAGCATAACTTACCCTTACTTAGAGCAAGAAATGTCCGAGACTTGGTGTGGCAGAGCTGCAGTCCAGAGCGAGTCCCGAACGAGAGATAACGGAATAGTGGAGATGCACATTTTTCTCTGTTTGCCTGGCCGCTTTTAACAGTGTAAATGTTGCATGTATTATTTTTTTGTTAAACGTAATATAAACTATGCGTTGTTCTCCGTAACTTTCTGGCAGCAGTATGTTGCGCCTTTTTACAAAACTGAGTTTTTCACTTTTTATCAAGCGTTGTCTTATTGGAATTTACAATTAATTCACACACACACTACCTTAACGGTAACCTCGGGTAAATCCTGGAAACAGGGTACCCAGTGTTTTGCTGCGGCTCGCTGCGGCCTGACGGCCTACGCTTGGCTCCTTTTCGTAAATATAAATTGATAGGGGCGGGTAAATCACTGTAATGGTGGCAACTCTACTTTGATTCCAACAGAAAAATAAATTCATGAAGTAAATCATTGAAATGGTTGCAAATTTCCTTTAACTCCGGCAGAGGGAAAAAAAAAAAAAAAAAGAATAGCATTTGAAACCACTACCTTCAAATGTATGGCATGGCGCTCTAAACATCTGAGCTATCGTGCCTGCATGTCTTATTATCCAGCTATATCTGTACAACACTTCCTTCGGCTCTTTCCGCTGTCGCTGCAGTTCTTACTACACCAGCAGTCTCGGATGTATCTTGCTGTAAGGGTAAGTTGCAAGTGTCATCATTCCGGTGTCATGGGTGTTAAACCATGTTTCATCTAGTTAGATCCTTCAGAACGTAACTGTCGTAGACGCTGAATATAATCAGAGCGCCAAGCAACAATCCTCGCCGACTACACTCCCTTTTTTCTAAGCGAGGGGAAACGGAACACAACTTTCTGAGAAGCTCCCGTAATGTAGTTTGTTGATAGGGGAAGCTTCGGCAACTCGTCCAGTGTTGGGGGCTGGCTTTGATTGTACACCTAGCGATTTATAAAATCATATTATCCACTTTGTGAAATTTCGTTTGTTTTTGTTTTGTTTTTGTTTTTGTTTGTTTGTTTGTTTGTTTGTTTGTTTTTGAGTGGTTGGACCTCTTTTAATAATTTTTCTTACAATTGTGTGCCGGAATCTCTGTTTTTGTGGGGCGGTGGTGGCTTCCTTAATGCTGGGGTCACTCACCCCTATAAAGGAGTAGGTCTAAGCTAGTACGACCTATCAGCCAGTTAAATTCTGGTAGCTGGGTGCGCTCGGCTCTTGAGGCTGCAGTTTACTCGGTGCGCTTGGGCGACGTAATCGCCTGCGGCCGAAAGGCGGGTCGGTTTTGGAAACTAGGTACCGTCCTAAATGCAGAAAACCACTGGGTAGCACAGATCTCTGTGTTTGGATACCCCTGGTCTAGAGCGATGGTAAGCTCGCCCTTCTATATGTTTGTTTGTTTGTTTGTTTTTGAGTGGTTGGACCTCTTTTAATAATTTTTCTTACAGTCTTTCAATTTAGTTTTTGCAGTTTCTAAAATCGCCCCTTCCCAAGGCCTCCACATGGTTAACTATTACACCTACAAATCTGAAAGAACAGCACGGTGGACTGAATTATTAGGGGGTATCGCTGGCAGACTGTTCCTCCAAGTGCATACACTACTCCGTATTCACAAAATCCAGGTATACATATCAAAAGCCTGCTGCGCTCTTTGTTTCAGGTTTGGTATTTTTTGTTGATTTGGTTTATTTATGAACGCTCTTTAACATCTCAGGTCATAAGCGTTCCATTCAATTCAGGGCGTGAAACAGTCATTTAGCTCAGAGGTCTCTTCTTTCAAGCTTGAGGTTGAGATAAATCTGCGACGCCCACGGCTTTACTTCCCTTCCCTTTCGAAGGAAGTCATACTTAGGATTTTTGCTCCCTAAAAAGTCTATCGACCCTTGCCGGGATTGAACCCGCGATCTTGGGTTTAAGAGGCCGTGGCTCACCTTCGAAGGTTTCGTTGTCTTGCTGAAACTTCGCGAGCCATCTTTGCACCGTTAGTTCATTCACAGCATCAGCACCGAAGACCTGGCATATTTTCCCCAGTTTAAATTCATAGCGTATTCTCACAAGCGCATATAATCACCTTCGGGGAGGTCATGTTTGACCGCGCATCTCGAAATACTGACATACACAATGAAAATTATACCGACCAGCTTAACCGTGAATTTATTGCGCATTTAATTGTTGGCAACGCTTCAAATTTGAATATAAAAAAAACACACACACACACACACTTTTAGTCAGCTGTATACGAAGATTGCCCTAGTTAGAGTGCAAATTAGCAAGTTAAAAACTTTCGACATCATCCTGCAGGTAGATTTCATCTTGATGGGACCGCCAAGAGTGGCCGACAACGTTAAAACGCGGACTCGTGAGCGGTAGGTTTGGTGTTGGAAACCCACCAGGACCGTCCTTCCTGACTGAGATTATTTCAAGTTTTTCCTCAGTCCTCACAAGTGGCAAATGCCGGGGAGGTACCCTAAACTTAGGCCTGGAACGTTTCCTTCCTTTGAAAAAGAAAACTCCTTTCCCAATATATCATTTCATCTTATGTATCATCAGTGTCCGCCGCCTATGGTGGCGTTGAACACTACTAACAAATCTTGATGGTAGTCTATCCTGGTGGTTTAGTGGTAACCACAATTGCCTCGCAAACCCAAGAGCGTGGGTTCAATTTCGGCTAGGGTCGATGGAGGTTTTGTGTGTGTGTGTGTGTGTAAAATCCTAAGTATGACTTACTCCGAAAGGGGAGTAAAGCCATGAATCCCGTGTCGTAGATTTACGGCGCGCAAAATAACCTAAACCTTAAAGACGAGACCTCTGAGCAAGATTTATCGGCGTTTTATGCCCTGAATTGAATGGAACGCTGATGACATGAGATGTTAAAGAGCGTCCGTAAATGAACCAAATTAATAAAAATGCTTTAATTGTTGGTACCACGGTAACTCATTATATTACCCCTGCTGTTGTAACATCTTATTTTAGATCAGATATGACATACACCATTGATTCTCAATCTTTCTAAGACTCCTTACAGCATGTTAAACGTCACCGGGCCCTTTATTTAAATAAGTAAGCTATAATAAAAGAAGTAAATATATTATTCGCAAATTAAATTAGTCTAATTAAACACATGCCTTCATAGATTGAAAAATGAAGCATATTCCAATTGTATTAAAACTTAAAGATTTGTGTGGGGTCGGGACTCATAGGTTGAAAAACGCTGACATATGAATGTCGAGGTATGACACAGGAGGGCTTGGATTCCCCATGAGTAAGCGCACATTCATAGACAGGAATGTTAATGTCAACCGCCGTGATGTCTTGTGTTTTAGCCGCTTCTAATAAGCCCTTTGTAATTCTGCCAGGGTCCTATAATCATGAAAGCGTCGCCCTGTAATAGAAGTTTCTGTGAATTCTGCAATATATTTGATCAAGCTTTCTCTGTTCACTCCTTGGAACAAATCTTTGACCTAGGGCTACAACTGCTGAAAGCATATAATATTTCTTGATCAATAAAGACACTTTTTAAATCTAGTCTAGCCATAAACGCCTACCATTACAAGGTTTTAGTTCGCTTAGCGACTAAACTGTTTCATCTTCTTTTGATATTTGATATGCTGTTCTCTTAGTATGACGGTCATTTGAAAAGTTATTGGAATGACCCACAGATTGCAGGAGTACTTCCGAAGCTCTTCTGTTATCAAAACCAACTATCTTTCGTAGAAACATTTGTATAATAATACAAGATTAGTCAAGAATTGTAGTAGCTATAGCCGTTTGTTCCAGTGCAGAAGTGTATATACGGAAAAAATGAGGAATATCAAACATTGTGCATTTATTAATTACTGGTAAAGAAGGCTATGAATGCAACGGAAATTCTTACAGATATGACAAACACTCTAGGGGACTGCACACCATCTATTTCAACTATTTCCAAGTGAACCACGACCGTGAAAGTTAATCCATGCAACTGACGACCAAAGTCCGTCACGACATCAGAAATTATCGTTAAAGTGCACTCCCAGAGAGTCGCTGATTAAACGTACCCGAAATTGCTGAAACTCCGGTCATTTCAGGGGAAGCATATTTCACATTTTGAGGAAGGAATTGTGCTTGAACATGGGTGTGGCGTTGCTGACTCAGGATCAAAAGCGAATCAGAGTGCAAATCTCTCATCCAAGTTTGGAGCTTTTTCAGAGAGACCTCGCCGACTTCATGCTTTGATTAGCGACCAGTGATGAAAAACATGGGTGCACTACTGCACACCTGAAACAAAACAGCATTCTAAACAATGGAAACATCAGATTCTCCACCGACAAAGTGTGTGAAATCGGCCGGGATGATCATGGGGTCGGTTTTCTGGGATGTCAAGGGTGTATTGCTAAGAGATTATCTTCCCATTGTAACATCTGTCACTGAGTATTATGCTAACCTTTTGTATCTATTAAAGACAAAAATACTCCAGACTTCAGAAAAGGTCAGGTTTATCAAAGAAGAAATAATTTTGCATCGAGACAATGCTCGCCCTCATGCATATGTCGTTGAAATGGCGAAAACCACTTAGATGATTTTTTCGTTCCGATGTAGAGTTGAAGCGTATTTTGCAGGCCTGGAGGAATCTACTTTTGTGATGGGGTAAAAGCTTTGGAGATCGGTGGATAAAGTACATTAGTGTCAAGGAAAACAATGTTAAAAAATAAGAACAATTTCAAAATTCAACACCATCATTTGGTGTTTTATTTTGAGAACTTTTCAACTGACCTTCTCATTCCTAACTCTTGGCAACAATCAGTTCTCTAAATGACCTCCTTGCCCTGCACATGATGGATCTCTCTGGCTAGTCATCTATAGAGCATGCTTTATCTCCGCCACTGTTACTCCAAGGATTCCCTTTTGTTCCTCCTTCTTCCTTCAAGCTATATCCTCAAGCACTGGCCGCAATTTGTAGTCCAAGGGTTCAGGTCGGACTGTTTGAAAGGGCATACTTGAGCACTAATAAAATCTGGAAAATGTATTTCAAGAGTGCGTGGACCTTGCCTTGTGGACTGGAGCTAAAACTTGCTGGAAGAAACTAAATGAAATTCAGTTCAGTTTTTTCATCAGCAAGATGGTTTTGTACGCTTTGGTGGTTGTATTCAATCCCTTAAATCAACAAGGCTTACATTTTTACCGTCTCAAAATGTAACAATACTTTAGGCACTTCTTTCATAGTGGTGAAAATTAAAGTTTACAATGTTATATATCTCCCAAATAATGACTTCAAGGTTTATTGATAACTGAATTACAGAAAATGTAATGAACATTTAGTTGTAATCCGACATGTATTTTAATTTATTAATACGAGGGTCGCTGTTTACTTTTTCGGAATTTGCAGAAACTATAAGAAATGTGTTTCCTGATGGCAGCACTGCAAAGAGCGGTCTTGATTAGTAACCACAGTGGAAATTAGAGGGAGGTACTCATTGTTGTACTTTGTGGCATTCTCGTCCAATCCTGCCGCCGAAAAATGCTATTTTCACATACGGACGTTGTTCTCTCTTCGTGACCACTGTTGCTCACCAACTGACCTTCGGGGTGTGCTGAGACACGCAGCTCTGCTCATATACACCATCTGGAGGCTTCATTAGAAAGTGCACTCCACAAACTTTCAATCGTATATCTTAGATTTTTCGTGTTGCCCCTGGTTCGAGAAAAAAAAATTGCCAGAACTTATGATTTATCCTCCATATGTGTCCTTGTATAACTTTTCTTTTGTACTGTATGTGTTAGCTATTCTTTTGGAACAATAATCAATAAAGTTTGCATATAAGCATATTGGATATTGTAGGCATTTGCTGGAACAGTGATGGTTGTCAAAGTCTCCTGTTATGTCAAAAAATTATTTTGCGGAACTATTCGTGGCTTGAATAATGAGTGGTGTGGGGATTATTCATAAGCTCGCTGCAAATTCCGTCTTTTCATCGTTGAAAGGGAGGAAATTTCAGATGGTGGTTGAGATTAAGGGAAAGTGTGAGGGCTGTATTGGAAGACGAAAGCGGCCTTGCTTGTTTGTAATAAGAAATTACACGACGAGGATCACATAGTTCATAGGAAACGCCCCAGTTCGTTCCTTCACCGTGTGTAATTATGATGTCATATCTAAACCGAAAGATTGCGGTTCTTATGGGTATGTCGGTGCCCCAGGGATTCCTAATACAGTCTGGTTACTCGCGTCTTAATGAACGCATTCCTTTACTCTCTGTGAGGTGAATCTTGATAGCCTGCTTATGTGCATGCCTACTTGACATTTATCGTCATTGCGAATGTCGGGTTAATGCAGCATGAACACTATGCTTCATAATAGATCTAAAACATTCATAGTGACTTTCAAAATTCAAATATATTCATTTTATTCATACAAGTATATCCAGAAAATTTCCGAATCTGAGTAAATTTACAATAATTCCCAGAATTGTGATATAATTTTCCAGATTAGGCTACAAACGTTACGCCATATTACAAAACTCATATTGTAAAAAATAGTAGGTAAATATTGTAAACTGCCTCTCAGATATGTTAATTTAACGCCTCCATAGGTTTTATTTCGGACATAGCTGTAATGTTATATAATGATAATACAGCAGCTGAGTGACTTTAAACGCACTGCTTCCAGATATACCAAATTGCTGGACTTATTGTACCCGGTATGCCCTATCCTAGCAATGTTAAATTATTAAAATTTAATTTTATTTTTCTTAGGATCTGCTGGAGTGCGTTTTTAATTTTTTCATGGAATATAGTTGCATATATTGGATTCGTTTTAACATGGGCTTTTTTTTATAAACAATTTTTAATTTTTCAAAAAATTTTCTTTGGATCCAATTTTTTTACATTTTTGTACCTGCATTGCAACCCACATTATTTATAAAATTAAATTTATTATCATTATTATTATTATTATCATCATTATTATCATTATTAATTTTTAAATGCGAATTTTAACTGTGCAGAGATACCAGAAGAACCATTACCGAAAATTTGAAAACTCTAGGTCAAGTAGAATCTGAGGAAAAGAAAAATTTGCAAGGGAAAAAAATTGGAACTTATGGAAAAAGTTAGAAGACTGTTCTCAGATCTTTTTTTTTTTTTTTTTTTTTTGTATAGAACTTTTTCTTTTCCTCAGCTTCTACTTTACCTAGAGCTTTCAAAATTTGATGAATTGTTATTCTGGTGTCTCTGCATAGTTTAACATTGTCATTTACAAAAACAATAATTTCATAAAAATATGTGGGTTGCAACGAATATATGTACAAAAATGTAAAACATTTTGGGCATAAAGAAAAAAATTTGTGCAATAGTAAAAATTTGTTTATGAAATAAACAAACCATGCTAAAGTGAAGCCATTGTATGCCATTAAAATGAAATATCTACTCCCAATAAATGCCAAGAAAAAGAAAACTAAATTTAATAAGTTAGGATTGATAGGATAGGACATACCGGGTCCCTTCAAACATGCTATTTCTCACCCTATGAACAGAAGACAAACGACTTCCACATCTCCAGGCTAGCCACAACAGTTAAACAACATATTTAATAAAAAGTCCCTATTTCAAGTGCGAGATTTGAAATGAAACAAACATTTGTAATTAACAGCTGCAAGAAGGGCAGACCCACTAACAAATTATATCTTTCTTAAAATAAATAATTAACACACTTAGAAATGTCATTGAAACATAAATGATGACTCGTTTTAAAGATGAAAGTCTAAATTATAACAAATGATCAAAATTTAAAAAAAAAAAAAACAAAAAAATAAAAAAATAAAAAAATAAAGATTTTTGGCCTACCGGGTGCCCTTAAGGACTTCAAAGGAAAAGTTTCTAATAGATAGCCTATTTAATCAAGATTCTCCTCCTGGCTTCTTATTACTGAAAAACATCTTGGGTTCGAATTCAGTTCATCAGTCTGAAAATTACACTTCCAGAAGGGGATATTTACTCGTGGAAATTTAGCACGAAATACTCTCCTACAGTACTATACGATTTCTTTTGCTCATAATCAGGAATAAATAAATATATTTTGTTCCAGCTTGAGATATATTTCACAAAATAAAATACATAGTAAAACGTCTAACACGTTTTTCCTACAGAAACAGGTTACTAAAGACGATAAAGACGACTGAGAAGGTTATTTTCCTGCCTAACTCCAGTCTTATGGGAAATCGCAGGTTCAACCGAGTTTTGCATACAAAATCAGATTGCGTAGAGGACTTTCAGAAATGATTTACAATAGTAGTTTTCTACTACATTTATTACACATGAAATCTCCCCAACAACTCAAAATTATCAATGGTTGAATGATATTTATGCTCAAAATTGGAAGTAAAAATTAGTCGTATTTTCAGTTTATCTTAGGGAAGACGTGGCTAATAATAAACGACATATTTTGCGTTTTCCCGGGGGGTTCAGCCACCACACAGATCTACGTTAGCTGATAAGTGTAGAAACAGATACTTTCTGCGAACAATACACCGAGGGAATGAATGATAAGAAGGAGCTGTTTAAACAAGAAGTGACAGGTGTAACAAATGACATGCAAGGTAAAGTGGCATCTCCTAGCAACAAGAGACATTCCTAGCTCTCAGCTTTTATTTGTTCTGCATTCAGTTCTACTTTGTTACTTGCGTCTAATTTGTGTGTATGTTTAGCTGCAGTGTTATTAATCAACTTTATTTACTTCTACATCTGGGAGCGGATTCTCGCACGATAAAGAAACAAGCACATCGTTAAAAAGTTTCTTCTATTAGAGGTATGCTGTATTTAAGATTTTTATGTTATAGTGATAACTTTTCTTAGTCAGCTATTTATTTCCATAGTTTTTCATTCTCTTTTACTTTACCTACAGCATTTTATTTCCATTTGCTCTTTTATCACCTATATTTTAATACTTCTCCAGTTCTCTCTTACCTCCTTTATCTTTTGGTCACTTCTATTCTCTTTCCCTTTCTTCAAATTTCTCTCTTTGTTTCCCCTCTCTTATGTTCTTTTAATTCCTGTTTTTTTTTTTAATTCCTAATACACATACAAGTTAAAACAAATAAAAATTGTATTCTGTGCTTCTCCTTCCACTCTTTTTTACTTTTCATTTCCTATTCCTTCCCTTTTCTTCCATTTTTCTTCCTTTTCTTTCTTTCTTTCTTTCTTTTTTTTTCCTCCACTGCTTTGTTTTTGCTTTCCCTTTTCTTTTCTCCCCTTCTTTTACCCTTTATTCGTTTCTGACCTACCTTTTCTTTTTCTTTCTGTTTTCTCTTCTAGTTATTGTTAATTTCTCTTTTCTTACCCTTTATTCGTTTTCCGATTCCCTTCCTTCTATGTTTCTTTCTACATTTTTTTTTTCTACTTCATACTTCCAGTTCTCTTTTCTACTATTTTTCTTACCTATTCTTCTCTTTATTCATCAGTAGGCTTCGGTTTATTTCTTCTATCTTTTCATTTTTCTTCAATTTTCTTTCTCTTTCTTTGTTTCTCATCTCTTTCCATTTCTTTCTTCTGTTTATTCTCGTTTTTCTTTCCTTTCTTTTTCTAATTTTGCCATCTTATATTGTCCTTTTTTCTTTCCTTTCTACCCTTTTCCCTACTTTCTTCTCATTTTTATGCCATTTTCTTATTTCTTCTTCGTTTCTCTCCTTCTATAATTTGTTTCTTCAACATCTTAGCTTAAATTCTCCTTTCTTGCATTTTATTTTCCTTTTTTTATTCTTTTCTCTTTTTTCTCATGTCTTCTGTAATTCTACTGCTCTTCTTTCCCTTGCTTTCATTCTTTTCTTATCATTTCTTCTTTTCCCCTATTTTTCCTTTTTTCCCTCTTTTTCTTTTCATTTCCCCCCTTTTTTCCCTTTCTTCGTTTCAGATCTCCCCTTTTCTGTTTTTTTTTTTCTATGTTTTCTCTTCTAGTTAATATTTTATCTTCTCTTTTCTTTATTCTTTTCTACGATTCTCTTCTTCTCTTTTTCTTTCTACATTTTCTCTTCTACTTCTTACTCTACGTTCTCTTTTCTTCTTTTTATTGTCTTTTCTTCTCTTTGTTCATCAGTAATCTTCTGTTTATTTCTTCTACTATCTTCTCGTTTTTCTTCAATTTTTTTCCCTTTCTTTGTTTCTCCTCTCTTTCCATTTCCTTCTTCTGTTATGTCCGTTCCTCTTTCCTTCTTTCTGTTACATTGCCATTTTTTGTCTTTTATTGCTTTCTTTTGCCATTTTTTCCTGTTTTCTACTCACTTTTTTCCCCCACTTCTCTCCTTCTATCTTTTGTTTCTTCTATTTCCTAATTTAAATTCTTCTTTTTTTTTCAATTCTTTTCTCTTCTACCACCTTCATTGTTTTCTCTTAATTTTCCTTCTCTTCTTTCTTTCTTTCTCTTACTCTTTCTTCATTTTTTCCCTAATTACTTTCTGGTTTTTCTTTGTATTCTCTTCTGTTTTTTTTTTCAAATATTACAATACATATTTAAACTACAATGTAATATATTAATCTGTTGACATTTCACAGACCATTAGAATAAAGAAGGTTTTCTTTCATTTTTTTCAAGAAACATCTAACTTAATAAAATTAGCATTGTAAAATGACCTGTAGTTGAGGGTAACAGGGTGGGTTAAGCTCTCCTGTGGTGAGAAATATATCTGTCGACTACTAAGGAAACCCGTCTTTTGTTTTCTGCAGTGAAGCGAGACAGATGAATGTAGATACCCCGCTGCTATGGAGACACGTGCCCAAAATACGGCGCAAGGGGAATTATTTGTGCTTCTCTCCGACCCGCGCTTTCCATTATGTGGGTCTGCCTTTTCGATTAACTAACTTAACGTAGCACCCCGCTGAATTAAAACATAATGATTCGTTGCATATGTCGGAACAAACAGCTTGTCACTAATCATGGTTTAACACACAAGGCAAATTATCCGTTCATAAGCTGCCTACAGCGTGCTGTTTTAAACATTTCTTTAACTAAAGTTCCGATTTTAAATCTGCAATAAGTTCGTTATATGGTATCATAACAACGAGTGTGTTAAAATATAGGCGAAACAAATCCTAAATCGATTCTGAATCCTAAAATCTCCTTGTATTATCCCTCAAATTCTTGAATCTTGAAACCCTCAAGTCATTGTCTTTCAAGGGGATGGGTCAACCATGGCAATCATAAAGCTTAGGGGTGAATTTGGTGCCAGTAATGAGCTGAACCCGGAAGTTAGGCAAAACGTCTTTTCTATCTGAGTGGATGTATTTAAGAGCCAGACAGAAATGAACATGTTTCCGTACATTTGTGGTCAGTAGGGCCAGTTTTTATTTTGCCTTTAAAGAAGGGCATAAAGAAGTTCCAAAAAGAAATAAAGAAGTGAAAAAGGTTATGAAATTAAATGACATATTCACCTCACAAACATATCTACTGAGAATCTTGTTATACATTTATTTCTTTTCAAGTAGTTGAAAACTTTCTACTCAACCCATTCACTTAAGCTCTTTAAATAGCAGAGCCTTCATTAGTGAAAGGAACACGTGGTTGCCTCGGGCATACGAATACCAGGAAAAGAGAGGATGAGGGAAGTACTGTAGTTTTGAATACTTCTGGAAAATGACCTTGTATCGATCTGCGTTACACAATTCTAGGAAATTTGTGGTGGAGTTAACTTCTCAGCTGCATAAATGTAACAAACAAATGCAAGCGAGAAAGATGAGAGCGATACAGCTGTGCAATAAACCGTCCCTACAATGTGTTCATTATGGAAGTAAGAGAGATACTAACCTGATTCCCCTATAAAAACATGAATAGAAAATGAACACGATCAGAAACCACTGCGCATCTTTTCATCCTTCGCCAGGACTATTCAAAACTACTTTACTTTGTCTTGATCAACATTTCCATGATGTCTTGAAAGGCGAATGTTCTGTTGTAACTGGTATGAGTCTTTCCGAAACAGCTTGTTTTAAAATATGCTCCAATCACTTCAGTGGAAGTAGAACGTTCTTTTACCATGATGAAAAGTGTCCTGACAAACGACTGACTGTGACAGTTGATAAAATGTTTGTTGTGCTTGTAACCAAGAAAAGTAATCTGAAGTACTTTAAGTATGTGATAAAATTATTAAGTATCAGTGCCTCTTTTCATTAATAATGAACTATACTACTCTCTTTTTTCACTTTTAATAAATGCCTGTTTTAATTATATCACTGCCTATTTTCAGTATTTTAAGTGGCTTTTTTGCCTGCCTTTTTTAATCAAAAATGCCTAAAATATCGGGCTCTGGTTTTGAGGATAGCGAACTTTTTTATCTTTGAGTGCTTGAAAATTGGATAAATATTTGGCTTTCAAATGTCTCCACATTGCTAAAGTGGTATGTGACCTTTTTCTCTGGATATTATTGTAGAGTACAGAATTTAATTCGACAAATTTTCAGCATAAAAATTTGAAATATAGTGAAGTTTCAGTTATGGGTCGGCAGAGCAGTGGCGGCTCTTGACATAAAATGTTTGTGCAGCCCTACCTCCAAATAAGGGGATTAATTTTAAAATAGTGTTGAGTATGAACCATATATTTTCAGTATAACAATTTACTTACATACACAATATACTTACGGTTTATACTACTTATTACACAACAGAAGGCTGATAAAGTAAAAACTACCATATTACTACACAAACGCATTAGGGGCACTACAGCAGGCGTATAAAAACGAAAATTAACTTTATTGACATATTTACACAAATATCACTGTCTGTACGTCATTTGATGTAAATGCAATAATGCGCTGGAATGGCGGGCGCCAAGGAAAACGGAAGCTAAAATCAGTGGTACCACACCAGTCGCTTCAATTTAGTTAGAACTAAAGGTAAGAGCAATTAAAGTAATACGCTAACAATGCAGGAAGTGTTATTTTTGTAGTTACAGATTATAAAAGTAGCTAAATTTCTAAATCGGTAAATGCAACATTTAAAATTTGTTGTTGCTAAACGAAGTCTCAAAAATTATATTTAGCTCGCCGGCTCGCTGTGGAAACGGGGTAGCCAATCAATGACACATCGAATTAGATGCTGCCCACTGTACAATTCTCAGTTTTTGCTATACTTGCTATCTTAGGGCATAAAGTAAGCGTCTAACATTGCTATGACAACCGCCATGAAACGGGTCGCAAGTGCAGTCAAATTCGTTCAACGGGATTGGGCTGTACCAGAGGATATAGATGTAGGAATCACTACAGACCTGTGGCATGGTTTCTGTGAAAGGAAGGCATCAAAACTATAGAAATTCTTAGACGTTTATATGTGGTATGTAATCAAGAAGTTCCTTCACAGAAGACTGTACTTCTGGGTCAATGAGTTCGTCAGCGACAAGCATGTGAGTAACTGGTCGTCCGTCAACACCGCGGTCTCCCAGAAACATCAACTGGAATATCATCAAAACTCCTCAGCCTGGGTGCTTCGGCGCCCAATCCTGCATACTATTTATTCACCACGATTTGAATATGAAAACTTATGCGCACATTGAGTTCCACGAAACCTGACACAGGCATAGAAGAATAAAAATATTGAAATCTTTCGTTGGCTACTGGAAATAAATAAGGAAGTTCCTTTTTTTTTTTTTTTTTTTTTTTTTTTTTTTTGAAGAAGCTGATGACGAGTCATAGTATCTGTACCACACACCAGAAGAGAAAGTTCAGTCCATGCAAAAGAAACATCCAGTGAGTCCCCAGCACAAGAAATTTCGTGCTGTTCCATCTGCGGACAGATGATCACCGTCTTTTTTCCTCAAGGAACATCTGTCAACAGCAAGGTGCACTACGAGATCCTTGTGACAAGTCTTCACACCCACTCGTGTCCGAGAGTGTCTACACATAATTTAAATAGTAATAATTATTAAATATTTTATATAGCCTGTAGTAGCAGGTAAGAACATTTCATGTATGTAAGCTACTGGACGCACACTTTTTTGACGCGAGAGAAAGGCTGTCTACAGTAATCTTGTGTATTCTTACTTACTGATAATGCCGATAGCCTTCCTGTTGCTCACACAGCTAACAAAACTGGGTGTGTGCAGGTGTCCGGCATGAGTCTTTTGTATTCTCACTTGCTGGAGATGCTCGGAAGTTCGTTAAAGATACCACAGGAGCAGGTGTCGGCGACGATGGCTCTTCCAGTCTTTACATTAGATGATCATGTTCCCACCAATTAGAAACCGAAGAGTTTAAAGTGAGCGTAAGTGAGCATGAGAGCTCACAATTAATATTTGAATATTTTGGAGGCTCAGTAATCCGTGAATTATCATCTGTGGACCCTGTTGAGCGTCCACGGACACTTGGGGACACTTTGAAATTGATATATAAGGGAAACATCTTTGCTAAGGGTAGCTCCAGGTACATTTTTTTTTATTGATTTATTTCTGGATGCTCTTTAAAATCTCAAGTCACCAGCATCCCATTCAAATCAGGGCGTTAAACGGCCGATAAATTTTGCTCAGATGCCTCTTCTTTCATGTTTGAGGTTCTTTTTCGTGCCGTAAATGTACGACACGGGACCCACAACTTTCGAAGGAAGTCATACTTACGATTTTTACGCCCGAAAAAATTCAATGACTCTGGCCGGGATTGAACCCGCGATCTTGGGTTTAGGAGGCAAATATGGTTACCATCATACCACCAAGACCGACTTACCAGATACAGTAGACGCATTTCCAGAAGGTATTTTCTAAATGACAGTTCGGACCTTCAGTTTACGCATTTTCTAGATTTCAAGTCAGCAGTGTAGGCGAGTTCAGTGGCGCTAGTTCGTAGCAGTTTAGGCAGCGTCGCGGTTAGGCGATTTAGCCCAGTGATGCCCGCTAACTTCGTCGTCAAAGAGGTAACGAACCAGGTGGCCATCAACAAACTATCATACGAATAAACATTTCCATGCCCTGAATGAAGCACTGTCGTGAGATTTGAACCTTCTCCTGTGACTACGAGGGCGCAAGAGTCGACTTCAGGCCCCTGAAAGACGCGGGGTATGAAGTGGGACCCTCGGATAGACATTCTACAAGTACATGAACATCAACGTAAAACCCGCTTCACCCTACACGGTTTGTTCGCAACGGAAGGTTGACAGGAGTGTTCCTCCAACATGACAATGCATGTTTCTACTCCAGCAACACTTGAGTTCATTGTGATCTCGCACCTGTCATATTCACCGGATCTCTGATTGTGCCTTATGACAATATGAAGAGTACCCTGTGACGGAAAATTTCTACAATAACGAGGAAATTGGCGTAATACTCTCAAACAATGATTTCGTGACGCCATAATGAAGTTACTAGCGGTGCGTTGACATTGGTGGGGAATGTATTGAGTTTTCCCATGTGCGTTTAACCATGTTACATAGTAAATAAGTTACAAAAACTCATTTGTAAATAATATACAAAACCCTCAATATTTCAATGTTTATTTATTGTATAGTGGAATTAATTATGTATATGTTTGAATCTATTTTTTTTTCAACGTTAGAGTTTTGTTTATTATTAACTCTGCCATTTGTTCTACGGGGATAATAAGCACTTAAACTTTAAAATATACTTTTCCAGATAGCATCGTCTCATTCCCACACTATTTCAATAAAACTTCCGCCCTGGTGTGCGCTAAATGAAATATACGCGTTCTAATTAAAGCTTCTTAAATCCCAAATGCACATCAGAGACATAAATACTGTTTGGCTTATGGGGGCCATGAAATTGCCGAACCGGATAAATAGCGAGCGACTGGGATCTGGGAATATCTCCGTTGTTTAATGATATCTGCTGCAAATATCCGCTGTGAGAGGAAACAAAAGAATAAACGAGCCATCGTGAAATGTCATGCTCCTCAGTATTTAATATTTGCGTTGCTACGTGGGCAATCGCATCCTCAGCAAATGATGACGTCACATCTTATGCGTCATGCAAGGCGTGTGTTCCAAGAAAACAATGTATAGACAATATAACGAGCATAGGTTAATAAAAATCGATAAATATCAGAATTTTATTGGAAAATAAAATAAAGCAGGATGTAGAAAGTCATTTTCAGCTCCAAAAACGTTTTCTTTTTTTTTTTTTTTTTTTCGAGTAAAAAGAAATTTAAAGTATAAAGTTATCAAGAAAAATTACGTGCAAAAAGAGTGTGTACAAAGTTGACCGAATTAATTGTATGGATGATAACGGTGAACTAAAAAATATAATACTATAGAAGATAATAAAATATCCCAGAGCATAGGTACCACCCTATGAAATTTTCTCATTTTGAAAGAATTTTTGTACAGAAATTTAGAAAATGAGAGAAAATTAATTAAAATGGGAAATGTATAGTTTTCCCTTATTTTATTACATTTCTGGTTTTTTTATTTTCCTTTCTAACATTATTTATATGTTATTATAATAGGCGATTTTTTCTTCTCACGAAAGCTCCACGCGTAACAGCCGGTCGGACAGTTTAAGCTGGTACCGCGGTGAACGGGAGTCAGTAATAATAATAATAATAATAATAATAATAATAATGATGATGATGATGATGATGATGATGATGATGAATAGCGTTTAACGACCTTTTTGATACAGAGGTACCACAGGCGATCGGGAGTCAGGAAATCCGCAGCTGAGAAATGCAAGAAATTTCTTCACGAATGTTATTTTTCAGTGTATATAATGTATGAATTTGCACTTGTCTAGAGCTTCTTGCCATTGAAGAACTCGCAGTAGTTCGAAATATAGCAATTTCAAGTGTGACTTTTTCTCAGTGTTTTATCTTTATCTACTTTTATTATTAGTGTTAATTTGTTACATTGTTAATAGTGTTTCTTTATTTTTATTTTTCATTAATATTATTTATATATATATATATATATATATATATATATGTATTAGTGGAAAGTTTTATTGCATCATCCTCAACTCTTTAATAATTTCATTAGAATCTTTCAATTTTTTTATTAATTGTTTTATTTCCTCCGTGTTCTTCCACAAATATGTTAAGATATTATTATAATTTTTTTATTTTGTATACAGGTTTATTAAACAATAAAAGCCAAATACTCACAGAAAGAAGTAAAGTTAGATTGTGAACAAAATTGTTTATTTATTATTTTAAAGTTATTCAGTATAATGCAGTCAAACCCTCATTAGTGTTACACAGTTCATAATAAATGCAAATTTCAACTTTTGGAAAATTCAGATGTCTAATCGACTGCATTGTTTTCATTAGTGTCACCACTTGCTTGAATCACTGCCTGCCGTTGTTTGAGCATTGAAAAATAAAATTGTTATGTATTCCTGAGTTAGTACATGAAACTACATGTCTCCTGGAGTTCTCTTTATTGTTTCTTACAATAGCGCTCCCCATAACCTTCCAGCAGTTGTCAATAGGATTCAGATCCGGCCTATTTGCAGGCCAGTCTGGCATCTTCACTCTTTGTCCGAAGGAATGAATTTACCTAAAAATTTTGAATGACTAATAATTGCATCAACAAATACAAATTTAATATAAATATTAATCAAAGTAATTCAAAGCCCTATGAAAGGGGGCAGAGTCATCTTGAAAAATTCAGCTTGAAGGATCACCAAAATGTTCTCTTATTGTGGCATCAATTTGTTTTCAAGTATGTCTGGTAGATGTCAGCATTAACAACGCCACTTACAACCTGCACCCCCAGATCATGTGACCTTGTGGATGCTTCACTGTTTGTGTTATGCAGGAAGACAACAGTTCTTCACTTCTGCAACGTATGTACGTTTTCTCATCGGAGTCATGCAGGTTAAATTTAGACTTATCTGAAAACACTATCCAATTCTACATCTCTGCTGTCCATACTGCTCACTGTAGTCGCTTCTGTCTCATTGTTTTAGTCAGCAGAGGTTTCTTTATGGGTCAGGCAGGAAGTGCTGCTTCTGATAGTTCTGCTGGTCACTGAGACCTCACATATGGCTTACGGTTCCGAGGATGACAGCCAACGACCACTGAGATAAATTTCTTTCAGTTAGTCAACATTTCCCTTCTCCCTGTATTTCTTTAGTACACTTGAACTGGTAGACTGAAGAAAACCTGCTCTAGACGCCATGTTTCTAGTGCTCAGAACAACTGAGAATAAGCAAGAATACCACTTTTCTTCCTCGGCGTTAATTCCACTCCTTGCCCAGCATGTCACCACAATGTCTCAACTAGAAATGAGTTTACATTGTATTTCTGCAGTGTAAACTGAGAAACTAACAACAAATAGTGTAGTATTGGTTGTAAAAATGCACTTGGAAGTCCAACAATAGAGATAAGAATACGCAAGCAACAATGGATACTTAAGCTTTATATTAATTTTTGTCAAAGTCATAATGACAAATGTGAGGGGAGATGATGCAATATATTTTTTCACTAATGTACATACAGTCCAAAATGTTGAGTACACATTACAAAACTGTAAACAAAAGAATAAAAAATCTTATATGTAAATTTTGTCTCTAGGGGAGGGAATAGCTTAAGAATTGAACATTTCTGTTAGGGGAAAATTATGTTAATTTTGTGGGAACTTTAATGCACGTTTGTTGCCATAACTGTCCCTAAATCTAACCATATTTTTGAAAACTGTTTCATCTTTTTAAAGTTTTATAAATTAATTTCATCATTCAAGTGTAGAATAAAACTTAAGTTTATTTGTATAAATAATAAATATGGTTTTTGCATGCACCTTTATGTTCCTCTTATTTCTGCCACACGTCTGTGACTCCAGAAACAAAATCCACACTTCCCATTTAATTGCTTTAGCATCTCGGTAATTGGAGGTGCCAACACGTGCAAAATTTCTGGAAACTAGGCGGCAATTAATTTCAACAGAGAAGTCCACTCATGTATTCAAATTCACGTACATTCCCAACTCTAGCGGCAGAATTTCTAAACTCTGCTAGAGCACCGCTGCATGATAAGAATCGCTAATAAACTGAGTAGGCCATGTGCCAGTATGAAGCTCCCGTTTGATTCTTTTAATCACACGCTGTAACTGTAAATGAGCTAATTTGTGCAGATATCGTATACAGTGAGGCCATGAAGCAAGGTTTTATTTCGCATCTGAAAGGAATAATAAATAAATTTGCAACATAGGAAGTTTGTCTTTCTGTTCAAAGTTAGCGATCACGAACAGTCATAACGAGTCTCTAAAACCTGCGTAAAACAGAAAAGTAGTAGAAAAAATTAATTGAACAAATGTTATTAGCACTATGTGAGTAAGGAACCCCAAAATAATGTAAATAACACTTAGATATCCTAAAGTACGAAGGCCACTTGAAAAGTTCTCGGAATAATCATAGATTGCAGCAGCAGTTACGAAACTGTTTTGTTAGCAAAACCCACCATCGCCCGTAGAAACAATTGTGCAATGGAACATGAACTGGTCAAGAAACTAGTGCCAATAGTTGTGTATACGTAAAAAATGGTAACCAGGTAATGTAAATCTAGCAAATAATGCAGCACTGTTATCTCAGAAATTTTATATGAATTTTTATGAGATATTTAATTTCTAATGCACATAAAAATTTAAACAAAAATGAGTCTTATTTCCTGATAACTTAAAATTTTGACATAAATGTGTATTTTACTCAGGATTGCCTGGACCAATCTTGTTGAAATTTTGCGCACATATAATGTATGCAAATGTGAAATGTGGCAACTACAAGTATTTAAATATCTCTTAGTTGATAAAAATCAATATCAATAAGAAAATAAAATCATTTCTATTTTTTTTTTTCAAAAAATTTAAAATTAATTTCTTTTCAAGCAACTAGCATATATATATATTATTCTAATTCCCAGGATGTTCTCTACATTTTAAGTTAAAAAAGTAATTCCATCAATAGTTCATAAGAAAAACGCACGATTGTGTCACAGTGTTTTCCGTTTTTTAACAAGATTTTATTTTGGTGGAAAAAGTTTTTAAAAACTTTTTATGTTCATTAAAGAATTAAAATTTACAGAGTATCTTTATAAGTTTTCTGAATATCTCTCCAAATTTTCATATTGATAGCTGTAAAACTTTCTGAGATACAACGTAAAATGTATTATGTTGTATTATTTGCTACATTTACACTTCCTGGTTACTTCAAACATCGTGCGGCTGCACAGAAAAGAGGCAAACGGACATGGTTATTAAGTATCTGGTAAAGAAGGCTATAAATGCAACAAAAATTCATACAGATGTGACAAACACTCTAGGGGACTCTGCACCATCATTTTCAACCGTTTCCAAATGGACCATGGAGTTTAAATACGGATATGAAAGCTTCAAAGATGACCCACACAGTGTACGAGGTGTTGTCAGCCACAAGTCTTGAGTTCTGAGCCATTCTTTGCACAAGAGAGTGAGCAAACTATTTCAAGCACGTATCTCTCTCTGTCACCAGCAGTTTATCTGAACACTTCTGTCAGGTATCCAGTAAGCGGCGAACAAGCGAATTCATCTACTGCACCAGTATATAGAACACTTTTTGTCCAGTTCATCCACTCCTCCTTTGGTGGAATTAGTAGGATATGCTTTCTGGCTCTTCATTGAAGAAATCGTCAGTCCTGATGGTGTAGTGGTAATCTAAACCTAAGATCATGGGTTCAACCTCGACTAGGTTCGATGGATTTATTCGGCGTAAAAATCCTAATTATGGCTTCCTTCGGAAGGTAAAATAAAGCCATGGGTCTTATGTCGTATATTTGTAATACTAAGCAAAATTTATCGGCCGTTTCACTCCCTGGATTGAATGCGACGCTGATGACCTGAGATGTTAAAGAGCGTTCATAAATAAAACAAATCAAATTGAAGAAATCTTCAGCTGGGCCGTGATGCATTGGTGATACAAGAACTGCCTTGTTTACTTTTAGCAGACGTGTTTCGTAAAGCTATACAAGGATAAACCTATATCCTGGTCTCTTGTTTTCTTTAGTTCCAACATACATGAATCTTCTCTCTTCCAGTTCCTCTGTAACTTGAATCACAGTTATGTTACAGTTAGTTTCGTGCACTGGCTGACAAAGTCGCAAGGTAGACTTGAGTACGAATCGAGATTTTCTTTTCATTGTTACATAAGGTTTCTCATCAGAGCTGTTTCCAGTATACAAATAGCTATTGTAGAAGTAGCTCATTTTTACATCACATAAGGACATTATTTTCAAGCCGTGTTTACTAAGGATTTTTAGGAATTTAGATTACAAACAAACATTTTCCACTAAAAGGAGCAATCTATTCATCCAAAGCAGCACATGTGCCTATATTGTAATAATTTTCCTAAACACAATAGTATTTTGTAATAGTACTGTTGAAAGACACGTATTGCAAAGCATTTCATACGAGGATCCCAATGAACCGTTCAACAAGTATGTTACATATACTTTTATACTACCACGTCATAATGTAACTTATTTTTAATTTATTGTAATTTATTTTAATTTGGAAAGTTAAAAATAACGAGAACTAGAAATGTCGAATCGATTAGTATTTGTTCACATGCTTGTATAGTTACGCGCTAGTGTTTTGTTGATTTTATTGAAACATTTAGTAGCTCGATGACATGAAGGTTAATTGAAAATTAGAATGGAATTTGGTGAAAGTGACAAAGATTCTGAAGCGGCGACTTGTATAAGAAATGACTTGCTGCTGTCTGAGAAATCTAAAGAACGGTATAAGTGAGAACGTGATTTATTTACAGCTTGGTGCAAAAAGAAAAATGTCAGGACAATTGGTGAGAATGTTATGTTGACGTGTTTTCTGAAGAAATCGAAGATAATGGCATCTTCAACATTATGGTCTATTTATTCCATGTTAAAGTCTTCGATATATCTGAGTCATGGTGTTGATATATCGAAGTTTGGAAGTTTTATAGCCTTCTGTTGCATATGTAGCAAAAACTTCCAGTTTTCATAAGAGAGGACATAAGTAAATTTTTGATGCAGAATATTTGGATACAAAGGTTGATGTAAAAAGGACGTATCAGAGATGAATTTGTGAAAATGGAACTGGACGATATAGAAGATATACTCCTCGTATGGGTTCCGAAGACAAAACACACCAGGTAAGAAGGTTTACTGTTGTGGACCGAAAGGAAAAGTGGGAGAGCATACAGAAAGTTTGTCTCTCTGCGTCCGAAACACGTTGTACACAGTTTGTGAATTACAGACATGGATGATATTAATACAATACAATATTTAGTGCTAGAATTATTGACCGTTTATGATCTTTCAGCTTTTTTTTTTTTTTTTATTCATTTTATTCTAATTGGGGAAAAGGAAAAAGTCATAGGCGAGTGCTGGTAATATGGATATTTTTGTTTATGTTTGGTTATATAATGACATTTCGTTGGTCAAAAAGTTCATGAGCTCAGAAAAACCTCACTTAATTAACTTCATAATTAATGATGTTCGCAGTAACTTACAATGTAAACATTGTTATTATTGCAATTCTTTTTAAATTTTTTCGAACTTAATGAAGTATAAGTGCTCACAATGTCCATGTTAAACTGAAACCCAAAATATAAAAATTACTCTCTTATTTTTGCTTAATTTAACAGAATTCATGATGCGATTCAATTCTTTTTTGTGAAAAATCACCAAACGGACCAATCGAGTCATTGTTTTGTTATGTAACAGTGTACACAATTAACATACAGGTAAGAGCTGTAGGATGGATGGTGTTTAACGCCCGTTCCCACTACAGAGGCACGAAGGCGATGAAAACCGATGGGTGATACATGAGATGAAATGATATATTGAGAAAGGATTTATTTTTAATCAAGGAAACGTTCCAGGCCTAAATTTAGGCTACCTTCCCGGTATTTGCCATGTATGAGGACTGAAGAAAATCTGGAAAAAATCTCAGTCAGGGAGGACGGTCTTGGGGGGATTCGAACTCCAGAGTCCGCGCCTTAACGACCCCGGCGGCCCGTGGGGGTAGGATGGACGGTTGGTTATACAACATTGACAGCAGTCTCTACTAAACATGTAATGCCTAAATTAAAAATATCCCTTTTTAATTTCTTGGAAGTGGTAACAGTGTTCACTATATCGTTCTTCTTTTGTTTAAATGTTGAAGTTCGCTAGTGTTTTGTTTTATCCGTATAGTGAAATAAATTTCTTCTTTACAGGCGGATTTAAGAATATATCCGGATAAAAAGTGTGGAGAGTGTTCGCCAGAGAGGGTATATTCTCCCCACCCCAAACATCCTTTTGTACAGCGTTTTGCCATCCCCTTAATGATGTCATCATTCTTTTTTGTTTAATTAATCCACGCAACAGAACGCCGTCGTTGTTTACTAACGGTTTAATGCCAAATTTAACTTAATGGTCCCATTGTCAGCGAGAGACGATGACGTGAAAAAGTGACGTAACAGTAGGTGCGCTAGCCGGGATGCGCAGTGTACGTTGTGTGTGAATTGACACCGCCCGGCGCGTTGCATTTGTTACTCGCTAGTTCAGTTGCGGCTGGTAGTAGCGTGTGGTTGGTTGGTGCGTGTGAAGAGGTTAGCTCCGGTGGTTTTAAAAGGAAGAAAAGAAAAAATATCAAACCGCAACTCCTTTGGCTCAGTAATTGTGCGGGTTTGTGTCCGGGTTGAGTATATTTATTTCGGAGTTGGTGTTGTGTTGGAACCTACTAGTGCTTTCCGAAGATGGCGCGAGTTTCAATCCAGGCGCTGTTAGCGACATGGCTTTTGTTAGCATTCCTGCTAAGCAAACAAGGTAAATGAATAGTTTTAGACTTGTGAATCTGGCGCCTAACATTTCTTCTTAGCTTATGATATATGCATCACATTAAACAATAATTTAAAAATAAGCGTTAGAAAATTTGAATGAATAATTTTATGAAATGCCTTTATGTCTATTCTGCGTAGGGAAGTCAAGGCTTTTACAATCTTAACAGCTGAAATGTGATATTCTGGAATTTTTCGATAGTTCGAAATATTTTAGTTCTATTTACGTCCTCCAAATTCCAGGCTCTTCTCTTTGTCTTGCCAGAAAAGTATGAGACAACTAGAAATAAAAAAAAAAAAAACTATCACCGAAATTCGAATCAATACTCGTAAAATGCAGAAAATGCACTATAATTTAAGATTTTGTCGGATAATGATGTAATCACGCTTCGATCTGTTTTATCCCCAGAGAGAATGTTTAAAATATATTGTAATGGGTATTTATAACTGTTACTATACACGGTAAACATTTTTCAAAAATAGTTAATTATTTATGACAAATTCAACCAAATTATCGCGGTGAGGTAATCAGTTGTTTATAGTAGGACTTTGACCTCCAGCGGTGGGCAACATTTTCACTCGGGAATCGGGGTCTGTAGGTTGAAAATAGTCATGTTGCAATGAAAGGTACATCACAATAACAGCTTTTGCGACCGCCTGCATATGCTTGCGTTTACGACTACTAACAGGGTAATTGCGTTCGATTTCCGATTAGATTAGACTGTCTGGGTAAAGTGTATTTCGGAATTTTTTCAAATCCTGGGAAGGTGAATGGCAGGCGCCAAGGACTTTGAGCTCATATGCCCCATCATTAATTAATTTCATTCAAAAGTTTAAGGACCTCCCGGTGCATCGTAAACATATTAGCTTCACGATTATTTCCATTAAAAAAACGTAGCAGCGCCCAATGGCCTCCGAGTTCCGCTATAATAGAACTATGCCAAGGGGGTAATGCTCAGAAGTTCACGAGACAATGAGTTCGCATAGGAGCAGAAGAAAGTGTATTGTGAAATTCACATCAAAACTAACGCAATCTTTTGTCTTTAAATCCAGAGTTTCGTAAAGGAGACTTTTCGATGCTCAGCTGTTTTCAAAATGCGTAAACTATTTTGTAGTAGGTTCGTTTAAAACAGTTGCCTTTCTTGGAATATTGCACATATAACAGAGGTACCATGTTCCAGTGTGTGGTAGCTGTTCAGTACTTCCGTGTACACAAGTTGAAATAATAAGCACTTATTAAACTTATGAGCATAAGGCAATATATCTTTTCTGTAATTAATTAACGGCGAAAAGATCACTAACTGAACAAAGTTGGATCTCGTTGAGAGTGATTAATGCATCGCTTACTGTAAACTTCGGATGAGGCGTTGCATAGGAAATGAGGCAAACAGAAAAACCGCGTGAGTGTCAAATGCGGCAACTTTCTTTGTTTCCTTTACCCATTCAACCAAGGACCCGCAAACCCGTGAAGAATAATAAATATATTACTTATTGATAACACTATTAATCGTGACATTCCATAGTTCGTGGCTAACATTAAAAGGCATTGTCTGTTGCAGGTGCGGGAGGGTGGGAACATCGAGAAGCAGGCGTTTGTTTGGTCTTGTGACGTTCTTGGAATCCAAAACAAGCCTCATTATGAAGCGTTTGGATTTATAATTGTCACATTGGCTAATAGGTAAACTGGAAAATAAGACAGATTTCCACCTCGCACGTTATTAAAATATCAGTGTTTAATTTATAATCACATTTCTGCGGAAAAATTATATGTGGGGGAGGGTATACAGAACAGGAATAAATGGAAAGGAAAGGAAAATTATAACGAAAAAAAATTAGATCTAGTCATTATAATTAATTATAATAGAAAAAATAAAACAGAACAAAACCGGAAGGGACAAAAAGAATATAAAAATTAATTGTGATCGCATCTTAATTGTTTGCTGTACGCTAATGAAGCAAATCCATCGTATAGAAACAAACAAGTTCCCATATAAACAAATGTGACTCACATACATTATGATAGCGTTGTTACGTGTCAGGTAAATCAACAATGAACAAATGAAACCAAGATTAGCGTAACTCAACAATGAACAAAAGAAGCCAAGATTATCGTATGATTTTCTGTAAATAAATGTGACTCACATTACGTTATGCTAGCGTTCCTACAACAAAATGGAACCAAGATTATCGTTTGAACAGCAGAATGCAATTTTGAAGTGGTGTTGGAAACCTGAGAATGTTGTTGAAGTTCAAAGGCAATGGAGACGTGTGTACAGAACAGAACCGCCAACTCGAGTAACAATTGCACGCATTCGGGACAAATTTGAGACTCGTGGTACTGTATGCGATGTAGACATGGGCAGATCTGGGCAGACCAGCTACACTGGCAGCACTTCGGGAAGAAATTGAAACGGCGTTGCTGCAATCGCTGAGGACACTTTCGCAAACGTTCTCAACCAGTAGTTCAACCTACTCGGAAGTATATCGACGCCGATGGTGGGCATTTTGAGCAACTGTTGTAACTGTAAAAGTCTAAGATGATTAGTGCTCATTATTTTCTGTTTGTTAGAATTCAATTTTGTTATGTTAACACAGTTTTTTCTTTGCTTGAAGTGTGTATACGTTTTTTGGCACCCTCTACTTATATACATGAGGGCTATTCAATAGGCGTACTATTTACGGGTGTATTTTTTCGCGCTAAAATTTGCTCAACAATATTTTATTAGTATAATTGATAATGTATTGGCGGTAGTGCTTTCATTATTGTCACTTCTGTTTTCCGCCTGTGAAAATTGTGCAAGTTGAGACATGTTCAATTCCGCCTACAGGAAAATGGAAGTGACACGCGACGAACAATTTGCTGCTCTAAAATTCTGCTTTCGTCTCAACAAATCTTCAGCTGAGATCTTTGCAATGTTACAGCAGGCCTATGGAGAATGTTTTATTCCCTATAGCACAGCTTGAAGACAATTTAAAATGTTTAAAGACGGGAGGCGTACAGTTTAAAAGGAAGGTGGACCCAGGGCTCCAGTTTTGCTCTCACGGAAGAAAATATTTACACCGCTGTTGTTATTGGAGAGAGATTCGACGAATTTCATTAACAGAATTCTCAGAAATCGCGTAAACGTCGCTGGGTGCCATCCACACTTGGACGTGTTTGTGCACGGTTGGTTCCAAGACTGTTGTCTCGGGAACAAAAGAACATTCTAGTGTAGGTTTGCCCGCCGTTGAAAATGATGTTACAGGAAGATGGGGAGTTGCTTTCAAAGGTAATCAATCACTACTGATGAAACTTGGCTACATCATTTCGACCCTGAGAGCAAACGTGGTTGAATGTTGTGGTCACCTGGATATTCAAGGAATTTTTTATTAGCATGTACCTACACCACACTGTAACTGAGCAATACTACAGAGAAGTCCTGAAAACTCCGCAAGGCCATATCTCATGCAAACGTGCACATTTCCATGCAACAATCTGGACGCAGCACCTCGATAATGTCCGGCTACATATCGTAAATATTGTTGCTGAATGTCGTACAAAAATCAATGTGAAATATGTCCCTTGCCCTTCTCTAGATTTAGCTTCTTGTGACTTTTTCCTAATTTGAAGAAACACTTTCGGCCAAGGCATTTTCCATCAGCAAAAGCAGTGGTGAAGACTGCGGAGGCGATTTTAAAGGATCTGTCAAAATGGTTTGCAGCGTATCTTTGAAGACTGACAGAAACCCTGGGACAGAAGCTTTGCACCCAACGGGGACTACTTTGAGAAAGATTATCAAAATTATGAGAATGAGCAAAGGTAAATTGTCAAAAATATATATATAAAAAAACATTATTTATTGAACAATCTTATATACGTATATATTTATTTAATTTATTACGGAAACTCTTTAACATCACAGATCATCAGCTTCCCATTCGACTCGGGGCGTGAAACCGCTAATAAATTTTGCCCACAGGCCTCTTGTTTAAGGCTTGAGGTTCTTACACGTGCCATTCTTAGGATTTTGACCCCCGAAAAAATCATCGTCTCTGACCGGGATTGAAACCGCGATCTTGGGTCTACGAGGCAGTTACAAGAAAGTAATAAATAAAGATTGGCAATAGGTATTCCGTATAGTTTACGAAATAAGTGTGCGTGCGTGCATGTGTAAAACGTTTGTATCATTTCCAGCACTGTCACATATTGCCCCTTGGACTACGTGATATTATTCCCCAGCTTGAGAGCGTGACTTTCTTCTGAGGTTGGGAAGCCCGGAAGGCGCGACTCAATTATCTCAAGAATGAATTGAATGTCCACATATTTGCGTAATGGGCGCCATGGAGAACCCGTGACCTCGAAATTAGGAAGCAAAACTCTGGTCACTTAATCGCGGAGCTTGTCTGAAACATACTTTTTAAGAGAATTTTGTGTTAACCATAGCAACAAATTAATTTGACTCTTTCCCTGATGTGACGTCATCTTAAAACTGATCCATGAAACGAAACAAAATTTTGAATTTTGACCAGTAACAGCCGGATTACGGAGTGAAGTTATCGATAAAAATGATCAAATTCGTTTTATCATACGATGTGCATTTGTCTTGTCAGTGTAGTCAACTCTAAACCTTTACTATACAAATCCTGAACATGCATAACTTTAACTTGACTACTTTTGCTAGAGGTGGTGGGAAGCTACTGATAGCAACAAAAGAGTGGACAATCGACAATCATAACGCAAAATGGAGGGTTCTTCAAAGAGTTTTGGTGATGCTCAAATGTGCAAATTGATGTTATCATTAAGAATGCCAAACCACAGAATACAAAGAAAAATAGAGACACTGTATGTTATCTTCTCTCTCTCAGTTGGTATTAGAAAATCGAACGGTAGCGATTGTAATAATCGACTTTTGTCCATGTCAGTCTCACGGTTTCTAAATAGAATAGATATTCATAAGCAAAACAAGTGTTAATATTTTGTGCGCGAATTTCAAATATATATATATATATCTTTTATTCTTATTCTATTCATGAAATAATCCTAAACCCGTATTTTGCTCTTCTCTATTAACATTACTGACAATAGAAATTCATCTGTCGCAAAAAGGTTAAATACAAATATACAATTCTGTAAGTCAAGTTTAGAGGAATTATAATTAAAATCTATTTATTCGTGAAATAGTACTAATAAATATCACTCGAGAATCTGCGATTACTGGTGATAATTTTAAATTGTTTAATTCGCAAATTATATTTTCCAGCACCAATAACAATAAACAATGTAAAAAGGAGTTTGTGTTGTGTCTTTTACATTGCCAATTTTAAGTAAACAACTTAACGAACCTAAAAGAGAAATTAGTTTGTTCATTGAAATACTTGTTGAAAATATGTACGTGATAATTAAATGCGGTACACTTGACAAATGTTCAAGTAGCCAGAGTATTAAAATAGTACATACATTCAGAAAATTGCAAAATTAATTACACAAAATAAGATATTTCATAGGCATTTAAAAATGTTCTCTTTCAGATGGAGTGAAATGTTCATTGAAAAACGCTACTGCAATCTATCACTGCTCTGCTTTGCGAGAATAGTATAACTGGAATATAATTCGGCGCGGCTTGCTCTATTTAGACTGATTTAACGTTATTCAGAACCGAACCATGTTTAGTGTTTTGGATCGGTTGGTTTTTACTCTGTGATTATTTGCTCATTTTAAAAAGCACATAAAAATTTTCAGCATATCAAAAGGGAAAAGTTATAAAATTAAATAGCATGCTCACCTCACAAAAATAGGTATTGCGCATCTTGTTATACAATTATTTCTTTTCAAGCAATTAAAAACGTTCTACTCAATCCATTCAATTAAACTCTTTAAATAGCAGAACCTTCATTAGAGAAATGAACGCACGGTTACCTCGGGCATATGAATACCAGGAAATAGAATGGGGGAAGTACTGTAGTTTCGAATAGTCCTGGCAAATGACCTTGTATCGATTTACGTGAGACAATTCTAGGAAAGTTGCGGTGGGGGTAACTTCTCAGCTGTAATAAACAATTGCAAGCGAGAAAAATGAGAGCGTTACAGGTGTAAATTAACCGTCTCTACAACGTGTTCAAAGAAGTAAGAGAGATATTAACCTGATTCCCCTATAATCAATAAATAGAAAATGAACTCGTCCAGAAACCACTGCGCACCTTATGCTCATTCGTCAGGACTATTCAAAACTATTCTAGTATATCTTGATGGACATTGTAACTGGTATGAGTTCTTCCGAAATAGCTTGTTTTAAATATCTTCGTATCACTTTATTGGAAGTAGAACGTTCTTTTTCCATGATTAAAAATGTTCTCTCTGATAATCGGCCAACTATGACAGGTCACAAGGGGAATAAAATTTTTTTCAAGATATCAACTGTCAAATCGTTGTTTAAAAGCCCTTGTTCTGTGAAGAACTTAACAACAATTCGAAACTCCATTTTGAAACGTGTCACAATCTTCTACACATAACCTTCTTTATGCAACTATATCTGAACAACTGACATCAGATAAGGGTTTAGTGAAGGCGATAATCCTTGTCAGCGAGGCCGGAAACTTATGGACTTACCCTCGTATATATTAAATATGAGAAAACGTGCAGTTATATCAAGCAAAATTACATTGGATGTGAAAATGCTCTCAAGCAGACACTCTCTAACAGCGATAATCAGTCGTTTCATTAGTTGTCGGCTGTTAATGAATGGCAGGTTTTTGAAGTTTGGTGTGAATTTGTAAACAACGAGGAGTGCTTTGATAAATAACTTGGTTCGCATAGTAATAGAGGGTAAAAACATCATCTGTATATGTGGCCATACAGTTTGCTTTCTATGTAGTAATATTTTATAATCACAAGTCATTCTGATGCTATTTTATTGATTTTAATTTGTGGTGTGATTGATATTTTTTTTCCGGAAGGAAATCAGCAAAGGAAATTCATGAGAGGACTTTACCTATAATTGTGTGACCTTGTTCTTCTTATGAAACAGTTTGAGTTCAGTGGGAGCATAACAAGCTTTGAAGACGCACCACATTCTGGAGAACCAAAATCAGCTGTGAGGCCAGTAATCCTGGATAAAGTTGGCAATGTTGTTTTTGCTGACAGACGAATGGAAGTGTGCGAGTTAGCAGAGTCTACGGCCATTTCAACTGAACGGATTTATTTACTGTGTATAATGAATTACGTGTGAAAAAAAATGTGTAAGATGGGTTCCGCGTCTGCTCTTTCCGGAGCAAAAGCGAAAACGTCTGGCTGTTTAAAAAGAACCCAGCCGATTTTACGCCAATTTTGTGACTATGAACGAAACCTGGATTCATTTTACACTGGAAACGGAACAGACTTTGTGCAGTGGACTGTACGAGGCGAAGCAGTTCCCAAAAAAAGGCGAAATGCATTCCATCCGCTGGAAAGGTGATGACTTCAGCTTGTTTTGTGGGGGCGCAAAAGGAATTCTCTTAATTGACTACTTGGAGAAGGGGAAAGTCATTACTGGAGAATAGTAATGGTCACTGTTTGAGAGACTGAAGACACGTCGCGGAAAACCTCTGGGAATGGTCAATAAGATGTTGTTTCACCACGACATCCAAGCCGCGTCGCTCAGGACAAATTGATCGAATTATGATGTAAAATGTTTCCGCATCCACCTTATTCACCTGATATCGCTCCTGTTCCCGAAATCCAAAACTTTCCTGACTGGACACAAGTTTGAGTCACACAGCAGGTGGACGAGTATTTTGAGGGCGTCGGTGAATCCACTTCCACGAGGAATTTACAAACCTAGAGATAAGTTGGTGCAGTACGTTGAATTTGAGAGGACTTTTGCAATACTTAATATAAAATAAAGTGACCCATCAAACCACCCACATAGCTGCTTTATTTCTTTTGTGTTAACTGAATTTAAAGGAAATGAACACGTACACAGTTTACATTCTTTTTCTTTGTGCTCATTGCAATACAAAACAAATTTAAAAAAGTCCGTCACGCAGGAACGATGTAACCTAAGGGTATTACACAATGCTAGAACGCTTTTTAAATGTCGGTTTTCAGGTGTACTCCCACCCTTGATGGTCCGTATTCCTTGATTTTCATAAAATTGTTTTATTTATTTAAATGGTACATACCGATTTTCGTTGCGAAATAAAATAAATTGGTGCCACTAGAGTAAATTTTTAAATTTTTGCTTTAACACTTGCTCTTTAATTTCGATTTTCAGGTATACTCCCGCTCATAATTGTCCAATTTCCCTTAACCTCAGAAATTATTTATTTATTTTTATTTTGTTTCAATTGTGTATACACAGTTTCGTTGAGATAAAACAAATGTTGGAATTTTGGGTTTCGGGTCCCCCCATTCCTAATATTCTGGTTTCACTTATTTTCAGAAGATATTTTTCTTATTTTATTTCAGTGGCATATACCGAGCTTCGATGAGAAAAAACAAAAGTTGTGGCCATTAGAGCAATTCTTAAAATTTTGCTTTAGGTCAACTCCCATGCCCAATGGTTCAATTTTGATGATTAACGAACTCGACGAATCGTTTGTTGATTGAGAATTATATGCCGAGTTTCGTTGAGAAAAAACAAAAATTGCGCCCGGTTAGTTTTTTTTTTTTTTTTTTTTTTCATCGTTATTTTTGTTCCTAGTTCGTAGGATCTTTGAAGACAAGTTTTCAAAATCTCTTCATGCGTACAACCGCAATAGCTACTTCGGAATTTGCTAAAACTGAAAGTACTGTTTTGAGTTGGACTGATTCAAAAGCATGGGAAGTATGGAATGCTTTTTATAGAGAACACTTCATTCTGCAGATTCCGGACTTTAATCAAAAGGTGATCAATATGTTTATTACTATTTTTTATTGATTTATTTATGGACGCTCTTTAACATCTCAGGTCATCAGCGACCCATTCAACTCAGGGCGTGAAACGGCCGACAAATTTTGCTCAGAGGCCTCTCTTTCAGGCTTGAGGTTCTTTTTCGTGCCGTAAATGTACGACACGGGACCCACGGCTTTACTTCCCTTCCGAAGGAAGCCATAATTACGATTTTTACGCCCGAAAAAATCCATCGATCCTGGCCGGGTTCGAACCCGCGTTCTTGGATGTAGAAGGCAAGAATGGTAACCACTACACCACCAGGACCGACATTTATTACTATGAAATTTTTAGCTTAAATAGATGCGACACTGCGATATTTATGTTAAATCCTCGCCTTTTCCCTAATTCGGGTATGTTCAGCCACTCACGTATAGATTCTAGAAACTTGTGATCTACATTCAGCAGTAGTAGTACAAAAAGTTTGCACTAATGCACCATTCTACCTGCAGCAGGGTGAGTACACAATTGCTTTATTTTATTTGTAGTACCCAAGTTTTAAAAAGGTATATTTTAGTGATGCCGTGTATAGATCCCATGGTGGAATAGAGGTCGCGATCGTAACCTGCCAACTTGCTTATGGATGGTTTTAAATGGGCCTACGTGTATTTCCATATCTTTGCTTCCAATATTTATTACCGGAATTTAAAAGTATTTATAACAAAAGTTATTAGGAGTTGCGCTTCTGAAAAGATATCTATATAACAATTTGAAAATTGGAAGAGCAAAAGCAAGGCACAAAAAATAATACGAACGAAAGGGGAAATGTTTATAATTAAATAAAAAATGTCATATTAAAAAGGAAAAATACTGATAAGAAGAAAAAGAAGGCAAACTAGGAATGAAGCATGCATAATGTAGTAATATTGTATTTACTCGAATCTAATGCGCACCTTTTTTTATCCAAATGTAACATTCAAAATGTGCGCAATAGATTCAAGTGCAAATTCGTACCGTAGTTCGCCGGTAATTTCATTCAAATTGATCGTTTATTACGTCATAATGCATTGCTGCAATTCTGTATTTCGTTATATTTATTGTTGGCCTATTATTGGATTAAGCGTTTACTCACGAAATGGAGGGCAAACAGAGAACGTCTTATGATGATACATTTAAGCTTAAAGTAATTGTTTATGCTGAAAGAAATAACAGAAAGGCAGGAAGAAAGTTCAATGTGCTGACAGCAACGTTTACAACAAAAATTGACATTATTTGTAACTAAAGCTGGTAGGAAGAAATTCACTGATCCTCGCAAAGGAAAACATCCTGACATTGAAGAAAAATTTTGGAATTCGTACATGAAAGCAGGAAGAACGGGCAACCTGTGACTAGTGACACCATAAGAAATAACGTTTTCTTCTTTGACCTAAGTCAACTGTCCTGACAACAGCACGAGTGATGGATTTTGTCCTACGTGCACCAAGATGTAACAATAGTCCACTTATGAATTCTGTTCTGATCGTTTTATGAAGCAGCTGAGACGCTGTACCACAGTTTCCAAAATCTTTTTTTATGATTTTAAGTTTCAAATGTGGGGTGCGCATTACATTTGATGGCGCATTAGATTCACGTAAATACGGCATTTATCAGCTCCTTAAAGTTAACACGGCGTTTTTCAAAGCCGTATGCCGTTTTCTACGATTTTCTTTAAACCAGCAAAACGTTTAGCAGTAAATGACGTGTCCCTAACCGCATAGGAATATGCAAATTATGTGTATCGTCATCGTCAACAGCTGACATTGAAACCTTGACGAGGAGCAGGTGGCGGGAGTTCCCCGCAAGTTAATGTGCTAACAACTGGTTCATTACAGCTTGGTAACAAAACTGTTGTGCTCTAATTAATTGTTAATTTGCTGGACGTTATTGTGCGGGTGGCAAGGAAGAATCAAAGGACATGTTATTTGTACATTCAGATCTAGCTAATGAAACAGTTCCGTCAGCCGTGGCTGGTTCAAGGCCAAGAGAAGCGAGGCGCCTGATAAGATGCAATAAAATGTCCAGGCAGGAAATTACACAACTCATTCAAAGTGGATTTTAGTGCTATTTGTACTGTTTTCACTACTGGAGCATTATAGGCGGTGAACAATTGTGACGCACGAGATAAAATGTTATAAGGAAGCTTCCAGACCATGTTTAGGGTAACTTTCCGGCATTCAGGACTGTGGAAAAACCTCAGAAACGGGAATCGAACCACAGATCTCCAGTTCACTATGTCCCACTTTAATGATCTCGGCTACTAGTGTTCGTTTGTACGAATTTGGCCCATCTGCAAAAAGAACCGCTTTTGCACTCCATAATGGCAGTTTAATAAGATTTCCGTAACTTGTGCTGTCTGCACCATAACGCACGTCCTCTGTTCGCTAGTACATCTTCCATATAAAAAAATATACAACAGAATTGAAATCATTACTAACTTCCACGTTCAAATCAGGTCCTCCACTGTTTTGCTAATGCCCGGAATCCTCAAGAAAATTCATCTTCCGACTGAATATGTAACCACATTTTCACCGTATCTTTGATGTCACCATCGTGTCCATAGCTGAGGTATAAGCACATGATAGTTACTTGTTGATTAGAGGAATATTCACATTCGTTGTCCTAAGTCATGACACCTGTAGTATTAATAATGGTGTTAATAAAGGTCGGTCACATATCAGCTGATTTATCCACATTTGTTGTTGTAGGTCATGATTACCTCTACTATTAATGATGGTATTAATAAAGATCGGTAAATTTATTCACATTTGTTGTTATAGGTCATGAAACCTCTAATATTAATAAAGTTGTTAATGAAAGTTTGTCATGTATCAGCTGATTTATTCACACGCATTGTTCTAAGCCATGACAACTCTACTATTAATAAAAGTTGGTCGTATATCAGCTGATTTATCCACATTTGTTGTTATAGGTCGTGATTACCTCTAGTATTAATAATGGTATTAATAAGAGTCAGCCGATTTATCCACATTTGTTATAGATCATGAAACTGTAGCATTAATAAAGGTGTTAATAAAAGTTGGTCATGTATCAGCTGATTTATTCACACTCGTTGTTCTAAGTCATGACAACTGTAGTATTAATAATAGTGTTAATAAAGGTCTGTCGCGTATCAGCTGATTTATACACATATTTTGTTTTAAGTCATGATTACCTCTAGTATTAAATGTGCTGTTAATAAACTTCGGCTGAATCATCTGATTCATTTTAGTTTTATTGCTTGTTCACTTCAACTGTTTCGAGAGTTTTCGGCGAGCTTCGACATGTGTTCGTTGTTTTTTTGCCTATCTTAAAGAAGTGGAAGAGAATGACGAAAACCGACATAAAGAAGTCTGCCAGTATGAATAAAAATGTGGCCCTGAAGGTACTTGCACAGCTTTTTATCGAATTGCCCTTGACGAAATCCTCCCCCATTGTCATTTTTTTTGTGTCTCTAGTACGCGGAGGGTTGAAAAATCGAGACATGCTCGAGGCAGGCAGTTTGAAGGGTCCTCAACGAATGTAGTGCTCTTTGAGGAAATGCCACAGGATTTTTTTCTCGCCTGGTCGAGCAGAGGATGACGAATGCTGGATGTATGTTGGGTAATTTGCCACAGCTGAAACGCACAAGACCTCACTTGTTGACACGTGTTCATCATTTTCACACACAATATAATCCACTTTGTTCCAATACTTAGACACCTTTGCTGCAAAGTTGAGAAATTGTACATTCCTATTATTATGTGTTCAAGCGCTTTTTAACACCTGAACTGGTATTCTATGAAACTGTAAAAACATAGAAAGCTTTATATACTTTTCAAATTAAAGAAACACATTTTTATCTTATGCGTCTTAACTTTGCAGTTAAAATGCAGTGCCATCGTGTTACAAAGAAATGCTCAATTATGTTTTATGGACGGCCTGTTTTAAAGATTGCCGAAAAAATTGACTTTTTCCATGGAACGATTAAAAGATATAATGCGACTTTTAAAACAACATAACTTGTGTATACAGGTTGTAATAACAAAAAGATATGTCAAAAATTTAGGGAAACATTCCTAACACATACAGGATAAAATGAATAATATGAACATAGGTCCAGAATTGCTTTACTTCCTTGTTAGAGCCCTTTTTCTACATTTGTAGCAGAATATTAAAAAACAGAACTGTGTGAAACAGCAAATCATGTGAAATGTTCAAAATGTTTTCCATTAGTAAGCACATATCCACCAACCTGCCGTCGCATGGACTCCCTGGTGCGCTGATATATCTCTGGAGTGTCTCGTATTGTCTGACAGCCTTGCAGAACACGAGCACGAAGACTCTCCACATCTTCGGCTAATATATAGATCATATGAACATCTGCTAACTCCGTATTTGAATACCTCATTTTACTGTAAACACACAGAACTGACACTACTTGCTCGGTGCTACGTCAGGATTGAAGTGAGTAGCATATGTGGTACAGAGCGACCACAACAAGGATGAACCTAGGAACTAAGACTTGTTAGAACACTCTCCCCCTGTTTAACCATAGGTAAAAGCGAATGTTTACCTATTGTCGTATTAAGCATCTGTTCTGTTGCGGGGTTACTGCTACAGTACTGCTATGCTGGCATTATAGCTTGCATATCACACCGTGTAAGCGGATTTGTAGAGAAAGGGCTCTAACAAGGAAATAAAGCATTTCCGAACCCATATTTGCACCCTCTATATGCAAGGAATGTTTCCCCAAAGATTTGGCATAACTTTTTGTTACATTCTGTATTGACCCATTTCGAACAGCGGCGGCTCCCGGAAGCATAAACCATGGGTGCACATATTTTTACTACTGCTTTTGGTAAATATTTTGCAAACTCGTCGAATCTTAAGAGAGAATTTAATAAAAATACTGTAACGTATCGATTTGAACGAAAAGTTCATTGTCCTGGTTTTCATGGCAGCAAATTTATTGATGATCTTTTGATTAAAGTCTGGAATTGGCAGGATGAAGTCTGTCCACATGTTTTGAAATCAAATTATTTTTTCGAGCTGGTCCACTCAATTTTTAATTTCAAAGTTCTTTCCTAGTGGTGTCAAAGAAAAGGGCTCCAAATGTAAGCTTTGTTCAGTGTTCATTTTCTTTATATTCAGTCAACATAAAACAAAATAAAGCAATTACTTCACTAAGCTGCCATTCAGCACCAGCTGCCTACAAACGAAACGACTGATTATCGGCGCTGAAGAACATTGTTACTTCAAATGTAAGGCGAAACTTCCGTATACACACCGGAGAAATTTAAGTGTCTTCAATGTATTGGGGCAGGCATTTTGTGCTGTACCATCTGCCAGTGACAGTTTTTTGTCTCTCAAGTGAAACTGTCATAATGTGGCCACAAGCTGAGAAGAGAGAACAGACCATCATCTTGCCAACACTTTTCGCTTGACTCGTTTTTGTTTGCGGATCCGCTTCTATCGCTTAGTTTCTGCATTACACTAATATATCCAACTTTTATAAAGTTTCGATCCATTTTTATAAAAAGCAGACATTAGATTCAAACCAACACAGTGAATGTAAATCTTACCGTAGATCCATAGGTTTCCGGCTCGCCGACAAGGATTATCGCCTTCACAAAACCCTTATCTGTTGAGTAAATAATTGCAGCTGTAACTTCCGCTCGCTGTGTTCAGTTATTCCGATATAGTTGTATAAAGAAAGCTTTGTGTAGAAGTTTGTGACATGTTCAAAATGGAGTATCGAGCTGTTATTAAGTTCTTCACAAAACAAGGACTTCAAATGAAATTAAACAGCGATTGAACGGTGTATATGGGGAAGCACTCCTCATATTCTACCGTAAAAAAATGAACCAAACTTTTTCGAATGGGTCGAGAAAGCATTGAAGACGAAAAGCGTGCAGTTCGACCCTTGGAGGTGCTCACTCCTGAAAACATCGCTCTTGTGGAAGCAGAAATTACGGAAGACTGGCGGCTCAAAGTTACAGAAATAGCAGCAAGGTTGGGCCTTTCTGAAACAATAGTCCTTCAAATTATTCATGAACATTTAAACATGAATAAGGTTAGTGCAAGATGGGTGCCTTGACTTCTTTCTTCAGTCCAAAAACAGCAGTGAGTTATCCGTGGCCATGAGAGAGAAGTTCTGAAACCATTGTTACAGGAGATGAAACTATGGTCCTTTACTATGATACTTTGTCCAAAAGAGAATCATTGGAGTAGTTAACCTGGCTAAGCACCGCCTCTAAAGGCCAAGGTCACTTAATCAATCAAGAAGATCATGGGCCACATTCTTTTGGGTCTGTGAAGGAATACTCTTCAATGACTTGAAAGAGAGGAACACCACAGTAAATGGGGAGTACTGTGCTGGCCAACTGCACAGACTACGTGCTTCCATCAAAGAGAAAAGGCTAGGAAAGCTGAGAGATACTGTGCAGCTTCTTCACGACAACGCGCCTGTGCACACAGCTTTTGTTGCAAAGGTAGCTGTGAAGAAATGTAGCTTCAGGGAGATGGACCATCCACCCTACAGTCCAGATCTAGCTCCCAGTGACCATTTTCTCTTCTCAAAACTCAAGAACGACCTTCGAGGATGGAAATTTAAGTGTGACGAAGAAGTGGTGGATGCTGTTTATGCCAATTTGGCAGACAAGACTTCTGACTATTTGAGGGGGGGGGGGTTCAAATGTTAATTCAAAGGCGAGAGAAGTGTATTGCAATAAAGGGTAACTATTGAAAAGTAAAATGATTTTTTTGTCTTTATCATATCTATGAAATGGTTAGGCCGAAAACTTATGGACACTCCTCAGTTTATTTCAGTGTGTACTTCTATACGTAACTGACAGCGACACTGCTTTGCGAAATACTATTGCAGGTGTGGTTTTAAACACCGCATGCTTGATACACATCTTTAAATGGTCAATGGAGTTGATTTTGACTTTTTGATTTGACATATGCCCATGCAAAAAAAAAAAAAAAAAAAAAAAAAGCGGTGTAAGATCAGCAGAATATGAAGACCCACTATTCCACCATAGTGGAAATGATGGAGAATTTTCTACACTGTTGGTAGTGGTAGACCCAGCTCCCTACATAGTCTCCTGGTTGATGCTTTTAGGTTCCTGCTAATTGTTGCGCAGTTTCACCCGGCACACAGCTTACCGGAACGTTTCACATCCAGTGGTCTTGAATTTTGGAACCAGGAGTCTGTTATATACCCTCAAACCGCACACACCATGGCTATTCTTTCTTCAGGGAGCATCTTTCTGATCATTTTATAAAAGAAACACTTAATCAGCCGGTTTCTCAAAAATAGACCAACACTTTATAATCAACGTGTAGATTTCTTTTTTAATGTTCCTGCATCAAATTTTTGGTACAGTTTCCGACAGCAATTGGACACATGCATTTTCTGCACATCTGTGATGGGGTGGGGGGATCCAACGGGAGAAAAACTTCCTGCTGTCGTTGGAGGATTGTATTAACTGCTGCCTGCCGGTCCAATATTCAAGGGTTCTTGAATCTCATAATATGTACAGCGACGACCTTCCCATAATATACGCTCTGCATTCATCATTTTAGTTGTAACAGACCGTCCTGTGGAGTCTTCATCTTCGAGAGAGTCTCTTCCTCTCCTAAAATCTTGCAAACAATTAATAAATGGTGAACTGCTAATGGCAAAAAACCACAAATGCTCGATGCAATATTTCAAACTGACCAATCATAGCGCGGAAATGCTCTCGCTTGAGATTCATCCTAGCGTCTGGCGCAGCTACATTTGTCGTACACATACACAAGAAGTGTTGATATCAAATATTGTTAGAGCGCGCTCGCTCACACTTTATCCTATCTAAACTTCAGTCTAAAGCTAGAAAAACTTGCAGGGCTCATCACAGCTCCTTAAAACTTTCAGAGTGACTATTGTTTTCACGTCCACAATCTACAGTGTTGCGAGAAGACCAACGCAGTTAAAGCGACACAAACAAACAGTTAATAGCATTCCAGATACTATTTCTTTAGCCTATATTGATGCTGTCTAATAATTCGTGCTTTCAAATTCTGGAAAGTCAAAATTAAAAATTTATACCTACAACTAAAAGACGTTCGAACCGGAATGCCGCCTCTGATCCAGTGAAATAGTTTCCTTCCTTTGCCGGAAGAAAGGGTGTGCGTTCCCAGCGGATGATATCGGAAAAATTGAAAAGTAAGAGGGCTGTCTGGCGCCTTAGCTGCCCTCACGTTCACATTATAATAATTTCTACCTCAACGTTGTTCCGAGAATGCAATTCCGAAAAAGGTTGGCTTGCATGCTTTAATAATAAGAACAAGAATAGAGAAATAAGATAACTCGTCCCTTTTCTTTTGTGGTTTCTCTCTCTCTCTCTCTCTCTCTCTCTCTCTCTCTCGTTTATTATTACTGTTAGAAAAAGCGTTTACATAGCGTTCTCATTCCGCTAGGCAATCAGGAAGTCGCTACCTAACAGCATCTGCCGAGGTAAATCAAGTCGAGCGGTCGGAATTCATAGCGCGTATTTTTTGTTTCTTCTGTTACGTAACAGTAATAGATATTGTAATTACCATCGTAGAAGATGCCCAAAGTGCCTGCCCTTTGACGTGAGATATCCTGAATTATGTTGAAAAGATTTTGAGAAACTCGGTGCAGTTTATATCCCCCCGAACATTGTAGGCTGCCCCTGGGATATTTTGTTTCAGCAGTTACACGGGTTTTATTTCAGAAATACTACAGTAATTTTATATTTATTTGGTTTATTTACCGACGGTCTTTAAGCCCTCAGGTTATCAGCGTCTTATTCAAGTCAGGGTCGAAAATTTTGCTCAGAGGCCTCTTCTTTCAGGCTTGAGGTTATTTTACGTGCCGTAAATCTACGACATGGGGCCCACGGCTTTAATGCCCTTCCGAAGGAAGCCATACTTAGGATTTTTACCCCCGAGAATGTCCATCGACCCTGGCCGGGAGTAATTTGATGTGCATAAAGATTCAGCAGCTGAGTGTCTTTACACGCTCTGCCGACACATACACTAACTTGGTGTGTAACCGTAATAAAGACTTTCGAAACGTTTCTAATCCATAGCCTATTTCAGCGAGCTTCCCCTCAGTTGAAGCCGGTTTTAAGGTCCCGGCTTCTTCTCATTGAACATCCATGGGTTTAAACTTTGTTCTCCAATCTAAAAACTCCACCGCCATGGGTGGCCGAGGTCTTAAGACTCGCGAGCGAGAGGTGTATATTCGATTCCCACCGAGACCGTCCTCCCTGACTGAGGTATTTTCCAGTTTTTCCTCAGTCATAACTGGCAAATGCCGGAGAGGTACCATAAACTTAGGCCTGGAATGTTTCCTTCATTTAAAAAGAAAAAATCCTTTCCCAATATATCATTTCATTTCATGTATCATCAGTGTCCACCGCCTGAGGTGCCTCAGTAGTGAAAACGGGCGTTAAGCACTATTCAAAAAAATCTCCTCCTGTGCTTATACGATTTGTTATGCACATAACAATCGTAAATAAACATTTTTCGTTCTCCCTTATAACTAACTACTCTCGGCTCACAAACACACAGTACAAAGTCTAACATGCACTTCCTAATTCTGTATTCTGCAAGCTGCCAGACAATACGAGATACTTCATAGATACTCCAGCGCATCAGGTAGCCCATGCGACGGCGGGTTGATGGATTTGTCCGTGTTAACGGAGGATATTTTGAATATTTCATATGATTTTCTATTTCTCACAGTTTTGTTTTTGAATATTCTGTAACAGGTGTAGAAAAGGGGCCCTGACAAGGAAATAGAATTCTGGGCCCATGTTCATATGATTTGTTTTTATCCAAAATATGTTAGGAATGTTTCCCCAAAGTTTTGACATATCTTTTTGTAACAGCCGGAAGAGATATACAAGTATTGACCATTCGGAAACAAACCTTCGCATTTAAGAGTACCCTTTCGACTCTTTAACTAATACTCGCTCAACATGCCTGTTTCAATAAGGGAACAAGTGGATTGCGTGTGGTAGATATTTGATGATTTAGTATATTGTGTCAAAAGGGTATAAAACTTAAATGAACATTTTAATGTATAAATAAATTGGTAATTAAATATTAAATTCTGATTTTTATGTAATTTTATAGAAAAGTGTATGTTTTATATCATGGCTTTTATCGTTTAAATGTGATGGAATAATCAAATTAGAAGAGCATTTTGAAAATTACAAAAAATATAATCGTAAACAATAGAATGTGCCATAAGAGAATTCAAATTTGAATAACATTATTAGCCATTTTTGAACAAAAAAAACCTCTAAGTAAAACGTTTTTAATATAAAACAATACAAACAATGGGGAATAAAAGAAAGTAAAAGAACAAGATAAGCAAAAGGAAATATAAAAATAAAATTATAAATTTAAGCGTGTTGGAGCAATATCAGTAGTGTTAACCGCTGTGCCACGGCGGTGGTCACAAAAACAAAGGAATTTATTAATCGACAAAAAACTTTTGTGAGGAGAGGTGTGGTAGCTGAAGGGGAGAGCAGTTTCTGAAATCGTCAATCATGACGCTTCTTCCGTGGCGAAAGGGTAAAGAGCCGAAAAATAACGGGGGTGATACAGCCCAGACACTAATTTCCTGTCTCCTGTAAAGAGCTCGTTATGTCATTGTGTACAAATAATATACCTAAAGGAAATGTTAATTGCAACGTGGTTCATAAGAAAACAACAATCTGCTTATCAAAAGAGTTAGGCATAAAACGAAAATTTAATTATTTATATATCGCTACACCCTTTTGTTTCTTACTTTCTTTCATTCTTTCCTTTCTCTTTCTTATCCTCCCCGCTTTCCTTTCATTTTATTTTTCTGACACCCCTCTTAAATGTGTACGTAATAAAAAGCATGGCTGCTATTCTACCTTTCTATTTCTAATTTCCTCCACTCCTTGTGCATTCTTTCTTGCATATCCCCCCCCCCCTTTAAATCTGCTTCCTTTTCTTTCTACCTTCTTTTTTTCCGCCTACCTTCCCTTTCACCATTCCTTCCTCCGTTAGTTCCTTTTAGATATATGAATAACAAGACTGTACATTTATTTAAAAGTCCACCATAGGTTCGTTATTTCCTGTCCTTTCTCTGTTTCTTTCTTCTCCCTTTCTGTTCTTCCCATGATATATGCTTTCTTCTCTTTATCTCTTTCTCTCGTATCTCCTATCTTTTCCCTCTTATCCCTTTCCATCTTTACCTTCCTCCCTCTTTCCCTTTATTCTACCTCTGTTCATTTTTAAAAATATTAATAAAAAGCTGTATATTAACTTAAATAAAATTGTCAACTCCTTTTTACCTTCCCTCTTTTCCTCTTCTGCTTTCATCCTTGCTTCTCCCGTTTTTCCCTTCCACGCTTCTTTCTCCACAATTACGTACGTGACTGAGTAAAAAATTAACCTTAATATTTTTTTATTTATAACATATATTACGATTGAATAACTTCGTTTTTCAAGTCTCCACCACGTTCAATGGTTTTCTAGCGATTTACTTATGACTGGATTCCACGAGAGCGAGGAAAAAAAACTTGTGACTGGCTGCGTATGCACCGCGTCTTTCATCTCTCCGCCTAGTGCTCCTTTGATTGGTCCAAAGACATAATAATCGTAAGGTGCCAATTCTGCCATTTTTTGTGTCGTTACATCAGCTGTGTGAGGTCGAGCATTATCATGCTGTAAGAGTATCGCAGTTGTGAGCAAACCTCTCGAAATGTCGAGCTCGTTGCAGGTTTCAAATGGTTCTTGTGCAGATAACAATATGACCCGTCGCTAACCTCTGACCTTTAGAGTTCCAGAACAGCGCCCGACACAGCTGTTTTTAACGTGAAGGTGAAAGCTGCCACTCTTTGCTGTTAGGTGGTAGAGAATTCACAGCAAATGATGAAGACGCTTACTTCTCACGGTTGGACAAATCTTATTTTACTAGGGGTATTAAAAGTTGTAAAGTCGTTGGACTAAACGTGTTCATTCATAAGGTGACAATGTTAGGAAAAGAAGAGGAAGAAACCTCTTTTTGTTGTCAGGCCGAGAACTCGTAACGCAATAACCTCTTCAGGGTGATGCGATTGACGGAATTGAGAGCGATATAGAAGACTTTCAGTGGGTAATTATGTGTGATACCCTACATGAAGTTCCGCACTCTCCCGACTTTATAGAAAAACCCTTACTTTTTACACCTTAAAATGACGCTATATTAACTATGGAGTTAAATGTTTGATGCTTTTTCCATGTGGATTTTATAAACATGGACAATTTTGGAGCAGATGGGGAACACGCTCGTATGATGTAATACTCCGCCGGGGGGTACATAAAACTGTGTGTTACTATTGGGCAACACTGTAGTGAAAGGAATACTCGCGTGACAGTCTCCGCAACTTAAACAACCGATAGGTACGTGTATTATTCAACATTTGGAAATATGGACTTAAAAATGAAGAAAAGAAAAACAAACAAACAAATGGGGGAGAAATGAAAGTGAAAATGTCAGAATTGTTGTTATTTATCACAAAAACTATTTTTCGCCAGACAAAGTAGCAGTGTTCGCATAGGATTTAGCGAAAGTTAGTACATATTTTTACAATATAAAAAATTATGCTTAAAAAACAAGATGAATTTAAAATTTTAGAATAACTACTAAAACAGGTGAAATAAATCACGATAGCTACTGCGCTTGGTTGTAATAAACCACGCCATCCTGTCCCGCTCTCAGCGTACTCTCGTTCAGCATGCTGGAATACTGATTAGTGGGCCGGAATTCTAATAGCAGTTCTGCATAGTGGCATTTTGATGGACATATTTTTAATTTTTCGAGTTTTTCTAGTCTCTCCCATTTTCTCGATTTCATTTCACCAACATTCCCATCAATGGCTTTCAGGTCTGAAAATTGGAAGATGAGGCTTGTGGTGCCGTAGGGTTAATTTTTTCTCATAATAAGGTGTACTTCAAGGATAGTTTCAGGTAAAAGGAATAGAAACTAGATTAGCCTAATCTAATGCCAGTTATCTATAATTTAAAATTATATTTGCATAGGGTGATCCATATAAATTGTTACAAGACAATATCTCTTAGATGCGATGGCGAACAGATAAGTCTGGTAAAAACAGAAATTTATTTCTGAACATACCCTTCTTTAAGCTCAATGCATTTATTTCAGCGAGATTCAAATTTTTTTATTCTTCGTTGAAAAAAAAGCCCTTTTTTAACTGTTCATAATATTTGTTTACAGCACAGGTAACCTTTTTGTTCTACGAAAATTTCTTCCCCGAAGCCGGCTTTTTGAGGTTAGGAGTGAGAAAAAAAGTCGCATGGGGCCAAATCTGGGAAATGGGTGGGTGGGAAACTATTTCGAAGCGCAAATTGCGCACTTTGTCATACCAACGGCCGACACGTGAGCAGTTGCATTGTCCTACTGGAGGAGCAGCTTTGTGTGCGCCTGTCTTTGTCGCTTCTGCTTCAACACTCTGTGCAAACGTCCAATTACCTTGCATATTAACAGCAGGTCACTGTCTTGCCCTTTTCTAAATAGTTAATCGTGGTGATACCCTGGGGGTCAAAATAAAAAAGTACATTAAAAAAATGGAAGAAAGGTTGCCATCGCTTTTCCCACCGACAAAGCGGGTGCACTTTCACCTTCACCAAGTCGGTCCTGGCGGTCTAGTTACCATACTTACCTAATACATCCAAGATTGCGGGTTCACTACCAGTCAGAGTCGATTGACTTTTACTTACGCTCCGCTGTGTTCAGTTGTTCAGATATAGTTGCATAAAGAAGGTTATGTGCAAAAGATTGTAACATGTTCAAAATGAAGTATCGAGCCGTTATTAAGTTCTTCACAAAAGAAGGACTTATTCCAAATGAAACTAAACAGCGATTGACGGCGTAAATGGGGAAGCATCCCCCTCATATTCTACCGTAAAAGAATGGGTCAAACTTTTTCGAATAGGTTAAGAATGCATCGAAGACCAAGAGCTTGCAGATGGGCCCTTGGAAGTGCTCACTCCTGAAAACATCGCTCTTGTGGAAAGAGAAATTATGGAAGACCGGCAGCTCAAAGTTACACAAATAGCAGCAAGATTGTACAGTTCTTCGAATTATTCATGAACATTTAAATATGAATAAGGTTCGTGCCAATGGATGCCTAGACTTCTTTCCTCAGTACAAAAGGAGTCATCTGTTGTCAGGTATTTTTGGATCTCTGCCGTGGCAATGAGAGAGAAGTTCTGCAAACCATTGTTACAGGAAATGAAACTGTGGTTCTCTACTATGATCCCTTGTCCAAAAGAGAATCATTGGAGCGGCATAAACCTCGCTAAGCACCGCCTCTAAAGGCCAAGGTCACCCAGTCAACCAAGCAAGATCATGGCCTGAATCTTTTGGGACTGTGAAGGAAAACTCTTCATGGACTTCAAGGAGATGAACACCACAGTAAATGGGGAGTACTGTGCTGATCTGCTGCACAGACTGCGTGCTTCCATCAAAGGAAAGCTGAGTGGTGGTGTGTGCCTTCTTCACTACAACGCGCCTGTGCACACAGCTTTTGTTGCAAAGGGAGAAATGTGGCTTCAAAGAGAGCGACCGTCCACCCTACAGCCCCAGTGACTATTTCCTCTTCTAACCTTCGAGGATGGAAATTTAAGTGTGACGAAGAAGTGATGGTTGCTGCTTATGTCAATGTTGCAGACAAAGCGTTTGACTCTTTGGGGGGGGGGGATTGAAATGTTGATTCCAAGATGTCAGAAGTGTATTGCAATAAATTGGTAACTATATTAAAAAGTGAAATGCAGTTTTTGATTTATCATACCTAGAAAATGGTTAGGCTTATGGACCTACTCTCGTAAGTTGATTACCGTCTTGTTTTGGCGCAGTTCCTTCCAGTCAGTTGTCTCTAGATCCGAGAGTAGCCCTAAAAGAAGGGAAATTAGAGTTATGTGTATTCATTAGGTCTGATCTCATCCTCAGTTCTGGAATATCCAGGAAATTTAGGACGGAAGTATGTTCGGTTTCAGCAAAGCTACTGCTCCAATCTCCTGTGTGTGCTAAGCGATGAGCCATGAGCCTAGTCTCCGCTTGTAAATAATTGCCCATGAGAGGGAGGCCTAACAGAGTCTCCAGTGCGAAGGGAAATTTTACATACTTTTACCGATGCTGCAGGGATAACATACACAAATGTTGGGCCAAGATCCTCAAGTACTAGTGAAATTAAAACATTCAGCCCCACTCTCCTTAAGAGAACAGTTGTGAAGGAAGACGTGGAAAGTTTTGTGTTAACTTGTGCAGTGCTTCGGGCTCCCTCGAGGGGGTGATTAGAGAGTGAGGGGAGGTGAGGGCTGCACCCTAATGACAGACTACAGCAATTGCTCACAATTACCCCACCGTGCCGTAACAATTTGAATTTTTCCAAAGGAACCGCCAGGCAGCTGGGAGAAAATAACACGCAACTTGAGTTAACCCCAACACAAGAAGTTGGGAAGAACTTTCGGTGTTTCATCTTGGCTTTCTACACCACACATTCCATACTCCATTTTCTACACTGTCTTAAACAGGCAACAAATGACAGTCTTAATTATTTACCATGTACGGAAAAACTCGTCATTTTTAGTTCAAGCAAAAGGCTCTGTAGAAGAGAATATTGCCACAGTTATTTTGTTACACGTAGATTAAGGTAGGACTAGACTTTTGATGACGTAAAATTGACAGAGAATACACTTAAAGTGTTGCATTAATGATCGAAAAAATGTCCCAAAATGCCATATACTTATTGGTGCTACAGCCCGTGGTGAGTGTTGGCCTACCACAGCGACCTCTGTTTCATCTCTCTTCGTCTTGCGACTTCATCGATAGACAGCATTATTGTAGGGAAGGGGGGGGGGGTTCCAGACCTCCCTAACTCAGCAAAATCCCTAAGCAGGTACCGAGGATCGAACCAGAGCCTCCCGGCCAGCAGTCAGCAATGCTCACCACTAAACCAAGAAGGAGGTTCAAAATGCCCTATAATCGGTAAAAATAAAAGCACTAAGATAAGTAATTATTAGAGACATATTTAAGATTCAGGGTGTACACAAATAATTAGAGCGGTTTTAACTTAAATTTCTCTGTGATATTTTGTTTAATGTCTTTTTAACTGCCGAGACGGTGAACACTGATGATACACGAGATGAGATGATATATTGGGAAAGGAATTTTTAAGGAAGGAAACGTTTGAGGCCAAAGTTTAGGGGATCTCCCCGGAATTTGCCATTTATCAGGACTGAGGAAAACCTGAAATAAATCTCAGTCAGGGAGGACAGTCCTAGTGGAATTCGAACCCCAGACCTCCCGATCACGAGTCCGCCCCTTATAACCTCGGCCACCCGTGGCGGTTCTCTGTGGTATGCAATATACTTTTGAATTATAACTTTAAAGTGAAGTGAACTGTGGAAGTTTCATTCTATATGTGCAGTTTTTGTTTAGTTTTATGACCATGGTAACAAAATAAACAAAACATGGCAGCTTTTTAAGTCTTGGAAATCGCAAAATATAATTCAGTGGTTACAGTTCAGTTGGGAAGATTAGTCTTAACGCCCCTTCTGGTAACAACATCGTAGATGGAACAATCAGACCCAAACGGCGGGGTGTCTCTGTAAGGGAAAGAGCCCCGGACATCCTCGTGTGTCAGATGGAATGTGAGAACGACTTTCGCGTGCAATTCTGAAAAAAAAAAAAAAAAAAAAAAAAAAAAAAAAAAAAAAAAAAAACTGCAATTCCAACAACGAGAGTGTGGAAGATGTTAAGAAAACGTCTCCAACACAGATGATATTGTCTGCAATTGCTACAAGCCCTACATGCTGAAGATTATGCTGTCCGTACAAACTTCTGGACAGAAATGTTGCAACAGGAAGATGACGAACTCCTTAGTCGTGTAATTTTCAGTGACGAGTGCACATTTCACCTTAATGGAAAAGTAAACTGACATAATGTTCTTATCTGGGAGTCAGAGAATTATTAAGCATGTTCGGGATACAATTGAACTTTTCTGTGCCATATCTCATCAACAAGTCTATACCCCCTCCCTTAAATACTGGTATTGTACTTATCTATCTAGACATGCTCTAAAATGGTCTGTTTCCTCAACTTCAAGAGCAACACAACAACATAATTTGGCAAAAATATGACACTCCCCTCACTTGCTACACGATGTACGAGAATGGTTGGATGCACTTTCCTCGTCGTGGTCCGGACGACTTGGCTTTTCTCCGTTGGCCTCTGATATAGTCTGGTGTAACTGATCCATCTGCTGCAATAATCTTCCGTCAAGACAAGTCCGCAGGTATACACGATCTTGGTATCCCCACAAGAAAAAATCACAGGGGGTCAGATTGGAACACCGGCAAAAAAAAATTTAAGGCCTTGATTATGTTATTTCAGTTTTAAAACGTGTTTTAGATATGGGAGAAAATCAAATCAGATTATAAAAAGAATTCAGTAAGGGATGTTTAATAAAGCGCTTTTTTTCCCCCTCCAACATACATTTACTTAGTGTCATCATTTTGGTGATCTTTCTCAAAGAAGTCCCCGTTAGATGCAATGCACCTGTTCTTGCTTCTCCGCCGGTCTGTAAAGACATGCTGGAAACCATTTTTTGTCATGCCCTTCAGAATCGCCTCTGCAACCTTCACCGCTTGATAAGGGAAATGCCTCTCACGAAGATGTTTCTCCATTTTGGGGAAAAGGAAAAAAGTCACAGGGGGTTAAATAGGGAGGATCAAGGACACACTTCACATAGATCTTTGTGGGGTATTCTGCAACAATTGCGATGTTCAGCGATGTTCAGCATTCAGCTTGTTACTCGGAAAATGTGCCCGGTCTTTTGTGTGTGATGAAGCCTTGCAGAGTTTTCACATCATCTGAAGCATTGCCCAGTTACATTTGTTGACGAAGCTTTGGTGTTTCATCGTCTCTAACTGCATGCAAACACCCTTTTATTCGGGAACCAGCAATCTTGGAATCCACCACGCACAAAGGTGTCTTGTGTCCAACATCTCTCACAATGTCAACGAATAATAATGGGATTATTCCTTATCGTAGTCCAGTTGTTACTTTTTTAGTATAGATGCTCCAGCAAGGTGTAATGAGAAAATGGTTGAGAGGGATAAACTACTCAACCAGTGCCAGCCCCTCTTTCAATAGTATTATTAGCAGTAGAATTAAAGAAGGAGGAGGCAATCAAAATGCATGTTATGTCAAATCAATATCAATATCAAAATGTATGGGAAGGCTATATCTGGTCTTCCTAGTATTAAAGGAGTTAGTCAATTTCCGAAACCACCAATTATAATTGGCATTGTTTTCTTCCGTTAGAGCACAAACTGGAACTCGGCGTACACCTTCCTTTGAAATTGATTATCTTCCCATTTTAAACATTTTAAATCACCTTCTAGCTGTGGTGTAGGGAAGAACAAACACTCCTTAGGAATCCTGAAACATAGCTTACGCTTCAGCTAAAGATTTGTTGAGACAAAAATGAACTGGACCGAAACCACTGCACATTTTTCGCTCATTCGCCAGGACTATTCAAAACTCTTTTACTTTGTCTTGATCAACATTGCCATGATGTCTTGAAAGGTGAATGATCTGTTGTAACTGGCATCAGTCCTTCTGAAGTATTTTGTTTTAAATATGCTACAATCACTTTAGTTGAATTACAATGTTCTGTTTTCATGATGAAAAATGTTCTCTCTGACAAGCTGCTGAGTATGACATTTGATACCTTGAAAAAACATCTTGTTGTTGCTTGTAACCAAGAAAAGTAAGCTTAAGTAATTTAATTATGTGATAAAGAAATTATTAAATATCTTAAATACCTGTTTTCATTAATAATGAGTGATATTACTCTTAGTTTTCACTTTTAAATAATGCCTACTTTAATTATATTACTGCATATTTTAAATATTGTAAGTGCGTTTTTACCTGCGTATTTTAACCGAAATATATGCCTGAACTTTCTAAACTTTTAATTAAAATGTTATTGTTGATATTTAAAGAATTGCCGCTTTTCTTAAAACGCACGTCTTCTGTCTCTCATCATATACTTTTAGTTGCTATGGAAACTAGTTCCTGAGAGGAAAGAACAGGCGAGCGTTGTTTATATGTGAAGGTTTACTAATCATACGCGTGGAGTATTTCTGCAGATGATAGCTGCTACTTCCTCTCGATGCTGCTGAATATAGAGAAGGCTCAATTTCCGAAATAGCAACGCATCTTTGGCCCAGTTCCCTACTGGGCCACCGTCATCCGTATTCTAGGCCGTCTGTGTATGTTTCGCAACTCGCTAACACCTGTCGGCAAGGTTCCAGTGGCGGCTAATGTCCATTTTGCATTACCTTGCTTTAATATCCAGTGGCGGTCAGTTAGCATTTTCTTTAGACATGTAATGAACAGTTATATTATGAAATATATAGTAGTAATATGCATATATGTCTTAAGTAAATTTATTTTTAACTCAGTCCTTTTCAGTTTGAAGAAATTGTTAGGTTATATATAAAGACGATTGGAAATTATTTGCAAGAACAGTGTTTAAGGGATAGCGCGCAATCTATGGGCGCGTCAATTCGTAGAGCGATGGATTGATACTGATACGTCATGCAGATGCTAAACGGCGGTTGTAAGAAGGCGTAGCTAAAGGAGAGTTTGTTGTCAAATGGAGAAAGACATGGACAAGATGGGAGGCGACTGTCGTGGACAAATGAGGTGACAATGTGCGTATGTGTAAACAGCGTTTCTCCGCGGCAGGAATACCACACAGCGCTATGGAAAGCACCAGGTGTCCCTGTCCTCCCTATCGAACATTGGCGCGATTGACAGAGACCTTCAAATGGGATATAATGTTCACTGTCGATCTGCCGTGCAGTGGGCGTCCTGTGTCCGCGGACAGGGATGTACCGGTTTTTATTTATTTCATTTATTTACGGATGCTCTTTAACATCTCAAGTCATTAGCATCCCATTCAATTCAGAGCTTGAAACGGTCGATACATTTTACTCATAGTTTTCTCCAGAGCGGCTTCTCACTTCTAAAATATATTCGGTCCGTCTTAAAATTCATGAAACAACTAAAGATTTATACATAAGGGAGCAAAGAATTTGTAAGTCTCTCAAATGGTTGTTCCTGATTAAGTTTTAAAATTACAGTAAATAAATACGCGCCGACACTTAATTGCTGGAACAGCGTTTCTCTCAACCTATATTGTTGATGTTGGACGGGTAGCAGCCGACAATGTGGGTGGATGAGAAGAAACTCTCAATTGTAATCTGCTTATAACGTTCTTAATAATTAGTCTATTTTAGTTAAACAAGTTTTGTTGTGGAGTTTGACATGGTGGAGAAACTTTAAACTCGACACATGCACCTATGGAGACGTTTTCAATGACTTGAGCAGGTACTCCTGTTGCATGGTAGTGAGGAAATGACGAATGCAATCCTCAGTCTTCCAAAGTTTTTGGTTTCATGCTGTACAGCTCTTCCTTCGCCTAACCCCACAGGAAGAAGTCACATGGAATGAGATACGAAATCCGTGCTGGCCACTTACGAGGACCACGGCAACTTACCAACATCCTGAAAAATGTTGTTCAAGCTAGTCGCGAATGTTGAGTGCAAAATGAGATAGGGCACCATCTTGCATGAAAATGAGGCCGTTAATATTATCCCAGGTGCTGACAATTGGCCAAACTTCATTTTACAGCACGGTTCGGTACCGTTCTGCTTTCATGGCGTCTCGAAGAATGACCGGACCCACAACTTTGTTTAATGTTAGGCCACATCACACTTTTCATTCGTGATCCCCGCGGGTCCTGCTGTGTCCATTAGTGACAGTTGTGGCGGTTAACAACCCTGCGACATGAAAAATGGCTTCGTCGCTCCAAATGATGTTCCTGAACAACTCGGGCCGGTCTCCATACCAACCAAGCAGGTCGCAATCTTCTGGCGATAGCTCTTTGACAGTAATGTGGCTTCCAAGAACAAAAACCTATTTTTTTTAGATCATTTCTGATTGTGTGGCGGAAAAGACCATTTTCAAGAGCGGCTCGTCATGGTGACTTTTGGGTACTGCTGGTGTACATATCCCTCGAGGCCTATGCACTGCCCACCACCATCTCTGAACCTGCACGGGCGAATGTTAGACTTCATAACGGGCGGTCACCTGCGGCTTGTGATGCGACGTGCCATTACAGATCATGTTCTATAACTGTAAAGAAACCATGTATTAAGTCACATGAAAAGTATATACAAAAATTATACGCATATTTCAGTAGGAAGTTATTTTTCACCCATTCTGTACATTTACAAATAAAAGTATTGGTTATTACATGACAATATATTTACATTATTACAAAAAATATATTCAGATCCGGAAATTTCACAAACGTTACTCGTTGCACGCCATAAAATGGATAAATGATCAGTTATATCAAGCCTAATTTTGGAAACTGCTGAAAAATAGGTTTTAATTGAATTCAACGGATTCTGAGAGATACTGCATTTGACTAGTAAAATGTACCTATTTGCATGTGCCCTCCGAAGTGTAAAGGGGGAAATTGAACGTTTGTGTTATTTAAGCGTCGTTCACATGCGCCCTACGGCTCTTCTCGGAAGCATTCGGCTGGAACGTTAAGCGTATCCTAACACACAAAGAGGCGGCCGTGTGCTGACAGCCAGGAAATTAAAATTATGAGAGCAAATTAAACGCTTTATCAAGCAGTTACCCAATAAATAACGGATTACATTTACGCAAATCCCCGCATAAAATCCGTTAAACATGGCATCGCTCTCCGTCTGAGCACTTAATTAAGCAGGTGTTTCGAAATGTGCATAGATAAAACTTAGCACAGCACCTCCGGGGTCTAGTGTTAGCGTTTGTGACTAATCCGAATATCCTGGGTTCGAATTTCAGTAATGTTAAGGGTTTTAGGCGTTTTTCCTTACCCTGAGAACATGAATGCCAGATAACTTTAAGGTGCTAAGGACTCCGAGCTCATTTGCATCATCATTATTTCATTCATCCCTACATAGGTAGTCTATAGTATTCGGTCTTAAAAGCCAATTGGATTATAGCATGTCACGTTAAGAGTTGAATCTATCAACTGCTAAACTCACCTTATCCAAATGAAGTAAATTCTTTAAAAAAAAAAATAGAAAAAATTTCGCAAGATAAACGGTACAAACTTAAATTTTTTTTTTTTAAAAACTGTTATTTTCGTATTAAAGATACAATTACACAAGCATAATGTCAGAAAATCATGCATAAATTATATTACGTAAATGGATATTTAATTAAGGTAGTTGGAATTATTATAAATATTATTTTTTTTAAGAACTCTCATTAACGTCTCGGATCATTAGGGCATGAACCGGCCTCAGAGGTCTCTTTGTTCAAACTCGAGGAATTTTTACATGCCGTAAATCTACGACATGGGGTTAACAGCTTTACTTCCCTTCCACTTAAGATTTTTACGTCCTAAAATCCATCGATCGTGACCTTTGATCTACGAGCAAGTATGGTTACTACTAGACCACCAGGATTGAACTGCCTCAGAACGTAGCTGGGAGAAGGGCCTATATTCCAGTAAATATTTTGAGAAAATTGCAGGAAAAGTTTTACGCAAAAAAATGTATGAAAGAGGAATTGTACTTAATACCTGTAATTTCAGATGACGTGGAAACCAAATGAATTCTTATGGCCATGAGCACCATTCTCGGTCAATGTTTGAAGTCGGTCAAATCGGCGTTCAATGCGATTTTTCGGTGCGTTGACAGTGATCAAAGTTAAACCGGATAGTTGCTGATGGTCAACTTTGACCGCGGATGCTGTACCGGTCAACTCCGTTGATTGCGGTCAAGTTACATAACATGGCTGCCCGTTTCGATTTTCTTGAAGGTATTGAGGATGAGATAATATACCTGAGTTACTTAAATCAGTGTCAAAATCGGATCATTGTAGAAATAAGTGATACTTTTGAAGAATATGGAGACAGGAAATTTGAAGAAAGACTCGGGCTATGAAAGGATACAGTGTGGTGGCTAGTAAATGAAATGACTGAGAGGTTAGAGTTTCCTATTAACCGCAATCACCTATTTCACTCATGAATAGAATTTTACACTTCATGACTCACGCTGTTTTAACATATAGCGATTTATTTATTTATTTGGCAATTAGAACTCGCTTGTGTCATGCTGAAATGCATAGCTAAATCATTGCATGCTTCCTTCATTTCCTATAAAGAACATGAATTAGTTTTTATTTTCCAGTTTATTGGAATAAGAGATGGCTAGTTCCAACAGAATGTCTATCTCATGCTGAGAAAATTTTTGCAGACCTTTATTTGTTATCCATTTTCTTTTACCTACATATAGTAATCAAAACAAAGCCATATAGAATAGGAGAGTGTAAATTCACTACAACCTCTTAGGCTATAGAACTAGATGCTTTCCTTTGAGTAATTATCTTAAATTCGTGATCGGCATGCAACCTAGCGCCCTGTCACCTGATGGTGGTTCGTTGAACGAGAATTAACTATGATGCACTGTAACTACATTTTCACCGTGTTTAAAATTTGATCGTGTTTCTGTAATCCTCGATCAGCACGGATTTGACCGAGAATGGTGCACATGGCCATATACTGATAATTCAAAATTGTGCCTATATTCTATTGTATTCTTCTAACCAATCAGAGTGCATATATTTCTTGGCTATACGTTAAGAACAGGTTCCCTTTTATTTCTAATGTCAGGTTTTCTGTTATGAGAATTATGTAATGCTTTTAATTATCATTATTGAGCAAGGTTTATTGTTATAGAAATATCTGACAATACCAAATAGCTAACAGGGTTAAAATCAATTTCCGAAACAGTAATAAATATAAACGTTCTTTCCATTGCTACAGCTGTAGTGATGATGTTTTGTTTTTGCATGTCCTACTATACCAGTCGAATCTCCAGGAGGCGTTGAAGGCGACCGCTGCGCTATCTCATCTGATACAGTACTTATAAAAATAAGAAATGAACGGCTGGGATGCCAAAGCAAACATGCCAAGGGTCACGGACTGGCTCTACTTTTGGTCAGTAGGTCATTGACACGTGTTGCACACATTTTCAGTGCCGGAAGTTTGACTCATCGGCCTTTGAGTCATTTAGAGGCGTTAAATTGACATATATATGCCCTCTTACAGAATTTATTATGTTTTAATGGTGTTGGTTATAGCCACTGGTGCTAAAAGCATTTCCAGAAAACAGGATGTTCTTAGTAGCCAATAAATTTGGGGTCTGTTTGTCCTAACGATTAAAATTTCCTTCATTAAGTGCTTGAAGTGTTGAGCCATTCTTTGTTTGTTTGTTTGTTTTTTTTAATTTTGACACGTTTATCCCACTAAATTTCTGCAGATTTTGTTAGTAGGTATAAACTCTTTTGCATTGTTTATGTTCCCCTTCTGGTCTGTTCTTTTAGCGAATTCCGAAGAAATTTAGCTATTGCGAGTGTACCAATGAAAGGATTTTTGAAAATTGCTGTAAAATCTCTTTGGATCTATTTTAGACACCAAAAATGATGATGAAAAAACTTTATATATAATTTAAATGACATTTTTTTATTTTTCTCATCGAAACTCGGCATATAATAATAATAATAATAATAATAATAATAATATAATCCTCGTTTAAAACAAGAATTAATAGAAATCGTTAACCAACGAAATTGAAATCATTGATAATGGGGGTTAACCTAAAGCGAAAATTTAAAATTCACTCTAGAGGCAGCAAATTTTATTTTTTATGCATGAAACTCGGTTAATATAATGGAAATAAAATTATAAAAATGCTTCTGAAAAATCAGTGAAATTACGCTAATAGGAGGGGGTTTATCCGAAACCCAAATTTCAAAATTTGCTCAAACGGCTCTCATATATCGGCTTCAATTGTTAAGTAGAGAGTGTTTGCCAGCTAACGATTTCTCACTGCATGGATAGACTGTATTAGCGTTTATAAATGTTTGGTTTTGTTTACTGTTTTATAAGTTATAATTTGTTTTCTTTCTATTTGTTATAGGTAAGTGAGATGGCCAATCAAGACAAATTAAAAATATGGTGCGTACTATATTTTAAAATTCTTCTGTAAAAAAGCTTTTCCAAGCAATATATATATATATATATATATATATATATATATATATATATATTTTATAATTGCAACGGCAAGGTAAATTTTCTAGATATTTAAAATGCAGTCGATATAAAATATCTAAGACTTTTATTAGGGTCATTGAGAGGCTTGTAAATAATTGGGAAATTTATTCAAAAACAAAAAATTGTCTATCTTCTGATTGAGTAAATAAATTGTTAAAAGAACCCTAATAATTATTCGGTTTTCTCCGCTTAATTTTAAAAATAGAAATTCGCCAAAACTTTATAAATCTTTTTGTGAAAATTGGCGTAAAAGAAAAGGCTGTACACAGAGGTGCCAAAACCAATGACAACTGGGAGATTTCCCATTTTGTAGATTATTGTGTTAGAGAAATATATGTATAAGACAATTTTGGTTTTTACAATAATTGAAATGTAGTAATTTTTCTTTCTAATACTTACGATTTTTATAACAAAATAATAAGCTAAGGTAGGGGTTATTATTTTCCTTGATTGCGAACCCGCTTTAAAGACCTCTCGCTGTTGCATACTATACAGTTTTTAAATTTGGTTATCAGTAGGGCCCGGATTTTTTATCAAAGGCTTTTTTTTTTTTTTTTTTTAAGTTGATGACCGGTTGAAATGATATTTAGAAATAGTATTCATGATAATCAGACATTTTGGGAAAATTTAATTGTTTATTTATTTATTTATTTTATTTTACTACCTAATTGTGCCTTTTTGTTTTTGCCTTTTTTTTTTTTTTTTTTTTTTTTTTTTGCTATTGTAATTTAATGCTTCATTGGCGGGAATAAAAAGTAATTGTTGCAATGCAGCTGTTGTAAAGAACGTTTTGTACTTCATTTTATAGTTAAAAAGTTCTTTCCTGCTAGAAAGACCTTACCAATTTTATGTAGGGTAAGTAGGTCCCTATAGCCGCAGTATACGGTGACCCATTTATCTTCCTCACCAAAATAACTTTTTTCTAAAGCGTCAAATAAAAAATTACTTCAATCAAAAGTGTAGTTTTTGTTTTTTGTTTTTTGTTTGTTTTTTTTTATTACATAATGCTGGAGGTCTTGCTGAGGGTATACTTTCTTCAGAGTAATGCGTACTGAGAACTGAGGAATTGCATATCTCTAGCCGCGTGTAGATCTTTCAACTGCAACGTCGAACTGCCAGCCTAACTGAGTCGAACTGAACGCCCTAGCCAAGCAACCGCTCCTTTATAAATTCAAATCAGGTAATCGTTGGTTTTAACGATTGCTACAGGGTCACGCAGGCACGTGCAATCTTCGCGCCTATCTTCAAAAGTTCAAACATACATTTTCCATTGACTGGTTCAAGGTTTTTTGGAAGTTTAAAATATTTAGTTATAATTGGCTGGTTTAAAGGGCTAACAGCATAACTGCTGGTTGCGTTCAGAGACCTTAACGAGTTTAAAAGTCCTTGTTTAGTAACCCTACAATGACACTCCCTCCTTAAAAGAGTTATGGGTTTCCCACGCGACCCCCGGATTTCTCCCTATTGTGTAATTTTATGGCCCTTTTGTCATTCCAAGTTTCCGTAACTAAACACCGAGGAACTTTCTCTTTTGTAAAATTCTTACTTTGAAATTAAAGCTCATGACACAATATATAAACATAATATTTATATTACTATGCCAAAATATGATTGGGTTGGTGTACATATACATTATAATTATATTTCAGTAGGGTGGATTGGAGGAACTGTTATAAATGTTGCACACAAAATGTTCCGGTAGCCGTGGGTTCGCCGGTGCCAAATTAATCTCTGAATACATAAACGTTTGCTGCATCATTTGTGCAGCGGAAGTTGATAGCTTTCACAACTTGCCATCTGCTCCTGGTCAAGGAAGAAAGATGAAGTTTTGCTATCACGGTGTCCTCTGTCGGTTATTAAACAGGATTTTATAGGGCTATAGTGGTCGCTCGTTTAAAAAATGTATCTTTACGTGTGAAATCGTAAGTTTTCACCGTTCTAGGCCATTAATAAAAATATATTATGCAACGGTCATGTGGTCATAGATATTAGGAATGCGAGCCTTGGCGAGAGTGTATTTATATGTGATTTGCTTTTCTACGACAAGTTAAGTTATAGCGGAGACGACGTGTCTATTAGTTTCTAACCTTCACCACCCAAAAAAAAAATAAAACTAATAAATGCCCGAAGGAGCGGCCATCTTGGATCTCGTATGGTCACGTCATGTCAACAATAATAAACATGTTGCGCGCGGAAATACAAAAAGGCAACTACTTGACTTATAATTTCTAGAACTATTTTGATTTTACTTTCTGACTCTGCCTCATATTTAACTTTTGAGAGGGTTACTATGAAAGTTTTGGAACACGTCAACTTAGGAGTGGATGGACACACTCACTGTTGCATCTATACAAAGTACTCTCCACCACACACACTATACACTTTCTCATCCACAAAAACCACTTATCAAAGCACCCCTAGCACTCATTTTTCTCAAGGGGGGAAAAGTTCATTGTATGCGATTTTTTGCAACTGGAAGAGATAATAATCCCTTGAGCCAGGTTATGACTGTAGGGAGGATGACTCATGATTCTGGTCGCTGTGGACTCCAGGAATTGGATGGTGATGTTTGCCGTGAGAGCGGAGGCATTGTCGTGGTGAAACAGGACCCCCCCCACTCCTATCTTGAACGACGTTCTCGAAGCTTGTCGAAAACTTTCGGCAGGCAGACTATGGTTCACCACTGAGCTGTAACTGTCCTGCAGAGAAATTATGGTCCATAATCACTTTGGGGGGTGGGGATGTGCCTGTCATTTTCTTCCCAACACTTCGTACCCTCTTCATTTTTGTGGATTGTCACTAGGAAATATCCAAACTGCAATCTCGTTTGGTCTCCGGGTCAAATTGGTAAATCCTTGTTTCATCACCCGTGATTATATCAGAAACACCCTTGAGCTCCGTCAAATTTCTGCAGCATTTCTTCGCACCATTCGAAGCAGATGCGATTTAATGCCTCTCTCAAATTGTGGTGCACCCAATGGGAGGAAACCTTCCTGACATGAGGATTTTTATGCTGGCAATCCAATCTGACAGGTTGCCTCGATGTCCTTAAATGTTACGCGGTGGTTTCCGCATACCATTTTTTCCATCCAATGTTTTCCTCAGTCACAGCCGTTGCCGCACATCCATTTCTCTTCTCATCTTGCACCGAAGTTCGGTCCCTTTCAAATTTCGCATACCAGCGGAAAACTGTTGTTCTAGATGGAACAAAGTCCCCCAAATCGTGTTGTAAGCGCTCAAGGCTTTGGGACTCATTTAAATCACTCTTGAAGTCATAAAGAATCATAGTGCGAAAATGCTCTCCCTCCAGTTCCATCATAACGACTGTGCACGGGAGTCACACTCTGGAATGCGGGAGTGAGGAGAATCGCTACCTGATACCGTTTTACTCCTAAGTGAGGGGATACCACATGTCACATTACTTTTTAGTGGGCCAACATTCACTCTCAAAACTATAGCACTGACCCTTGTACACTGCGTACAAGACTATGTATGTTTGTTAAGTGGTTAAATAATCATAATAAAGGTCTTCACAAGGCTTGGAGCTGAAAACTTGACACAGCATAAATACGAATCCCAGCGAAGACCGGTAGCTTTCCCTTTTCCACACAATTCTAAAATGAAGTTCAGCTTTGAATATAAAATGTCTTAATTTTTGCAGAATGGAAACAATAAATAAATAGATAAGTAATTCTGGTTGCAATTGTTTTTGTTGTATTTTATGTAGTATTAAGAAAATAGAAGAAAAACCTGACTTTAAAGACCATCTAAAGTGCTAAAAACCTGAAACAATTCATCTAAATTGTTAATTATATAGGAATGAAAAAAGCAGTTTTCACTGAGTATTTTTTTAAATTTATTTACGAAATAAACCTTACATGGTATCTTCATAAGGTTCTAAAATATTGTATAGCTCTAGCCATATAGAAACAGGACTTTATTACGACTTCTTGTAGGCTGCGCTCCAAAACTTTAAAACTTGATCATTTAATTAAGCCAAGAAACGGGAAATTAAGCGCCTCAAGTGTTCTTTACGAGCTTTTTAAGGGATTTAATTTGTTTAGGAGTGATGCCATTCCCACTCGCTTCACTATGTCTTGGGCACCTGGCAAAACAAAAAGTGTGAAATGCTTGTCGACCTGGTGCGTGGAAACTGCTCGTATTACATTTCAAATACACAGAGTAGGGGAGGAAGGAAAAAAAAAAAAAAAAGACGGTGCTGCATGAACTGTTTCCATGGCAACCAGACAGTGCTAGTTAGACGAGTTGGGACGCGGTTTAATTTGCAAGTAAACCTTGTGTTCCCAAGTGTGTCTGTGTTTTGAGTGAGTTTTGGATAAATGAGGACGACTGAACATCATTTGACCTGAGCCATAGGTTTCCGTGTAATTGACAAAATGATTATTTTTTTTATGTTAGTATGAGGGTCATTTGCAAAGTTCACGGAATAAAGCCCAAAATGACGGAAGATGTTTTTGAAATTATTCTTTTTCAACATCTTCCTTGGTACTAATGCATTTTGATCAGCGATGCTTTGAAGCTTTATCAATTCCTCCAGACCTGGAGAAGTACGCCTCAACGGATGATTTAAGCTCTTCATCAGACGAAAATTTCTTTCCTTACTTTAGGGAACAGATTTAAGTCCAATGGAGCCAAGTCAGGGGAATAAGGCGGATGTGGCAGCTAATTGTACCCCACTTCATTGATTTTCGTTTTTACTATTGCAGGCACCACATGCGATGGACACTTATGATACATGAGATGACATATATTGGGAAAGAATTTTTATTTTTAAGGAAGGAAGTGTTCCAGGCATAAGTTTAGAGCACCTCCCCGGCATTTGCTATTTTGAGGACTGAGGAAAACCTGGAAAAAACCTCAGTCAAGGAGGACGGTCCTGGTGGGAATCGAACCCCAGGGCTCCCGCTGACGAGTCCGCGCTTTAACGACCTCTGCTATCCGTGGCGGGTACTTCTCATGAAATATCAAGTTATTGTTTCAAATAGTTTATTTAACTCAGCTTTCTAAAGCACTGGTAGACCCAAGATCGCGGGTTCAATCCTGGCCAAGGTTGATGGCTTTTTTTTTTTTTTCGGGCATAAACGTCCTTCGAAAGGTGAAATAAGGTCATGGCTCACGTGTCGTAGATTTACGGCACGTAAAAGAACCTCAAGCCTAAAAGATAAAATTTTATATGTCGTTTCACGCCCTAAATTGAATGGGTCCCTTATGACCTGAGATGTTAAAGATCGTCCGTAAATGAACCAAATCAACAAATTTCTAAAGCAGTGTGTTTTATGTATTCCATAAAATTGGTAATGAATATGATGCAGTGATAAATGCTTTGTAAAAAAGAGTTTAACGCCAAAGAAAAGTCATACTAAATTTATAAAAGTGTATGGGATTCTTCTTTATTTTCAGTAATTAAAAAATAGTTTGCTGCATTGAAACATGGCCACATGAGCCTTAGAGATAAGCCAAGTGAATTGTGCCCAAAAAGTAAAACAAAAGCGGAATTCATTGAACAAATCATTTTATGGTATTAGATGACTACCGCATTAAAGCGAGGGAAATTGCTGAGGCTATAAGCAATTCAGAATAGAGAGGCCATATTCTGCACGAAGAATTTCGTATGAAAGGATTTTGTACAACAAAGGTGCCGCGTTTGCCAATAAAAAATGCATTCATATGAAAATATCGCAACAATGTTTGAAGCGTTTAACAGCAAACGTGCCTCGACTTATAACTGTGGATGAGACATGAATCTATTATTACACACACCAGAATCGAAACAACAGACAGTACAGTAGACACACGTCGGCTGTTCAACCCTACGAATTCAAAAGTTAAGGTTACAGCGTTAGTCTTTTGAGTCGTTAAAAGAATAGTACTAATTTATTATCTTCAGAAGAGTAGAACCATAACCGAACAGAACAATTAGAATATTTTAAACCTACTATATGGAAACATTCTTGACAAAAAAAAACCCAGTTTGTACACCCCCGCACCTTAAAGATAGTGCCGTTGTCATTACAAAAGTTTTAGAAGAAGAAAAGTGAATGGTGACTCGCTTAAAAGGAATGTGGCATACCGGATAGTGTACCTCCTCACTCCGGCATTCCAGAGTATGAGGGTAAACACCTCCTCCCGTGTACAGACAGCCAGTCGTTACGATGGAGCGGCGGAGAGAGCATTTTCGCGCTATGATTTAAGGAGTAGTTTAAACGAGTCCCACAGCCTTAAGCGTTTGCAACAGAATTTTGGACCTTGCTCCATTTAGGGCAACAGTTTTCTGGTAGCTTGTGGAATTTAAAATGGACCGAACATTATTGCAAGATGAGGATAGAAGTGGGCGTCCGGCAGCGGCAGTTACTAAGGAAAACATTGTCGCGGTTTGGAAAAAAAAAAGTACACGATAACAATCGCGTAACATTTAAGGACATCGATACAGCCTTCCAGGTTGGATCGCCAGCTGTATCAGATTCCTGCACGATCTCTTCTTGCCATGAAAGTTTCCTCCTGTTGGGTGCCCCACAATTTGAGAGAGACACAATTTTTTTAATGGTGTTTAACGCCCGTTTTTACTACTGAAGCACCACAGGCGGTGGACACTGATGATACATGAGATGAAATTATATGTTGGGAAAGCATTTTTAAGGAAGGAAACGTTCCAGGCCTAAGTTTAGGGTACCTCCCCGGCATTTGCTATTTATGAGAACTGAGGAAAACCTGGTAAAAACCCCATTCAGGGTGGACGTCCTGGTGAGAAACGAACCGCAGACCTCCCATTCATGAGTCCGCACCTTAACGATGATCTCGGTCACCCATGGCGGTACAGAGGCACAAAAGCGCACCCGAGTCGAATGGTGTGTAAAAATGCAGAGATTCGATGTAGGGAGCTCAAGGCGTGTTTGTAATGTCATTACGGGTGATGAAAAATGGTGTCCATAGACCATGGACACTCTGCAGTTTGGATCTTTCCAGGCGACGATCCACAAACGACAGATGAAGAAGGACCGAAATGTTTAGTAAGAAAGTGGAGCAAAGGACGGCTACTGCTCAATGGCACACCACAGTCTGCCTGCCGAACATTTCTGATAAGCCCTAAGAACGCCTTCCAAATGCAGAGTTGAGGGGTTTCCTGCTTCACCACGACGTCTCCCCTCACATGTCTGCATCACAGTCCAGTTCCTGGAGTGCACCGAGGTCAAACTCATGACTAATCCTCCCTACAGTCCTGATCTGGGTCCTTACGAGTGTTATCTCTCCCCATTAGTAAAAAATTGCATGGGAGGAAAGCGATTTTCTAGCCCTAAAGAGGCCGTGGCTATATATAAAATTGAACTTTTCACCCTTGAGGAAAATTAATTGAAGAGGTGCTTCGATAAGTGGTTTTTAAGGTTGAGAGAGTATATAGAAAGTGGTGGAGAGTACTTTGAAAAGATGCAACAGTTGAATTGAGTCTACCCACTCCCTGTTTGACGTGTCTCAAAACTTTCGTATTGACCCTCGTATAACTGCTCACAAAATGTCTTAGCAATGGGAAAAACTGACAGATGAGAAATATAAATTGTTAGAGCATCCACCATACTCCCTAGGTTTGACCCCCTCTCGCTTCCATCTGTTCCCAGAGCTCAAGCCCTTCCTCATTTTTCAATGTTTTTAATCAAACCAAGAGGCGATTTCAGCTGTAGAAGAGTATTTTGCAGACCTTCCGAAAACAGCCGCTTCAGATTCGGGCTAATGACATTAGAGAATCATTGGAATAATAATGTTGACCTTAAGAAAGATTTTGTTGAAAAAAGGGGGTTTTTGATTGGTCAAGACCTTTTAAGATCGCGCCAATAATATGAGCATATTTGTTACGCGAGAAAAGGAGAAAGGGTGGGGTAGTACACGCGTATTAAAAATAGTAACTCTGTGCCGACTCTAAGACGCTTTTAATTTTATTTAATGTTAGGAATGTTCATTTCAGATTCCATCAACATTTTTTTCCGGAAGGAGTGTATTTCAAAGTTGCGGAGGAAACGCCTTTGACATCTTTGAGCTTGCTTCAAAGAGAGCATGGCACGAGCTGCATTTGACGGCCTGTTTAAAACTCTTGTCCCCATTTTACCGCGTCTTCTCTTCCGGCATGTCGAGATGCAAGGAATTCGTTCCCAAGTGGCAGCAGAATTTCAAAATAAACTTCCCAGAGCCAGAAACTGTTTTCGGATCAATAAACATCCTTCAGTCAGTTGCGAAAAGAGATGATTACTCCCTGACAGCACCAGTCAAGGACCTCTTTGTTCCAAAATAAACTGTTGTAAGGCTTTGCCAACATTATAGATGTTAATAAATAATAAGCGATATCAAAGTAAGCTTTGTTTGCTAACGCAAATACTGAACATGTTGTAAGCATAGTTCGTAACCCGCTTTTAAGTAAACTTTCGGTAAATTTTACATTTTGGGGGGGAAAAAAAGTTAAATATATTACACTACCGGCAGTATTTAGCCTTGGTATCGATTGATCTCTTGTGGCATGGTAAACGATGGCTTTTAGCGAATCCCAAAGAAATTGTGGTTGTACTTATTAAAGTTTTTTTTTTTTTTTTTTTTTTTTTGAAATTTTTCTTAAAATTCCATCGATCCTATTTTCTAGGCACCAAAACTGACGATGAAAAATATAGGTTAACGCTCTAGCGGCCGCAGTTTTTTTTTCAACGAAACTCTGCAAATAACGATCAATTAACAAACCATTTATCGAATTCGTCAACCAACAAAATTGGATCATTGGGTTAATTTCAAAATCGCTATAGTGGTCGCAATTTTTTTTTTTTTTTTTTTTTTTTTTTTTTTTTTTTTAACGAAAATCGGCATTGAAATATAACGATAAAAATAGTTTCTGAAAATCAGGAAAATCAGCCTATTATGAGTTGGAGTTTACCTGAAACGTAACATATTATTATTATTATTATTATTATTATTATTATTATTATTATTATTATTATTATTGCAATTTAACTCAGTATATTACTTTTAAATAAAATTAAGGGGGGATTGTTATTGCTAGCATTAAAAGTTGGATATTTGCTTCAAGCGATAAGCTCGGTGTCACGTGAAGGAGTATGGAGGGAACAGTCTTGCTCATGCTAGGACCGGAGAGGGCGGGGAGAACGAAAGGAAGGGTATCATTTTCCGAAATTATACGTGGTGATTCTAAAGTCCTTCTCTGGTTTTGGGAGTCGATAGAACAGTAGAAACGCTTATATCAATGGATATAAATCTCTCCGAGTTTTGCACACATCTTACAAGTGTACCATATGTCTTCCGTGCAGACATCAACTTTGCAACATCTAACGGTCGATACTAGCGGCTGCAGGCATGATCCTCTGTCACACCATGCTAAATCGTGTGGCAAAAGTGGCACGAACACACGATCTTTGACATAACTCCATAAGAAAAAAACACATGGGATTATGTCAGCTGACCGTTAAGGCCACAGAAGTGGAGGGTCAACTCGAGCGCCACGTCCAGTCCAACACCGAGCAATTTCAGCATCATGATACACACGTCAAGGTGAAGCTCCATCTTGCTGATAAATAAAATCCTGGCTGTCTGGATGTAATTGTGTAATTAGCCACTGTTGAAGCATATCCACGTACTCTGAATCGGTAACAGTTTTCTCCGCGAAGAAAAATAGGCCGTACACTTTTGACGAAGAAACAGCACAAAACACATTGACTGTAGGAGAATCGCGGACGTGGTTTACCACAACATCAGGTTTTTCCATGCCCCAAATGTGTACAATTTGACTTTACCTTGCCGGACACATGAAACGTGGCCTCGTCACTAAAATCAGTTTCTCAGCAAAACCGCCTGCTTCGAGCTGCTCTTGAAAATCAACACAGAATTGAGGACAACTATTGTGAACCTCGGGACCCAGCTCCTGCAACAGCTGTATCCGGTATGGTTTCACTTTAAGACGTTGACGTAAAATACGCCGGACTGTTGACTGCGAAATCTGCAATTCCTATCTCTCACGATATGTCGCCTTTTTAGAGCTTCTGACAAATGCTTTTCGCACATGCTCAACGGTCTCAACCGACACTCTTGGCCGCCCTGTTCACACATCATACAGTGTAGCTGCAAACGTTTTGTACCATGCGCGAATTTCTTTGGCTGCCGGTGGTTATTGCTGGTGTTTGTACAAAATCGCTATTATCGTCACATTGGACTCACATTTAACGAATGGTAACACGCAGAAAGTTTTAGATGCACCAGTGAAGAATATGACTCCATTCCTGCTAAATCAACAACTACGCCATGTGGCCGATTACGAATGGCAACTCTTTCCATTGATATAGGCGTTTCCGGTATGTCTGTCGTCTGACTTCTATCGCCCTCGACTACAGGGGAAGGACTTCAGTTAGATTCAGCCTATATTGCCTATCTTAAAATACTTCAGTCATTTTCTGTTGGGAGGTAGAAGAAAAAAATAAACACTATGTCAAAGAAAATAAACATTTAAATTTATCGCTACTTGGTTGCTATGTTTCCATGCATTTGACAGCCAAGCATGAACCTCATTGTTACTTTGCGACCGTTCTTAGGAAGCATTGTGCTACAGTGATTGGGTGCATTGTTCATTGTAATAGCCTCGTCTCTAACGCTAAAGTTGGCAGGGTATGGCAAGTTTGGTAAAACAACTGACGCTTGGGTAGTTTCAGAAAACAGCACGCGATGCCCCGAAGCGCATGAAATGTTAACAAAGGCTATTATGTGTTTATGAATAGTTTACAAAATTTGAAGTCAATAATCGGATTTTGGATTCACGATTCTGAATGGTTAAGCGGAGGGGGGGGAGGTATTACGTCACATCTTCACTGTAGATATACCTTAGACAAATATGTGTGACATGCAGGGAACCAAAATAAAAGTAACATGAAAACAACATAAATTATATTAATTTATAGAACGTTTTTTAATGTTGTCTTGTTTCCGTACTTTCTTTTTCCTCGTTCGAAAAACAATTGTTTGTTCTTTAACAACCGGTTACTAAAATTAGTCGTGTTTACGTGATAAACGAGCATATCGGTGATCGTGGAGTTTGTGTGTCCTCTTCGTGCTGTAACGTACGTCTTTAGGATGCCCCACCTGAGGAGTTCCAGCTTAATGTCGATAGAGGTCAACTGGGGGCTGTTGAAACTGTGTAAGTAGAAAACAGGTGTGTGAGTTCACCCACACACAACCTGTTGCTGTGAGTGATGTCACTATAGACACGTAACAAAACGGAGGAAATAAATGAGAAGGAAGAAAACTTTAGAAATTAGAAAGGGAGAAGAAAAAGACAAACGACATCCAAAAGAAAAATAGAGAAATAAAGAGGAGAGATGTAAAAAGCGAGAATTTAAGAGACGCAAAGTAGGAAACAAGCGAGAAATATTAGAAAAGTCCGATAAATAAAAGACAAAGTGGCGAAGAGTGAATTGAAGAATAAGAAAATAAGGTAGTGAGTAGAGAAAACAGTGAAGAGATGAAGGATAGCAAAAACATTTGAAAGGGAAAGAAAAGGAAAAGGTAAAAAAAAAAAAAAAAAACAGAATTAGGTAACTTCAAGGAAAAAGATAGACTTGAGTTAGTAAATGGAAAATATTGAAGGAAAATTTAAAAAAAAAAAAGAAGAAAATAATAAAAAAGAGGAGGAAAAATTAAATAAAGGAGAAAAAACTTAAGACAGTTGCTCTAAAAAGGCAAGAATGAATTAAAAAAATGGGGAAAGTTTAACAAAGATATTAAAGAATACAAAGAAATAAGAAACGGAGTGAAAGTAAATGGTGACGAGTATAAATGAGATAAGGAAATGAGAGAGAACGCTGAAGTAGCAAAAGCAAGAACAGAACAACAAAAACACAGTCCGCACCGAGTTCGTTACGGCGCGAACGGTGAACGGGAAGAGTCGGGTTCGATCCCCGCCAAGACAGTCCCGTTTTACCAGCTTTCCTCTGTCATCCTAAATGGCAAATGCTGGGTAGGTATCTTAAACTTAAGCCTGAAGCGCTTCCTTCCCTTTCATCTCATTTATGAGGGTTGTTCCACAAAGAATGATCACAGTTTTTACATAATTTCTCACACTAAAATATACTTTATAGTTTTTTTACTTAATGCATAATGTGCACGTGATACAAGTTTTATTGCAATCACTTCCAGTTCCCTCCTGTGAGAGGTGTGCAAGTTAAAACATGTTCAGTTCCAGCTGCAGCAACATGGAGCAACGTGACGAACAATATGCTGCTCTGAATTTCTGCTTTCGTCTCGACAAATCTTCAGCTGAGGCCTATGGCGTGTTTGTTCTTCCCTGTAGCGCAGTTCGAAAATGGTTTAAAGAGGGGTGGCAATCAATTTTAAAATAAAATGTTCACAGGGCTCCAGTTTGTGCTCTAACAGAAGAAAACATTAACATCGATGCTGTCATTATGAGGAGGGTCGTCAAATAACATTATGAAAACTTTCAGAAATTTTGAAAATTTCACTGAACCACTCACACATTCATAACTGAAAAGTTGCGCATGAGACGTGTTTGTGCTTGGTGGGTTCGAAGAAAGCTAATTCCTGAACAAAAGGGTGCGTGCGGTTTGCATGCAGTTGAAAATGCGAAGTTTCTTTCAAAGGTAATCACTGCTAATGATACATTGCTACATCCTTTGGATCCTGTGAGCAAAGAGCCCCGTCAAAACAAAATAGTTGCTTCTGCTGCGAAAGTTATGGTCATCTCATTTTTTGATTATCAAGGAATGGTTTACCAGCTTCTCGTACCTGCACACACAATTATAACTGGGCATTGTCACAGAATTGTCCTACAAACTGTATATGGCGTTATCACAGGCAAAAGGCCATATTTCTTTGCAACAAGTTCGATGCCGCAAATATTGTTGCTGAATATCTCACAAAAACCAATGTCAAGTGTGTCCCTCACCCTCCCTATAGTCCAGATTTAGCCCCGTGTGACATTTTTCTTTTCCAGAAATTGTAGAAATACCTTTGTGGGAGTTATTTTCCATCATCAGAAGCAGTGATTGTTGATTTGACTTATTTACGGACGCTCTTAAACAACGCAAGTCATCAGCGTCCCATTCAATTCAAGCCTGAAACGGCCGATAAATTTTATTCAAAGGCCTCTTCTCTCGGGCTTGAGGTTCTTTTGCGTGCCGTTAATCAACAATAAGGGACCCACGGCTGTACTTCCCTTCCGAAGAACGTCATACTTAGGATTTATACGTCGAAATAAATCCACCGACTCTGGCCGGGATTGAATCCTCCATCTTGGGTCTATGAGGCAAGCATGGTTACCACTAGACCACTAGGACCGACAGAAAATATGAAGGCTATGAAAACGATTCTGAAGGATCTGGCATTTTTTTTTTTCAAGCATGACTTTGAAGACTGGCAGAAACGCTGGGACAAGTGCATTGCATCCAACGTGGACTACTTTGAGAAAGGTCATCAAAATTATGAGTTTTAGTAACATTCAACATTATCCTTAGGCCAGGTCACGGCAGCGTCCTTAGCCGAAGATAATGTGACTTCAATCGATATAGGCGAATAATCAGCTGTCAGGCCGTAGCGAGCCGCAGAAAACCACTGGGTTCACCGGTTTGTAGGATTTACCCAAGGTTAGGTTAAGGGTAGTGTGTGTATGAATTAATTGCTAATTCCAATAGACGAAAAATAGAAGAGGTGCGATAACATTCATACCTCCAAACTAACACTAAGTAGTCGAAAGTTCAGTATAAAAAGGCGTTCCGTTTTCTCCGCTGCTGTTTGTGAGAGGAGGCGTGACCTCGGCCAAAGATAAATGTACGGGTAAGTAAATTATAAGGATGAGTAAAAATATGTTGTTAGAAATAATTTGATCATTCTTTATTAAACATCCCTCTTGCGCATTGCCTATAGTGCCTCAGCAGTAAAGAAGGCGTTAAACACTATTAAACGTGAAAATATAACAGGAACTAGAGAAGAAAATCTGGCAGCGCGCATTACCCACAGCGTGAGATCACTGCACTCAGTTGCTTGGTGACAAAACACCCCACTTCCCTATTACACAAGAAGGAGGAGACGAACATTATTTAAAAATACTTGTGTTGATGAATGTACCCTTTTTCTGAGAAGTGTAGCCAAACTGGTCTGTTTACGTCAGGTCTGTCATTCATAGCAGCCTGTTTTTACACAGACCATGCAAATAAGGAGCCGGCAAGTAACGTGGGTTTGGCGCGTTTTATTTCCAGAACCACCTGCTTCAAGATCGTTCGTTTCGTGTTGCGAAATTAATTCCGCTTGGGCGTCGGACTTGGAGAGGCGTTGTAGTAGGTAGGAGGGAAATAATAATAATAATAATAATAATAATAATAATAATAATAATAATAATAATCTTGCCTTTTCCCAAATGTTCCACGATCATCAGTGCCCCAAGACCTTTTCATTATAAGACTAATACTGAGAATATCATGTTGGCAGTGCTGATATTAAACATCAATCGCTGTCAAACTTCGTTACGTAAACATCTTGATTGACAAACGGAAGTCAAACACATCAGGCAGTTGGCAACTGTTCAACCCACCATCAAAATGCTAGAACTGGTTTGAAAGCGGACAGCCTATAGCTGTTCTCTCTCTCTCTCTCTCTCTCTCTCTCTCTCTCTCTCTCTCTCTCTCTCTCTCTCTCTCTCGCTCGCTCTCTCTCTCTCGCTCTCTCGCTCTCTCACTTATCGGTCATGTAGTAAATACCGTGCGATCAGTTTTGTTTTCCACCGAAAGGTTTTACCTATAGGCGAACGCGCCGCTGATTAGCTGGTCAGTAGCGCAGCCTGGTCTCGGTGATTAGCAGGTGGGTAAAACAATAAAACAAACCAACCATACAACAATACGCAAACCAATTTAAGAGACTCTTACTTATCAAATCATCAAATAAGATGTTGAAACTGCCCCCCTTCATTCTCCACGTATTTTAGTATCACTTTAGGAAATTATTCATCACTTTGAGAAATCCTGACAATTTCCTGTCAAATATTATCTTTGAGTTCTTGTGATGTGCCTCGTCTTTTACACGGTATTTTTTTTTTTAATTTACCCCAGAAATAATAATAACAGACCGTCCTGGTGGTGTAGTGATAACCGTACTTGCATTCTAAACCCAAGATCGAGAGTTCAAAACCCGGCCATGATCGATGGATTTTTTTCGGGCGTAAAAATCCTAAATATTGCTTCCTTCGAAAGGGAAGTAAAGCCGTGGGTCCCGTGTCGTACATTTACGGCACGATAAAGAACCTCAAGCCTGAAAGAAGAGGCTCTGAGCAAAATTTATCGGCCGTTTCGCGTCTTGAATTGAATGGGACGTTGATGACCTGAGACGTTAAAGAACGTCCTAAATAAACCAAATCAACAAAGGGGCAACAAATTCCTGCTCATAGCTCTGTCTTGTGGAAACACATTGTGAATTGCTCTCATGGAATTATTCGCAGTGTGAGCAGTGGCAGAGTCCTGTTGAAATAATGCACGATCACGCATCCTGGAGGTTAATTCTCTGAAAGAAGAGTTAGCATGGAATTCACATAAGTAATAATCAACTGTAGGATACTAAAAAAAGTTAGTATTCTTTCACGATATGAATCATACATAAGGAGACGCTGTGCCGTTGTACACACATGAGGTTTAATACTGCATACTTTCACACCTCTGGGAACAGCTGTGCAACGACTGAGACAGTCAGCAAGGTCAACAAGGAGACTTGCTTTCCTCTCCACTTCGCGGCAATCAAGTGGGGGGCCCGCTAATAGGAAAAACCCGGCTCCAGCGGGGGAAAGCATCACTGATCTCACTGTACATAGCAAAGACTCATGATGAGATTGAGCATTGTCTTGGTAAAAATGATTTAATTGAAAAAACTTCTGTGCTTGGCACATCCTCGGCCAGCTAACATTATAATAGAACCTTTTGAAGATTCCTTAAAAATTGAATTGAACATTTTTGTCAAAATGGAGATATTTCTCAGCGAGTTTCCAATTATTTTCACCCCTTCGGAAAATTTTGTTTTGTAAATTGAACTAAATGCTACTTGACGGTTCAACAGTATCAGCTGCTAGAGGCTGTAAGAGGTATAGGTTGAGGGAAGAATAAATCCGTGCACTTAGTCACTGCGACTGTCTTGTATTCTCCAAATTGTGTACGGGAACATTCCTTGGAAATGCTAAAACATTTCTTCAACTTACTTTCACCAAACTTTGTCCTCGGTCACAAATCGATAAAAGTTCGACTACCAACTCAGTAAACTCACAATGTACAGAGAAGATATTTGCGTTATGGGCACGCAAAGCGCGGCTGCGTAATGGGATAGACTAGTTGTCAAGGCCGTGTAAGCATGTGTAGGTAGCAACTTGTAATTAGTTTGAGGGTCAGCGAATGGTTGTGCGTATGTCCGATACTTTCATTATGTGTTAGTTATGTGGTAATAATTAGTTCATCCCTAGTTATGCCGCAACAAATGTAATCCTGAAGAACTACTTTCATGTATCGTACATATGTGAAAACGATTCTTACAGAGAAGTGGTAAGACAATTCGCATGAAAATGTTCTGGCAAGTGTTCCAGGTAGAGGAACTGTTCACAAACTTGTTAAAAAGTTACGAAAGGCATAATCTCTCAATGTTCCGAACCGCCGTGTTCTTATTCGAGGAAAGTTAGTTAAAATACAGGAATTTCCTATGCAGGCTTTGGCATTGTATTGCCGCTAAGGGGCATCATTTTTATCATCCCACTTTTTTCTGCTCAACTGTGAAGTGGTGGGAAATCCAACGACTGGAGAGCTTCCTGAAAGAAGCTTTTCTTTAAGGATTGCTTGCACTGCTGCCGATTCCCAATATTCAAGTCTTCTTGAATCTGATAATATATACAGCGATGGTCTTCATCCTACATACGCTCTGCTTTCATCGTATTTTCATTGTAGCAATAGCAAGTTGTCTTGCCCAGTCTTCATCTTCAAGGGATTCCCTTCCTGTCCTAAAGTCTGCAAACCATCGATAAATAGTGGACGGCTTAGGTTAAAGATCCCCAAATGCAGGATTCTATCTTTCAAGACATTCTCTTTCCACTAAACCGACTTAAAAGTCCTAGTAAATCGTAGGGCGGAAATACTCTCGCTCGAAACCCATCCTAGCGTCTGGCGCAGCAAAACCCGTGTACATATACAAAAATGCTAGCATATTATTGGAAAGCGCTTCAAGATGTTCAGTGACCCTGGTACACATTTTTGTGCGGTGTGGTACCATATTTAACTAGCACCTGTTTTGGCTTACACCTTTTCAGCTACTGGTATTATGATACCATACTCAAATACGGAATTCCAAGTTAATTTTGTTCAAAGCAAGTTAGTTAAATATTTGGTAAAACGCAGGAAAGAATTTCTAAAATAAAATAAAACGTCATTATACTATATCCAACGAAGTTTTCTATAGCTTTAATCGATGAACATGTTTATTTCGCCATGCAAATTAATTTGGGAATTATATTTTGCATCGGAAAAAGCAGTAATGTCTTTTCCCAAAATTAGTTTATCATCATCGCGTTTACGCGTTGTAAAAGCGTTCCATTGTTACTTTTATCAATTTTTTTTAAATAATCGTAAATTATTATTTTCTTTTGGTATTTCTTTTTCAAGCATGTTTCATTTATTAAATATTTGTACAAAAGACGAGAATGTGTACTTTTTAATTATAAATTTTAAATTAACTATATAATGTTTATTATCATTCTCTGCTTGCGCTCATTGTGAAATCATCATTTCATAAAGATGTTCATTTAACTGCATTTAACTCACAAGAGGAGCGTCAAATGGGACAAGTTAACGTTGATGCTTACACTTTCAATGTCACTCATTTTGGAAGACAATGCTGATATTTTCACATTGTGTTGTAGACTGAATTAACATCTGAATGATAAATGCCCACGAGATATCTGACAAAGGCAGCTGAATGTTGTTGCACAGTGCTGCCAACCGCCCATCACGCCCTTTATCATTTGAAGAGTAAATCTGCTTTACGGAGCATCATCCCTTAAGGCAGATATCAATAAAATGGTCAAACGCTGGTTTTCGATTTCCGGTGGAGACTAGCTCTCGGAAAGTTTTCAGTCATTAATCAATTTAAGACTTTGGTATTCATCAGACCTTAAGGCATTTTTAATAAACCTTTTTTACATCGGTTTATTCATTACTTTATTTGGTAATATAAAATTGGGTGACAATATTTTGTAGAAATAATATGCAAACCTATGTAGTTTTTAACGAACAAATTTAAAAATATAAGATAGCATGAAAAGAAAGTTTCCATTTTGTTAAAGGTACATATTTTATTGTTTTTATTACAAATATCAACCACTCCCGCGCTTTTTCCTATGCGGCGGACACTCTTCTGTTGACGGTGCAACCAAAAATGTATGAATTAGTGAAATAAAACAACGGAGGTCACAACGAAAGTTTTGAGACACGTCAAATCGGAAGTTGGTATACTCATCCCGATTGTTGCATCTTTTCAACGTACTCTCCACCACACACTATACACTTTCTCATCCTCAAAAAACAATAATCAAATCACTCCTGCCACTCATTTTCTGGAAGGGTGAAAAGTTCGTTTTCATGTGCAGCCACAGCCTTTTCAGGGCTGGAAAATCGCTTTCTTCGCATGAGATTGTTTATCACTGGGAAGAGAAAATAATTGCAATGACCAGGTCAGGACTGTAGGAAGGATGAGTGGCGAGTCTGACCGCTGAAAATTCCTGGAACTGTGATGTTAGCCATGTGAACGGAGGTATTGTCATCGTGAAGCAGGAGTCCCTCAGTCCATCCTTGGACGGCGTTCTCGGAGTCCGTCGAAAACTTTCGGCAGGCAGATTGTGGAGTACCATTGAGCAGTCACCGTCTTTTGCTCCTCCAGAGGAACTGTGACCACCATTTTCGTTCCAACACTTCGGTCCCTCTTCACATTCATTGGTGGATCGTCATCTGGAAAGATCCAAACTGTCGTTTTCTTTTGTTGTGCGGGTTAAATTGGCAAGTCCATGTTTCATCATCCATGATGACATCAGAAACATGTCTTGAGTTTCCACTGTCGAAACTTGTCGGTCCTGGTGGTGTAGTGGTAACCATACTTGCCTTCTAAACCCAAGGTCGCGGGTTCGGAAGGGAAATAAAACCGTGGGTCCCTTGTCGTACATTCACGGCACGAAAAAGAACCTCAAGCCTGAAAAAAGAGGCCTCTGAGCAAAATTTGTCGGCCGTTTCACCCCCTGAATTGAATGGGACGCTGATGACCTGAGATGTTAAAGAGCGTCCTTAAATAAAACAAATAAAAAAAAAATCGTCAAAACTCTTCACCATTTCTTCACACCATTCGACGCAGTTGCGCTTTTGTGCCCTGCCAAATTGTGGGGCACCCAACAGACATTTGATATCGTTGGTGATCCAATCTGGAAGGCTGCCTCGATGTCCTTAAAGTTACGCGATTGTTTTCCGGTACAATTCTTTCCACCGCGTCAATGTTTTCCTCAGTCATTGCCGTTGTTGGACGCCCACTTTTCCTCTCATTTTGCAGTGAAGTTCGGTCCCTTTTAAATTCCACAAACCGGCCGGAAAACTGCTGCCTTAGATGGGGCAAAGCACCCAAAAGCCTGTTGCAAGCGCTCAAGGCTTTGGAACTCATTTAAACCGCTCTTGGATTTATAAAGGTCGCAGAGCGAGAATGCTCTCTCTCCAGCTCCATCGTAGCGACTGGCTATGTGTGCACAGGAGGGGTTGTTTACCCTCACTCTTGAATGTGGAAATGGGGAGGGTCGCTACCTGGTTCTACATTCACACACACCTGGGTATATCTTATATGAGTTTCAAATTCACCTACTATATTTGCTTGATAGTTATTTTCTGGAAGAACTCCGTGAAAAAAATAAAAGAAAACTTTTGGGTTTTAAATTCATTCTCAACTGTGTCAGAAAAGCCAGCTTCTCTGACAATGCAGCAATATGATTGCTTTGACGTCAGATTCTATGATAATAGAGAATGTTTCAAATAAGAAGTCCCTCTCTGAATTCTGATGTCAGTTAAAAGACGAATTTAAAGTTTAGTCAGATAAGCTAAAACCACCATTTTGCCCTTTGAAATTACTTGTTTATATGAATCAGGGATTCTCTGCTTATGCAGGTACTGGAACGAAACGCAGATCTCGTCTCGATGCGACTCCAGCTGTACCAAATTCAAGCAGATATAGCCAGTTGTGTAAATAATTGTGTAAATTAACTCGGTCTGATCTGTAGAATAGATATTTTACGGTCCCAAGTAAAATTTTTGGTTTTACAACATTAATGGCCATCAACTCCGTTGATTGCGGTCAAGTTACACAAAATGGCTGCCCGTTTCGATTTACTTGAAGATATTGAGGGCGACATAATATACCTGGATTACTTAAATCAGGAACAACGTCAAAACAGGACCATTGTGGAATTTGGAACAGGAAATTTGAAGAAAGATTCCTGCTATGAAAGGATACAGTGTTGTGGCTAGTAAATGAAATGACTGATAGGTTAAGAGTTCCCTACTGACCGCAATCACTCTGTTTTACCCATGAATAGAATTTTACACTGCATGATTCACTCTGTTTTAACAAATGCTTATTTATTTGGTATTTAGAACTCGTCTGGTGTCATGTTAGAATGCATGGCCAAGTCATTCCATGCCTCCTTCATTTCCTTTAAAATGAATCAGTCTTTTTATTTTCCAGTTTATTTGGAATAAAGAGATAGCTAGTTTCAACAGAATGTCTATCTCATGCTCAGAAATATTTGGACATCTTTATTTGTTTTCCATTTTCGTTTACCTACACATGGTAATCAAACAAAACAAAAACAAAGTGATATAGACAAGGAGATTGTAATTGCACTACAACAACTTTGGTTATAGAGTTAGATGCTTTCTTTTGAGTAATTATGCAGAATTGTGATCGTTCAGCAACCTAACTCCCGGTCAGCTGATGGCGGTTCGTTGAACGAGAATTAACTCTGATGCACTGTAACTACGAGCAATTTCACGCGGTCAAAATTCAATCTAGTGTTTGTAATCCTCGATCAGCACGAATTTGATTGAGAATGGTGCACATGGCAATAAAATGCTATGTACCAGTTCTATGAGAATATATTATGGATTTACACTTCCTGCTTTTTTGTTCGTTTTAAAACGTGTTGCCTTTTTTATGTAGTGCAATTAGAATTGACATTTTTGGGTATTGAAACCAATTATTAAAGCATGTTTCACATATCTAGAATTCTTAATTGTGAATATTTACATTCTGCCCTCATGTAAGTGCTGTGTTAAAAGTATTGCTCTGTTGTGAACTTTTTTCACTAAAAGTTTGAAAAATGCTGATCTAGAGACTACATTTGGAAAGAAAATTGCATCAGAAAGATAAAACTAACTGTGCGAAGGTCAAAGACGCTATGATAAACTGCCAGGGAGGAGCATTACTTATTGAACTTCCTCATATTTACTTTTGTTGCTTTATGGATGCATCTAACCTGTCTGTTGAACATTCTTAAAACCAAACGTGTTGTTTATCGAGGAGATTTGCACGTTCAGAACTCCACAGCTAGTTTCTCACACAAGTTAATGCGGAAGTGCAGGTGTTTTGGATGACGTCAACAGTCAGTTATACCTGAAATGCAAGCTTGCACTGTCAGTTAAAAGAACCCCGCATTTGTTTGCTTTCTCTATTATGATACAAAGTCTTCTACTAATGGATGTTAGTCATACGGGAAGTTTCCACAACTGGAAAACAGGTTTCTTATTTTATAGACTTTAAACGGTAGGTCAGCTTTTATTTATACCATTGATAATCTAACTGGACTTGTTTATTAGGTGGAGTAACCCGAGGAGAAAGTTTCTTTCGCAAAGACAAATACTTGCGATCGTTAAACTAGCGCATTTGTCCATCAAAAAGTATAGTAAAACACTATTATGCAATTTAATTGAAATAATATGTTAAAAATATAATACTAGCTCATAAAAAGTGCAGATACCAGCTGCGGTTCATGAGTTGGGGCCTGAAATAGAAGCTTCATTGTTGCGATGTTTGACACATGTTTCAGGAGTGTAAACACTGCATTTCCTTTCCAGCCATATCACCCATTTGCTTGGAGAAGTTCATTGAAGTGAGACATGTTGCATAATACAGCTTCATGTTGAAAATTGAATAGATCACATAGTGATGATAAAAACGTATTGGCGGTGTGTATAGGGTGGCTTCCGCTTCTTACGAAAGTCACTAGATAAGAATTGAGACACAGAACATTGGGAAAGCATTGTTGCTGGGTTGAGTCATTGGTGTTGCCATGGTAGCAGGCAGAACTCTGTGTGTTGTTCATTTTCCTGCTGTCTGGAAAGTTCTTGTATATGTAATGAAGATTCAGAGAGAGCATTTTCGTGCGATTATCTTGTGCTATTTCGTATGGGACGCAGCCACTTGAGCGTTTGAGGGGGGGGGGGGGGGGGGCTTTCGGGGACTACTGTGCTGCTGTGTTTCGCTGCTTTGGAGAATTAAAGAGAGAGAGGCAATCTCAAAGATGAAGAGACCAACAATAGTAGTGACTGAGAAAAACATCACCTCTGTGGAAGCAACGACCAGGGAAGATCCAAGACTAACCTACAAGGACATTGAGCTGACATTAGCGATTAATTCGCCGGGTGTTTCAACCAACCTTCATGAACATAAAACGAATTTGTTCAAGATGGGTGCCCCATATTTGTCTGAAGCAGAGAAGCTCCACAGGGAGGAATGGTGCCAAGAAATGCTGCTAAAATTGAACTATGGAAAGTCTCGCCATGTTTCAGATATTGTTGAGAGTGACGACACATGGATATCAACTTGATCCAGAAGCAAAACGCCAGTCCTCCATTTGGGTTTTCCGTGATGACCAACCATACGTCAAAGTCAAGAGGCCAAGGAATGAGAGAAAGAAAACGGTTACCTCTTTCTTCTTCACAGGTGGTCACGTAGCAACCATTATGTTGCAAAATCAGAGACGCGTTACTACAAAATTGTACAGAGAAGTTTGCCTCCTGAAAGTGTTTCAGAAAATCCAAGAATGGCGTCCAAAGATAGGACTAAGGGGCATTTTGTTGCACCTGACAATGCATCAGCTCACACCGCTAATGTAACAATAGAGTTTCTGTAAGGAACTGAGGCAAAACTAATGACTCATCCTTCTATAGTCCCGACCTGGCAACATGCAATTTTTTCCTGTTCTCTACTGTGAAGAACCGACTTTGAGGTTGCCGATTTTCTAGCCCCGAAGAAGCGTTGCAGCATAATCTGCAGTACCGGGAACTTCAAGTAGAAGATGGAATGCTGCATACGTGCAGGGGAATTCTTTGAGAAACTGGAATAAACAAAACGTTTCTATGAGTATTCATTATTTGTTGTCTCAACTTATCTAGGAACCCTAATATTTACTGTGGAGTGACTAAAAGTGTTACTTTTCTGGACAGACAGCTTAGGTACGCTGATGTATGCCTCGACACAAGAAAACATCTCCCTTGTCGAGCAGGAAGTCTTTTAAGTGCACCATCTTGTAATCTGTTCCACAAATGCTGTTGGATTTAAATCTGTGAATTTCCTGACCAACTTTCCATACTCTAATGCCGCTTTTCTTTATTTCATCAAGAGCGCGCTTAGCTGTACGCGACTTAGCCCCATCTTGCATCAGAATAACAAAGATTTGATTGGGGAATTTGGTTTTGTCCAGTAAAACTTTTGAATATGCTAGAAGAATTTGTGTGCAATATTATTTACTATTCACGGTTTTCTTCCATCAGCTACCATATTCCCATAAAGGGAGATACCCCTCAGCTACCATAATCTTGGTGTGGAACCGAGGGGCTTGAACAGGAGACATAGATGTTGGATCCGCCGTCCTTTCTGATATTCTGGCGATTCGGAGTGGGATGAAGTTTTAGATGTGACTCGTCTATGAATAGGATATGAGCCTTTAGAGGTCTGCCTTATGCGTATCTTCTGCGTATCCTTCCTTAACATTCTATATCAAAATTTAATGCAATCACAGACACTCTTTTGACTTAGTATAGGCTTCACTCTCTGTACATAAGCTCTTCCCCATTCCTTACCACTGACAGTGTGAAATGGTTTTGTTTGCAGAACAATGAAATTCTGAGAAACTCAGCCTTTAGGCTACAGTCCGATTTCCTACACCATTCTTGTCCTAAAGCATTCCCTTATTTTTCTTTTTGTTTGAGGCGACAATTTGCTTGCTCGGCCTGAACGTCCAGATATCATTGTCTAATACATCCATGTGAATTCTTCCATTTTAAAAATGTTACTGCCGACATTTGGAAGATTTTAGCAATCTCACGTACCGATATTCCAGTCTTAGCTAAAGCTTTTAATTGAGACTGTTTATGCTCGCGTTTTCTTGGCTCCATGGAATCCTGAGGGAATAAAAATGTCTATCAAAATCTTTAGTAATGAATTTGTTTCGAAAAAATACGCTTACTTTTCATTTGAATGAGAAAACATGAGGAAATTCGCTATTCGTAAGCACCTAACAAAAGTTTCTGTTACATGTCACATGTTAGGTTACACTTTCATGTCGTGGATAAATGTACTGAGAAACCCTACATTTAAAATTGTCATATTCTATATTAAAGTTAGATTATTGGTGAGCATATTCAATGTTACTTAGCAGTAAAAGGTCAAATCCAATATCATTTCTCTGATTTCGTAATTTGAACTGTTTTATTTTATTACAAGAAATGAGTGAGCGTGCTTTAAGGAGTCTCTGTCCTCAACAATGATGTGTTGAACTCCCGTCAGCTGATTATACAACAATAATATCTTTTCGTCCCTAAAGCCAAAGCATATCTTTTCAGAATGTAGGATTTAAAATATAAGAATACAAAAACACAAATGCATAAAACACGTTTGAAAGACCCTGTTTACCAGCATTTTGAGACAAAGTTTTGGACTATTTTTTATTTTTATGTATAGGACTATAGAAATATTAATTCAGAAATGTAAGAAATGCGTTGAAGAAGTGTTGCAATTGTACCTATATTTTTATTTTACCCAGCTATCTTACATGGTAAAATCCAAAACTTACAAAATAACACATTTACCCAAATCTAATGCGCCATCGAATGTAATGCGCACCCCACATTTGAAACTTAAAATCATAATTTGGGAGGGGGGCATGTTGTACCGCGTCTTACGATAACCCGTCCGCTTCATAAAACGATCAGAACACAGAATTTATAAGTGAACTATTGTTACATCTTGCAGCACATAGGACAAAATCCATCACTCGTGCTGTTGTCAGGACAGGTGACGTAGGTCAAAGAAGAAAAAGTTATTTCTTGTGGTATCGCTAGTCACAGGTTGCCCCGTTCTTCCTGCTTTCATGTACGAATTCCAAAACTTTTTCTTCAATGTCAGGATGTCTTCCTTTGCAAGGATCAGTGAATTTCTTCCTACCAGCTTTAGTTACAAATGTCAATTTCTGTGGTGAACGTGGCTCTCAGCACATTGAACTCTCTTCCTGTCTTTCTGTTACCATTTTTTTTTAGCATAAAGAATTACTTTACACTTGAAAGTAGCATCATAAGATGTTCTTCTCTGTTTGCCCTCCATTTCGTGACTACCTTCCATTCAAACGCTCTGATAGCTAAATAGTAAGAATGCAAATTGTTTTCTGTTTACATGGAGTGTAAATAAGAAAGCTTTGTGTAGGAAAATTTACGTGATAAATTAAGTACACCCGGAAAAGTTTAATGTTATCGCACCTGTTCTAAAAAGACAGCAATCGTATGCCTATCACTGTGAAGTGTGCAACAAAAATTTCAATTAAGCATCCAACTTCAAAGGCCATCAGCGAGTTTACCATAGTGAGGGTTCAGCTAGAAAGAAAACAATGAATGACCTGCAGCTTATGTAGACATGAAGTAACATGAACGTTTTTTTTTTTTAATGAGCATTTAGAATCAGTACATGAAATAAAAGTAAAATCGGGAGAACTGCTGTTCCCATTCTTTGACGATTTTAGGTACGATAACATTAAACTTTTCCGGGTGTGCTTTAGAAACATTCTTAGTATTCTATTGTAGTTCTACACATTCCAGGCATACGAACTGTTTTGAGGCACTCATTATTACATACGTTTACACAATACTTAACACTTATTCACACTCCATGCAAACACTCCTCGTCCGGGACTGAGGAATTAGGTTCTCTCCGCTGTCGCTCGGGACTGCAGCTTCAGCAGTATTTTCTGGCTGTAAGGGCATGTGAAACAGCCAACAATAAATGTAACGAAGTCGAGATTTGCAGCAATGCATTATAACGTAATAAGCAAATTTCAATGAGGTTACCGGCGAACGGACTTTCACTCGAATCTAATGTGCACCATGCTTTAGAATAATCCATTTGGATAAAAAAGATGCGCATCAGATTCGCGTAAATACTGCGAGAAAACAATTGTAGAGCATGCAACAATACCTTAACTGTGTACCGTCTTAACCAGAAAATCTCATTAACGAAGCATAGTTCAACGGTACTCAATGAAATAATTATTCTGCAATGGCTTCATTTTATGTCAAATGGGGTAGTTGTCATACAATCTTAGTGACCTTGAGAAGGTACACATCTAAAGAGCTGTATTTCAGCCCAGTGACCTAGTGTAGAGTGTGAATGCTTTGCACTTGTTCGCAGGATGTAGCTTGTCACCAACACTACTGTGTTACCCGTACTGTTTCATTGAGCCTAATTTAGCCAACAAGGAAGTGTAGGGTCATGCGACCTCGGGGCCCCGTTCTCACTATCGCGCCCGCCATCTCCACAGAGGAAAATAAAACCAGGGAGTGAATCGCCGACACAAGACACTTAGTCCGAAAGGTAGGGAACGAGGTGTGTAAACAAAGTCTACCTGCAACGTGTTACCGACAATAGGAGAAAGAATTTGTACCATGGTTCTCAGTTAGAAATCTGCCAGGTATGCGAGCGAGCAACATTTTCTTTCTGTTCCCCAAACAAAGGACCTAAAAGGCAGGCAATAAGATGTGATGATTACCATGAACACGTGGAAATACTCCAAATTCCTGGATTGTTTTCAATGCGTTACTAAATTGGTTGACTGTTGGGCGCAAGTGTATTGCTGTACAGAAAAATAAGCAATAAAAAGACGGGATGGAAAAATTAAAATGAAAGAAACTCTTTATAATTGCATCTTTTACAATTTAAATATCAATTAATTTATTCATTTTTATTAAGATTTTTTGAAAGTATTATTTCAGTGCTATTAATTAGCTGTATTTAATTGTTGAGATTTGAAGAATCTATCATAGATGTAAGGTTACTGTTGACAGCACTGGAAAGAGCAATTCATAATTAGTAACCTTAGCGGAGATAAGCGCACTGCATATATTGTTGCAGCTGCAGCAAAATGTTAATAATCGTCGTGTGTCTTATGCTGTAAGACAGAGGCGACTCGTGAGCAATTTCGTGCGATGATTTTTTTTTTTTAATTAAGTGCGGGCTGAGCAAACAACAGTGCACTGAAAAATCACAAAAGAAATTTTCTAAAACCTTGCTCCTTCACATATAAAAGTCTATAACTGGTTAACACCTTCAAACGAGGAGGAACAGCCTTGAAAACGAGCACACGGACGTTCAACAACAGTAGCGACAGATGTAAACATTGCTCATGTAGAAGCCAAAGTGAAGAACAATCCGCGAATGACTTACAGGGAGACAGAGGGGTCTGAACATTCCTACACCGCAGAATCAAGTCGTTGGGTGCCCCACAACTCACGGAAGTACCCAATGCAGCAAAAGTGCCAGGAAATTTTCATCGTTTCAACGGTGACAGCTCCCGGCCTGTCCACTATTCTTCACAGGTTACAAAATCTGTGTTTACTAATACAATCGGGAATCAAAGAGGGATTCGGCGATTTGGGTCTTGGAAATGACGGTCTCCTGTCAAAATATAAGCCGAGAGATGGATGCCAATTTCTTCTCAGCAAGTGGTCATATTGCAACATCCCCCCCCCCCCACAGTAACATTCACGGTTAACTCGTATATCGAAATTCGCCTCTCAACCATCCTCTTTAAATGAGATGATGAAACTGTAGAAACGAACACCACGTCCTGGTCCGACAGCTGCCCAGAGAATGTTGTGCTTCTGGATTTCAGCGGCTGGTGAAATGATAGGACAAGCGCCTCTATGCACAGGGAAATCATGATGAGAAATAATTTTTTTTAATCAATACTATTATTTAGTTAAGTTCTATATCCATTTCTACCTTACTTAATGACTTACGCAACATCGGGAACACGATTCGCAATTGTCAACAAATGAACGTTGTTATTAAACTCACCGCATTGCAGTTGTGAAGTTAATGTAGGTCATGCACAGTATGCACTTAGCTTGATTAGATACATCTGCCCCTTGCACGCCATGACCACTTGGTCAGAGGTTCTGGAGCATGATACCACGTGATAAATACGTCGTCTGAAGTGTAAAAATGACTAGACGCGTAAACAACTCGTGAGGTTATATTGCAGTGAGCTGTTGTAGAATACGAATAGTAAAAAATTTACACGCATGAACTGTTTTAATTTGTCGTTTAGTTAAATTCATAACACGTTTTAAAACCCTTTAAACATGCTATTTTCAAGCTGTTGTTAGTGAACAGTTGTGAAAAATGTCCATATAAAAGTTGAATGTAATCCGTGATTAATTCAGTGGATTTTAAATATTAAAACTTTTAAATTTTAACATAAGAGTTCCGTCACCCAGAGGGTGCTTAAACTAAACGAATTCCTCAACAAGTCGAATATGTGAAGGGCATTAGAGCGCTTTTTAATTCAATTTTCAGATATACCCTCAATCCTAATTTTCTTATTTCACTGATTTCCAGAAACTATTTTTCTTATTATATTTCAATGGTCGTTCTTCTTGATGCTTGAAAATGAAGAATGAAGAATATTCCCCATAAACGTTCATAAATTTGGTATGAATTTTCTTGGCCTATCTTTTTAAATCAGTAACTTGGTTATTCAAATTAACTCTTAAGCCACATACAGAAACATAAAACAATTATCTTTACATTTGCGTGGCTATCTCTGGTCACGACTGAGAACATTTCAGACCACCTTGCATTTTAAATAGATTTAAAATAATTAATTTTATATTTCTGAGTTGGTTTCTTAAGTTTCTACTTGAAATACAAACCTATTTTTTAAAAGAGCAGAAAAAGCATTTAGCCCACGTTTTTTCTAAAACGAAACAAATTTGAAAAATGCAAGAAACGCGCAGATAGGCGTTTATGTAAGCATTTTGAGGCAAAAAATAGTCCTTTTGTACATTTCAGATTTAGTATTTTACCAAGTTTTCACAATAAATAGCACTAAAGTGCACGTTTCGGCGCCAGCAACATTCATGCAGCCCAATGCACGAGGGGATTCACTCAGGCGATTGTAAACTTCTGTTAGTGCTACAGTTCCAGGAAATAAACCCAGAGACTTTGGGATTTCTTCTGAAAGAATTCTATCGAGACATTTCACTAGGGGGTAGTATTTTTTTCAACGCCACATCCTTTGTCTCTGGGTAGAGGAACTTGATTAATCCCACGTAGAGGGGTCTGAATTGATTTGAATTGCCTCTGTATTTGGAAAGCGTCCAGAATTCTGTGAAAAGGATCAGCTGGCGTGACAAGTCATTTATTCTAATGAAGATCGGCTCCACAAAGCATTCGTACATTGCAGTTACCTTGTGTCTCCATGGAAACGCCAACTATTCCACAGTCGTTTGTTACTCGTCCAGAAAACAGCGCGCGGAAGTGAAACAAATGACAAATGCACATTTTTTTGGTCAGATTCTAATTTTATGTCAGTTATGTGAAGAAATTATTATATTATTTTTAAGATTAGTGAACCACTTTATATTTTTATTAATTGTAAAACTGACAGATATAAGAGGAAATTCAACAATAATTTCATAAAATTATTTAAAATATTTTATAATATCGGCATAATTAATAAAACTGTACAACAACTTAAAGTAGAGTATTCAAATAGTGAGTTGACATTTGACAAGAGTGAATAAATAAATGATATATATATATATATATATATATATATATATATATATATATATATATATATATATCAACCATAGTCTTCAAATTTAAAACTCCATTACATTTTTATAGATGTAAATCAGTTCAAAGTTATCTAAATATCGTTTCCACTCAAGGTGGTTTTGTGCCTCGTTTACCAAGACAGTTATTTAGTTCTCGAGAATTAGCTGAATACAAGGCCATATCTCACGGACGCATCCACGTCTTGAGATGGATTAACCTGCTCTTCAACTTCTTCCGGACTCCCAAAGAAACTGATGGCCCCTCAGTTTTTCCTTGACAGTTTAAAATATTAAATTTCACAGAAGTCAGATTTTGGCTGTATGGTAAGTGTTCACCCCGATTCTTGCAGAAATGTGCATAGAGACATTGTCATGGTGAAGCAACAATCCTTGCAACTCAGAATTCGGTCTTCTTTCTGTTAGTGTTCTGAAGAAACTGGGAAGGCACACTATGGCGTACCATTTTACAGTGTCTGATTTTTGTTCCTGCAGTAAGCCACTTGCTGAGAAGAATTTGACAGGTATATACTTGAACATCGCTTAACCCGCGGGGGGGGGGGGGCGTCATGTGGAAAACCCCAGAATCTCGAACGGCTTCTTTGTCCCGGGTTATTTGTAAATCCAACGTTCAAAAGACTAACCATATTCTTGCACCATTCTACTGTTGCTGCCTTTGGTTCTTTTATGAAGTTATTGGGTACCCAATAATAACAAAGCTTCCTCACATAAGGTGACATCTGCGACGAATATATGTTTAGAGACTCCGCTATCTCCCTGTAAGTACTCTCTATTTGTTCTTCACTATGGCTTCTACAAGGGCGATGGATTCATCTTTTGCTGGGCGCCCCGTATGCTCCTTGTCTAAACTATTCAAATCAATTAGGTTTAGGACTTTTGTACTTGAAGACAGAGTCTGAAAATTCTCTTTATATTTTCAAGGCATTCTTATTGGCTCAGGCTGCACTTGCAAGGACTGTTCAATAAAAAATGATCACACATTTTGGACAACATATCTTCTCTTCCACAGAGCAGTTCCCGTTGGACGCAATGCGCCTGTCCCAGCGTTTCTGCAAGTCTTTAAAGGCATGCTGAAAACCATTTTCGACTGGTCCTTCTGAATCGCCTTCGCAATCTTGATGATGCAAAATGCCTCCTTTGAAGCTGTTTCTTTAACTTGGGGAAAGGGGAAAAGTTACAGAGGGCTAAATAGGAAGGGCAAGGGACATACTTCACATTAATTCAGCTTGCAATGTGAGCCCGGGCATGCCAACTTGTAGAACGAAAATGTGGCCTTTTGCAAGTTTGTTTGTAACATGCTTTGCAGAGTTGTTGTAACAACATCTCTGTAGTATTGAGCAGCTGTGTGTGCAAGTGCAACATGCTGGTAAACCATTCATTGAATATCGAAACATGAGATTATCATAAATGTAAGAGCAACCACTTTTGCTTTTTGTGATGTAGCCAAGTTTCAAAGAAACTTCACATCTTTCTGTAACTTCATCTTCAACTGTACGTGAATATTCTTTGTTCGGGAATCTGCACAAACACGTCCCATATGCAATTTTTCAGTCACCAGGGTATGTGTGACAATGACATTTTCCAGTTTGTGCTCATAACACAAGAAAACATTAAAGTTGCTGATACCATTAAGAATGCTATAAAACATTGTGAAAAGTTGCATATGAGATGTGTTTGTGCACGGTGGGTTCCAAGATTGCTGATTCCCGAACAAAGGGACCTTCGTACAGATGACGGTACAGGATGATGGGGAGTTTCTTTTAAAAGTAATTATTGATGATGAAACTTGGCCTCATCATTTCGATCCCGAGAACCAACAGAAATGCTCTGAGTGGATGTCCCCATAATTGATTTTTATCTAAGGGGCATAAAGGAGAAAGTATACATGACAAATCGACATACATTAGATGAACTGAAAAATAATATTCGTGAAGAGTTTTCTTCCATTGCTCAAAGGGTAATGGTTAATGTCATAAGCTGCTGTCAGAACTGTATGGAAAATGAAGGGAGGCAGTTCTTCTTGCTTGATAATGATGAGTAAATATATCTTTTAAGTGTTAGTAATAACTTACGTGACAATCATAGCTCTCTTTTGTTAACTGATAATGAAGCACTAATATTAATAATAAAAAAAGAGCGTAGGCTGTTAGTCTTTAAACAATATTTATTTTAACAGTCAAAGTTAAAGGTTTTCTAACCTGTTCGGTAGCGGTAGACATGATTTTCCCACGTCGTGCAGCCATGCAACAAAAGAACAGAGACACGTGATTTATGGGTGAGACAGACCAAAGGAATTCTCCAGCAGCTGGCGCCCCGAGTTTCTTCTCGCTGTCAATTTCTCTTTCTATCGCTCTGCTAATTCGTTTCGCGATGCTAACTGACAAGCCAATAAAGGAAGGCCATCCTCCTCACAACTTTATCCACTTCCTGCATTAGTGACACCGTCTACTGCATCAACTCGCAGACACGATTGTTGCTTTTACCTGTATACTGATCAAGCTCTCTATTTCTGAAGAGAGATGGGTCAGATGATGATGATGATGATTTCAAACTTGCCACAGCAAATTCCAGTATTCCCCTTCACCCTGTGTACACTAGATAATCTTTAGGTTCTGTATTGAGTATTCAATAATCTTAATGCAATGTATTAATTATGTTAATATGGCTCAATGCAGCAGGTGTTCTTTTCCCCAAAGAGTAAAGAATCGGCTCTTGACGTATGGAGATTGTTTTAAGAAAGATTATCTGATTGCCAACTTTCAAGTTGAAGTTCGATTCACAGATTGGGAAATAACTTTCTTAAAACGGAAGTATTATTGATTGTAAATGTACACAGCCACGTACACTACTCAGAGAAGAAACTTTAGATAACATTGAACATGCTCTGGAATGTTCCCCTAAAACTTCAGTTGGAATCTTTCTCAGCAAACGGGAAATGCCCGTTCCTCTGATCGAACGGGTACAAAGCTACCGAATTTAAAACCCTATAAAGTATACTGCATTGCAAGAACTTAAACCGGGTGACCCTGCATTCCACCGTTTGCGTTCTCCATCGACAACGAAGATGCTAAACAAATTTGGTTTCACGGCTTCTTCAGACTGGAACCTGCAATCAGATCCAAACGTCGAGGTTTTCTCACAACTGATGTACTCTTACAGCATGATAATGAAGACCTCGCAGAGTTCATGCAATTTTAGTGTACATTAAATCTTGTTTATTCACCGAATCTGGCACCTTTCGATTATCATGTCTTTGGATCAATCTAAGAGTTCACGGATGGGAAGAAGTTCCGCACTGACGACGAAGTGAAAGACCCGGTGCATGTGGGTGGTTACGCTATCAGTCAAGACTTTTTTCTCGTGGATTTCAGGCATTAGTGACACGCTGGAACACCTGCATTGAGAGTGTTGAAAAACGAAAATGTGTTTTCAATTCCAATATATATTATGAATAAAAAAATATAAAGGTTACTTTTTAACTGAGCCTCGTAGTAGATCCTAAATTGTACAAATGTAGTTTAGAATGGTGGATATATTTTGCAACAATTTGATTACTGAACCAAAGTATGCGTTTACGTGCGATGTTTATTTTAAATCCGGATTTTCAATAGGGAACATATCAATATTCTCCGCAAACCGGAACGGGTGGTTTTCTAACCATAAAAATTAGTACAATATATTTATTTTGTGCTATACATTCTCGTTCAATACTATTAATGCGATGCTTTTCCTGTGTAGGAGGTCGAGGGGGTAACAGAACTGCTTACTTACTTGTTGATCTTGTTGAGTGTTACAGTCGCAATTGCAGCTGTTCCTGGGTATGTGTTGTGTTGGTCGTTTCTTAATTCGACAGTATGAAGTATTAAAATTATTTTTGAACATACAGTTGACTATATTATGCCAATACCCCGACAGGAAGCGTGGTCACGAATTTTTTCAACAGGACTCTGCCCTGCTCATACTACGAATATTCCATGAGAGCAAATCACACTATGTTTCCACAAGACAGAATTAATAGTAAGGATTTTTCAGGAAATTGTCCAAATTTCTCAAAATAAACTACAGCGAGTGATGAATAATTTCCTAAAGAGATGCCAAAATGTGTGGAGGATGAAGGCGGGCAGTTTCAACAGCTCGTTTGGTAAGTAATGAGTCTCTTAAATTGGTTTGTGTATTGTATGGTTGGTTTGTTTTATTGCCGCTAATCACCGAGACCTGGCTGGCCGGCTAACCGGACGAGAGGCACGATCTTCCATAGGCAAATTACTCCGGAAGAAAACAAAAGTGATCGCACGGTACAACAATATAATCATAGGCCATCATATTGCAGTTCTTGGTATTATTTATAATACTTTATCACAAGAGGCCTAAGATTGCTGATAAATTCAGGAACATAGTCATTTTGTATGGAAAGCTCTGAACCTCGAGTGAGATTTATAAAGACTCTTTCATGGTTAAAATAATTTAAATATAGTTCCCGTAAACTTGGCTTATAATATTGTAATAATTATATATTTGTATTGCAAATAAAACTTTTCAAGCCATCTAGCAACACACAAATGTTGATTGTTAGCAATGCCAATAGAGAAGTTCCAAATGCGGGTTTGAGATTATTTCATGAATAGAATAGGAATAACAGTAATATATATTCGAAATTAGCGCACAGGTTATTAATACTTACTTATGAATATCTACCTATTTAGAAACCGTGAGACTGAAATAAACGAAAGTCGACTATTACAATGGCTATCGTTCGATTTAGTAATAAAAACAGATAACATTTTACCATTCTGAACAACGTGTTTATTAAGATTTGTGGCTATTTACGCAGGCATTTACAAAATTGTTTGACTGTTTGGCTGAATACCCTAAAACAATTGCTTGAGTGAATACACATTAAGTTAGTTAAGTGTACAATTTTCATGTTTTGGGATTACAGTAGATTACAGGGGATTTAGAGTTGGCCACACTGACCAGCAAACAAATGCACTTTGCGCAGTAAAGGGATTTGGTAAAACTTTTCGATAATTTCATTGCGATATCGGGTTGTGATTGGTCAAAATTCAAAATTTTGTTTCATTTTATTGGCTGATTTTACGATAATATAAAATAAGTGAAATAAGTCATAAAACCTTGACAACTAGCACTAAAATATTATTTTATTTGACTTTAATTTTTAATTAAATTTATAGAGCCTTTGCACCCTTCATTGCTCCGTTTCTTATTTAATATTGAAAACACCCCCAATGCACAGGAGTCTGTAACGATTAAAAAGTAAAACGTTAATATGCTCTCGTTGCACCGCCACGGGTGACTGAGGTCGTTAAAGCGCGGACTCGCGAGCGGGAGATCTGGGATTCGAATCCCGCCAGGACCGTCTTCCCTAACTGGGTTTTTTTCCAGGTTTTCCTCAGCCCTCATAAATGGTAAATGCCGTGAGGTACCGTAAATTTAGGCTTGGAACGTTTCCTTCCTTAAAAATCCTTTCCCAATATATAATTTCATCTCAAGTATCACCAGTGTATACCGCCTGTGGTGCCCCAGAAGTAAAAACGGGCGTTAAACACCATTAAAAACAAAAATAAGCTATTGGGGATATCTATAGGAAACTGAAAACTGAAAAAAGCTACCATTTTTCTTCTAATGAATAGCATTTTTGTCTATTTCAGTGACTTTGAACTGCTACGAAATCCTCAACAATCAACGGGTGTATCAAACAGGCATATAACACCGTAACACGAGAAGTTTCACACATTGGCTGGTCATAGCATTTGCGCTTACGGTTTTACCCACATCGAGATATCCCACCCCCCCCTTCAACTTCAGTACTTCATTTCAAGAACGTTTCACGAATTGTGCATGATTCTGAAATGTAGGACCAATCAAGAAATGAATTATGAGACTTATAATGTCCTGTATGATTTCTAACGGGACACAATTTGTCCTCCTCAAATACTATACATCCGATCTCTGGTGTACCTACAAAGCAAATCTGTGATAAAAATTGGTCACAAAGGAAGATAGAGTAAGCAAGAGCGAGGATATAAGTCTCCATTTGAACTGTATTAACAAGGAAGAAGCAGTTCAGTAAAAACGCCTAAGTTTATCAAGCAGAGAAAATTCTGTTTTATTAACACCATCCTGATATGGAACAAACTCAAGACATCCTATTATTCTTTAAGGGTCATAAAACCGTAAAGCCTTATCCAACTGAGTGCTATCCAACCTTTATTAGATCATTTTGTTGGCTTGTGCTCAAATAACCTGAAGGGAATTCGGCACGATCCCAAATATTACGTGGATGATGATGCCAGTTTCCTCCTTCACTCCTTCCCCCTTCCTTACGGTCATCTCTAAGGAGACGGGACGCGTCTGGCGTCACCCCCTCCCCAATTTTGTAGCCCGTCTGGCCCGAAGTATAAAAAACTACCCGGAAATACAAGGCGGGGGCAACGGAAGTTTGCACTGTGCTCAGATAAGAAAGGCATCCAAGCTTGACGACAAGTTCACGGACATTCCCACAGCGATCGGCTAAAAGATACAAAGTTTGATCCTAATGAAGAATTGTCTCAGATTACACCGGTCAGCAAGTTCCCTTCAGCGTGGTCGAAAGTCAGCAAAGTGCACTAATACTTGCGTGCAGATAGCTGCAGTATCCTCTTTGACGTTCGAAGTAAATTCGGTCAGTCCAGGGCGACCGAGGTCGTTAAGCGGGGGGCCTGGGGTTCGATTCCCACCAGGACCATCCTTCCTGACTTTAATTTTTTCCAGGCTTTCCTCAGTGCTCATAAATGGCAAATGCCAGGAAGGTACCCTAAAATTACTACGCCGGGACGCTTCCTTCCTTTAAAAAAATCCTTTCCCAATTTATCATTAATTAATCAAATGTATCACCCGTGTTGATAGCCTGTGATGCCTCAGTAGTTAAAATGGGCGTTAAACACTATAATAATAATAATAATAATAATAATAATAATAATAATAATAATAATAATAAAGGACAGGGTCGACGTTGCAAATACAGCAGGTACAGCCAGACTGCAACAATATGTTATCCAGTATGTGCAGTAATTATTCATTTCATTGTTTTCCGTTTTTAATTTAATATTATAACTATTTCTGAGTGCTGACATATGAATTTATTGGTAACAGCGCGCAGCATTGAAATGATTCGTGTCGTGCACTTGTATTCTGTGATACAGTCCAATTCCGTCAAACCTGAGTGCAGTGCGACCTAGCTGTTGCCATGGCAACGTTAGACGCCACTATAGTAGCATAAAGGAGAATCCGACAGTGGGCAGCATCTAGCGCGGGGAGAAATGCCCCGCTTCCATAGCAAATCTGACGAGCATTGCTAGCTTGTTAAATAGAACTGATTTATACTTTGTTTTGCTACAACAGTTCTAAATTCTTACCTTTACTGGTATAATGATTTGACTAGTTGTTTTATTGTCCCTAGCTACAAAAGGTTTTTTTAATTGTTAATGGATTACTTTAATTGCTGTTGCATGTAGTTCTACTGCTTCTAGCTTCGGTTTTCTCTGGCGCCATTCCAGCACATTATTGAATTTACATAAAATGACGTACAGAGAGTGAAACTTGTGTAAGTTCGTGAACATAGTTTTTTTAAAAGTTCTATTTCTTATTATACACCTGCTGTAGTACCTCTAATGTGGTGTATTTCATGCTAAAATACAGTAGTTTTTACTTTATCAGCCTCCTGTTGTGTAATAAGTAGCCTAAAACAGCGAGTGTATGTATATAGGTTTAATATTTGGGAACAAATCACCTTATTCATACCCCCCTCCCCCCCAGAAGGCACGAGTGTTGCACGGGGGTTTATAGGAGTGAAAGTGCTGCAGAGCCGTATCAAGTTTATGTTCATATAAGGAGATATTTTAAAGATGCGCGAAACGACTGTTCTTGGTTGGAGTTTCCGCGCAATAATAACACTGATTAACTGTAGATAAGCGCTAAATGAACGCGGGCGTGTTATCCACGATCCCGTGAAATTAACTGGTGCTTCCGGAGCTTGTGGGCGTTTTATAAATGTTTCCAACTCTCCATGCATTCGCGACATCAATGGCATCCAAGCGCCTTGGAGCTTGCTTATCATTGCTATATAACGAAAATAATTGGTGATTTATTCCGGCGATTCTCTTTCTGCAATCAAGACCGACTCCACTACCCTACACGGCCGTACTACAATAGCAAAAACGAAACTTTTACGCAGTATTATGTTTACAAGATGTGAGACAATATTTATAAGCTGCCATCCCCATATTTAATTAGAGTAATTATATTTAAATCCATTTTGTGTAACTTCCTTATTATAGTCATGAGTGTTATGTCATTTTATTTCAAGTACAAGTGTTCAATTATTGCGTGTAAAATGTTATTTTCTTGGCAGGGTGCGGAAAGCTATCAAAATCTGACCTGGGAATTTCTGTGGCCTGTTGTAAAGATGACCCAAGCAAAACGATGTTTTCTGCAGACATTTCTGAAGGACAATCCTTGAGTAAGATGTTTATTTGTATACTGTTAGAGAATTGTAAAGCAGGGTAGGGATAATAAAACATATGGCAACTACAGGGATGAAAAGACAGGCCGTTAACCTCTTCAAGGGAAGAAGCTAGCAGCTTGAGTTGATATCCACATGTAAAAAGTCACGTAGGCCATGTTTATTTAATCTTGTTATTTTGCAGCCAACAGTCAGTTTTGCAAGAGTATTCAGCGGGGCAATATAAGTGGAAGGGCTTTCTCAGTTTAGTTCAGTTTGTGGATAGCTGTAGTCAGTTTTGGAAGAGTATTCTCAGTGAGACATTATCAGTGTGGAAGACAGGCACGTCATTTCAATTCCGTTCAGTTGCGTCCCAGGATTAATTGATTTCAAGATCAGTCTTTGTCAAATTAAGAAACGTCAGAGTGATCGTCATAGTGCGAGAGTGGCACATATTCTAACAGCAGTACATATATTTAATTAATATATGTTAATACCGCTGCAGATGACATTATTTATCAAATATCACGAGCGGGTTTGAGATTACCGATCAATTCTCGAAAGTAGAGAATTTATCTCAAAAACTCAACCCGCGAGTGATATTTATTAGGACTTTTTAGCGAATAAAATAATACTTTAAATATGATTCCTCTAAACTTGGCTACAAAATTGTAATAATTCTTTATTTGTACTCAACTTTTCAAGCAACAGAAGAATATTGATTGTCAGTAATGCCAATAGAGAAAAGCAGATACGCGTTTAGGACTATGTCATAAATAGAATAAGAATAAAAGTAATATTTATTTGAAATTCGCGCACAGAATATTAACACTTGTTATACTTATGAATATCTATTCTATTAAGAAACCGTGAGACTGCATTTGACATAAGTCGATTATTACAATCGCTACCGTTCGATTTTCTAATACTAACTGAGAAAAACAAAACAAAAAAGATAACACAGTGTCTTTATTTTTCTTTGTATTCTGTGGTTTGGAATTCCTAATCATAAGATCAATTTGCACATTTGACGCATCACCAAAGCGTTTTGAAGAACTCTCCATTTTGCATTATGCATTTGTTCATGCTTTTGTTGCTATCAATATCTCTCCACCGCCTCTAGCAAAAGTGATCAGTGATGCGTGGTTCAGGAATTATATAGTGGAGGTATAGAGTTGGCTACACTGACCACAGGCCAAATGCACATCGCTGATAAAATGGATTCGATATTTTTTCCATACTTTCACTCCGTAATCCGGCTGACATTGGTCAGAATAGGTCAAAATACAAAATTTTGCTTCGTTTCATTGGTCAATTTTAAGATGACGTCACATGAGTGAAATAGTCGTTTGAAAATATTTAGTGGTTTTTAAGAATTTGAAATTGTTTACAAACAATGTAAACGAAATATAATTATGTGTAATATTAATTGGACTTACATAAAATCATCCATTTTCAAAAAATGGTTAATCAATTACTGCACTGCAATAATAATAATAATATAATAATAATTATTATATTATTATTATTATTATTATAACACAAGCAGCATGCACAAATAAGAATGATTTAATCACATCTTTTTTCGTAGTGTAACACATAAAAATTATTTAAAGGGAATACACTGCAGGGCAAAATTAAAGGATCATTTAAACACATATGCGTTTTTATACGGATATGACATTTGGCTTTTGTAAAGTCATACAAAAATAAAATAGCCACTTATATCTAATTACAATGCTCTCTACAAGTAGAACAAACAATTTTAACCAAACTACTGTAAAGAAAGTGTAATGTAAATTACAATTTACCTTATATATATGTGTAAGAAAAATTTATGACCCATATTAAAAGCTCTTCTGAAATGTAATTTGTTTTGCATTAGAAACCTTCAATTGTTCTAATGCAAAATGTCGTTTACCAGCTTTCTCTATGTCTAAACCACCTTTCCTTGACATCGCTTATTAGTGAAGTCACTCTTTCAACGAGCGAGATATCATTATTATAATAATATTAGCAAAAAAAAAAAAAAAAAAAAAAGCTCATCAAATTATCCAATTTGCTCCATCTGTTACATTTCAACTCCTTTCTTCCACTGCATTTCAAGGTCGAACAAAATTCTCCACAGGCAAATACAAACCTTTAAAAATTCTCTACATTCAAATTAACGGCCACCTTAAACCTAATGAACAAAGACGAGAGAGCATCCTATTTAACATATCTATTTTAATGAAAAGGACATTCTTTGGCAATAGTCCACTCGCCACTCGGGTGTCAATCTCTCCTCGTGGGACAATGTTGGGAAATGGAGATGCCAGAGGGGTTTAAGAACCCTTTTCACATTTTCTACGTGTCTTTGCTTTCGGAATATTTTTCTAATACAGTTTCACCCCCCATGAGCTACGTTTATGTGAAAATGCATAGCAAGCAAAATCCCTTTCAAAATTTTCACAAACCTTTGGAAAGTTCCTCGTTCTCCCATGCAGATGAATAATTTTGTAAATATTTTCCTTTCTTTCTTATATCCATAGTATTACTTGCCTGTTTTGTATTGTAAAATTAGCAACTTAAAAAGCATTAACTCTTGATAATATGAAAAACACTGATATTATGAAATTGACACTTAAAAATAAATTAATTACTCCTACTGGACATCACACGTGAACTGTTTCAACTACTAAACTGTCAACTGACTGACGCTGAACTTAGTGACTTGAAATCAACAATAGTCTATGCTTCCTAAGTTTCCTAATCGTAAATGGGGCTTGCGGAGAGAGGAACGTGTTCTATGAATGCAACACAGGTCTCAAGTATTATTGCGTCAGCAGTCATCTTAGATGTTCAATATTAATATTCTTATCTCACGTGCTTTATTTCAGAAAACTGACACTTCTGGTATGAGAAGGGAATGTGCTGACGCTGGAAGTGTGCATTGATTCCGTACATTCATTTTTTAGGTCGCTAGAATAAGCAAATTGTATAGTTAAAAATGAATAAGTTTGTATTTTTAGAGGAGGATCATAAAAAAGTAAGTAGAATTTCTTAAAAGTTTGAAGTAGAAGAGTAGACATAGTTGAAATTAATATAAAAGAGTAGACATGGCAATACTGCGTAGACCCAAGTAGCTGGTTCAAACTCGGCCAATGTCTATGGATTTTTTCGGAAGTAAAGCTGTGAGTCCAGTGTTGTAAATTTACGGCACGTAAAACAACCTCAAACTTAAAATAAGAGGTCTCTGAGCATAATTTAGCGGACGTTCCACTTCTTGAATTGAATGGGACACTGATGACTTGTGATGTTAAAGAGCGTCCGAAAATGAATAAAATCACCTTAGCGAAATGTAGATCACATTAAGGCAAAAGTGCTTGTTTTCTGATTTTGAAATGTACCACTATTTTAATTTTTACGAAAGCACCTTGTTTATTAACTCTTTTCATAAATTGGAAGCCAAAGAATACTGCCCGGGTTCGCGGCCCATGGGTTAGGAATCTACTATTCTAATCTGGCGCTAGATATCTTCATAAGGTTCCACTTACTCCCGCAATCGAGCATGGAGACAATGGGAGAACGGATCTGGCTCAGTTCCATCTCTAGGGAGACAGAAACAAAAGCGTAACGCCAAGAAAGCGATCGGGAGTAAAGATGTGATTTGGGAGGGGTAAAGGAGGGTGGTTGGTTGTCGCCGCCACGCTTACAGAAATAGCAGCTGTCTACATCCCTCAAAACCTGACTGCTTACAAGAGTTTATTAGTGAATTGTGAACAAATAGAAAACAATGCAATATCTGCTTGACGTTGTAGCCATGTTCTTTCATATGTTTCAGAAGTGTGAACACGTGCCTTTTCCTTTTTGGCCACGCCGTTCGTATGTTTGGAGGTTCACTTAAGCCAGTTTATTATAATGTTTAAAATATTAAGCAAAGAAAGACTGTTGCCTAAAAAGTTTCATGGAACATTGTTTATCACGTCGGATATCGTTCCTTCCAGTTCATCCGAATTCTGTGGTATTCCCTTGTACACCTCTTCCTTAGCCCACCCCTAAAGAGAGAGGGAAAAAAAATCAGAGCGTAAAATCAGGGCTGCAGGCAGGCCATTCATGTGCACCACGTCTGCCAATCCAACGACGTGGAAATGATCATGCAGCCAATCGCGGACAGCAGTTGCAAAATGTGAGAGTGCTTCATTCTGCATAAAATGAAACTGTGGGTTGTTCCACTCTGGTCACACACGATCTTGTAGCATTTCCAAGTGTCTTTCGGCATACATTGTGTTTCGCTGCAAGAAAGGATTAACAAATGTGAATCACACCATTCTGTCACCTTCGGACGCCCCTGCGCTGTTTCAGCACAACGGGTTTACGGGTGTCCCATTATGACAGTTGTGCCTGTTTACAAAGCTACCAATGTGAAACACTGACTCAGCAGACCACAGAATGTTCTCATCATTCCAACCCAAGAAATTTGTGCAAACTCCATTCGCCTACCACAGTCATCAGGAAACAATTGCTTCACATAATGCGGCTTCCATGGTCTAAAAGAGAGATCTTTCTTAAGAATGGTCGAAACTGCATAAAGTGAACGTCCAGTCCACTTTCACGTGGTCCTTGAACACAGTAATTTCTTAGGGCTCATTCAGCACTCTCTGGTGTCCTGGAAGTTGGTGTTGTTAGTAGCATCCTATGGCAACTTTTAATTGTTTTTACATCCAGTGTTGCATGGTTCCACATTCAACCTTTGTACTCATATCACAGATCCCCAGATTTCATATCGAGCCGCCCTTCAACACTCAGGACAGGTGTCATTTCAACTGAAACAAATGAAAAAGAAAACTTTAGTATATACAGAGTATAATGGCGCCAGTTTTAACAAAATCGAGTATTAAATACAGAAATTATAACCATTTAAAAATAGGACGTTCTTTATCAGACACTCTGTAGAATAAAGTTAAAAAAAAATATTAAATATTAAAAATTCATATAAAGTATGAATAAGTCCACAATGAATATACTATGACTGGTGGCGGAAGTCGTTAAGCCTCGGACTCGTGAGGTCTGGGGTTCAAATCCCGCCAGGACCGTCCTCCTTGACTGAGGTTTTTTCCAGGTTTTTTTCCTCAGTCCTCATAAATGATAAATGCCGGGGGGGGGGTACCCTAAACTTAGGCCTGAAACGTTTCCTTCCTTAAAAATAATCATTTCCCAATTTATCATTTCATCTCATGTATCATCAGTGTCCACCGCCTCTGGTGCCTCAGTAGTAAAAACGGGCGTTAGACACCACTTAAAAAAGTATACACAGCTGAATTCAATCAATTTGTTTCCCACAACCATCTCCTCGTTTATAAAGCGTTTCAGACCTGAGGGTGTCTCACTTTCATCAGAAGTTGACCTCGATCTCCTCTTCTTCATTGCCCGTCAGCAGAGCCCCAGCATGACCTCCCTCTGTTCTATCGCGAAAAGAGAGTAAACATGAATATAAGTACAAACATTATATTTTATAATAATTGCAATATAAAATGCAAATTTATGCAGAACGTTTTGACATTGTTTTAAAATGTCAGCAGTTATTCCTTCACATTCTGCACATAAATAACCAAACAAAAAACGAGAAAATGTGCCCCGAGAGTTATGCAAATAAAACACTGTAGTTGGTGCATGCATATTCAATAAGGACGAAACGTCAATAGCAGCCTACGGCTACAGACTTTGTGACGGGACTGTACCGAGTTATGATGACACTTCAATTCCAGCTGATGTTCCTTGTTAATATAAAACTGCGACATCACCGTTGTTGCCTTGCAGTGCCATAATTAACCGGCAGACAAAAATTAAGCTGCATAATTAACGTTTCCTAGCAAAGAGTGTAACATTATGGCGCGAAACCTGCATCAGCTCCGAATTGCTGTAATGAAATTCCGGGTTTGTCCCCTGAGAGCGGCGGGAGGGGAATTAGCTTACTGGGGTCTGCAACAAATTTCCCCTTTCGTCCCACAGTAGCACCCTGTCCGTCACAGAACATTCTCCTGTTTCAAGTGACATCTTTTTGGCATGTGAGCATGAAACGGCACTGTGTTTGAAAGAATGCGCTGGTCGTAACCTTCAGATTTACTACAGCGTTCCCAAAAGTTTGCACACCCTCTCCTCAATGTATGAAGAGAGTAAGAAGTGAGAAGGGCGTTCTGAAAGTACTGGGCCTGACCAAGAAAATACAACATTCAAGAGAAATTGTTTTTTCCCCACACATTTATCTTGTAAATCAGTACATTTAGTCAAACAACTTTACCAATAAAATAAAATGACATTTGTGTCTGCCTCACTTCAACCTCGTCACCTCGTCCAACCAGCCATTTCTTCAGGTTTGGCAACAAAAAGTCATCGTTAGCAGTCAAATTCGGCGATTACAACAGACGCAAATCGTACGCTTAAATTCATCAGTTCGCTTTTTAACAGTCGAAAACGAAGGAAAAGAATTATTTTATGTGGAATCTAACTATTTTGTATTTCTATTCGTGGTTAAATCTTTCAAAACGAAGTACTTTTTTACAGTTCATAATTCATTTTGTAGAAAATGTTAAAACTACTTTATTTGCACGATCGTTACAAACAAGCGACTGCAATTTGCCTCTGCTTTCCACTCCATGCGCGCATTGTTGGAAGACAATTTGGATTTTTAACTCGTACGACAGACATATAAGAGTAGGTCCATAAGTTTCCGGACTAACCTTTTTCTAGGTATGATAAAGACAATTACTATATTTCACATTTCAGTATAGTTACCCTTTATTGCAATACACATCTCACAATTTTAAATTAACATTTCAATCCCCCCCACCAAATATCAGAAATATTGTCTGCAAAATGGGCATAAAGAGCATCCATCTCACTTCATCACACTTAAATTTCCTTCCTCGAAGGTCCTTTTTCAGTTTTAAGAACATTCATAGTCACTGGGAGTAGATCTAGGCTGTAGGGTGGATGGTTGATCTCCTTGAAGTCACTTTCTTCACAGCTCCCTTTACAACAAGAGCTGTGAGTACAGGTGCGTTGTCGTGAACAAGGCACACAACACCATTCTGCTTTCCTTGCCTTTTCTCTTTGATGGTAGCACGTAGTCTGTGCAGCAGGCCAGCATAGTGCTTTCCAATTACTGTGGTGTTTCTCTCCTTGAAATAAATGAACAGCATTCCTTTAAAGTCCCAAAAGATTGTGGCCATAATCTTCTTGGTTGACTGAGTGACCTTGGCCTTTAGAGGCGGTGCTTCGCCAGGTTTACCCCACTCCATTGACTCTCTTTTGGACAAGGGATCATAATAGAGGACCACAGTTTCATCTCCTGTAACAATGGTTTGCTTGTTCTCTCTCGTTGCCACGGCACAGCTCCAAAATGCCTGAGAACAGATGACTCTTTGCTGCATTTGGACTGAGGAAAGAAGTCTAGGCACCCATCTTGCATTAACCTTATTCATGTTTAAATGTTCATGAATAATTCGAAGGACTGTTGTTATAGAAAGGATCTACCTTGCTGGTGTTTCTGTAACTTTGAGCCGTCTGTCTTCCATAATTTCTCCTTCCACAAGAGCGATGTTTTCGGGAGTGAGCACCTCCAAGGGCCGACCTGCACGTTCTTCGTCTTCAATGCTTTCTCGACCGACTCGAAAAAAGTTGGCCCATTCTTTTACGTAGAATATGAGGGGGATGCTTCCCCATATACACCGTCCAATCGCTGTTTAATTAATTTGGAGCAAGTCCTTCTTTTGTAAAGAACTTTATAACAGCTGGATACTCCATTTTGAACATGTCACAATCTTCTACACATAGTCTTCTTTATGCAACTATATCTGAACAATTGAACACAGCGGAGTGGAAGTTACAGTTGCTATTATTTACTTAACAGATAAGGTATGAACCAGATCAGGATTTTGTGAAGGCGATAGTCCTTATCTGCGAGGCCGGAAACTTATGGACCTACTCTCGTATCTGAGGTAATGTTTTTACAATGATTATTATGCTTTGGTGCAAGGGTTAAAGCGAGGAGGTGATGTACCTCTTCCTAAAGATACGTTGTGTCACTCATGATCATTACGGAGAAGCCTGCAAATGAATGTATTTATTTTTAAAATAATGATTTTCGATTTCTTAGTTAGGTAATTTTTATCATATCTTTCCTCTCTGTTAACTAACTTGACGTTGTAAGCTAATCTTCCGGCAGCAGTAGTAACATTTTACATAGGCGGTGTTGGTGTTAGAATTAGGTGGGCCGGATGTTGCAAACGGGGGCAAGGCGCTGGACCCTAGCCAAAGAAGCCCACGTGAGGTTACATCATATAAAGTCAGTAATCTCACACGCTTATTTGAGTTGCAATATGCTCTCGAAGTTTGGCCAGCTTAGCGAGTACCTCAAGGTCTTCGTTTGTGTTAAAAACAAACATTTCAGATCCTTTACATTGTAACAGAAATAACTCAAAAGAGCGGCTCGCCGCACTCTCACATGATGTTTGCAGTGTCGTCGGCAAGGGGAAAACTTTTTTCTTTAGTCTATTGTTATGGTTCATATAGACACGCCTAAGGGCCCGAGTTTGGTTCTCTGTTAGGACAAAGTTTTTCATTTGCGAAAGCTCAACTGACACCAGTAAATTGTTAAATTGATTGTTAAGTAACGCAACATTTTTTTTAAAAAACTTTAATATTCATGCACAATCAGTGGCGGCTCGCGCCAAAGGCACAAGGGTACGTTCCCTCCCTTTAATTTTGAACCATTAATACCTTTAAATAATTGTGCATAAGTTGTCAAATAAAAAAAAAACATTATAGAGAGTTTCATAGACGCAAATCCTGAATTGTAGGATACAAGATAGGGCGTGGTATAAACTTCTTCTTCTTCTAATGCAGACAACTTGGTGTGTGTATGTGTGAAGAGAACGGGCTAGAGCACATTCGCCTTGTGTCCAGGCTTAGCAGGGCAGAATGCTTTGGTTTAAAAGCAGCTGGTGTGAAGCTGGTGGGCAAGAGGATGTAGCAGTGAAGCTTCACAAAGGTCATCTGTGGACTTTCCACGCACATGCGCACAGGACTTGTCCTCCCTATCGTATCACCTGCAAGAGGAGTTTTCCTAAGCGATTTGCCGTGAGGTTAACGTTATTACTTCCCACCAGCTGTTCGCTCTTTCGCGCCACTGGCTTATGAGCTACAAGAAACTCTTCCATATAAAGGAAACTCAGCTAACGTATCGTTAAATAACGTGAATTTTTAAAAAGAACCAGCATTGTCATAAATAAGAGTAAACTTGAATGATTAGATGGAGGAGACATGAGAAATTAAATATGCAATTTTGGCTCTTCTGCCTTTCACCGATTTGTTGAACATCGTAATGCAAAAAAATGCATCCTATGTGTTTATATTTATTGCTGTCATAATTGTTGTTTCTGAACAAGAGCACGTAACTAAACTATTAACAAAGATCTGAAATGAACCAGAACTTAAGTGAAGGTAAATTATTTATTTTAGTTAAAGGGTAGTGAATATTTTATGTCAAATAAAGATTCCATACCGGTGCATAAAATTGTTTTTTGAACTATTTTGTAGAGAAGTGAAAGTGTTGTGCTTTTGTGTGTGTGTGTGCGTGCAGAACAGAGTGCTATATTCGTGTTTGTGGATTCTATGCAAAGTTATTTTTATAAGTTGTGCCTTACCAACTAAAATGTACCAGAGCTGCCACTGTAAACAATGAAGCCGCATCTTTAGCTACTTTTCAAAAAAGAAACCAAGTCTCTCAACACATTTCTCCCATCATGGCACTAGTTTCATTAACCCTGTTCATAGAATTTCGTCTTCTGGGAGTGTAGTCAGCTAACTGCGCAGAGTCGATCCCACTTCATCGGAATCGAAGCATTGGCCAGCGTCCAAACCATTACTAACCTGAAGGTCCTGTGTTCTGTTCCCAGCTAGACCAAGCTATAAAGATGTTCTTTCTTTTTTCTTTTCTTTCATTCATTGTTTCTTTTTTCTTTTCTTTCATTCATTCTTTGATGCATTCTTTCTTTTCTTTCTTTCTTTCTTTCTTTCTTTCTTTTTTTTTTCTTTTTTTTTTTAATCAGCGCCAAGGGCTCGCAGCTAAATTGCGGCATCAATAAACCATTTTTCCCGTGCAAATAGTTCCTCAAACCTTTGGGCGTCCACAGAGAGTCAACCTTTCCATATCCCGTTTTCCCTTCGAGCTCTACAGCCATTTAAAGAGTTCTGTGTGTCTTTTAAATCACACAGTTTCCCAATATGCTACTTTATAAAACAGTGTCGCAATCTAAACTTCATTTTCGCACTTTCAAAGTGTCCCACGCGCTACAGTTTTTGTTTAAATTCTATTAAAATTTACCAAAATGTGCAGCAATATAAATTTAACACTCTATAAAACAAAAAACCAGCTAATACGAGTAATACTTTCAAAAATGAAATATTTTCTATGAAAAAATGCGTAATTTTAAAGATTAAATTTTCTGATAGGTTTAAAAAAATTATCCCAGCTCATTAATATAATTTATTTAAAAAATATTTCTCAACAATTTGTGTATGGGGTTCAAAGCTTCAATTGCAAAAATGCCAATAAATTTTCTCAACTGATGAGCCGCGTGGGACATTTTGATTATGCGCCGTATTTACGTAATAAGATTTATGAAATAATTTATAGCTCGCAAAGCATTTATCCAATTTGAATGAAATTTGGTAGTCAAATTAACTTAACAACAATGAAATGAGAGTAAACATTTCAGAAAAACCAAAAAATGTAGAATTTTGAAAATTCACTCCCTTTATCCCTTACGAACCTTCCCCTGATGCGTTGGTCCTGGTGGTCTTGTGGTAGCCATACTTGCCTTCTAAACCCAAGATCGAGGGTTCAGTCCCAGTCATGATCGATGATTTTTTTTTTGGGCGTGAACATCCGAAGTATGGGCTTCCTTCGTAAGCGAAGTAAAGCCGCGGGCCCCATGTCATGGTTTTACGTCACGATAAAGAACCTTGGGCCTGAAAGAAGAGACCTCTGAGCAAATTTACCGGCCATTTCACGCTCTGAATTGAATGGGACGTTGATGACCTGAGATGTTAAAGAGCGTCCGTAAATAAAACAAATCAACAGATTTCCTGGTTCATCATAAACATATCATCTTCAGTATCGACTCCCACAGGTAGCCAGATCTTTAAGGTGCGGACTCGTAAACGGAAGTTTGGGGTTCGATTCCCGTCAGATTAATCTTCCTTAACTGAGATTTTTTCCAGGCTTTCCTCATAAATGGCGAATGCAGGGGTGGTACCGTAAACTTTGACCTATAGCGCTTTAAAATCCTTTCCCAGTTTATCATTTCATCTCATTTATCATCAGGATTCACCGCCTGTGATATCTCAATAGTTAAAACGGACGTTAAACACTATTCCCTTCCCTATCATCTCCTAACCGCCACGTGTGGCCAAGGTCGTTAAGGTGCGGATTCGTGAGCGCCCGGTTTGGGGTTCGATTCCCACCGGACCGTTCTCTCTTACTGAGGTAATTTCCAGGTTTTCCTCAGTTCTCATAACTGGCAAATGCCAGAGAGGTAACCTAATCTTAGGCCTGGAACGCTTCCTTCCATAAAAAAAATACTCCTTTCTTAACTTATCATTTGATCTCATTTATCATCAGTGTTCACCGCCTGTGATGTCTCAGTAGTAAAAACGGACGTTAAACACTAGTTAAAAAAAAAAAATCATCTCCACTGGGGCAACCCTTAGGCGTCCCGGCCTCAGAAATCTATACCGCCATGTTAGGAAGGGAATGCCCACTAGTTCATGAGAACAAGGGGTGGCATTGGGGCAAAAATAAATAAATAAATAAAATGGCTCATTGAAATTAACGAACAAGCAATAGTGTAAATAATTTTCGAGGGATGTCTAAATGTATGTGAGATTTCGGAAGCAGCCAGAATTCCATAACTCCTGTTTCTGGTTTATCATTTGAGGGCATAGCGGCCGCCTTGTGTTCACAACACTACAGTGCTCTGACCTATATCCCACAACTCTAAAATAACCTCAAGTGCTGCTCTCTGTGACTCATTACTGCAGTGTTGGCAAACCTGCCAGCACAAGTATCCAAAAGTTCTTTGGCTTCAAGCCTGCGATATATACCGAATGGAAATACTTTTGAGTTGCAATTAGTTACAGTAGAACAAGCTGTGAAATCTTGACGCCGCTCTGATACAACCTTAGACATGACCTACTCTGAATAACTGATACACTGTGCAGAGCAAGAAAGCCGATAAAACTGGGGCGGATGTTTAACAGCACGTCACGAACTGTTGATAGAATAACCTGCTGTTTTGTTTGTAAAAACGGAAATAAAACAGGTGGTTTTGTTCTAATCTCTTTACTCGTAATGAGGTATTCCATTAAACCATTAAGGCTGGCCTTTCGAATAAATTAGATAATCAGAAATATTTGCATATTACAGAAGTTATATAAGTAAAATAAATAAATTTGGTATTTTTTCCATTAAGTTCCACGTTTTTGCACGATTTTTTTTTAAAAGTTTACTTTAATCCACTGCTGTTAAGTTAATTCCATTCAACCTGGGTAAATACTTTGCGAGCTATTAATTATTTCATAAATTTTATTACGTAAATATGCCGTATAATCAAAATGCCCCACATACCGTCACGGGTGGCCGAGGTCGTTAAGGTGCGGACTCGTGAGCGCGAGGTCTGGGTTTCGAATCCGCCAGGATCGTCCTCTCTGATTGAGGTTTATTCCAGGTTTTCCTCAGTCCTCATAAATGGCAAATGCCTGGGAGGTACCCTAAACTTAGGCCTGGAACGCTTCCTTCCTTAAAAATAAATCCTTTCCCAACATATAATATTTCATTTCATGTATCATCAGTGTTCACCGCCTGTGGTGCCTCAGTGGTAAAAACGGGCGTTAAACACTAATTAAAAAAATCTAGAGAATAAAGAGCAATGTAAACAAAATTGCGTGGCATGTGGGTATGCGTCACAGGCTCCTTCCTTCTATCGTGGGCAGAAGATCTTCCACCCAATCAACAGGATCTTATACATCCATACGTGCCCCAAAGAGAATTAACTCATATTATTGAGGTGTGAGGTCAGGTGATCTGGCAGGCACGCAGTCGGGCCGTATTTGCCTATCCATCGATCTCCAAAAGTCGCAGAAAGGTGCTGGCGTGCCACGTGACTGCGGTGCGGGGGTGCACCATCGTGCTGAAACCACATTTATTGTCATACATTGAGAGACGCTCTTCATCAGTCCCGTTAATATAACCGAACCTGACGCCTTCGTAGTCAAATACAAAAGCAATTAAAGTAATACGTTAACAATGCAAAAAGTTGTATTTTTTGTAACCACAGACTATAAAACAAATGGCTAAATCACTATACCAGTAAATTTAAGATTTAAACTGGTTGTAGCTAAACGAAGTTTCACAAATTATATTTAGCAAGCTGGCAATGCTCGCCGGCTCACGCATCCTTCTGAATTGCTATGGAAGCGAGGTAGCCAATGAACGACACATAACATCTCCCCCCGTAAATGCTACCCACTGTTTGATTCTTCTTTTAGCTTTATTTGCTATCTCGGTCCTGGTGGTGTAGTGGTAATCATACTTGCTCCCTAAACCCAAGATCGCGGGTTCAATCCCGGCCAGGTTCCATGGATTTTTTCGGGCGTAAAAATCCTAAGTATGGCTTCTTTCTGAAGGGAAGTAAAGCCGTGAGTCCCGTGTCGTAGATTTACGGCACGATAAAGATATCTGAAGCCTGAAAGAAGAGACCTCTGGGCAAAATTTACCGGCTATTTCACTCCCTGAATTGAATTGGACGCTGATGACCTGAGATGCTAAAGAGCGTCCGTAAATAAACCAAATCAACCAACAAATTAGAGCATAAAACAGGCATCTACCGTTGCCATGGCAACCGCTATGAAACAGGTTGCAAGTGCAGCCAAATTCGTTCTGACGGGTTTAGGCTGTACCAGAGTATATCTAACAAAGCTGCGCACTGTTAATAATTCGTTTGTAAGCACTTAAAAATAATTTTAATTTGAGTTAAAGGCTAAAAACTTAATGTTAAATTAATTATTACATATATGCTGGATAAAAAAATTGTGCAGCCGGGATGTACCTGCTGCGCCTGAAAAGCCGGCCGGCCCTTGTAAGTGGAAAGATATCTACTGTATTTAACTCGCTGGTTGTATATTGTATAACATACACTGAAATCACTTACTTTAAACAGCTGCAAACAAAATTCCGCCTGTGCGATCAACTGGAAACTCCGTAACTACTTGTATGTAGATATCGCTTTACAGCCCCCCAAAAATATATGACCGACTGCGGTATGCCGCCAACTTTTCACATGATACTCGTTTAAAGTTATTTGTGGTACAATATATGATGATGATTCTATACAAACTGTTTATATTTTTGATTCCAGAAATGATGGAACGTGTTGACTCAGGCAGTAACGCTCTTATTCGAAGGTTCTAGGTGAAAGCCCTGCAACCGGTTAACTGAGATTATTCGTAGATACCACTCTGTGATTTCGGAAATTATTGACTTTAATATGATAAAGCAGCAACTATCTGTCCCTTAACAATCACCACGCACTATCAAGCTCTCGTAAAACATTTTAACACGAGATACAGATGTACGCTATTCTTTACTACGGCAAAGGTTCTCAGCCTGACGAAGAAAACACAAAATTTGAAAAAGGTGTTAATTTTTTTCTTTCCTCAACATAGTCACCTTGCAAATAGTTCAACGACTTTCCACCTTTTTAATGCACTCAGTAAAAGGAGGTTTGTCTATCTGTGAAAAATAAGCGTCTGTCTCAGCTTGAACCTCGTCATTTAATGAGAACATTTCTCCACCCAGCCATTTCTTCAGGTTTGGGAACAAAAAGTATTTGCCGTAAACTAAATACGGTGAATACGGCGGATGTGGAAGCACTTGGAAGCGAAGGTCATGCAGTTTTACAGCAACAATCCCAGACGTGTGTGAAGGCGCGTTATCGTGATGAAAGAGAACTTTCATTTTCGCAAGGTGTGGACGTTTAGTCTGAATAACATCCTTCAGTAGTAAAGCGTAATACTCCCCGGTGATCGTTCTACCCTTTAGAGGTAGTCTAATGCACCTCATTGTGAGAATCCCAGAAAACCGTAGCCGTGACTTTTCCTGGGAACCGTTTTTACTTTCTTTGGTGCACTTTCACCTGTTGCTACCAACTGTTTGGATTGCTCCTTCTTCTCTGCTTGCAGCGATGTATGCAAGTTTCTGTTACTGTTATGAAACGTTGCATTTACGTTTAAACAAGTCTAAGCACTTTTGTGAGATGTTCATTCTAATGCGGGTTGCTCTGTTGTCAACAAATGCGAAACCCATCGCGCGGAAAGCGACTTACCGTTTTGCGGTTATCTTGTGTTTGGGCCGTTAAAATGCATAGGGAGGTAAAGATCGACAGCGAAGATGTGAAAGCATCTACGCAACTGTCTGGAAATTATTTTTTTCCATAATGGAATTAAGAAGATTTCTGTTATCTGAGGGGGTGCCTAAAGGTCGGAAATTTAGGTAGAAAAATGAGATGTTTCCCATTTTTAGTGAATTTCGAAGAAATATAGCTATTTTGAATATACCCATGAAAAGATTTTTGAAAATTTTCTCCAAATTTCCTTCCGTCCTACTTACTAGGGACAAAAATGACGATGAAAAAAAAAAACTGTATGTGTGTTAGTGCTCTAGCCGCCACAATTTTTGTATTTTCTGAACGAAACTGGCATATAATGATCAAATAACACATGAAGTTTGTTAACCAGCAAAATTGAACCATTGGATTGGGGGTTAACCTAAAGCAAAAATTTAAAGATTGCTATAGTGGCTGCGATTTTTTTTCAACGAAACTCCATATATGCCATTGAAATAAAATAAGAAAAATACTTCCCGAAAATCAGCGAAATCGAACTATAAAAGTTGGAGTTTATTGAAAAATCGCTCTAGCGGCATCAATATTTGTTGATTCGCAATGAAACTTGGTGTATACGATTTAAATGAAATAAGACAAGTAGTTTCTGAAAATCACAGAAATCCGACCATTAGCAGTTATACATTGGGGGTCAACGTGAAAATTTAAAAATTGCTATAGCTGCTGCAATTTTTGTTTTTTCTCAACGAAACCCCTTATTGCCATTGAAATAAAACAAGAAAAATACTTTCCGAAAAATCAGCGAAATCGGAATATTAAAAGTTTGAGTTTACCTGAAACCCAAAATTGAAAATTTGCTCTAACACCAATATCTGTTTATTCGCAACGCAACTTTGTATATGCCATTTAAATAAAACAAGAAAATTAATTTCTAAAAATCAGGAAAATAAGGCCATTAGTGTGGGAATATACCTGAAAACATAAACTTAAACAGTGGGGGATTAATGAGAAAATATAAAGATCACTCTTTTGACCGCAATTTATATATATATATTTTTTTTTTCAACGAAACTCGACATATAATTATCAATTAAACTGGGTTTACCTGAAACCCAAAATTGAAAAATCGCTCAAGGAGCACCAATATCTGTTTATTCGCAACGAAACTTGGTATATGCCATTTAAATGAAATAAGAAAAATAACTTCTGAAAATCAGGGAAATAAGACAATTAGGAGTGGGAGCACACGTGAAAACCTAATCTTAAACAGTAGGGGTTAACGAGAAAATTAAAAAATGCTCTAGCGTCCGCAATTTATATATATATATATATATATTTTCAGAGTGCCATTAAAATAAAATAAGAAAAAACGTTTTCTGAAAATCTGTGAAATCAAATTGTTAAAGAGGAGCAATTCACCTGAAACCCAAAATTTAAAAACCGCTCTAGTGATACCAATATTTGTTGTTTCGCAACGAAACTTGGCTTTACACCATTTAAATAAAGTAAGAAATATAGTTCCTGAAAATAAGAGAAATGGGGCCATTAGGAATGGGGATATACCTGAAAATCGACATTTAAAAACCACTCTGTAATACCCTTAACAGATTGGACATGCCGAGAATCTTGGAGCTCTTGCGTGAAGGTTTTGGTTTTAATAAATTACAAAAAATAATAAAAAAAATAAAATAAAAAATAAATAAATAATGAAAATAAAATAAAAATATCCGAAATATGTTTGATTCACTGTCGTACTAATTCTTTGTCAATATTGTGGGCCAGACCAAGACCCAGTTGGCAACATGGCAGTAATTTTATTAGGAAGATATCGCGGGTGATGAATCATGTGCGCTGGTGGGGATGGAGACTTTTCATGAATGGAACCAACTGTTGCTGTGGGTGCCCGAGCTTTTCGCCGCCAGTTCCAAGAACGAGGTCACATGGCTCTTCTCTGTCGAGACTCGAGAGTTGGCCAGCCTGTACGTGACAGCATCCTCACTAGCGCTCTTGTGAATAATAAAGAGACTGGACACGATAATAACTAAACGAAATGTCTCTTTTTCGTCTCTTCCTTTGAAAACTTTTTGTTATTTATTCTTCTTCATACTCTTCTTTCAAAATATAAAATGAAGAGGATGAAGGAAGTACTAAGTCAAAATCACCATGAATCGCCTGCAGAAGTTAATCTTAAGTCTGTTTCGAATACGTTACAAAATAGATGCCTCACATTAACACAATGGCAGGACTCTATGGCAATGCGGTTAACTTTGCAGACAAAGAACAAATATATTCCTCACCTACACGATATTTGAACCCGTGACCTTTCGGTTGTTATCTAGTCATTTGTCATACCCTCTGAATGAAGAACTGCTAAGCAGGTAGTGCCAAAATAAAACTTTATTATTATTATTATTATTATTATTATTGCAGTTGTGTTTTACAGTTATCTGTTAAGGGTCATCGAGAAATCGCTCCGCAGTCATTGTGTAGCCGAGGTTTCACTAGGGAAGCGAATTCTGGTGGGAGCAATGACCGCGCGCAGCATAACCACCAAAGCAAGCACACACTCCAAAATCCAACTCTTAGCGATGTAGGCAGATTACCGATTTCGAAGAAACAAAGGAATGTCAGGAATGTGGCAGTACCAACTTTCTCCTGTACAGTAAACATTACCCGAGTGCGTGCGGAGGAACTTGCCGATGGCCCGATATAACATTACTTTACACTGTTTTACTTTCCGGGAAACTAATGGGCGTTTCTGAATGCATTTTTCCTCATGTTTTCGAAAATTTAATTTGTTTTTTCGACCGCCTCCTACAATTATTTTTAGCGTTGTTGACGCTGGCCGGGAGGCTGGGGTTTGATTCCCAGTACCTGCTAAGGAATTTTTCTAAATTATAAAATAGTTAAAAGGTACACATGCATCAATGCCATTTGCTGTGTCCAGCTAACACCACAGACTGCTATATTTAATAAACAGCGTAAAAGAAATAAAATTATGCTTCTCTTTGATGGAAGTATATAGTCTGTGCAATAGCCCACCATAGTATTCCCCATTTGCTGTGGTGTTCCTCTCATTTAAGTCAATGAAGAGTATTCCTTCACAATCCCAAAAGATTGTGACCAAGATCTTCTTGGTTTACTAGTGACGTTGGCCTATGCTTCGTCAGGTTTACGCCACTCTATTGATTTTCTTTTGGGCAAGGGATCATAGTTTCATCTCCTGTAACAATGATTTGCAGAACTTCTCTTTGGTTGCCACGGCAGAGCTCCAAAAATGCCTGACAACAGATGACTCGTTGGTGCTTTTGGACTGAGGAAAGAAGTCTGGACACCCATCTTGCACTAACCTTATTTATGTTTAAATGTTCATTCCAAGGATTGTTGTTTTAGATAGGTCCACCCTTGCTGGTATTTCTGTAACTATGAGTCGCCGGTCTTCCATAATTTCTCCTTTCACAAGGGCGATGTTTTAAGGAGTGAGCACCTCCAAGGGCCGACCTGCACACTCTTCGTCTTCAATGCTTTCTCAACCCATTCGAAAAAGTTTGGCCCCCAAATGAGGGGGTTGCTTCTCATATACCCGTCCAATTGCAGTTAAATTTCATTTGGAGTAAGTCCTTCTTTTATGAAGAACTTAATAACAGCTCGACATTCCATTATGAACATGTCACAATCTTCTACATATAAGCTTCTTTATGCAACTATATCTGAACAACTGAACACAGCGGAGCGGAAGTTACAGTTGCAATTGTTTACTTAAGAGATAAGGGTTTGTGAGGCTTTAATCCTCATCACATCGTCATAGTATCGTGCTATTGTTCTTACACAATACGGAACAGACCTAAAGTTTAATCTCTGCGACGATTAAAGTTCTTTGGAAGCAGTAAGGCAGAAGAAACAAAGGAAGGCAATGATAGAAAATTCTGCTCTTCTGTTCCCTCCCCTCACCTGTTGACATGAACAGCACTCTTTGGCAATGCTCTTTGTGTAGCTACAGGTGTGTTGAACGAAGCAGGATGTGACATATTATTTGCTGCTAATTTTGTGACGTTATTAGTCTGCTGTAGTTTGTATTGGATATATGTGTAAATGTTGTTAATTGTGTCTTCCTAGTGTAATTGAATTCTGTATATAGCTATCACATTATCAGCCCCTAGCACCTGTCGCGACGTGTTCGTTCGAATGCAAGGGTAATTTAAAATATCAAACATAGCAGTGTACATAAGAGAGGAGAGTATCGAAATTCGATCCAGGGAAATCATTTATCTGTAATTTTCCCAAACTTATTTTAAACCGATTAGAATTACTTTTCAATAATTTTCCTTTCTTTAAATTATTTGCAAGTGATTTTAAAACCAGTTTTCCTAATGTTCATGGTTAGTAATATTACGAAGGGCTCCAGAATTTGTCATGAGAGTATCTGAAAATCGAATTGTATATTTAGCAAATAAATGGTAAAAATAGAACATGTGCTGAATGTGCTTATAGTATTGAATATAACTTTAATAATAATAATAATAATAATAATAATAATAATAATAATAATAATAGCAAATAGAAGAGCTGAAAATATGTCCATTTGACTCAAAATAGAGCTCATCAATCTGAAAATTGCATTTTTGGAGCTAACTTGCTGTGGTTCTCCACCAGGAAATTACTCAATGAAAGTCAAGCATATTTTAATTAAACTAAAATAAACATTAATTTGCAATAAACTATATTTTAGTAAAGAAACCTGTAATATTAAAATTGAATGTGGTTTTTGGACATATATTTATATTTAGAGCATATTTTAATGCTGGTTTGCTGGATATTTCGAGGTCATCCCCTGGAAAACTAATACCTGCTTATAGCGTGTGAAAATGTAGAATGTCAGGTTTTCTTTAGAAATTTTCATGATTTTTCGCTAGCTCTGAACTCCATAAACTGTACACAGTGACTGCAAATTTAAACTTGCACATATGCATCTTTTGAGAATTTTTGTAGACGTTATTGCCGAAAAACGGATAGGCTGGTTGCACAACTTTTTAATTCCCCTCGTAGCCCCAGGGTCAGTTAACTTTTACTACGTAATAATCCTTCCTTCGGAGGGAGGTAAAGCCTTTGGTCTCATATCATAGATTTACGGCACGAAAAGAGCTTCATTCCTGAAAGAAGAAGCTCTGAGCAAAATTTATATGGCGTTTCACGCCCGAAATTGAATGCGACGCTAATGACCTGAGCGTCCGTAAATAAACATAATAATAGTTACTGCCCAGGACAAAAAATGTTAATCGAACATTTTGACCTGACTGGGGTTCGAACGCAGAAACTACGGATTTGTAGTCACATGTGCTACTACTAGACCAGGGAGCGGCCACTTTTGATATGTTAATGAAGTTCAGCTGGAATTTGTTTTAAACAAGTAATAATTTTTAAAATTTAACCAAATAATCCTATGTTGGTCCCGCTTTGGCATTCTCCTGTGTTGTCACTTTGTCTCGCAGTTTCACGTTGTCTTTTTCTAATGAAGGAGGCAACCACAGAGAGTATTTTTGCTCTAGTAGGCTGGTAACTGTTGAAGTTTAGTGGCAGACGTTACATCCCACCCTCTTGAGACTTGTTTGTGCGACCTTCAAGAGCGGCCATAATTAATACCAAATCCTGGGCGCGACAACCCAAGTTTTCCTTCCGTGTGAATTCACTTGATGCCATGGAACTGTCGGCTAAATTTTCAGCGTCAGTTACAAAATAAAAGAAAAATTGTGATAACAATCACAGTATCTAGTAAAGTTTTTATTGAGCATTATTAAAGATTGTAAAAATAAGAGATGGGAGCTATTTCCGTTTAAAAAGGAAGCAGATAAAGTCGGTATAGTTCTCAGTATAAGGTTATCCCCACACACCGAGATCATTTCACTGAACCACGTGCTTGTGCTAACTAATCTGTGTAACGGTTGATCGCCTCCGTATCTACTAGTAGCATTAGCGACTGCTACTAATTCATAGGTCTTGGGTTTCATACCGAGTAGATCTAGCTGTCTGTGAGGTTTTTCCTTGCCTTGAGAAGGAGAATGCCAGATATTTGAAGGCGCTAAGGACTCCGATCTCATTCATTTTTTCATTTCATTCATAGGTTTAAGAATCAACCTAGTGTATCATAATCATATCAGCTTCACTGGTATAAAATAGTGACGCCCTATGGGATGTCGGCCTCAGAAATCCGCTACAATGCCTCCATGCCAGGGAGGAATGCCCATGTAGTTCATGAGAACGAGAGGGGGGCACACAGCCGCCCCGAGCGAACACAAACACAGAACAATGGTGACTGTAGGCTATAGCACATATTACAGAAAATAAACAATTAAATTTTGAAGCGGACAAAAGAAGTTCTATAAATATGTACATTAGCTATCGGTACTTTGAAGTTTAGACACAGAGAGTATCGTTGACATCAGGAAATTCCAATGATAAATGTAGATCGTTTTAATACCGTGTTATATAATACTAAATAGTGCAAAGTGTAAACTTTTATTGTAATTTGAACGTGTTATATAATATTTATAGGTTATCTAGAATTAGTATGGTTGAGGGTGTTCTAAAAGTTTACCGCCACAGGGGCTGAGAACGTTAAGATGTGGACTCGTGAGCGGAAGGTCTGGGGTTCGATTCCTGCCAGGACCGTCCTTCCTGACTGAGTTTTTTTTTCGGGTTTTCCTCAATCCTCATAAATGGCAAATACCGGGGAGGTACCCTAAACTTAGGCCTGGAACGTTTCTTTCCTATATATATATAATTCCTTTCCGAATTTATCATTTCATCTCATGTATCATCAGTGTCCTCCGCCTGTGTTGCCTCGGTAGTAAAAACGGGCGTTAAACACAAATAAAAGAATTCTAAAAGTTCTCAGCTTGACCAATCACAAAATTTAAGAGAAATATTTATTTTTTTATTTTTCAACATAGTCACCTTGTAGATCAGTACAATTAGTTCAACGAATTTTCAACTTTTTAATACACTCAGTAAAATAAGATTTATCCAACTGTAAAAAATATACGTCTATTTCAGCTTCAACCTCGTCATTTGATGTGAATCTTCCTCTACCCGGCCATTTCTTCAGGCTTGGGAACAAAAAGTAATCGCAAGAGCCAAATCCGGCGAATATGACGGATGTGGAAGCACTTGGAAGCGAAGGTCGTGAAGTTTTGCAGCAACAATCCCAGACAGGTGTGAATGCGCATTTTCATGATAAAAGAGAACTTTCTTTTTTGGCAAGACATGGACGTTTAGCCAGGAGAGTATCCTTCAGTTGGTCCAGTAGTGACGCGTAATACTACCCGAGACTGTATCTCAGAAAATGTACCCATAACTTTTCCTACGAATGGAAACATTTTTGCTTTCTTTGGTGAACCTATTGCTACCCACTGTTCCGACTGCTCCTTCGTCTCTGATGTGTAGTGCAGAATGCACATTTCATCTACTGTTATGAAACATCAGAGAAATGCATTGGAATTGTGTCTAAACAAAACTAAACACTCTGGGAAATGTTCATTCGAATGCATTTTAGGTTCATTGTTAACAAACGTGGCACCTGTCGAACGGAAAGCTTTTCTTACACGCAAAACTTGATGTACAAATGTAGTGAACAAGGCTTATCAAGAGTATTTGCAATGTCAGTCAACTCGCATGCCATCAATCGGCGATCATTGTACAATCTCGTCGATCGTAGCAGTTTTGGGACTCCTGATCTCTCATCATTTTCAGTGGATGTACGGCCACGCTTAAATTCAGCAGTTCACTTTTCAACCGTCCTAAACGAAGGGGAAGAATCCTTTAATGTGCAATCTTAACTCCTTTTGTATTTCTATTGACAGGTGGTATTTCAGTTTTATCCGATTTGTACAAAATATTAACACCAGCTTGTTTGCACGATCGTCGCAAACAAGTGATTACACTTACGGGAGTGAAACTTTACAGCGCGCCATCTAAATAATGATAATTAACAACCATCATAGAAACATGGGCATCTTCACGATATCTCTGAATCAGGCCGAGAAATTTTAGATTACTCCTAGTATTCGTGGGTTTTAAAAGGTATGGTATCTGGCGTTCATAACCGTTTTGACCGACATGCTCTCGGCATTTAATAAAGACTATCGAGTGACTTCGTGAAAGAGAATCTCGTTACGTTGAAAGCTGCGTATGTAAGATGGAGGTCCGGAAACAAAGCCCTGGTGTATTCCTGGACACAAGATAATTTAAGCCAAACAACGTTAGAATCTAATATCGCACACTACACGCATTTCTGCTCTGACAAGGTTTAAATTGAGTTTGGTCGACGTGCCCTGTATCACTTTCATTAAAGAACACGTTCTATTACTTTCCCTGTTTTAGCTTGAGAATAGCAAGGACTAAGGGAATTGTAATGGTCCCCTAGACTTGTGTGACCAATTTCAATGCTGTTTAAACTCGAAATGAAATGCCAATAAATATATTTTTATGCAGAGCGCGGGCTCAACAGGCCTGTGGCTTTCTCTCAGCATAGATGAGGTTGGTCATTCAGATGGGTGACTAAAGTTACGGAAATGGCGCAAGATTTAACGGAGTGCTACAAGCCAGCTATTAGCGAACTCCGAAGGAATTTGCTATTGTGGTTGTACCATTCAAAAGATTTTGACAATTTTCTTCAAATTTCTAATGTAATTTTTGTTTTTCCTTAACGAAACTCTGCCTATTACGATCAATTAATAAACGATTCATCGAGTTCGTTAATTAGCAAAATTGAACCATTGGGGGCGGGGGCTAACTTAAAGCAAAAATTTAAAAATTACCAACGGCAGCAATATTTGTTTTTTCTCAACGAAACTTGGTATATACTATTTAAATAAAATAAGAAAAATAGTTTCTGAAAACCATCGGGCCATTAGGAATGGGGGTGTATTGAAAACCGAATTTTTGCAATTGCCGAATATGTTTATTAAGGTGGCCTTGGAGTGGATGTGGCATACGGGTGGATTTTTATTGTTAGCACTAACAATTGGTTATTTGCATGGACGAATAATCGGTCTTAACCTTATAGACAGAGGCCGTCTGCGGCTTCAGTACGAACGGCAGATGAAAAAGCCGAATTCCAAGGAATGCTGGAGCGATGTATAAATCTTAAGCGGAAGTGATGTTCTGTATCAACTTTGGTAGTGTAAAGTGTACAATAAACACTAAACACAAACACAACGATTTCGGAACACAGAAAAACAAGCAATCGTACGTCTAAATGTAACTATGTAGCTTTAATGTTAATCATGTTCCGTTTTACTTGTTATACAGCTAATGCAATTGGAAACCTCAAGCTAGCAATATAACACGCAAATAAAACAATAATGATACAGGAAAAGCATATACTTTTAAACCTGAAAGTTGTGTTTTTATTAAATGCATATGTACACCTTCAGTTAGTGTTACTTGTTTTTACTACATTGTCTGCTCTAGTGCTCTGTAACAGCTTCACAAATTCAACTTGTTGAGGAATTCGCTTAGTTTAGGCAGCTCCTGCGTGAGGAATTTTTTTCTTTTTCTATAGAAAGAGTATGTTGGAATTCCGTACTCTGGTTTACATCGATTAAATGTAAATCAGTGTGTAGAACATTAGCAAGCCATAATGTGTTTGCTTGTTCGGGGTTTTGGCAGAAGTCCAGCCAGTCTAATCGAAGTCTCCCCAAAGAGTTGGTCGGGTGCGCGCCGCTTTCAGTGAACTATTCCCTTTCGATCAACGGACCCGCATTAGCTGCGCTTAGCGCCAGGATTTAGCATTCCCTGGAAAACTAATACAATCAGTTTTTAGAAATGTTTTCAGGGACTTGAAATAATTTTGCATAGCAACCAGCGGAAAGAAATTTATTGCGGTTTGGCCTCAATATATTCCCGGTCATTTTTAGCGAATTCCGAAGGAATTGTGGTTGTACCCATGAAAAGATTTGTGAAGAATTTATTCTAATCTCATCTCATCACTAGGTACCGTAAACGACGGTGAAAAAATGTATATAAATGTCGGCCGCAATTTTTGTATTTTCTCGGCGAAACTCGACATATAACCATCAACAGCAAAATTGGACCATTGGGATAGCGATTAACCTAAATCGAAACATTTTAGAACATTTTAAAATTGCTCTACCCAACGCGTTTTTGTTTTTCTCAACGAAACTCTGTATATGTCATTAACATAAATTAATAAAAATAGTTTAGAAAAGCAAGTCAATCGGGTCGTTAGTAATGGGAGGGGGTAAAACTTAATTAAAAATTGCTGTAACGGCCGCAAATTTATTGAATTATTTTTTTTAAGGAAACTCAGTATATCCCTTTGAAATGTAATAAAATAGTTTCCGAAAATCACATTATTAGGAACCCAATATTTCAAAATCTCTCTAGCTGCATCAATGTTTGCTTTTCGTAAAGAAATTCGGTATATGTTTGCCATGTAAATAAAATAAAATAAGCAAAACTAAGTCTTTGTTACTTACATTTTGCGAATGGATACTAAATTAATTATTATATGCAGTTTACAACATAATTATTACGCTTGATGATGTTTGTACTGCTAAGTTCCCTAATACCTAAACTTATTGTGTGTGTCACGTATAACTTTATTACCGGAAGTCTCTTGCTGTAACGGAAGTACCGGAGCGGCAGTTTGCATTGAAAAGAAGTGAGCGTCTTAAGAGATAAACGTGTTATTGATTCTTATGAAATTGTTCTGAGTGAAACTTTCGTTTGGAGTTTTGCATTAAAGATTCAGTGTAGTGCTGTTGTTCTTTGAGGCAAGGTAGTGGTGTAATATTGTTGGTCGGTGTAGTAACTTTATTTCTGCATTCAGCATGACAGACGTAAATGTAATCATCCAAACACTCTTTATTATGTATTTGAAAAATTCACACCAATATTCCAAAGAGAGAAAAAAAAAAATATATATATATATATATATATATATATATATATATATACCTATGATTAGGCAGGAACAACAAACCTCTGTGAATTGACTGTTATTTCTGTACTGTAAAAGTGTCAGGTTTGACTAAAAAAACACAATACAATGTTATTTATACAAATGTGTCATCAGCAATTAGACCAGTTCCTTAAAGCAAAACTTCAACTCGTGAATTCTTCACAACTAGACACGTGATAAAGTTGTTCCTTCAGTCAGGTGTAGATGAGTTAATGAGGATTTAAATTTAGAGAAAAATCCAGCCAAGTTTTGGGCTCGAGGTTGCAACAGCAGAATATGCTGCTAAAACTACTAGAATTACAGGGTATATAACGGCATGATTTGTTTCCCAGTTTGACATAAGCTAAGTTATAAAACTGACAAGAAGATTTTGAAAATACAAGTGTAGTTCCATAAGTTTCCGGTGTAACCATTTTCTAGATGATAAAGACAAAAACTATATTTCACTTTTCATTATACTTACCTTTTATTTTCTTGTTGAGATTTGAGAAGAGGAAACAGTCACTGCGAGCTAGATCTGGGCTGTAGAGTGGACGATCGATCTCCTTGAAGCCACATTTATTCACAACTCCCTTTGCAACAAGATCTGTGTGCACAGGAGCGTTGTCGTGATGAAGGCGTACACCACCACTCAACTTTCCTCCCCTTTTCTCTTTGATGGAAGCATGTAATCTGTGCAGTAGACCACCATAGTACTTCCCATTTACTGTGGTGTTCCTCTCCTTGAAGTCAATGAAGAGTATCTCTACACAGTAACAAAAGATTGTCGTCATGATCTTCTTGGTTGACTGAGTAACCTTGGCTTGTGCTTCGCCAGTTTTACGCCACTCCATTGATTCTCTTTTGTACAAGGGATCATAGTAGAGGACTATAATTTTATCTCCTGCAACAATGGTTTGCAGAACTCCTCTCTCGTTGACACGGCAGAGCTCCAAAAATGTCTCACAACAGATGACTCGTTGCTGTTTTTATACTGAGGAAAGAAGTTTAGGCACCCATCTTGCACTAACCTTATTCATGTTTAAGTGTTATGAATAATTCGAAGGACTTTTGTTTTAGAAAGGTTGAACATTGCTGCTATTTCTGTAATTTTGAGCCGCCGATCTTGCATAATTTCTGCTTCCACAAGAGTGATGTTTTCAGGCATGAGCACCTCCAAAGGCCGACCTGCACGCCCTTCGTCTTCAATGCTTTCTCAACCCATCCATTTGAAAAAGTTTGACTCATTCTTTTACGGTAGAATATGAGGGGAATGCTTCCCCATATACACCGTCGAATCGCTGCTTAATTTCATTTGAAGTAAATCCTTCTTTTGTGAAGAACTTAATAACAGGTCAATACTCCATTTTGAACATATCACAACCTTCTACACGCTTCTTTAAGCAACTATATCTGAACAATTGAACACAGCGGAGCGGAATTACAGCTGTAATTGTTTACTTAACAGATAAGGGTTTTGTGAAGGCGATAATCAGTATCGGCGAGACCAGGAACTTATGGAGTTAGCTTCGTATCCTCGTATATCACTTTTATTCTTATTCTATTTGTGAAATAGTCCTAAACCGTATTTTGCTCTTCTCTATTGGCATTACTGACAATCGGCATCTTCTGTCGCAAGATTGCGTGAAAAGTCTTAAGTACAAATATACAATTATTTCAATTTTCTAAGTCAAGTTTAGGGTAATTATATTAAAATTGTTATTTTATTCGTTAAATATTCCTAATAAATATTCAGTCGAGAGTCTGAGCTTTCCAAACTCTATACGTTCGTGAATATATCGGTAATCTCAGACACTCTCGTGATAAAGTAATATTGACCATGTGTAGATTTAAGTTGTGTCTCTGGTCAACTAACTAGGGTTAAGGCCAGATCATAACCATATATGCACTTAGCGCTTTAGTAAATAAATGGAAATTAATACTGATGCTAAAACACTAATACCAAATTGGACTATCCTGTATTTATTATTATTATTATTATTATTATTATTATTATTATTATTATTATTATTGTTGTTGTTGTATTTGTTATTGTTACTATATTTCAGGTTATGCTAATCTGTTTTTCTGTTGCCAAAAATGCTCAGAAAATAAAAACAGGAACTTTTAATTTGTGCAATTAAACTTCTCTTGGATAGTAAGATGGCTGTTTAATAAAGAATAATCTTAATATTTCACAGCTTACTTATTCTGATGATATTTCTCAAAGAAGTCCGCATTGGGTGCAATGCACCTGTAAATGCTATACTATTTTAAATAAAGGAAAACAAATCATTTAAAGGCTAAAAAATAACAATCAATTAGATCCTTCAGTATCGCCTCCGTAGTGTTCATCACTGCTTCTGGTGATGGAAAATGCCTCCCACGAAGATGTTTCTTCAATTTGGGAGGAAAGAAAAAACAATGTGGAATTACTGAGAGAAGTTCGCACATTTAAGAGAAATAGCAAAATGTTCTGTGGAGATAAGGACAAACAGATTTCGTTTTGATCTGTGGAATGCACATGCATTCGAGGTGTTCTGAAGTCTGTGATCATTCGTATTGCTATACCGTATGTAACAATTGAGTTAAATATTATTTCCCATAAAACTCACAAATTGATAGAATATTTCGTTCAACCAGAAGACAATTCCATACTAATTTATGTCGGTCCTGGTGTAGTGGTAGCCATACTTGCCTTCTAAACTCTAGATCGCGGGTTCAATCCCGGCCAGGAATGATGGATTTCTTCGGGCGTAAAAATCCTAAGTATGGCTTCCTTCGGAAGGGAAGTAAAGCCGTGGGTTCCATTTTGTACATTTATGGCACGATAAAGAACCTCAAGCCCGAGAGAAGAGACCTCTGAGCAAAATTTGTCGGCCGTTTCACGCCCTGAATTGAATGGGACGCTGATGACCCGAGATATAAAAGAGTGTCCATAAATAAAACAAATCAACAACGTACTAACTTACCGAATGCCCAGAAAGATGTGGTGTTACTTCTACTGAATTTCTCAAAAGAATGGCTTTTGTGTAAATGTGAAAGCAAAAACCATAACTGTACAATAGCGTGCAAGACGCCAGTAACTTATTTACCGCAAGGTGTTTCCCCCTTTTTTTTAGTTCCCCTCACGCACAGACATGTGATCTATGTTACCTACCGTATCGATCGCTGTTACAGACCTTGGGATGATTCATCTTCTATACCTCTCGCTGTTTTAAGTTTGCCGTTTAGAGGCGACCTGTGCTTAGATAATTGCTAAGTGAGCCTTCGAACATTTCTTTAAACTTTTCAAACAAAGGAAAGGCGAAAAAGCTGTCATCGACCCTTATGTAATTACTATGGAAACGTGACATTGAAAACTCGCGACCTTGCAACTCCGTCAAAACACAAGGTCGTGTTTGTTGAAGGACTGTGGGTTAAAGTAATAAGGTAGGCGTCGTTTTTCAGGTGCTAGCCCTTAGGCCTGTTCAGGATTTTTGTGAACTCGGGTAATTACATATTAGATGGTACAAGATTAAAAAATATATACCTGAAAGTTAAAATCGGGAAGATTTTTTTTTAATTTAAAAAGCTTTAAATTAATAATTTGTGTTACAAACTGAAAGTCACAATTAAGCCTCTTATAACAAAAATATATAGAGGATCCCGTTTACCTTCCTCACCCAAAATGACTTTTTTCTGATGCGTCGTATGAAAAATTGTTTCAAAGTTTTTAATATCATGGGGGAGTTCTGCTGAGGGTATACTTTTTTGTATCTCCATTAATGCAGGAGCTACGGGATAGAGCTCCGTTTTTTTAAATGGCACCAGTACGTTTTATTAAAGAACACACTTAACCCTCTCCAAAATATATTCAGAAGTACATCACACTGTATCGTTTTAGTCAAGAAAACAGGAAATGATAAATAATGCATGACTTTTTTTTTATTTAATAACACTACGTTTGTTTAAATAAATCATTTAATCCTTTCCTAGGCCCTTTAAACATTTCATAATGTTCAATAATCATTGAGGATTGCAACAGAATGGACTGTACTATACTTATTACTTATCACAATAACTGTTTGTAGCACTACTTGCAAAACAGATCGTATATTCGAAATGGTAATATTGGCATTCATACATAAGTTCATTCTAGATCGTTCTACTGCTGCCTCCTGGACAGCTGTACAGACAACAATAACGCGTGTCCTCAGGTGTTAGACCGCTCCCCAAAGAAAAAACTTTATGGCGTAATGTCCAGGGATAAGGCAGGCCAACTAACTGGTTCGCCACGTCCAATCCACCTGCCAGGGTATTTACGGTCCAGAATGCCTCGTGCTAGTAAGCGCTGGACATCCATCCTGCTAATACCACATAACCATTATCTTACAAAGGGTACGTGCTCCAAGAGGCCAGGAAGTCTGTTTCTTAAGAATGTGGCATATCGTCTGCCATTTTGGTTACCATTTACAAAGAAAGGTCCAATAATGGCATCGCCAATTATTTCGCACCAAACGTTGATGCTTCTCCACCTGTCGGAGTCATCGTGGATTGTTGATGGAGCTTTTGCGGAGTTAGGACGAGGAAGAACAGTCTTGAAAGTATAGGACACATACACCACAAACAGTCCTTTCACCTGCTTATAGCGTGTGAAAAGATGGCATATAAATGTTTCTTTAGAAAGATCAGCAGCTGTTGACACTGGACTGAACTCAACAGACCATACGACAGTTACGTACACTTTATAACTTAAAGTTCATTGTTGAAAACTGCTTTAATTACATTTTTGTATCAAGGATAAGCTGATTGCAAAACTTTCTGAATGCCCCTCGTATCGAGTGTTGGGGAGATTACCTAAAAAATAAATAAAATAAATAAAACGCTAGGGGCTAAATCTGAAAAACATGTCAATTTAAAACCCAATTGGTGCAACTTTCGGTGTGTGGGGCGGTTCATTTTTCCTTACTGAACGACCCCCAATCGTGGTCAATTTTTTCTTCATTTCATCTTTCAATTGGCCCAAAAGTGCTCTATAATCCGTGAGAGATACCTTTTTGCTCTGTCTTGTAAAATACTTGTTTGGTCTTTACGTTTTATAACAAATATATAGTGGTATCCATACTTGTCTCATAGACCCAAGATCGCGGGTTCAATCCCGACCAGGGTCGATGGATTTTTTTGTGCGTAGCTTTACGGCACATTAAAGAACTTCATTCCTAGGAAGAGGCCTCTGAACAAAATTTATCGGCCGTTTCACGCCATGAATTGAATGGAACGGATGATCCGAGACGTTAAAGAAAGTCCTTAAATGAACCAAATCAGCAAGTTACTAAAATATAAATTTACATTTACTTTATAACACTAACATCTGTAGAAAGGACCATCTGGGTTATAAAAACGCTCTTAGGTCATTTTCGTAGCGGGTAAAGGGGGGGGGGATAACATACGATGAAGCGATGTCAACTTTTTGTACTTGCGTCACCATGGATACAGTTAATGCGTAGAACATCTGCTAAGAGTTCTGTAAAACCACAAAACTTCGCCACAAGTCTTAAGCTGTGTTTTTGACGATACCTTGCGAGGCGTTCTTTGTTCCCAAGGAAACATTTAAAAGCCATTGAGACAAAGCAACAGCAGCTATCTGGTGGCTAAATGACCCAGGCTGCACAGCGAACTACATAGAAATGCCATGTCTTTACTTGCCGAGTTTCGGCCGTGCCACATTTATACACACTGTGGATTGAAAGACAAATGGTAGAGGAGGTTCTTATGTTGGGGGAGTATAAATAGAACGGAGTTGTTTCCACTTTGTTTTGCGAAGCTCTACGTTTTCTGGTACAGAGAACACAACTTTATTATCAAAGTAAAACTTGTGAATAAAGAGGCATTTTGTAAAGTATCGTAGGCGCATTAGTGCCTCTTCTTTTTTTTTTTTTTTGCATTTTTTGTTATTATTTCTATTTTGTTTTGGTAATAAATGATGCCGCTTAATGATTAACATTAGGATTTTAATAGCAGAAAATGCACTTAATACCTGAAAATACAGTTTATAACATATCGTAAATATGATGTTAAAATTGTTTGAGTAAGGACTTAACTCCAATTTTTACTTGTTGTACTTCAGTTCTGAGTTACATAATATATACAATGTCAAAAGTAAATTATTCACGATTATCTGCCAACAAAGCGTTATGGGCGCTAAACGGCGGTTGTAAGCAGAGTATATAGCGAATGGACAGTGTTCGTTTGTTGCAAATTAGAGAAAGACGTGTGCAAGATGGAAAGCGACTATCATGGACAAGATGAACTGCAAGATTTTTGTAGAAGGAAGGCGTCCAAACTGCAGAAATTCACAGAGGTGAAGGAATAGAAGTAAACATATCATGTTTTTAGGGTGCTCTTATTTATAAAACGATTTGATTGCAAAACTTGCTGAGCTTAGTAAGATAAATCAATATGGTCTTTCCAATTCATTTCATGATCAGTCTAAGGCCAAGACATTCGATGATTTATTGTTCATATTGTATCTTTCGATCTGCAAAGTTTTTGTGTGAAAAGTAATGTATTTAAATGTCTCATTTATATGAATTTTGTTACTGTCAAATCATTTATTTAGCGTGCTGAAAATATCAGTAGGCAAATTTGAGAGGCGACTGATTTTGTGTTCTTATTGATAGTATTAGTATCGTCTGCAAAAAGAATTGGATAAGCATGTTTGTTATTTATTTAGGGGGAATAATTGATAAATAATTAAAATAATGGACCCAAAATAGAACCTCGAGGAACACCTTGCTTTACTACTGCTCTCGACAGTCACCTAAAAGTAAAAGAGAATCGTGTTCAGCTCTTATTTCATTACACAAAATATTTCTGGGCTTAATGAAGTTGACATGTTTCACATTTTCATTTACAGCAACAGACATCGTCCTTGCGGCTAAGGTCTCGCGAGGAATGCTACAATGTACAAACTGCTTTTGGGGCTCTTCTGTAATCTTTGTAACAATGCCACTGTGTTTCCCAGTCATTGCACGTGCCCCATCAGAACAAACATTCTATACCGTTAATTTTCATTCATTGGCCTTATTTTGAAAATATTTCATTTGAAATTGTTCGAGAGGCAGTGAGTGATTCACAAAACAAGAATTCTTCTTTCGCTCTCTCCCCATCTATAAATAAGTAAGAAGATGGTTCATGTTCACGTCAGTATTTTCGTCCAATTGCATGGGAAAATATTGACTAGCGCGAATTTTTTCTGTTAACATTTGCTTGTTTATAAGCCTAAATCCTTCGGGATATTGTGTCATTGGGCAATGGAATCACTTCAAGATGTTTTGCTGCCTTGACCCCTAACATTATGTTAACCATATCTATAGCTGCTGGTAATATTAATGACTCTCTGATCGTGGAAGGTTTTTCCGCCTAAATTAACTTTATTAGATGCCACCAGAGCCTTCATGTTAGATCCTGCAAATGAGGCTATTTGTTTTGTTTTTGTTTGTTTCCCCCCTCCCCCCTTGATGACAACCTGATTCCAACGGTTTGTTTCACCTTCTTGATGTCAAAATGGATTGAAAATATTTCATGGCATATCGCACACTGCGGTATTGCGATGGTTTCCTTTCTATCTCCAATATATGTAACACCATATGGTAAATATTGTACTTATGTATTGCTTGTGTACAGGGCCTTTTGTTGCTTCCTTGTACAACGATGTCCTCTGTTGGATGCTTAGCATTAGTAGAGTGGAATTACTTACCCCGCTTGCACTTATTTCTCCGTTTGAGAGTTTCGAGTCAAGAGCCCTTTAATTAACCACTTATCCGTGTTCTAGTTTATATTTTCTGAATCTACCGCCGCAAGTGGCCGAGGTCGTTAAGGCGCGGGTTCGTGAATGGGAAATTCCCACTAGGACTGTCCTGCCTCACTAAGGTTTTCTTCAGTCCTCGTAAATGGCAAGTGCGGGGTAGTGCCCCGTAGACACAAGATCGCGGGTCCAATCTCGGCCACAGTCGATGGATTTTTTCGGGCATGAAAATTGTTACCTGTCATAACACCACGTTGTTAATGAAAGGAATTTTTCCTTTGAGCCTATGTGTTAATTTGATTTTGTGTATTTTCCAAATTCATCTCTTTTCTCCCACGAAAACCACTTTGTACACAATTTACACATTAAAATATTTGAATCACTTACACAAAATTGCTCAGTTTTACAGCTTTCCGCTCGTTGTTTAATGGCAATTTTGTCTCTGCCCATATTCATAGAGTGCGTGTGCGGCTTTCAATGACAGAGTAACGAACTTTTAAACGAGTTCAGTGTAAATTTATTCGGCAACAGTGAAGATAAAGAGTGAACGGAAGCAAAGGATGTCCAAGCGTAAGAAAAATGTAAGGTCTGGCCAAACCGTACGGGGAAGAAGAAGAAGAAAAGAAAAAAGAGAGAAAAAATCGCACTTATTCCCAGAAACTCCAATATTTGGCGATTGCGAAAATTTGCCGTCCCTAACAATGGCTTAATAATGAGATAGGTTCGTAGAAGTATCGCGAAACAAATGAACATCGAGTTCGTAATTTCCAAAGCCTACCAGAGTGTAAGTTATAGTAGGAATAAATACAGTAACACAAGATTATTCCTTTCTGATGAATGTAATACAACTGTAGTGTTTCTTCTGTTGCAGGTGAGTTGGAATGGAAGAAAGGAGTTGGACTTTGTGAATTATTCATGTTGCACCGTCGGCATCCAAATGCTGTAAGTCGATTTAAATCTTGCTGCCAAAAAAGGAAGATGTTGTAACTGCCTGAGGAAATCCTGTATGTATGTGTCGTCAGCACTACCCTAGCGAGATATTATTAAAGGTGTAGCATTCAGAGGAAATAACAAGTTTATTCCATTTTCAAAAAAGGGAAGATTTTGAAGAACTTCTTTAAATGTAATGCTATTGAAAATATCGCCCTTTAAATTACTAAAGAGAAAAGTGTGTTATGTTATTGAAGTCACTTTTATAAATTTAAATTTATGTTGTTCTGATAAAACGCAGGAAACCAAAAAAGCGTTTTATTTTTCGCTACATTTTTAGCGAATTCAGAAGGAATTCCGGTTGTACCTATGAAAATAGCTTTTTAACAGTTTCTGCAAATCCCCATCGAAAATGACAATGGAAGAAAAACAGTTACTGAAAATCAGGGAAATCGGGCTAGTAGGAGTGGGAGTTTACCTGAAACCCAAAATTTAAACATCCCTAATGTTTGTTTCTTCACAACAAAATTCGATTTATTCTATTTAAATAAAATAAGAACATTAGTTTATGAAAATTAGAAAAATTGGACCATTAGGAGTAGGGGTATACCTGAAAACTGAAATTTATATACCGTTCTTTCGTTTAATTTTCTCTCAATTGTTTCAAAATAAAATAACAAATTAATTCAGCATATAAACTGTATTTATAACGATGCATATGTTTTATATTTAACAAAGGTATCGTCGTGAAGATAGCAAATGTGAAATATTAATCTAATATGTATTTAAGAATTATAGTAGTATCATAGAGTTCTGTAAAATGTTTGCGTTACATGTTTTTATTACAATAACGTTTAAATTAAATTTCAAAGTCACTGAAAATCGATGAAGCATTCGATTTTATACTGTCAATTGTTTATATTTGCTTAGTACCTTGCAATTTTTTTAAATAGTAACATGTTTTTGTTTTTGTTTTATTGAAACATATAAACATTTTCTTAAATACCCAAGGTGTCTTTCTTTTATTTCTTTATATTTTAGTGAATGTAAAAATGATACTAAGGGCTCAATTTATAAACATAGTTACATTTAAAAATGTTTAAAAATACCCACACAGCGTAGTTTAATCTATCAATAGTCACACATTTCATTTAATTAATAGTATATAATTAATTTTTGTGATTTAATTTCAATAATAATTCTAAAAATGTGGTTTTCTTTTTGTAAAACTTAGAGACTGCAAGAACTGTAATTTTGTTCCCCATACTTTTGAAAATTAGAGTAATTTCACTGTACACATTATTTTGAAATCTTTTTGAAGAAAAAAAAAAAAAAAGACAAACCTGTTAAGTAATGTATTATGTTCTTTAGAGTTTGTCATCCCAAATAAAGTAATGCCATGACTTATTTCATTAATTAATAAAGCCATAATTTGAATTCTTGATATATTTTTAAATTTACTCTACTTGCTGAGGAATTCACTTTTTACATAGCTGGCGAGACGATTTTTATTTTCTTTCTTGATTTAGCAACAATAAATTTGTAAAGATATGTAAAATTGGTATTTTTGAAATACTCTTAATGAACATTATTCGAAAATGTAATATTAGGTATTCTATTTAAAACAATAGTCGGAACCGGAAATAGCAAAAGGTCGATACTGTGTTTGAGTTCTCGGTGTACGGTTATGCCCTCGCACTGAGTTTCATGTCACTGAACCACGTGCCAAAAGTTATTTAGTGCATATATCAGTCTAGCATTTTAGTTTGTGATTATTTTAAGGTTCTTGGTAAATTCCACGAAAATGAAGTTCTTTCCTCACTTCGTTTTCTTGTAAAATAATTTCTATTGGCATTCTTCTACAATTTTTGCTTGATAATGAAAGTGTTGTTTTCAAAATATGTAAATCAAAATCAAATGAACTAATAAAATAAATTTTGTTCGAGCGCAACAGGGAAGCTCGATTCTTCTGCCATCTCTCGACTGAAATTGATGTAGCAGCATTGCCATATGCATGAAAATATACGAATGTTATCTCAAAGTGATTGATTTATTTATGGACGCTCTTTAACATCTCAGGTCATCAGCGTCCATTCAACTCAGGGCGTGAAACGGCCGAAAAATTTTGCTCAGAGGCCTTTTCTTTCAGGCTTGAGGTTCTTTTTCGTGCCGTAAATGTACGACACGGGACCCACGGCTTTACTTCCCTGCCGAATGAAGCCACACTTAGGATTTTTATGCTCGAAAAATCCATCAGTCCTGGCCGGGTTCGAACCCGCGATCTTGGGGTTTAGGAGGCAAGTATGGTAACCACTACACCACCACCGACATTCAAAGTGGAATATTACGCTTGAATATTAACAGATACATAATTGTGTGTTTAAATTGTCATTATTTCTGAGACAAGTTGTAGCAGGATTCGTGTTGTACATTAAAACAGATGAGTTTATTACTAAGGAGTGGACCTAATCTAATTCAAGGTGTACCGCCTGTGGTGCCTCAGTAGTAAAAACGGGCGTTAAACACTACTCAAAAAAAAAAAAAAAAAATTCAAGGTGGAAATAGCTGTTGCTCTTATGTGACTTCACGGTAACTTACATTCTTTCGTGTAACTTTTACTGGTATACTAATAATGTATTAGACCATACTTTCGCAGTGTCTTTGATGTTCTGTTGTTTCACAGGAAAATGCAATTAAGACAAACTACAATGTACGATCGATAGTAGACAACATGGTAGAAATTGTGGTCCATGCTGTTAATAGCATGACTTTGTTAATGTGGTTCGTTGCAGTTGCCTGGTTTATTACAGTGGCTAATTGTTGGAAGTAAATAAGCAGTAACGTGTTACTTCTTTTGTTTTATTAAGTTTTATTGATTTAGTAGAATGACACTAGAAACTTGTTCAAAAAAAAAATAATAATAAAACGCTTTCTTCTTCTTTAAATAATTTTCCAGTTTATCAGTTCATTTCATGCATCATCAGTGTCCACAGCCTGTGATGTATCAGTAGTTGAAACGGGCGTTAAACACTATTAAAAAAATTAGAATTACTGATTTCTACAGTACCCTCGTCCACAGAAGGCAAATGTTAAGCTTCTTATTTTTTCTTTCTTCCTCGCCCAGATTCTGCAGACGCCACTAATTATTGCCGGAGAGTCCTTGGGAAGCTCGGCCGAAATCTGCGAGGCTGGGGTAATGAACGCACAGCGCGCGGCTTCTGTTTTTTTAGAATCGCGCCGCGCCGCCTCTTTATGGCAGCTGGTACAATGTCGCAACACGTGTCTTGTATTTCCCTGGCGAGCGCAGCAAGAGAAATTGTTTCCGTGATAAATGTTTCACAACTGACAGCACAAACCCGGAAAATGAAATAGAAAATTCTTTACTAACGCTTTGGATTTCCCTTAAGTATGCATTTAATGTTTTAAAAGTTCAAATCCATACGCCCGGGGGGGATTTAGGACTTGGAAACTTTCGCATGTAAGGTATTGTCAAGAATTTGAGGCTTGCCTTTTTGAGGAGCGAGATAACAGAGTGAAGAAAATACCATTATTACGCGAATCTAGCGCGGACATTAGTGCCCAAAATTGTATTGAAAATTATGGTGCGCATTAAATTCAATGGCGTATTAGAGTCAAGTGCAATTCGGTTCCGTAGTTCGCCGGTAATTTCATTCACATTTATCGTTTATTATGTTATAATGCATTGTTGCAATTCTCGACTTCATTACATTTATTGTTGGTCTATTATTGCATAGAGCGTTTGAATAGTACGTAGTCACGAAATGGAGGGCAAACATAGAAGAACATCTTGTGATGCTACTTTCAAGGTAAAGTTATTCTTTATACTGAAAAGTATGTTAACACAAAGGCAGGAAGAGAGTTTTATGAGGCTGAGAGCAACGTTCACAACAGAAATTGACATTATTTGTAACTAAAGGTGGTAAGAAGAAATTCACGGGTCCTCGCAAAGGAAGACATCTTGACATTGAAGAAAAAGTTTCGAAATTCGTACATGAAAGCAGGAAGAATGGGCAACCTGTGACTAGTGACACTGTAAGAAATAACTTTTTCTTCTTTGACCTATACCATCAACACAAGTGATGGATTTTGTCCTACGTGCTCCAAGACATAACAATAGTCCACTTATAAATTCTACGAGTATGTTCTGGTCTTTTATGAAGCGAACGGCCCTATCTCTAACACATCTTTTTTTATGCTTTTAAGTTTCTAATTTGGGGTGAGCATTACATTCGTTGGCGCATTAGATTTGTGTAAGTACGGTAATTGTTTATTTCTTGGTCCTCAAGAAAGATATAAATTGGAAGTAGTGGATCAAAATGGACCATAGGAAATATTTTTATCTTTAGTTCTCGTTTTCTAAATGAAACTCTTAAATTTTGTCACCACAGGAAGAAACGCGCCCCATTTTACATGGTTTAATGTTTTATTTATAGACGCTCTTTAACATCTCAGGTCATTACTGTCGAATTCAGGGCGTAAAACGGCCGATAAATTTTAAGCAGAGGTCTCTTTTTTCATGCTTGAGGTGCCGTAACTCTGTGATATGGGACCCACGGCTTTACCTCCCTTCCGAACGAAGCCATACTTAGATATTAACGCCCGAAAAAAATTCCTCGACCCTGGCTAGGATTGAACCCACGATTTTGGATCTACGAGGCAAGTATGGATGCCACTATATCACCAGGACCGACATGCGGTTTCAAAATTTCCACAGTGGGCTGGAACAGCTAAAGACCGGTTGCCATTCCAACTACATAGCGTTTCCTTTAGCAATTTCCACATTAAGCTACTTAATTTCTGTATCCAGGCCAAACTCTTGACCTGTACGACATGACTGACGCGACGCTGTATTTATTAAAGGCGCCGCTTCTCCGATGCCACGCGACGCCTGCTGCTCGCATCTTCGCATTTACCAGAGAGAGAAAAAGAGAGAGGTCGATGAACCCTCTCACGCGCAGTGTCGCCAACCCAGAGATACGTTTGCAAGGGTTACACTAAAATCCTTTTCTTCATTAGCCAGATTTCCTGAACATTTTTGTAATAAAATGAACATTTGTGGTTTAATAAGGCTCTTGTTCTTTCCAGTGGCTTGCGCAGACACAGCATTTACTTTTTAACATATAAATACACTGCTGGCTATTAAAATTCCAACGCCAATAAGAGACGCGTTAACCAATCTGACATTTTCTCAGTCGAAAATACGGCCGCAATACCAGCAGGTGTTTGAGTTTGATCGAGGAAGAATTGTAGCTTATGATTTGTTCTCATGTTGGACGAGAAGCTTTCACATCGAAACGTATGAGATCAGTGGATAGAGGTTGGACGAGCACACGGACATGAAGGATCCCATCCGCCCAGTCAAACAACCGAACGAGAAGACATCATTTCCGCAATGCGCTGCGATTTTAATAGCTGGCGATCTATAAACTTCATACGATTAAAACGAGCAAGGAAACGAAAGCCGTTCCAAGGTATTTGTTATTTATCCTGGTAAGGGTTAAAACCTAGCGGCTTTCTTTTCCACTGTACTAGAAATAGAGAAAGAGTCAAATTAAAATACTGTATGTAACAATTTTCATATTTCATATATAATTATAAAGGTGATAAATATAGTGTTAAAATTCCACTTGTTCAATAATTTGTCTCTAGTACAAGCGGGCAGGAAGGAGGAAGAGGAAAAAAAGAAAAGGAGGAGGAGGAGAAGAAGAAGAAGAAGAAGAAGAAGAAGAAGAAGAAGAAGAAGAAGCGAGAAACTAACTTTTGTGGTTCCGAGAGTTGAGATGTCAATTTTATCTACGTTTTAATTGTCCGACAATCTCTGACTTCAGGAGGAAGGGAGTTGCAGGTTCTGGGAACTAACACGCTGAATGAGGTTCAGTAGAACTGTGTTCGGTGACGAGGGATAGACAGTAAAATGATATTGTGAGTGCGAGGTAGGGACAGGTACACGAAGCGAGAGTAACCGCCAGAGTGACCGAGGTCGTTAAGGCACGGACTCGTGAGCGGGAGGCCTGGGGTTCGATTCCTACCTGGGCCCTCCATGGCTGTGGTATTTTCAAGGTTTTCCTCACTCCTCATAAATGGAAAATGCCGGAAAGGTACCCTAAACTTAGTCTTTGGATCGCTTCCTTCTTTTAAAAACAAAATCCTTTCCCAGTTTATCATTTCGTCACATGTATCTCACTGTCCACCGCATGTGATGCCTCAGTAGTTAAACAAATTGAGAGGCGGTATACTGAAGGATGGAGGTACGAAGACAGGAGCATAAATGAATGAAAGGCAGCCATGACATTTGATTGCATAGGGGTATCACATGATCAAATTTTGGGGAGTTAAAAACATCTACATTTGGCACCACTGCATGAAGGGCGATGTTTAAGGCGGATGGGAGGGGGGGGGGAAGTGAAGCGTTGCCAAGACGAGTGCAAGGCAACTTAATCAAAATTCCCCTATGAAATGTGAAGGTAGCTATTACGAAGACATCTTGGACGCTGTGAGTGTGTCTGGTTATCTCTCGTCGCCCGGAAGTGCTGAGACGTAAATCGTCTTGAAAAATGTACTCCCCCCCCCCCCCCTCGCTTCCCGGCAAGGAGTTTCGCTATAGAGGGGTATATAGCTTTTTGCAGGCTTTAAGAAACGCACACATATATCACGCTTAAGTCAGTTTGGAAGGTGAAAAGGTGAACGAACGAAGGCATTCAACTGATACATGGCCGACCTTTATTAGCCCTTTATTAATGTTGCAAAGGCCATGTTTTAAAATATGCAAAACTTTGCAGCCTTCCGCAAGGGGTCGAGTCTTGATGAACGAAAACTAAAGAACTTCAGCGGAAAATTGAAGTAAAAGAAAGAAAAGAGAGGAATGTGTCACGATTTGGGCGCGTCCATCAGCAACAGTAGGAGAATTCCTGCGTGATGACGAGAGTGACTGCTTTGTTTTGAGAAGTAGCCGCTTGCATGACGTGACTAATTGACGCTAAATTTAAAAGTCAAAGAGTGAAGTTAACGACTCGTGTGAATGCTATGTTTGTCAGTTTCTTGCACTTTGGGTGCTCTATAACCAGATAAATAGAGCTGATTTAGCCTTTTGTGAAACACAGTAAGTCAGTATCATTTTATGAACTTTTTCTCCGCTAAAATATCATGATGATTTCGTATCAAAACAAGTATTTCTTCACACACTAAGTTCTTTTCCTTCTCACACACAGGAGGTCTTTTCAAATATCCGAACTTTCAAAAATTCTGTGCCAATTCTGTGTCGTAGCAAAAAGCGTTTGGTAGCACAAATTAGATCTGAACTGTATTAAGATCCTCACGTTTGCCACGCAGTGTTATCGAGCTCCATGCTGCTTTCTTTGCAACTGTGTTGTGAGTGTTCTGCAATTATTGAGGTGGCGGGCTATCATGAGCAGCGCATTAACATTAAATTCTTCATGAATGTTTAACACCCATTTCAACTACTGAGGCATCACGGCGTGGGCACTGGTCATATATGAGATGAAGTGATAAACAGAGAAAGATTTTTTTTTTAAAAAAGAAAGAAGCGTTCCAAGCCTGAGTTAAGGGTACTCCATGGGGGGGAAACTTGGCCAGGGAGGACTGTCCTGGTGGGAATCGAACCCCACACCTCCTGCTCACGAGTTCGTGCCTTAACGACCTAGGTATAGTTGCGCAATGAAAGGCAAGAACTCATTTCTTGCTTCTGCAACTCGTGGATAGAGATATTTTTGACACGTGGGGTTTCCTCGCCCCACGCGATGGCTTGAGGAATTCCCGTATGTCTCTGACACATTTTCAAAGAAGTGCAGTGCTTGGCAGTCTCATTCAACAGAGTTCCTGCTGTTTGCAACTCCCTCAATTTTTGAGAGGCACACCCACATACCCTTGGTGCGTTGAAGTTCTGCGGGATCTGCTCCTGTAGATATCAACAAGCTAAATTCCGTGACAGCACCACCAGCTCAATACCAGTTAGTGCGAAAATCAGTGAGCAAGGTTTGTTGGTTTTTAATGTAATTAATGCAAAACGTTATTTAACCTAACCTAACCTAACCCAACGCACAAAAATTTTATATTGTTATTAGTCCGTGGAAAAATCAGTGAGAGAAACTGGGATCATTATCGCATTTGCATATGTGATGTGAAGTATAGAACTAACACATTTCTTTATTTGTTTGTTTCAAAACTAATGATACTAGCCACAACTTATAGCTCAAATGTAGAGTATCATTGGGAGATGATTAACCTCTATAGAAAATGTTGAGTGTCCTTCCTCTGCATAAGACATAACACAACACGGTGTTCACTGGGCAAAATCCTGGCATATTGTCCATCACATGGTTCACAAATGAAACATGGTTCCATTTATGCGGCTATGCGAACTCACAGAACTCACGCTATTGGCCTGTCCAAAATACAAAAGTCATTCATGAAGTACCTATGGACCAGGAGTCGGAGTTTAATGTGTAATACCGCACAGGACTTACATATTTTGGACACTGCAGAATACCGCCGCATTTTTGATCAACTGAACGATGTAGAGCTGGGTAATTACTGTTTTCAACAAGATGGCGCTACGTGTCATACATCAAACTAATCCATGGCACTAATTGAACGTTTCTTTAACGACCGGATAATCTCCAAGAACCTGTGGACACCGAGATCTCCTGATTTGACAACAGCGGACCTCTTCCTGTGGGGTTACTTAAAGATAAAGGGTTTAGGCCGCACGCCCCTAGACACTGGACGTACTGAAGCATAGTATTACACAGAAGATTAACTGGTATTGACAACACAGTCCACGAACTAGCGGCCAGCAACATGGAACGACGTGTTAATTTATGCCTTATGCAAGAAGGAGCACATTTTCTATAGAGGTTAATAATCTCCCAAAGATACTCTACATTTGAGGTATGACAAGCTGTGATTAGCATCATTCGTTTTGAAATAAATAAATAAATAAATGTGCTAGTTCTAGCAACCAGTCATGATATTCTAATTTTGTTTGTGAAATAGTGCTAATAAATACCACTCGAGGTCTGAGCTTTCCAGACTGTGTTCGTGAATTTATGGACAATATCACACCCTCTTGTAATATTACTAGTAAAAATGTAATAAAGTGACAAGCAATAGCACGAGAGGGTCTGAGATTACCGATGAATTCACGAACGTATTGAGTTATCTGGAAAGCTCAAACACTCGAGTGATATTTGTTAGAACTGTTTCACGAGTAAAATAAGAATTTAAATATAATTCCTATAAACATGGTTTACAAATTTGTAATAATTATACATTTGTACTTAACCTTTTCAAACAATCTAGCGACAGAAGAATGTCGATTGTCAGTAATGCCAATAGAGAAGAACAAAATACTGGTTTATGACTATTTCATGAATAGAATAAAAATAAAAGTTATATATATATATATATATATATATATATATATATATATATATATATATTTGAAATTTGCCTACAGAATATTAACACTAGTTATACTTATAAATATCTATTCTGTTCAGAAACCGTGACACTGAAATGGACAACAGTCGACTATTACAATCGCTACCGTTCGATTTTCTAACATCAACTCTGTGTGTGTGTGAGAGAGAGCAGTGTGTGAGAGAGAGCAGTGCCTCAATTTTTCTTTGTATTCTGTGGTTTGGAATGCTTAATGATAATATCAATTTGCACATTTGAACATCACCGAAACCCTTTAAAGAACCCTCCATTTTGCGTTATGATTGTCGATACTTTTGTTGCTATCAGTAGCTCCCCACCACCTCTAGCAGAAGTGGTCAGTGATGCGTGTTCAGAAATTATATAGTGAACGTATAGAGTTGGCTACACTGACCACAAGACAAATGCACGTCGTGTGATAAAACGATATCGATACATTTTTTCGATAATTTCACTCTGTATTCCGGCTGTGATTGATCAGAATTCAAAATGTTGTTTCGTTTCATTGGTTGGTTTTAAGATGACGTAACATGAGTGAAATAGTCATGGAAAACATCCAATAAACAATTTTGTTATCCCTATTTTACATGCGCTAGAACTGTTCACCCTTTCGGTCCTTGAACTGGAGACAATTTGAGGATATTAACAGCTTCTAAAACCTCTAGACCTCGAAGAGGCTTTTCGCCGTCATATTTGTTCTTTACTTGTCCCTTCGAATGGCACACTCCCTTATTTCCTACTCGGGCTTCCCTCAGTGTCGCACTCATGGGGGTGGCTAATGTAACTGTCGTAATTAAGGGCGGCGGTGTTGCCAGATGTGCGTGCTGACAAACAAGAATATATAGTCGTCCAGACCGAAATATGAGACAGAACACAGCTCTGGAAGTTTGACAGGAACAATTTAACTTAGGCTAGTATGCCATGAGAAATGGCTAGGATAGATGGTTACACCGTCAAAGGGCCTAAGCCGGCAGCAGACAAGGAACAAAATAAGATGATAAAACTGAACAAGAATGTTTAAAGAAGAAGCATAAATGATCATGGGGTGTAAAGGCAGTTCGTTTAACCATAAATTATGACTCCTCTAACTTTTACTGTACGTTTTGCTTCTTCTCTCCTTTAAATGGAACTATGAAGGGGCGCCCGCTTTAGAGACCGGCCGGAAGTGCGCCATATTTACACCACACAGCGCTCGTTCTCTTTTCGTGTACCCACCGCAGACTGGGCCACTTGAAGATATCGTCTGAGTTGGTAAACAGACTATAGGTGTGCAGAAATCTCGGGTACGTATGCGCTAAAAGTTTCCCCACCTGCTGTGCTTTCTCCTTCTGCTATCGTATCTGTATTTAATATTGTTAAATAGTGTTTTAATTAAATTTTTCTTTTAAAGCACTATAATGGGCGGATATTAACCGTAAAACTACGTTGAAATAGGTCTCGAGTTTCGAGTAGAGGAATCCCTGATATTACAACATTACAAATTGTGCAGTGCAATGTGGTATACAGTATTTTACGCGAATGAACACTAAATGCATCTTTTGTTGGTAGTTTGTAAGGAAAATAATATGCCTAGTTATCCTATTCCTCAACGAAAGTTCATTTATGATTCAAATATTCGTACAAAATCCGCTCGTACAGTTTGGAGAGATTATTTGAATATAAATTCCTGGATAATAAGTTCTCTTGGGTGATTTTTCCTTAGCGGGACCGCTCCACGTGCATTTGGCCGCAATTGACCGAGTTCTACAGTTCTCATGATTGAAATCCGGCCGGAGAGCTAGGGGGGTCAGTACGAGTTTAACTCTAGGAACATACATAAGAGTTCTGTGCTGTGTGACAGTCTATAAAGTAGTTATTAGGCGGTGCAATACAGTGCATTAATTATATTAATATGGCTCAATTCAGATATTATATTCCCCAAAGAGATTTATTTACTATTCGTAAATGCGTACAAAATCGGCTCGTGATGTACGGAGATTATTTCAAGAGATATTTCCCGATATTCAACTTCCAAGTCGAAATTCAATCCGCAGGTTGGTAAATAAATTTCAAGAAACGGGAAGTATTCTGATAAAAAGCGTAAACTGCCGTTAGATAGCATTGGGCATGCTCTGGAATGTTCTCCTTAAAGTCACTTCGACCGGTTTCTCAGTAAACAGGAATTTCCTATTCTTATATTCGAATGGCTACATGAAGTTAAAACCTTATAAAAGTACTGTAGTGCAAGAATTTAGATCGGGTGACTCTGTATCCAGGAGTAGATTTTGTGAATGGAATTTGAAATGTGTGCATGACGGAGAAATTTACCCTGATTTAATTTTCTTTACGAATTTTGGTTCTAATTACAAGGGTATGTTAATTTACTAAACAACTGATACTGGAATTCAGAAAAACCTAACATGCTTTAAGGGGACCCCCTGCATGATAAATGGGAATATGGTGTGCGATTAACGGTGAGAGAACAACAGGTCCTATTTTTTTTAAAAATCAATAGTGGAAGATATGTGCAGAATATTTTGGAACCATTTTTCCTTGAATCAACAGTGAGGTAACGTAAGTTCGCGACTTTCTAACAAGACTCTGCAATGGCGCATACAGCCCATGTCTATTTGCATGCAATTTATGAAATATAATCTTCACTAACAAATAGGGAAAAGGTGTACTGGACAAATGCACACACATTAGATGAACTAATTTTAACATTCGTGGGAAGAAAAAAAAAACCCATTTCTGGGTAATGGTTAATTCCATAAGTCAGAAATGTATGGAAAGTGAAGGGAGGAGTTCCACATTTTTCTTGCCTGATAATGATGAAAGTGTTTAAGTGTTAGTAATAAGTTACGTGATAATCGTAGCTGGGGAATTTCTGACTCCCGTCAGCCTGAACTGACCGACTTTCCGTTACTCGTTCAGCGGTTCCGTGAAGGAAAAATCATTCATTTTGTTTTACCATATGATTCATATTTTCCCACCATTGACCCTGAGGTGCGTGTTTTTCTGTAGATATTAGAATGGTGCAGATTTAAGTATTTACCTGATGCTAGTTAAAAGTATGGCAACTGCCTATCTTTAAACTGACGAGGCTGTGGATGTAAACTGACTCTTATTCACTTTTCAAGAGCGTTTGACTCAATATAAACATTTTCAAAACTAAGACACTGCATTTATCTGAAAACTCAATCCAGTGGTTTGACTTCTACGGCCGACCGGAACTCGTCGAGTCATGCATGCAACAGACATTATCGATCGTGCATCATGACGCAAAGAAATTAATCTCAATGGAAAGCAATGCAAATACGATATTCGCCGCACCTGGTTTGCATCATGTCGATGATGTCATGAACATGTTGCAGACAAGTTTCACGGGATTGAGCATTCTGTGTGGGAAGTCATTTAAACTTACTAGACAGGAATTCTCGAAGCAACTGACTGCAGGCTTCAGTCCCGAGCGACACCCGCGAAAGTCGAAGGTAGAGATACAGATAGAAAATAGGCTTTCGAGTCCAACGGCATGATAGCTCAGATGGTTAGAGCATCATGCTATGGTTGTGAAGGTAGTGGTATCGAATCCTCACGTTCAGATGCTCTCTGTCTATGTCGGAGTTGAAGGAGATCTGCTACCGTTACAATGATTTACTCGCTAACATAGTATCACGCACACAATACGCTATAAATTGATATTTACTATTTTGACACCATTACACGATTTACCCGCCTCAATTTATATTTATGAAAAGCAGGTGAGCGTAAGCCGTCGGGCCGTGGTGAGCCGCAGCAAACCACTGTGTAAAAACTGTCGACATTCTGCCATTTGAAGATCTGGTTCACCTCACTACTGTTCGATAGGGCATGGCACGCGCACTCAGTGCTTTCCGTAACTCTGTGTGGCATTCTCGTGTATTCCTGCCGCGGAAAAATGCTATTTTCATATGTGCCAGTTGTTCACTGTTCGTGACCTCCATTCCTGAACAGGTCGCTCCTTTGGCACCACTCCGCAGTGCTATACACTTTCAATCGTATATCTTAGATTTTTCGTGTTGTCCCTTGTTCCCAAGAAAAAATATAACAAGTGTCATTACTTGTGACTTGTAATAAAAAACATAACTTTCAAAAGCTTGAAAAGTTATGAGAGACAGCGTCTCTCAATGGCAAGAAACGTGTTGCAAACCATTTTTTTACGGAAGAAAAGCTACATGAAATACAGGAGTTTCTTAAGCAAATGCTGGCATTGTTTTGCCTCTGAGCATCATCATTTTCAGCATCTATTATAACTCAGTTTAGTGCTTATTATTGACAGTTTTAAATAGAGTATCATTTTATGCTTTTAATAAAAAAAATAAATACTAAAATAAAAATACATACGTGACACCTCCCACCTCCCCCCTCCCCCCTCCCCCCAGTTACAGCGGCATTCCCCAGTTGACTGTCATGCTCAGGCGGTCCGTAACTCAAATAACCTTATTTTACTTATACTATATAGACAGACTTAAAATGACCTAAATTGTAATAATAGCATAAACTAAAATATACAAACAAATTGACATTTTAGAAAATGAAAACCATATGCAGCGGTTATGAAGAAAGAAACCATATCTATTACAGAAGGGGGGGAGGGGGGAGATCTTCATCCAAATGCGGACCCTGGTGATAACTGACTTGAAACCCCCGTGGTGATGCGGTTTGCGGTTTTGGGGAACAGTTGTAGGCGCGTGCCGGTTGATTGGTTGTATTAGGCAGGATGTGCGGCAGGTGTGAGGCTGGGGCGGAAGTGAGGGTAACAAACCGGATGTGACCACAGTAAGGAACTTGTTCTCGCCTCACAATATTGTCTTCATGACTCTAAACGGGTAATTTGTCGCCAGGTAAACATTTCCCTACCTGTGTGGTAGCTTATTTTATAAGGAATATAAGTAATAATATAATGAGAAATCCATTTAGGGGTGTGTTGGAGATTTCATAAGAAAATGTTCTTTACTACTTCCGTATCAACCTGTTTTGTATTTCCTATTTCCGTTAAGTCCCCAGTACTATTCACTTATTAATTGTTAGTACAGCCACTACTCTGTTAATTTTCTACACCTTCTATATACCTTGCACGTATGTTTTTTCTCGTAATTTTCTGCAAAATGCGCCGTCGCATACACGTATTCTATTGTTCTCCACCAGGGTTAATCCGTACATCACTTTCTTACGTTCATCCACTAAGTTGTTTTTGAGAGTCGGCACAGGAACTTTCCTTCGCGCAAATCTATTCAAGCGGGCCTGCGAATGAAACTTGTGTAATAAAACTCATCAGCTTGAACCTAACCTAGGTTAGTTTACACCTAAAGTAACCCCAAGTTTAGGTTTAAGTTTTACGAGTATCTGCTTATGTTATGTTAGGTGTTCGGTAATCTATAAATAAACTGATGTAAACCATTATATGAGGGATATGGCTATTGACAACAGTGACGTCACGACTGTCCTCGTCATTTTCCTTCCTGCTGCCGAAAGCTGCTATAAATTAAATCGCCTATTTAGGTACGAGCTGGCTTCTGAAGAGCACATTTTTTCTCCTGAAGACTTCTGCTACCATTTTATTTACGTCATTAAGTAATTTACAAATTGATGTGGGGTACTACATGTTTGAATGTGACAGCTGAAGTTATTGCCACTAGATGGGGGCATTAGTCCGGTGAAATTGGTGAGATTCGACAATAGACAATCGATGTTTACAATAGCAAAACAGCAGTTGCAAGATGGCGACGCCTCTGAGTAAGTGTACAACCCTTGAGCAGCATTCCATTGTGCGGTTTTTATGATATAAAGTAATGAAATCAAAGAATATCTATAAAGAAATGCTTCCTATCTACGGTGAGAAGTGTCTGTAATGAGATGCAGAAGTTCTCTGAATAGCAGACACGTATCGAAGACGAACACCGCATCACATAGATTGCCACAGAGACGAATTTACTACGAGTTGAGGACTTAATCAGTGCAGACACTATAGTCGCTCCTATTGGTTGTTCACACGGCAAGGTCTGCATCATAATGCATGACAAGTTCGATTTTCACAAAGTCTGTGCACGATGGGTGCTGCAAATGTTGACCGCACAACACAAAATGCAAGGAATGGTCTGATATTACAGCATCTCAGAGGCTACCACGATGAAGGACACGATATGCTGGCCAAAATTGCCACAGGGAATGGGTCTTGCGTTTACGATTATCACCAGAGTGTCTCTCGATGCAGTGGAAACATCCTGCGTCATCTATAAAAAAAGAAGTTTAAACTGACAGCTTCCGCCGAGAAAAGTGATGCCCTGGGATCACGAAGGCATACTGCTCACCGTATTCCAGCCTCGAGCACAAACTGTAAATGCCAACTTCTACTGTAACATCCCCAGGAAAACTCGCAAGGCCATTGATCGGAAGTGGCCAAAAGTCTGTTGCTCGTGCATGCATCATGTGCCAACAATACAAATGAAACGCTGCGAAATTTAAAGTGGGAAGTCCTCAAGCATCCTCCATATAGCCCCGACCTCCCTCCAATAGACCTTCATTTATTCGGCCCTCTTATACGTCATCTTTCGGGTGATCATTTTCCCGACAATGAAGCTGTAGAAAAGAGTCACCGCCTGGTTCCAATAGCAGCCCAAAGAATTTTATGCTACTGGATTTCTAAGTCCTATAGTTATTTGCAACTTATATAGTGACATACCCGCCAAGTTTTTCAAAAGATATTGGCAATGTAAGAAAATAAGGGTTGAGAAAAAGGAAAAAGAAACTTCAGCGAAGAAGAACGAAAGCTTGAAATGCATCTATTTACATAGCCAGATGATTAGTAATAGAGGGAATTAAAGAAAATACAAACAATGTGGTGCGGTCAAAGCCAGTTTTTGTTCAGTTGTAATCTGAGAAGACGATCTACCAGCAGCTTCTCCCTCTCTCTTCATTCCTGCGCCTTACCGCTACACTCCGGAGACTTATCACAGGATGACGGAAGCGCATAAAGCTCAATGTCCCGGAACAGGCCCCGACTGGTGCAGTAAACTACACCGGTATTACTAGCATTTCCTCTTTACAAGTATAGAGTTGAAGGTATGCCAGTGCCGTATTCTGCAAGTGATATGTATGGTTGTTTCTATTTTAACTACCAGAGTTAGCACCGTACGGCCTGCTCTTTCACGTAAATATAGACGAATGTTTACACTGTTGAGTTTATGTCACACATCTGAAATTAATCCTATATAAAAGTTAAGGGAATTAAACACTATAAGCAATATTTCTAGTATTTCGAGAAAAAAAAAACTTTAGTTAGAACACTAATTACATATACAATAAGGAGTAATAATAATTCAGTTTTGCAATTCAAAGAATTCATCTTTATGTTATTATTGCTACTTATATGCAACTCACATAAATAGGGTCGGAGTTTATGCTCTAAAATGTTAGAAATATGCAAGTTTGCATGACATGAAAACTGCAAAAAGATGACAATAATATGTCATAAAAACAAAACGTTCTGACCTATTTTCAATAATGTATCTTTGTTTATGTTGAATTCTTACTTAATGCTTTAAAAATATTAATCTCATATTACATTTTTAATATACAGGTCTAACTAAAAGGTATGTTGAAATTCTGGGGAAACATTCCTTGCATATAGAGAGTGGAAAATATGTGATGATAATAATATGGATTCGGAAATACTTTATGTACTGTTAGAGCTCTTCGTCTACAATTCCACTTACACTGTTATGTGCAAGTTAGAATGCCAGCATAGCTGTCCTACATCAATAACTCCACAACAGAACAGATGCTTAATACGTACAGTAGGTAATCATTCGCTTTTACATATAGGGTGGGGGGGGGGGGGCGTTGTTACTACTGTTAGTTCCTAATTTCACTGGTCTTCGTTACCACGTAGTCCGCTTGTTATGCTATTAGTTCCTTGCGTGTTACATCACCGAGCACGTAGTGCCAGTTCTGTGTGTTTACGTGTCTCTATCCAGGTACAGTAAAATAAGATATTCAAAAACGGAGTTTATAGATGTTCATATGATCTATGTATTAGCCGAACATGTACAGAGTCTTCGTGCTGGTATTCTACAAGACTGCCAGATAACACGAGATACTCCAAGGATATATCAGAGCATTAAAAAGTTTTAGTACATCCCTGGCATTTGCCATTTATGAGAACTGAGGAAAGCCTGGGAAAAACCTCAGTCAGGGAGGACTGTCCTGGCGGGATTCGAATCCCAGAACCTCCCGCTAACGAGTCCGCGCCTTAACGACCCCGGCCACCCGTGGCGGTGCAAGGGGAGGAGATACACCACCAACCCAACATTGCTTTCAGCCAGGCACAGTTTATAGAAGAGGGTTTAGAATGTTTAAAGACTGGAAGCAATCAAATGCAAAGTAAAATGGATTCGGGTCTTCAGTTTGTACATTAGCTTGTGAGTTTCAAGATTGCTGATTCCCGAACAACAGAAAGTTCGCGATGTGGAGTTTATCACTCACCGAGTTTGTACACATTTCGATCCTGAGGACAAACAGTAAAGCTCACCACCACTAATTGGTTGTTTCTGCTGGGAAAGTTATGGTCATCTCATGTTTCAATATTCAAGGAATGGTTTACTAGTATTCCGTACCTGCACACACAACTGTAACTGGGAAAAACAGCAGAGGGCCATGTCATATGCCAAAGGCACAACAAATTGGATGCTACGCCACGATAACGCTAGTCAACATATCGCAAATATTGTGTTTGTATATCTCACATAAATCAATTTGAAATGTGTTCCTCACTGTTCCTATAGTCCAGATTTCGCCTAATGTTACTCTCTCCTTTTCCCCACATTGAAGAAACACCTTCCTGGAAGCATTTCCCATCATTAGAAGCCGTGGTGAAGGTTACTCAGGCAACTCTGAAGGCTCTGCTAAAAGAATGGTTTTCACTGGCAGAAACTCTGGGATAGGTGCATTGCATTAATCGGGAACTACTTTGAGAAATATCTTTTAAATTTGAAGGATGAGTAAAGGCATGTTGTAAAAAAAAAGTATGATCTTTCATTATTGAACAGCCTTCGTATCCAGTATGAAACATGGACATAAGAATACCGCGTTCTCTTCACACACAGTTAATCAAAAGTAAGCGTTACTATTGGGTGGGGGAACTCAACTTTCGTGATTGATACAAGGCTTAAGGCATTGAAAACTGCGAGAGGAAATAAGAGATTTTTTGTAAAGCTTTTAATTTTTCTAATAGATCCAAGGTAGAAATATTGCCGCAAGCGGATATAATTGCGTGTTATAGGAATTAGATACGACCAATTGCGGAATAGGATACAGCTGTGTAAGGTTGCAACAGTCAAATGAAGCAGTTGATTTTTACAAGTATAATTACATGGTTTAGGAAATAACTACAACCTTTCAATTGTTACTTTGTTAACATGCGTCGAGAAACCTGTTTTGTTTAACTTTTTAATAGACTGAGAGCGGGCTTACTAACGCCAACATATCTACAAACTGAGTAAATACTGTAAACTCATAGGGAAAAAACAAAAGTTTCTCATAGAATTTTGTATTCCAAAATTGGGTAAATATACATATTAGTTCTAATTATGTAATAAGTAATTGTTTTGATGATCCTAATGTATACCACATTGTATTGCATATGTGTGTGTTAGTATGTGTATCTAGGCAACATGATAGAAAAAAACAGGCTTTCCACTGAATTTAGCACCGTTAATTTAGGTAGGATCATTGTATTTCAAACTAAATATAGAGAAAAGCCTGCCACGCAGGAGCTGCGTAAACTAAGCGAATTCCTCAGCAAGTTGAATAACTTTAAAAATGAATATAAAATCCAAATTAAGCCTTATTAGTTAATGAAATAAGTTATATATATTATATAATTTTTTTCTTAATTCACTTCCTCAGGTATGTCCTTATGTTTTTCAAATCAAATGATAGGATCTATTATATAACACATATTGTTGTTTGATGTGATAGATTTTTCTTGAGCTTCCATTAGCTGCCAGACAGTGAACTCTTCGAAGACCTCGGAGTTTATTAGATCGGAACCCTTTAGCTATCATTAAGGGAATCCTACGATGGCGAGTTAGAATAGGAACCTTTGACAGCAGAGATTGTCCCAGTCTTGCTTGGTAGAGACCGCACAGTGGAGACGCAAGCTGTCATTTTTAGAGCTTCGCTCTAATTGAGGTCTTCACGGTGTTGAATCCATGAGTTCGCCGGTAAAGGTCAACTCCAAGTTCTTTCTGTGGAAGTTTGTCCCAAGTGTCTACTTCATTCTTTCGTAAACGCTCACTTATTCTTCGAGAGTCGTATGTGCGAGGGCTGATCAAAGACATGTGTTTTTACTCTATTTCAATATTTATTCCCCTTCTTACAGCATCTGCCAGTCCTCGAACACATGGTGCAGGCCATTATTTGTCGGGTTCTTGGGAATCACCTCACATTTCTTGAACACTTCTATGGAACTCTCAAATCGAATGCCATGGAGCTTTGTACTTAGTGACGGGAATAAAACAGTCACCGAGAACGAGATTGCAGCTATAAGACGGATGTGGTACACAGTAATGCTCAATTTTGCCAAAAATTGCATGACTTAATTCACATCGTGAGGTCATGCGTTGTTATCTGCCCATACCAATGAAGTTCTGGTTGTTTTAGCAGGTACTTCCTCTATGCAGTCAATACTGACGTGCGGTATGAAGCAAATTATTCCGTTACACCATCATATTCCCTGCATGTGGAACAACTTTCGAATTTTTTGCTATTGGAAAACTTGGCGATTCCTACGCTGTACTGTCTTGTTTTCCTTCAGGATCATAATGATGCAACCAAAACTACACTATACATCAGAAACAAAATAATGCAGGTATCTGATTCTCCCCCACAAAGTGGCCAAATGTGGGAATTCCACAGTAAAAATTGTGGCATTAGTTTTCCGAGAAGCTAAAAGTTTCTTACACTCCCCTGTGTTCACTAATACCACGAGTGCTGATATCATTTTTCGGTAATTTAATTGAGGTTAACGAATAAATATCTAAAAGCAACAAGCATGGGTTTTAAAGCTCAATTATATTTCCTAAGAAAAACTACAAACAAGAGGAGAAGTCCATAAAATGCGAGAACAATATTATCATATAAGTTAACCAGGAAGTATCAATCTAGCAAATAATACACCAGTATACATTTTACATTGTATCAAGAAAGTTTTAAAGCTATCAACGTGAAATGTTTGTAAGATATTAAGAAAACTTAACTAAAGATGCTATGTAAATTTTAATTCTCTAATGCACATAAACAGTTTTTTTTTTAAAAAAAAATCAAACAAAAATAAATCTTATTTCCTAATAACTTAAATTTTTGACATAAATGTGCATTTTGCTCAGGATTGACAGGACCAATCTTGTTGAGAATTTGCACACATACAAATGTATGCAAATGTAAAATGCGGTAACTAGAAGTATTTAAATATCACTATTGGTTGATAAAAACTCAAATCAGTAAGAAGTGAAATATATTTCTGTTTTTTTCTTATTTTCAAAGTTTTAAAATTAAGAGTGTTTTCAAGCAACTAGCGTAGATATATTGTTCTAGTTCACAAGATAGCATGTTGTCTGCTGTTTATGTTAAAAATTCATTCCAATTCTACTAATAGTTTATAAGAAAAAGGCATGCTTACAAGGGTAGGTCCATAAGTTTCCGGCCTCGCCGATAAGGATTATTACCTTCACAGAAGCCTTATCTGGTGTCCTGCCTTATCTGTTAAGTAAACAATTTGAGCTGCAAATTGTAACTTCCGCTCTGCTATGTTCAGTTGTTCAGATATAGTTGCATAAAGAAGCCTATATGTAGAAGATTGTGACATGTTCAAAATAGAGTATCGAGTTGTTATTAAGTTCTTCACAAAAGAAGCACTTATTCCAAATGAAATTAAACAGCAATTGGACGGCGTATATGGAGAAGCATCCACCGTATATTCTACCGCAAAAGAATGGGGTCGAGAAAGCATTGAAGACGAACAAAGTGCAGGTCGGCCTTTGGAGGTTCTCACTCCTAAAAACATCGTTCTTGTGGAAGTAGAAATTATGGAAGACTGGCGGCTCAAAGTCACCGAAATAGCTGCCAGGTTGGACCTTTCTAAAACTATGTCCTTCAAATTATTCATGAACATTTAAATATGAATAAGGTTAGTGCAAGATGGGTGCCTAGACTTCTTTCCTCAGTTCAAACGCAGCAGAGAGTCATCTGTTATCAGGTATTTTTGGAGCTCTGCCGAAGCAACAAGAGAGAAGTTCTTCAAACTATTGTTACAAGAGATGAAACTATGGTTCTCTACTATGATTTCTTGTCCAAAAGGGAATCAATAGAGTGGCGTAAACTTGGCGAAACACCGCCTCTAAAGGCTAAGATCACTCAGTCAACCAAAAAGATCATGGAAACAGTCTTTTGGGACCGTGAAGGAATACTCTTCATGGACTTCAAGAAGAGCAACACCACAGTAAATGGGAAGTACTATGTTGGTCTGCTGCACAGACTACTTGATTCCGTCAAAGAGAAAAGGAGGAAAACTGAAAGGTGGTGTGCCTTCTTCACGACAATGCGCCTGAGCACACAGCTCTTGTTGCAAAGGAAGATGTGAAGAAATTTGGCTTCAAGGAGATCGACCATCCACTCTACAGCCCAGATCTAGCTCCCAGTGACTATTTGCTATTTTCAAAACTCAAGAAGGACCTTCGAGGAAGGAAATTTAAGTGTGACGAAGAAGTGATGAATGCTGTTTATGCCCATTTTGCAGACAAGACCTCTATTTGGGGAGGAGGGGATTGAAATGTTAATTGAAAGATGTGAGAAGTGTATTGCAATAAAGGGTAACTATACTCTCGTATGTTATAGAGTTTTCAGTTTTTTAACTATTTTTTTTGTTCAAAAAATTAAAAAAAATACTTATATGCATTAGAGAATTAAATTTTACAGAGCATCTTTAGTTAATTTTTATAACAATTAGCATTTACTACTATTTTATTATATTTATTATGTCATATTTCGTGTTGTGATGAGAACTTCTTTTGGGAGGCAGTGAGGTAATTGAGTGGAAGCAACGGTGATAGAATTCATTGTTATTAGTTTTTGTTCCAAGAAGGACTACGGAGATATGTTTAATTGAATAGTTAAAAGCAAAAGAACATTTAAGGTTATGATAACAATTTGGTCCCTAGTCAAGTCGAAGCAGAGATTATAGGAATAAAAAAATGAATGTAGGAGGGGAAAAACGATCAGTTATTGATTTTTGAGCACCATGCTTTAAAACTATCAATTAAGTTCCATTCTGATTGGTGATCAATAAGATTGGCTGAAAGGCGCTCGCGTGCCTAGTGTTACTGGAGCATACTGTGCTAACCTTCTGAACAAACTAAACGCAACAATAAAATACCGCGTTTATTAAAGAATATTACAACAAGACAACGCTCGCCCTCACATGTTTCGTTGCAGTGGCGAAAATCAATGAACTGGGCTGCGACTTGGTGCCACATCCGCCTTATTCTCCAAAATTGACTTCATTGCACTTCACTTCTTATCAAAGCAGAATATTTTGCTTGATGCAAAGAAAATGTCATCTGATGAACATAAGCACAGTCAGGGGTATTTTGCATGTCTGGATACCGTGATAAGATAAATCTTTAAACTGAGTGCAGTAGTGTAAAGGGAGACTATGTTGAGAAATGTTACCAATTTCAAAAGAATCGGCCATTATTTTGTGCTTCATTCCGACAACTTTTCAAATGCTGGGAATGGACAGACAGGCGTATGTCAGTCTCCTCTCGCTCGCTCGCTCGCATGAACTGTATAAGTTGCACGCTAAATATATCTCATGTGATCCGTGCTTGTGGGTGCCAAATTAGCCGACGCTCTAGGCCGCACAGAACTTAAATTCCAATAACGCTTTTGATCCCATATGGCTCATCCGTCATGCAGACGGGGCCTCCATGGTCCAGCACCCCCTCCTGTTCGCATTTCCCCTTCCACTCCCGCCCATCTCCTCACCCGGCCCGAATTTAGAAAGATTAATCGTTGCTCGGTCCAGTTCCGGCTTGACAGAAGAATTTGGACCGTGTGTGCTCGCTTTTAATGCTGTTTAGTTACGCAATCTTCCTCTGCATTTTGGGCATTGCTGTCACTGTGTGTTACGTCATAATATAAAGAATAAGGACGTGAATGAAATATGGTAAATGTGCACATTTTTTTTAAAAGTATTACAACCTTTTTATGTATAATATTCAGTTTCGAGAATCAACAGTTCTAAAAACTGTTTCTCTTTAAATATTACTGAAGTGAGGGCGAGCAGTACAAGTGTCGACCATTTGTGCTGCTTTCTCCAAGTCGACAGATGTGTGGTCTGTTACAAAGAAAAGTGTAAGGAATTTTATAATAACCTTTTTACAAAGCTACTTTAGCCTTTATTTTTTTAACGTTTGATCATTTTAATTGCTCGACCTGTTCATAAGTTTGGGGGGGGGTAAGCTTTTTGGCGTTGCTTTTAAGTCTTAATTACTCATTAGCTTCCATCGATTATCACTTATTCTTTGGCTCATACTAATCCCTTTATTAACTTTAGATGTATCAATTTTGATTACACGTTCTATTCTTCGGTTGTGGCGTTGCCTCCTGCGTGTTGAATTGGACCATATTATCTACAACTTCGAATAATTACAGTATTGTGTAGGTGATACAAATACACATTACACTGAGTGATTTTTCCTTTGCGGAAGCGGACCACGTGCCTTGGTTGCAGTTCTCGTCTCGTTCCCACGGTTAAAAGCGGACATGGGAGTTGGAGGGGAGGTCAGTAAGAAACGTATCTTGTGTGTTGTGGGAGTGTATGTTATATTCGTTAGGCGACGTAATACAGTGTTTTAATTACGTTAATATGTTTCAGTTCAGGTACTCGCAAAGAGTTTTCATTTACCTATATGTAGGTACATGCAGAATCACCTGGTGATGTACGGATATTGTTTCAAGAGAGATTCCCTGATATTCAGCTTCAAGTCGAAGTTCGAATCACATATTGGTAAATAAATTTCGTGAAACGGGAAGTATTCTTGACAGTAAATGTAAACAGCCAAGTGTAGTACTCAGAAAAAAAAATTAGGAACATTGGACACTCTAGAGGAACATTCCCCTAAAAATCACTTCGTCATTCTAGCGCAAACAGGAATTTCGTATTCCTCTGTTTGAACGGCTACTGAAGTTAAAACCTTATAAAATTACTACAGTGCAAGAACTTAATTCGGGAGACCCTGCATCCAGGAGTAGATTTTAAGAATGGATTTTAAATAGTATTCATAACGAAGAAATTGACCATAATGAATTTACTTTGCGGATGTGTTAATTCACGAAACAACGAATGTTGGATTTGAGGAAAACTAACTGCTTCACGAGAAACCGTTGCACGATCAAAGTGTGGTGCACCATTAGCGGCGAGGAAATAATAGGTTCTATTTTTGGGGGAGGTGGGAAAGAAACAACTAATAGTGATAAATATGTGCGGAATATTTTAAAACCCTTTTCCCGTGAATTAGTTGTGAGGGAACGTAGGCCCACTACTTTTCAATAGGACTCTGCAGTGGCGCGTACAGCCCATGTCTCCTTGCATGCAATTCATGAAATTTGGCAATAGAGTCCTCACTAACAACATATGGTCCCCTCTGTCCCCGATTTAAAGTCCTGCGATTGTTATCTCGCAGGGGGGAGGCATTAAAGGAAAAAGTGTACAAGACAAATCCACACACATATTAGGTGAATAAAAATAAATTCTTGAACAGATTTCTCGGAGTGAACTGCAAATTTCATAAGCCGATACAAAAGTATGTAAAATGAAGGGAGGCAGTTTTAGTATCTTCTTGTTTGATAAGGGTAAGTAAATGTAACTTGCGTGACAATCAAAGCTGCGGACTTTCTGACTCCTTAGGAAGAGACATTTTCTGTTTTTTAGTCTCGTTTTACTCGTACTTGTTGAATTGGACGATAAGTTTGGAAAACTGACAGTAATATGTACTTCGTCAGAAAATACCCAAGATCTGTCGGATATAAGATGACTAATAATTCACTTGCTCTTACTCCAGATCACGTACCTTCACGTGATAATGACGTGGCATGTAATAACAATTATCACCTGAAACCTGGCAGCACTCGACGTTAGGACCAACAAACAAAACGAGCGAGCTTCTCCTCATGCTGGTCTGGTTCTGTTGGACGGCTCACAAGAATTCCGCCGCCCGCAGTGACCTTCGCTCAGCACTTGTTACCTCAGAATGAACTTCTCCTCCCAGATAAGATCAAAAGTGGAAGGTTACTGCTGTGTTTCTCCAAACCTGACGATTAAGTAGAAAGGGTAGGTAATGCATGCCACTTATGTGACCGTGTCTTTTATGGATTTTGGACGGATAACATTCCATGAAAAGGTCACAGCTGTGGCAACTGAGACAAAATTTAACCCAATATTCGGGTTTCTTATGAACATGCCATTGAATCAGCAACAATCATATTGTTGCAGAGCATGCTCTGAATACAACCATACAATGAAACAATAAATCTTTCCATTGTTTTATTCTTGTGAAAATCAGGCTAATGCTTGAATTGGATAGAAGAAGCCCTTTTTCAGGATATCACTTTTTCAGAAACAGTAAAAATGTTCTTGAAAGGACTAAGGATATAACTTTAAAAGACAATTATTTTGAAGTAATAGTCTGGAGCGCAGAGCCACCTTCCTTTAAAATTTATTATCTCACCTCTTTAAACATTTCATTAGCTGTGCAACGAGATTTGATCTGCGAATTCGTAATATAAAAGGAGCGGTATTTAGTGTACGTTTTCAGAAAACTCAAACATGTTAGCTAAATTACAAGCAATTATCTTACCAAATCCCCCTCTTGCTTATAATTTTTCTTAAGTAATTTCAAACTCATGTTTGTAGTTATTGAATAGTTATAATAATCTTCGGTCTCCAAATAATTATCATGACAACACACATTCGTTAACCTCAATTAAACTACCGGAAAATGATCAACACTCGTGGTATTACTGAAGACAATTCTTTATTGTACATCTCCTTCGTAAGTTGTTAAAATTGTGAGAGGTTTTGAAACCGAATAATAAGCTCAAAAGTAATTTTGTTTCCAGGAAGGTAGGCTCTTCGTTATTCAATATCATCATGTAGTTTTCTAAGCGTGTCATAAATATCACTTAATTATTTTAGAAGAGCAGAGAAATTACAATACACGTAAATGGTAAAGTTTGTTCTTTCCTTAATTACAGCGCTTGTGGAGTTTATCTGTTGGTACAATAATTTATGTGTATATTTTAAGGGAGTTAATGTGATAAGAAGTGTGTGCCTTGCAGTGGAGAAAACATTTTGGAACATTATCTAAATGACCTCGTATTTTAATTTAGTGTTCGTGGCTATCCATTAGTTGCCTAGCAACGGCTTAACGCCAGGAGGCTTTGGGTTGTATGACTATATGTGGTGATCAGAATTGACAACCATTTGCTCTATTTCGTAGTAAGTAAGGGAAATAGCTGGTAAATAATGAAATCTGCGTCAGTCGTGTTTATTTTTATATTTTTAAAGAATGATGGTTTTAAAAAGTGATACATTAGCATTTAGATAGATTTTTTTTCTGAGGCACGTGGTATATGGCTGACCAAAATCTTAATCCCAATTAAAATGTACACATAAGTCCGACTTTGCTTGATATGCGCGAAAACTTACTCCGGTTAACGGCCTCTGTGAGATTAATGCAATGACAAGAGTGCCGAACACGAGTAAGACACAATATGCCATTAACTCTGGACACTTTAGAGAATTTTGTTAAATAGTACATTAAGGTTTTGATTTTAATTTAACTTTATGCTTTTATTGAAGTAGAAAACTGTACAAACAAGTCTTAAAGTTCAATGTTTCAAAAATGAGCAAACTAAATAACAATTACCTACTACTTATCAAAAGAATGGTTGTAAATGGTACATTTTGGGCACATTCATATGATTATGGTAACTGCTTTGTTTTAGCACTTTAGCACTTTGTTGAATATCCTTTTGATTTGATTACTGCCTGATTTTTAATGTCATCAAGCATTCTAGGTTTTCTGGCGTTATCACTCTAAAATGGCCTCTAGCAGCTCTCTTTTTACTGGAATTCAGACGTGACACCCAATCTCTCAGCCTTGACCACAAGTTTTCAATTGCTTGTAGGTCAGGACTGTTCCCTGGCCAAGGGAGGACATTAACATGATAGTCCCTGCACCATTTCTGAATGATTCGAGCGGTATGAGACTTTGATCATCCTGCTAGAAGATGCACCGCCGATTGTCATCCCCAAACAAATCACCAATAGTACGGAGCGAAACCTCTGCTTGGTATTTTTGGCACTAATATTGCTCTCTAACACTGCTAGGCGTCCTACTCCATGCGTTGCCATGCTTCCCCCTACCATGACGCTGACGTGATGCTTCATAGTGGCGGTGGTGCACTCAAGTAACATGCCCTCACCTATTTGACTATGAACAAACGCTTCAAAAGATCTTCGTTTCATCGCTCCAAATGACTTTACTCCACTCTTCTTGCGTACAGCTCTTGCGTGCTAAAGCCCACTCCACATGCTTTTGGTTGACATAAGGCTTTTTTCATGGGATCCTCGCTCGTACACATTTTCGCAAATTTTTTGTCTGAATGTTAGGTCAGAGACTTGTAGCCCATAAGTTCTCAGGATGACATATCTTTTGCCGTACATCGGCGATCTTGTAGAGAAAGGCGGCAGATTCTGCTGCAGTCTTCAGCAGTTAGTTTTGGTTTTCTGAGACGCTCTTGAGCGCCAGTTACTTCGTACCACTTGCAAACTTTCTTAATGCCTGCCTGATTTTGGAGGGCCACCACCAAACCTTTTCGCTATTTCCGTATAGGAAAAAATAGCACTGACAGATTCATGATCTTCAGAAGCATTTAAAATAAAATTAATTAAAGTAATTACTGCTTTACTAGTATTCCGACCAATCCTAAAACCGTATTCATTTTAAGTTTTTTCAATTACTACACCAAGGAAATAGGCCTATAATTGGAAGAGTCATCTTTTTTCCTTGTTTATGGTTTATCACATCCCGTTTTAGTTGTTACACAGCTAAGTGCAAATGGAAACGTTAAGCTAACAATATAATACGCAAACAAAACAATGATATGGAAAAATTATATACTTTGAAGCCTAAGTTTTTTATTTTCTTTTTTATTAAACACACATGTATATCTTCAGTTAGCCTTACTTTTTTTTACTACATTGTCTGCTCTAGCGCTCTGTAATAAACTTCAAAATTCAACTTGCTGAGGAATTCACTTAGTTTACGCAGCTCCTGCGTGACGGATTTTTAACATTACCACGTAGTAATAGTTTCTAAAACAGTTATTTTATTTTGTAAATTTTAAAAGTTTATTGGCATTCTATGACGAGGTACTCGAAATAACTGTTTCCTGTGCAATCCTTCGCAGAGCTTTCTTTGAATATCGTACTATCTTTCTGTAATTTTGTTATGTTTCTCCTAGGAAACAATACACCGGTTTACTTTCTGTTTCTTATCAAGAACAGCCCTAAATCTATTCACATGGTTGCAAACGGTACATCTGTGAGGTGTAGGAGATTTTTTATTTTTATTTATTTTATATTGTTTATTTTTTCAAATAACCGTTTCACTTTTCTGCAAAGCCTTGAATGCCTCCTAACGGCACAATGATAACGGTCCAATTGCTTTAGATGGGGGCACTGAGAAACCAGTAAGCAGCACACACTTCCCCGCTGTCGCTGCCCCTACTCTAGCGGATGAACATCCACTCGAATGCAATGCTGCATTTAAAGACCTGCTTTCAAAATCATTTTATTATTTTTCCCCCCTGAAGACCCAAAGAGGAAAGTGATCCAAATGCATTTTAAAATTATTTTTAAATGATTATTAATTTGTGTAAATTCACTGTTAGCATATATGCCTATGAATATTTTATTGGATTGAATTTTTGCGACATTAAATAATTCCATGTTAATATGAACTGATAATTTATGAGTGAAAATGTCAAACGTTTTAAGTTTCGTTTTCTAAATTTTACAGGATAAGCGAAAATGCTGTCCATCTCTGTTAGTATTAAATTTATTACACCCAAAATAAGTATGAATACATTCTTTTATTACAAAAGTATTTTGTATCGCAAATTATTGCCAAAAATACAGTGGTCACGGAGAAAAAAATTACAATAAGAAGGTTTTGTGTGCCATATGGTGGAAGAGTCCGTTACAAGTACCATTCAAACCTTTGTTACGTTTTATTTAGGTTTAAAATGGAAAAAGTTACAAAAATAGCATTAATGATTACCAGAAAGATATATTATAATATTATTAAGGGCAAAAATAAAAAATGTACTATGAAACGTGTACAAGAATACTAATCTTTATACTTTCTTGTCGCAACTCACAGTAAGAGTTCAGCTTTTTAACTCTGACACAGAGGATGAAATTGATGTCTCACAAAACTCTCTGTGCTCTTTAGTAAGGAATGGCAACAGGAAAAGAGGTCTCTCTCTCTCTTTTAACTGATAAACGGGGATGATCTTTCAGACTAAGCACAGGTTGCTGTATATCAACCACTGATTTTCCTCTGTTTAAAACTTCAAAAATCCTCCTCCCTTCTAATGGTGAGTAAGTTCTTTTAATAGTTATTTGAAATGAATGATATAGAGATACTTTAGGCATTGTATTTTGAAATGTTGCACTTATTTAATATCAATAGTGAATCAGCAACATTCTTAAAAGTAAAGAAATCACTTGACTCATTGGAACTATAAGAAAAGTATTTATAGTTTTAGCTTAATGGAGAATGAAGTCCTTACTAACCCTTCTTTTTTCTCTATAATAACGAAATCTCTATCGCAAATCAAACAGCTATTTACTTACTAAATTTCTGTACTATAAATAACAAGTTAACAAGTGTTTGAACTGCTTCATCCGTGTATAGACACTTAGAACACGACTAGGAATATGCATCTGGGTACATACAGCCTACTTTTGAAATAAAACGATTGAATTTAAAAATGACACTTACACCATTTAACATTTTCATCGTCAAATAGAAATATTTTATTTTGTGGACATTTTAACAACATATTTGGAATTTTTTGATCATTTTATAAGCCATGGCTTGTGTTTCTGTTCATTGATTTTTCAATTTTAATTAAATCTTGTAATTTGCAAAACGAAACACACACCTGAATGCTGGAAATAATTATATACATTTACATCTTTGATCAGCGCTAATAAAAGAAACGAGCACGTTACTTAATGTGTTCAAAGAAATGGTGGTCATGAATTCCAGTCAAACAGCTGTATGTTTGATCGGGTCAACTTCATAAACACAGCAGTCGTCTGTTGTTCGCGTTTCTAGAAGGCAGCCATTGAAACACTTGCATAATTTTTGTTGCGAGAGGTTTTTTTCTTCATCTTCTCTTCTGGGCCATGATAATGAATCTGCTGAGCTGGTGGTCCCAAGATCACGTGCTTTGTGAAGCGAAAGGCTTCCTCACTTCCGGCCGAAAGTTTGCTGCACATTAACAGAGTAAATTCCTTTCTTGGTCGGCGGTAAATCACTTGCCCTCTCACTAACAAAAGCTCTAACTACATTGACGCTGACAGTTTTGGACATGGTTTGGGGGAAAGTTATGGGAATGTTGTTTGAACAGACAAGGTCCTTCCCTATTGTGTGTTCATACTCAGAAAACGTTGGAAATAAAATCAAGAGAGAGAAAAAAGTAGGAACAGGGTATTTTTCACTTCTAAAAATAATGTTTAAACATTTTAAGTGCGGAAAATCACAAAAAAAAAAAAAAATGTTTTAAAAATACAGCGAAATTTTTATAAACTGAATGCTATAGGAAAAGAAGGAAATAAAAGTTTAACCCCCCCCCCCCCAAGTACTGTTTTTTAATCTGAAGTTATGGATTAAAGAGAAATGTGATGTGAATTAAAATGTGTTATTATTGAGATATGATTTTAATTTGGCCGCCCATTAAGGAAAACAATAAATAAAACGGAAACTGCAAAAAAAGCGAGTATAGTTGTTGGAATGAGTGTTTGTCAAAATGTGAAAACGCGGAAGGGAGCCGGAAAACGAAACTTTAGCAGGAGAGAATTGATGGAAATGCTTGAGATTTAATAATTAGTATTAAAGTTCGTATTTTAACACATGCAGACTACAACAAACGGTGTTCTAAAATTTCTCGGCCTGACTCAGAGATGTCGTCAAGATGGCTAAGTTACTATGATATCATCCTTTAGATGACGCGCTGTAAAGTTTCAGGGCGCAAGTGACGCTTGTTTGTGACGCTCGTGTAAACAAACTAGTGTTAACATTTTCTACAAAATGGATAAACTGAAAAACGAGCTTTGATAAAGCCCTTCGTTTTGAAGGATTTAATTCGAATAAAAATACAAATGGAGTTAGATTCCACATTCCCTTCTTTTTCAACGGTTAAATTGTTTGCTGCTGATTTTGAGCGTGGTCCTACATCCATTCAAGTTGATGAGCACTCAGGCCTTCCCAAAACTGCTAGGAACGACGAGATTGTGACAAAAATTCACAATGCCGTACTCAGTGATCGCCGATTAAAGGAACACGGGTTGAAGACCTCGATAAGTCTTGTCCACTATGTATATGAGAAAGCTTTCCGCTCGATGGGTGCCGCGTTTGTTAATAATGAACCATAAAACGCATTAGAACGAATATTTCGCAAGAGAGTTTAGACTTCTTTAAAGGTAATTCCAGTGAATTTCCCCGACATTTCGTAACAGCAGATGAAACCTGATTCATCACTACACAGTCCAAACAGTGGGTGACAACTGGTGAAAGTCCAACAAAGATATAAAAAACGTTATCTACAGGAAAAGTCATGGCTACGGTTTTCTGGGATTATTCATGGTGTGGTGCTCGTAGACTAACTCCAGAAGGGCAAATCATCACTGGGGAGTATTGCGCCTCACTAATGAACCAAATGAATTATTTAAGATAAATGTCCACTCCTTGCCAAAAATAGTTATCTTTCATCACGATAATGCGCCTTCCCACTCTTCTGGGATTGTTGCTGCAAAATTGCATGACCTTCGCTTCCACATCCGCCATATTCGCCACATTTGGCTCCCAGCGATTTCTTTTCGTTCCCAAACCCGAAGAAACAGCTGAGTGGACGAAGCTTCACATTAAATAGTGAGATTGAAGCTGAGATAGACGCTTATTTTTCATAGTTGGATAAACCTTATTTTACTGAGGGTGTTTGTAAAGTCATTATACTAAATGTACTGATTTACAAGATATTTTAGAAAAAAAATCATAAATCTTGTGTTTTCTTGGCCATGCGGAAAACTTTTAGAACGCCGCTTTTTGTGAAGCATATTCTGTTACTCACCGTAGTCGAAACTTTTCACACCTCAATTTCTCGAATTCGAGCTTTATGCACGAGTGAGCCCTAGCGCCCATTATTTACAGTTTTGTTAGATGTACACTGAAATCTATCTAATTAGAGAACAATCTCCGAAAGTGCTTTAAAATTAATTAACTAAAACTTAAATAAACAAATGTTAATATTTCACTGTAGTGAAATCGCCCGCCCACACTGATTTGCTTTTGTTAGCCGCGGTAGGCATTGGCTACATTGGCGCCGAATATCTGAAACAAGAAACAGTTGAGTGAGGTTTTCTGAGGATTTACGTTACAATTCAACTCCCCGTAAAAGAAACGCCGTTCTTTCAAGAAAATAGAAGAACCTTTGTCCCTACATTACAGCCAAGGGACTCCGGCAGCAATAAACACATCTCATATAATGTGTTTTTGTCCAAGACTTCAGGCCTTTTTCTCTTACAGCATTGTGCGAGAACCGTGAAAAGAGGTAGGCCTGGGCCGGGGGAGGGACAGTTTATTCTATTATTCTGTAAGCCTTTTAAAAATAAGGGAAAGGAAAGAGAAAACGTCTGCGTTTTTGTGTTTCCTGGAGTTATAGACTTGTATTTGGAAAGTTCATTTCACAAGTTGTAGACTGGAAGAATACGACACTTTTAACGGCACTGGGAAAGAAGTTCTTTGTTCGTGATAGGCGTATGTTAGCTGTGTGTCGGAGCACTATACAGACTGCTATCTACACGGCAATAGTGGCCGAAGTCGCTCTACAGTGCCAATAGCAAACACGAAACTTTACACAGTGTTACATTTACAAGATGACATTATTTATCAAATATCACAAGAGGGTCTGAGATTACCGATATCTGGAAAACTCAGGCTCTCGAGTGATTAGCACTATTTCAAGAATAAAATAAGAATTTAAATATAATTCCTCTAAACTTGACTTATAAAATTGTAATACTGGTGCAATTTTCGACAGCAGAATGTCAATAGAGAAGAGCAAAATACAGGTTTAGAACCTGTGTAAAATAGGAATAAAAGTGATACATATGTTTGAAATTCGCGCACAGAATATCAACATTTGTTATACTTATGAATATTTATTCTGTTCAGAAACCATGAGACGAAATGGACAAATGTCGACTAGTTAGGCACAAATCTTTATAAACTACATTAACTTCCAAATTACTGGACAGTTTAAAGTTAATCGACAATGGGTCAACATCATATTTATCATCGCCTTTTTTAATGAAATTGACATAGTCTTCCGTGGTAATACTTATGTACCTGTCTGTCCTAATCTGACTTGCAAAGCGGTCAAAACATAACATCCTGCTCACACCATTCATTAAAACTCTCTTCATTACACCCCAAAACCAGATTTATACAATCTTCTGGATCTTTCCTCTCATTGCTAACCCTCACTGTCACATGCTGGAACCGCCTTCCTTCATTTTCCGTTTATTTCTGGCATCGATTTATAAAATTATTCATTACTCTCTTCAGTTCCTTATGAGAATTAGAAGACATTTCTTCGTTAATTCGGAGGACCAAGGGTTAGTGATGACTCCCTCTGGAATATTTCATGAATTGCATGCAAGGAGACATGTGCTGTATGCATCTTTACTGAGTCCTGTTGGAAAGACGCAACTTTTCCCTCACAGTTAATTCATGAAAAAGGATTGCAAAATATTCTGCACATACCTATCGCTTTTTATCGTTTGTTAAAGAATGTGTCTATTATTCTTTCCCGCTAATGGCGCACCGCACTTTTATCTTTTGATCGTGCTGGAGTTCCTCCTGAAACAAGTTTAGGTTTTTCTGAACTCCAGCATCGATTGTTTTGTGAATTAAATTAATCACTTAAGTCCATAAAGATTCGGTTCAATTTTCCGTCGTGCACACTATTCAAAACCCATTCACAAAATCTACTCCTGGATACCCGTGTCAGTTCTTGCAGTACTGTAATGTTAGAGGGTTTTAATTTCAGTAGCTTGTACAGAGGAATCTCCGTTTGCTGTGAAAGATGTTTGAGTGATTTTTAGGGGAACGCTTCAGAGCATGTTCAAGATATGTAATGTATACTTCACTTGTCTGTGTACGCTTTTTATAAAGATTACTTCCTGTTTTACGAAATTTATTTACCAACCTGTGAAACTAATTTCGACTTCGAAGTTGAATATCAAGAAATCTCTCTTGAAACAATCTCCGCACATTACAAGCCGATTTCTTACGTACAAACAGAATTTGTAGTTGTCACAAAATTAAACTCACGGCTGTGGTTGCAATTTCGTTAAATGGGTAGGTAGGCTTAGGTAGGAAAAGCGCTGGCTTTGTGTTGTTTATATTTTTAAATGAACCAAATGAGAACTGTCAAGCGTCACCTTGCTCTTCAGATATTCTCAAAGACTGACTGACTGATGGAAGTCTTCTATTGACTCACCTTCGTTAGTGTGAGTTTCTTTTGTCCGAAGAGGAAAGGAAACCTCCCACTCCACTCCATAAGCAAGCTCTTTGTCGGAATGAGCCCCATTGTACTCAGGATGTTTTCTTTTCCGCTACCAAACAGGGGCAGCCAGAGGATGGTTTCTGTGGCAAAAGACAAATGGGCGATTGATTCCACGTGAATTCGAACAGAAATTTAAATCTATTGGACTCACAATTTTTAAAAAATTAATTATTTTCTCCCATGACAATGCATAAAGCTGCAACTCGTCCAAATACTCTTAGTATCTAAAATGAAGTCTTTTGCCTAAAGAAATCAGTTACATTACCACCGAGATGGACGTGCGTACCTCGATGACAATCTTCCAAGGCACTGGATAGGACGAAGAGGTCCTATTAAGTTTCCACCGCTTTCTCCGGATCTAACTCCGTTGGATTTGTAGTTGTATACCGTAGAAAACAATCTACTGGCACCACTTCGGGAAGAAATTGAAAAGACATGTGCTGCAATCGCTGAGGACGCTTTCGTAAACGTTGCTCAATCAATAGTTCAACATACTCAGAAGTGTATCGACGCCGATGGTGGACATTTTCAGCTACGGTTGCAACTGCAAATGTCGAAGATGATTAGTGCTCATCATTTTCTGTTTGTGTGAATTCAGTTTTGTTATGTTAACACAGTTTTTTCTTTGCTTGAAGTGTGTATACATTTTTGGCATCATATATATACTTGAAATAAGATATTGTCAACAGAACTGAATTTATAGCTTGAGCAAGGTCCTGCATTCGATTAAAAGGTTTTACAGCAATACAAAATTTCACTCGAGGAAACAACCAGAAGTCGCACGGTGCGAGGTGAGGGTGTAGGGTTGATGGTCAAGCAACTGTAATTTGTCGACTTCCATTTTCCACAAATTTGCGGCTGTTCTGTGAGGAGACGCATTGTCGTGCAAAAGCAACAGCCTTGAAGTTCCTGTCTTCGAACGCCTCCGCCTCAGCTCTTCAAATAAAGGATCCAAAATATAAGTGTCATAGTATTCTCCATTTATTTCATTACTTCTGCCACACAGTCAACCATAATGGTTCTTCATAACTGAAGAAAACAATGAACATTCGCTTCCGAGAACGAAAATCTTATCGAAGAACAACTGGTCTTGGGTCATTCTCATTTACCCACACGCAGTCCTGAGCTTTATTTGGGTGGTATAGTAATAAAAAATCTTTCATCACCACTGCATATATCTGTCAATGTACCATTTGGTGGTAAAATGCTCAACAGTTTCCTTGCACATTCCTTTCTTCTCTTCATTGGTTGGAGAATACGTCACTGTCACTGCTGCCAACACTGATAACCATCGCCATGGGTGGCTTAGATCGTTAAGGCGCGAACTCTTGAGCAGGAAGTCTTGGGTTCGATTCCCACCAGGATTGTCCTTCCTGACTGTTTTTATAGGTTTTCCTCAATCTCATAAATGCCAAATGCTGGTATGTACCTTAAATTATGCCATTTCTTAAAAAAAAAGTCCTTTCCCACTTTATCATTTCATCTCATGTGTTATCAGTGTTCACCGTCTGTGATGTCTCAGCAGTTAAAACGAACTTTAAACAAATCATTAATACGCACTTTCATACTTAACATTTCAACAGTAATATGTCGATTTTCCTTCACCAAGTTGCTCACTGTGTGCTGTTCTCTCATTCACAGCTTCCCAAGGCCGGTCAAAGCGAGGGCTGTGTTTCAGTGTTTCGCCCTTCTTCAAAGGGGCAAATCCATCTTAAAATGGTATCAAATAAACAACTACCAAGTTCTGGTGTGCTTTTTTCCCCCTCCGCTCTTTCACCTAACATTTAGCGCGTGAAAATGTAGAATGTAAAGTTTTTTTTTTTTTTTTTTTTTTTTTTTTAAATAGAACTATTCATGATTTTCCACCAGCTATTGACAAAGGACTGAACTCAAACGACTGTACGACAGTGTCTCTGCAAGTTTAAACTTATGCATATTTTGCTAACTTAAGGTACATTGTTGCCAACTGCGTTAGTTACATTTGTTGTAGACATTAAAGTCCAACAATAGAAAACTGATTTCAAATCTTTTTGAATGCCCCTCGTAAATGTGAAGATGCACAGAACAGCATTTTTAACACCATGTCTGGTGTTTTATTTAATGCTACAGTTGATTCTAACGAATTAATTTTAGTGCACTTAATTTGTCATTATTCATTATAATTATAGACATTGCATTATAGTTTCATAACAAATAATGATAAATTTTTATCCACATTTTTGTTCGGTTTTTTTTTTTTCTTCTTCTTTTCTTTGAGCTTAAAATAAAAGTTTTAACTTCATGTGAACTTTTGCCTACCGCATTTCCAAAGCGAAAGATAATGAACAAAAGCACGCCTGTCTCTCTCTCTCTCTCTCTTTGTAGTGTGTACTTTGGGCAGAAAACACCACAAGGAGGCGTAAGTGCTTAACGGAAGAGTAGAGGAAATTTTTAACTTCCGGAGGCGGAAAGAAGAAAGGAAAAAAAAAAAAGTTTGGTGGGAAACTATAATGTTGGAAACAGCGAGGAAAACTTGATAGCACTTGAGGGAGTGTTTTTAAGCAGACCCAAGGTGGAATAAAATGCAAGTTAATTCCTAACGAGTTTATAAAACACAACTCTTGAGTTCTGCTGCGGGTAAGGAGGAAAATATCTCCCGGATAATATGAATCTGCATTGGCGGTTATCGACTGTGAGCGAAAAAGTTGAAGTGCGAATGCGCTTAACGACGTTATATATGTGACAGCTAGTAATAGTAAAAACCATGGAAACTGCATATGACTGCACTATTGGCGAAGGAAATCATACCATGAAGCGAAAAAGCCGCCATGCAGGAGCTGCGTAAACTATGCGAATTCCTCACCAATTAGATTACCTTTAAAAGAGAATATAACTGCAAATTATGACCTTATTAATTAATGAAATGAAATACGTTTTGACATTACTGTGTGGTATTGCGGGAAAAAAATTAGAATACTTGCAGATGTAAGTATTAAAAAGAGAAACACATTTTTACAGTTATTATTAATGAGATAAAATAAAAAACTATTGGCATACTATTAATTAAATAAAACACATAACTATTGCTATACAAAGCTATGCTGTGTGGGTATTTTTAACGTTTTTAAATGTAACCACCTTTATGAACTAAGCACTTGACGTCATCGTTACATTTACTAAAATGGGGGGGAAGAAAAAGAAAAAAGAAAAAGAAGGAAATTACAATGTACTAAGGAAATATATTATCATTCAGCAATAAACAATCGAAAACTTCATCCGCTATCATTGACTTGAAATTTAATTGAAATATTATTGTAATAAAAACATAACGAAAACATTTTCTGACTGTTAATACAGAGCGCTGTTACATACAATTCTCACACACATATTAGATTAATATTTCACATTTTCTATCTTCACGATGATACTTTTGTTAAATATAATACATATTCATCGTTATAATTATATGCTGAATTAATTTGTTCTTTTATTTTAAAACAATTTATAGAACAATTAAACGAAAGAGTGCTTTTTAAACTTCGGTTTTCAAGTATGCTGCTACTCCTAAAGGTCCGATTTCCCTTATAAACTACTTTTCTTGTGTGATTTAAACGGCATATGCCAAGTTTAGCTGTTAAAAACAATTATTGGGGCTGCTGGAGCGATTATTAAATTTTGGTTTATGATTAGATGGCGTTTTAGCACTGAAGCTAAATGTGCAAGTTACGTATTCCTTAATTAAAACTTTCAGCATAATGAAAATGCACATTTTTTCTTCAAAATATATACGAAATTCCTGTGTTTTATATAGATATAAATAATTATTTATGTAACTATGTCGGTCCTGGTGGTGTAGTGGTTACCATACTTGCCTCCTAAATCCAAGATCGCGGGTTCGATCCCGGACAGGACTAATGGATTTTTTCGGGCGTAAAAATCCTAAGTATGGCTTCCTTCGGAAGGGAAGTAAAGCAAAGCCGGGGTCCCGTGTCGTACATTTACGGCACGATAAAGAACCTCAAGCCTGAAAGAAGAGGCCTCTGACAAAATTTGTCGGCCGTTTCACGCCCTGATTTGAATGGGACGCTGTTGACCTGAGCTGTTAAAGAGCGTCCGTAAATAAATATAATAATAAAAAAAATGTAACTAGTATATAATCTTGGAAATTTTTACACGAGTGTTTAGAATGAAAATTATACACTTGTAGCACATACAACGTTTTGTGCAATTGAAATATTTTTAAAAAGTATTAAAAATTTGCAAAATGTAATGTTATGACGTAGAGGATATGAACGTATTATATTGCATGGTTTCTTAGCACTCGTTAATCTGACGATGTTATTTTGTTTTTGTTTTGAAGAATTCAAAAGAAAATGGATGCTAATTCTGCAATGTTTGATATTGAAAACATGGATATCATTCCAGAAGAAATTATAAAGGAAGATGGGGGTTGTTAAATTCCTCAAAAATCCAGAAATGTTTACAAAAAGGAATATGACGACTTTTGTGTATAGAGAAAAGAGAAACAATCTAATGAAAAAAATCTTGTTGACATATTTTTTTTGATTAGTTTTATTTACGGACGCTCTTTAACATCTGAGGTCATCAGCGTCCCATTCAACTCAGGGCGTGAAACGGCCAACAAATTTTGCTCTCTCAGAGGCCTCTTCTTCCAGACTTGAGCTTCTTTTTCCTGCCGTAAATGTACGACACGGGACCCATGGCTTTACTTCCCTTCCGAAGGAAGCCATACTTAGGATTTTTACGCCCCGAAAAAATTCATCGGCCCTGGCCGGGTTTGAACCCGCGATATTGGGTATAGAAGCAAGTATGGTTACTACTACACCACCAGGACCGACTTGACATGTTTATTAGAGCTAGTAAATACATAATATAAAGTTTATTGATTATTAACATCGTTAGCAATTTAAAAGTTACATTCTTGTATTGTTTATTTTTTCCATTCGCAGTTTTGTATGGATGTAAAATCAGCTAAGGAAGTTTTCTTGTATAATATAGATTACTAATGGTTGAAGATTAACTTTTTGGAATGAAGGAAATTATAATTTGATTAATTAATTGCATTTTCAATGTTTCCAAGATAATGGAAGTTATTTTATAATTATTAATAGCTTACATTGTTGTTGTATCTTCAAAACATTTGTTTAATAAAATAATTTTCTTGTTTGAATGCACTTATTGCGTAAGATACAATTAAGAACTAATTGGACCGCCTGTGGTACTTCTGTAATAAAAAAGGGGGTTAAACACTATTAAAAAAAAAAGAACTAAGTGATTATACATCGCCCTTTGTGAAGCTGGTACACTTACCATAAATCAGGTGTATGTGGGCAAGTTCAGAAAAACTGAACCATTCTCCATTTCTTCAATTTGTAATTTATTTCATGAGTTGTTTGTCATAACTTAGTCACAAAATAGCCATTGCATGAAACAATTGACAGATATTTCGCAACTTGTACTAGCACAACAATGCAGTGGCGTGCAGTTGTGTGTTTAGCCTAAAATTTTGCAGATTATTTACTTGCTAAATTGTGAAAACTCTGTTCATTGCTTATTAACAACCAGATTTACTCCGATTATTAAGGAAGCGTGAGCTATTCTAATACAAGACTGTTTGACTTAAGCGTGCATTTCTGAGCACCAAATTGCAATTACTTCTAAAGCTCACAACTTCACATTGATCATAGGCTCTCGGTCTGAAATCACTTGCCTCTATACAGTAAAATATTTTTGTGTTTTTCATTAAAAACCTATAAAAATGTTTAAAAGGCATTACAAATTTATAACGTTCATTGATCTATGTTTTCATGTGGTGTGGCCTGTACGTTACTCCTTTGTCGTCCACCATTAACGTCAAGGCCTTTTTTCCATCCAGCGCGTGTTCGATGGATATGAGATATCTATCAAATGCAAGGTTATGTTCGATAACATTCTCAGTTAATTGCGAGAGGACCAAATCTGGCAAGATGAGCACTATTTTTTTTTTAATGTTGACAGCACTTGTTACCAACAGCGCCTCACGTACAACTACTGATTAAGGATCTTTAAAGACCTGGATGGCCTTCAAAGGGGTTATCTTGATTGATTTATGCGCTTACGAAAGCACAGGTGGTTGAAGTTTCTCCATACACGATGACATTCATCGTAAATTGAGAACGTTTGAATGTCTTGTTGTTGTTGCTATGCAACTATTTTCGTAATCATGCAGTAAGAACAAATGGGCATTTGAAAATGTCATCAATAAAGAACAGAGTTAGGTATTGAAAACACTTGGATAACAACGCGTAAAGAGTACATGGGCAACCTTTATGAGCGGCGGGTCAAATTAAAAAAAAAAAAAGTGTCCCTCGTTCAGAAGCGTAAGCTAAGAAAATTCCTCAGCAAGCCGAATTTATGAAGAGTATTTACAAAGCGCTGTAACAGAAAAATTGCAGGCGCTAGAATACTTTTTAAATTTGGGTTTTCAGGTATGCCACCACTTCTAATCCTCGGATTTCCCTGATTATCAGAAAATATGTTTATTTTTTTATTTAAATGGTATATATCCAGTTTCGTTGCGAAAAAATTTATAATGGTGTCTCTAGAGCGATTTAAATTTTGGTTTCAGATAAACATCCTCTTCTAATAATCTAGTTTTGCTGACTTTCATAAAATATTTTTTTGTGTTTAATTTTAATGGCATATATTGAGTTTCGTTCAGAGAAAACAAAAATTGCGGTCACCAGAATAATTTTTAAATTTTCGCTTTAGGTTAACCCTAACTCTTTAAATTTCTGTTTTTAGGTATACCCCCACTCATAATGATTCGATTTCCGTTATTTTCAGAAACTATTTTATTTAAATGGTATATACCGAATTTCGTTGCGAAAAAAAAACAAACAAACTTTGGTGTCGGATTGTTAAATTTTGGGTTTCACATGCAGGTATGCCCGCCCACTCCTAGCTGAGTTCGCTGATTTTCAAAAATCACTTATCTTATTTTATTTAAATGGCATGTACCCAGTTTCGTTGCGAAAAATAAATATTGCCGCCGGTAGAACAATATTTAAATTTTGGATTTCAAGTAAACCTCCGCTCTTAATAGTCCAAATTTGTCTAATTTTTAGTCAACCAGGCATGTTTACTATGTCTAATTCCAGTAACCGTCTCAAGGGGATCCGAAATGGGGTTTGTGAAGAATTCATGATTAATTTTTCAAGCATGCAAGCTCGAAAGATTATCATGGTCAAATGAATTTTAGAAATTTTGATCTTATGGTTAAAAATCAGATTCATTCCAACTTTCCAGAGAAGAGTGTTGTTATTAAGGATAATGCTCCATACCACAATGTTCAGGAAAACAACCACCTTCAATACTCGCTGTACAACAAGAAATGATATCTTGGCGTGCACTACCCATGACCAATGCCATTGCATTATCAGCACATTCCTTTAACTAGGCATCTCTCCAGCTCCCAGCAGTACCAAAGGTCGAATGTCATACTACACCTGTGTTAATGTTAAAAATGGAAAGAACTACAGAATTATGAGACACAGAAGAAGAATTGGATGCTAGAATTCTTCCTTTTATCATCTCCGTAACCGTTGGAATTATTCGTTTTTTATAATTTGTGTGTCGACAATGATGGCCCTGTATTTCCTAAACCTAATAATTGAAATAAAAATTAAAAACTAATTTACCTTTAATATTCTTTCAAGTATACATTTCTTTCACATTGCTCCATCTCGAAATGGAAACATTGAACTGAAAATGTTGACTGCATGGCCTCTACCACAGTAAAAAATTAGTAGTAATTCTGAAATATCCTATATAGATAAAAATATCAGAATACCCTAAAAAATTCTTCATTTTTATTTCCAGGTAAGATGTGCCCGCTATGGAAGAACAAGTATCAGCAAAATGTAACTTTAAAGATGTAAAATTTCTAGGATATAAATTAAAAAATATATGTATATATGAAGCATATATTGTATTATCAGTAGAACAAGAACAGAGAAGAAAGTTCATAGTAACCCTATGCAGATCAGAATAACGTCATTTAATTATGGGACTTTAATATAATTTTACTAATTCTTATAATTTTGATGATATATCTCAATTTAGACATGTTTGACACGATCTTCAAAGACATGTTGTAAACTGACGGATATCGAAAATAAGATGACCACAACTTTCTCCTGCAGAACTAACTTTTGTGTGTGTGTGTGTGTGTGTGTGTGTGTGTGTGTGTGTGCGCGCGCGCGCGCGCGCGTGCGTGTGTGTCATCGTAGAAGCCTTCCTTGTTGTTTGCTCTCAAGATCGAAATAATGTAGCCAATTTTCATTGGCAGTGAAAGAAACTCCGCATTTGTTAATAGTGTTTAACGCCCATTTTTACTACGAGGCACCACGAGGTAGTGGATACTGATGATACATGGGATGAAATGATAAATTGCGAAAGAATATTTTTAAGGAAGGAAGTTTAGGGTATCTCCCCAGTATTTGCCATTTTTGAGGACTGAGGAAAAACCGGGGGGGGGGAAAAAAAGTCAGGAAGAACGGTCTTGGTAGGTATAGAACCGAGGACCTCCCGCTCATGACGAACTCGGCCACCCGTGGCGGTGCATCTTTCTGTAACATCTTTCAACTGCATGCAAACCTGCACGCGACTTTTTTTTAAATGTATATATAAAGACTTTTAGACATTCACAATACTTTATAATACACCTACATTAAGTACAGTGTTGGTATATTGCACCCGCTCGTCAAAACGTTTGATTCGAACCCTAGTTGTATCTGTGGTTTTTTTCCGTAATGCAATCGAAGGGAGTAGCATTGTTTATTTCTTTTGGCGAATTCCGAAGGATTATTGCTGTTATATCCATGAAAATATTGCTGAAATTTTTCTTCAAATCTCCAGCGATCCTGTTTACTAGACACCAAAAAAGACGATGAAAAAAGTATGTATGTGTGTGTGTTTCTGTTAACGCCCTAGCGACCGAAATTTTTGTTTTTTCTCAACGAACCTCGGCGTATGTAAGTGAAATAATATAATAAAATTTGTTTCCGAAAATCAGCGAAAACAGACTATTAGAAGTGGGAGTTTACCTGAAAGTCACAATTTAAAAATAGCTTTAACCGCACCAATTATTTTTGCAACTAATCTCTGGATGTATCATATACATAATATTAAAAAATGATTTCTGAAATTCAGGCAAATAGACGATCAAGACTGGCGGTATACCTGAAAACCGAAATTTAAAGAGTGAGTGTTAACCTAAAGGTAATATTAAAAAATCGCTCAAGTGGCCGCAATTTTTATTTTTTCTCAAAGAAACTTTGTATATACCATTGAAATAAAACAGAAAAAATATTTTCTGAAAATCAATGTAACCCAGCTGTTAGGAACGAGTTTTTTCCTGAAACAGAAAATTTAAAAAGCGTTCTAGGAGCACAAATTTCTGCTCTGGCGCTGTATAATTCCTTCACAATTGAACCTGCTTAGGAATTCGCTTAGATTACAAAGCTCCTGCGTGATGGCTATTTCTTCTTGAATACATTCAATTTAGCTCATTTTGAATTGTTTTCGAAAGGTTTCGGAAGTAGGCAATTTTCCCCCAATGTTCTTTTACCTCTACATGTCTGTTATAATGAAATAAAGCTTGAAATTACAGAATTATTTTAATCATTTGATTTCATGTACCCCCTAAGGGAAAGCTCTTGTTTGTATGGTGTACAAGTAACGTCAGTTAATATTTTTAAAATGTCTCCATTTTTTCTCACTTCATTACCCTGTAGTTTTAACAATTTATTGTGCTCGTTAAGTACGTCATAATGTTGAACAAAAGACAATTTTTGTGAGCTTTATTTGCTTCGTATCTACTCTCTGACCTGGATAGGTTTTAGCAATGCAGCAGCTATTGCGGTTGTACCCATGAAAGATTTTGGAAAAACTTCTTCAAATCTCCATCGATCCGACCTACTAGGCACCAATATGTCGACAAAAGAATTTTTTAATATATACTATATATATCGCATGTCATTTACGCTCTGTCGGCCGCAATTTTTGCTTTTTCGCAATGAAGGCCAGTTTATAATGATCAATTAAAAACAATTCATCGAATTAAAAAGCCAGTAAAATTGAATCATTGGGGGTTAACCTAAAGCAAAAAATATAAAAACCACTATAGCGGCCGCAATTTTTGTCTTTTCTCAACGAAACTCGGTATATGCCATTGAAATAAAATAATAAAGGTAGTTTCTAAAAATTATTGAATTCATATTTTTAGTAATGGGGGTCTTCCTAAAACCTAAAATTTAAAAACCGTCCTAGCAGCACCAATATTTGTTTTTTGCAACAAAACTCAGTATAAACCAATTAAATAAAATAAGAAAAATATTTTCCGAAAATTAGGGTAATCCGACCGTTGGAGCTGTATACATGAAAACCAAAATTTAAAAAGCGCTCTAGCCTTTAATTTTCTCAATTGTTTAAAAACAGGACAAATTAACTCATAACTTATAACGATGTGTTTTATTTTTGATGGAAACATTATCGTGAAGACAACTGTTAAATATTATGTCATGCTCATCTTAAGTCCAGCCGGTATCAAAATAGACGATAAATTGATATCCTAACATTAAGACTGGTAAACTGTACCGTAGCTTTACGTTTTGTCTGCTGTTAATCCTTGACTACTGTTACTGAAGCTAAAATACTCTTGATGCGGTAAGACAGAGAATCTCTATCGCTGTATTTTCAAAGACTCTGGAGGGAGAGGGCGGGGTACACTGGCTTGGCCCATTTTCTGCAAGAGAAGGAAAATGGTCAGAAGTGAATGTTTTGAATTGTGGGCTCCTGGTAATAGAAACTCGAGTCACTGCTTCCTCCCAATTTCTGTAAATTCAATATCTAATTTCTCTGCTCTAGTGCTCTATATTGACATTCACAAATTCAACTTGCTGAGGATCCGCTTAGTTCACGCAGCTCCTACGTGAATTTTTAGGTTATCATATCCTTCAGTGTCATACAGTTGTGTGCATGTCCAGCAAAATAATTTACCCTTCGCACAACCATTGAACTAATGTGGTTTTACCTCTGTCCCTTTATAGCGATGATACTTTTAGTGTAGGTCGTTCAGATTTTAAACTTTCATTGCTTTTAAATCAAATTATCATATCTTCACAATTAGATACATTGGAAATAAGTTTGTCCTATTTCATTCAATTAAAAAGTATAGATACATGATGAACTTAGCATAACATTGAAATCACCAGTAAGCCCACTGTTTACAAGTAGATTACAATAAACTTCCTGTGCTAAAAACTGTTACATTGCGATCTGCTTTCACGGGACACACAAACCAACTTCACAAGCTCGGAATGTATGAGTGACCTTCATTCGTAACTATGACATCCATGAGTCCACAACCTCGCCTTCAGTATAAGGCAATTTCATTCAGCTGCAATCACAAACTCAGTGTGAAACCCAAGGTACAAGAATATAACAAAAAATTAAGAGCAGTTCAATGTAGAATGATCGTAATATTTTTAGCTCGCGCTAAAATTTAACCTTACAATGTTATTAACTTAATGCGTAATATACACGTGGTACTAGTTTTATTGTTTTTCACTTCAGGTTCCCGCCTTTGAGAGGTGTGCAAGTTGAGACATGTTCAGTTCCTCCTACAGCAAAATGGAGGTCACACGTAACGAACAATAATCTCCTCTAAAATTCTATTTTCGTTTCAAAAATCTTTAGCTGAGACATATGCATTGTTACACACAACCTATGGAGAGTTAATTGATAATGACAATTTTTAATAACATGAGATATTTGCTAATAAACTGAATGTAATTTCAATCTATATTGTGCTTATTGAGTTGTTTTTCTTCAGTGTTCTCTGCGATGAATTGTTAACTAACTATTTCTCTTCAAGACATCCAAAATTCTCTAGTCAGTATGTCCATACATTAATGAACGTTTCTTTATTTGGGTGTTCTATGCTTAACGATTTGGCCTTATCTTTCCAAATTTTGTTTTGGAAATTTGCTGCTATACGCAGTTACTTTACGTGCTTCTTGTACCGCCACTGATGAAACTCAATTTGAAAGCAAACAAATGGCAGCGTTTGGCTTATATTGGCTGATACGTGTATTGCAAAAGTATCTGTCGCTAGGCAGATGGAAGTGACTTGGCAATGCGGGCCGAGTGCTGGGTGATTTATTCCAGTAGCACAGAAGGGGGCAGGGGAGGGAGGCCCCCCGCTGCAGATGGGGTATCAGCTATAGAATGCGACGCAGATGACGAAACTGGTGTCGGGCATTCGTGTGCTTGGCGAATATCCCAGGATGCGGGGGAGTAGGAACCAAGAGGGAAATTATTCATAAACGTTGAAGTGGCTCTGTCGAGACACCCGGACGTTTTCTTGCACACGGCTGCCAACCTTGTCTCCAAGCTTCCAAAACTTTGTGCTTGGTGATGAGTTGTGCCAACAGTTGAGCTTCATCCTGGCGGAGGAAGAGATAACGAGTAAGTGAGGCAGAACTAAACCCAAGAAAGGGGATGGGAACAAAGGTTAAAAAAAAAAGAAGAAGAATATATCAAGGAAGAAGAAAAAAGAACAACAACTGGACTATAAAGAAAATCCAGGCAAGAGAAACCTGGAATAACGATAGGATTAGATTGTATATTTTTTGGAACTATTTACACACAAGTAAATACGTATCGCTTCATTTCTGATTTTTCAATTTATTTATTTTGTTGCACAAGATTGTCTGTCTTAGCAGGGTTGAAATACGAGGCTAAGACATCATTAAGTAAGTTACTGATTTAATAAATGGTTTTATTTCTCAACATAATCTCGCTTACATCGGGGCACTTGTTTCACAAGCCCCTGAAATCCAGCAGCATAAAAATGTTAGGGCTGCTGTCGGAATCAGGCGGCGACTTCCCTTCAACATCGGGAAAATGTTCACCCGAAAGAAGTTTCAGAAGGGGAAAAAAAAAAAAAAAAAAAAAGTTGTTTGGAGCAAGGTTGGGGCTATACGGAGGATGCTTGAGTACATTCCATTCCACTTGAAATTTCGCAGCTTCTCCATTGTCTTGTTGGCAGTATGAGGACGGTCGTTGTCATGCAAGTGCAACAGGCTTTTGGTCGCTTCCGTCGCCTTACAAAGTTTCCTGGGAATGTTACAGTAAGAGTTGGCATTTTCGGTTTGTCCTTGAGGCTGGCATGCGATGAGCAGTGGTTGCTGTCACTTTAAATTTTCCGCAGGTGACGCAGGATGTTTCCACTGTACTAACGCACGCTTTTTCTAGGGCTGGTAATGATGAACCCCAAGACTAGCATATCGCGTCCTTCATCGTCGTAGCTGGCGATTGAGATGCTGTAATGACAACCTTTTCTTCACATTTTGCGTTGTGTGCATGCGCGACTCCATCGTGCACAGACTTTGTGAAAACCTAAAGTGCCCATAGTTATCCTTTAAGTCTTCAACACCTTGCAAATTCCCCTCTCGCTATCTCCGTTGACCGGCCCACGCGGCGTTTGTTTTCATATGAGAACTTATGCACCTCATTACATGTATTTCTCACCGTAGACGGGAAGCATTTCTTTATGAACATTCTTTGATTCCATGCGTACAGCGGAACATTGCTCGAGGCGCTGCCATCTGCAACTGCTGTTTCACTTTTGTAAACATCGAATGTCACAAGTTGCCACCGAACTGGCATCCAGTGACAATAACCTCATGAGCTTCATCAAACTCTATATAAATTTGTAACAACTTAACGACTTACCCTTGTATTAAGAATTACATTGAGCATCTAAGAGAACGTTCCCTTAGAGGAATGTGCTGCTTGTGCAAATCCGGTCCTACCTGACTTTGACATTGGTATGATTATTCCGCTATCCTTTCGGATTGCTTCAAGGCCTTCACTGGGATGGGCGTTCACTCTAATTCTATTGGAGTATTTTCTTTTGAGTTAATTTGGCTGCAATCTACACAATTCTCATCAGCATGAATTCCCTTCCTGAGAACGGGGAAGTTAGATCAAATTTGGTTGTCTTAAAAGATGTTGGACACATTTCAATCATGCAGACCGGCTTCATTTAATTTTTTCAAACAAAAACTAAGCTGTTAACAACTCCAAAAGGTGTATAGTCACTCAATATAAAACCTGTGTGCAGACCATAGTGTCACGTGAGGTGTGTGTTTTTCGTATGTATGACAGATACTCCTACTTAATGCCACAATTGCATATTACTCTTCATTTATCAAATGGTGTCCCTGTGTTGAAAGGTTACCGATATTTTTTGTCCTGGTTAATTCCAATACAGAATCCGAAAAGTGTGACGGCTGTGAAACTGTTGATTGATGGTGATTTGAGAAATGCTACACAATTCCCCATTGAGCTTCGTTTATTGGCTGTAAATATTCATTCGGTTTTCAGAGACGGATGTTTAGCTGTAAAATCGATCCAACTATCAGTTGATGCGGGCAATCTATCATGGACAAATAACCATTTGCTCATGCAGATCGTTGACAATTTTTTTGCTTTCTTCTGTTGCATGCATGAACGAGGAAAGTGGTGTAGAGATTAAAGACTTGATGGCTAGTTTGGAGGAAATAGCAGTTATTTATGTAACTAGTGTATAATCTTGGTAATTGTGAGGCGAGTGAATGTTTAGCACTTTTACTTCTGCTCACGTGTGGTCAGGATGAAGATTATACAAGTGTTGCATACAACTTTTATGCAATTTTAGCATTGCAATATTAAAAAAAAAAAAAAAAAAAAAAAGTCATCTGATGACGTAGTAGGCATGACGTACTATATTGCTTGGTTTCCTAGTGCTCTTTGCAATGGCGATGCTATTTTGTTTTTGTTTCGAAGAATTCAGATGTAAATAAATGGACGCTAATTCCGCAATGTTTGACATTGGAAATATAAATATCATTCCGGTAGAAATTATAAAGCAAGCTGGTAGCGGAGTGTTGGTTAATTCCTCAAAAATCGAAAAGTGTTATGAAAAGGAATATGACAAGTACTATACATGGAGAAAAGAGAAACAGTCTAATGAAAAAGTCTTGTTGACATATTTTTCAAAGCTGGCAAATATATAATAAAAAACGTGAATTGATTACTAAAACGGTAAGTAATTTAAAATTAAGGTTCTTAGATTTGTTTATTTTTTTCCAGTCGAAGACTTGTATGCCTCCGACGTTCTAATGTGTGCATTAGAAAGTAAAATCAATTTAGCAAGGTTAAGGAAGTTTCTGTTAGTATATTAGAGATTAGTAATTATTTAATATTAACGTTTTAGAATGAAAGAAATTGTAATATGATTAATTAATTATATTTTCAGTGCTTCCAAGATAATGGAAGCTAATTAATTATGATTTATAAGTTACAGTGTTGTAGTTTCAAAACGTTTTTTATTCATTCTCGCGTTTGAAATCGTGTAGTGAAGGCGGTGATGACTTCATGGATCCTTGTTGCTAGGTAACGTTTTCTGTATACGACTTATAGCGTCATAAGAAGCGTGTTTAAAATCTCGGATTGCATAAAACATTGTATTAATTAATGAGTTGAGAGCTCAAAGTAATATTTGAAATAAAATTTAAGGATGTCTGTGATACAATTGGGTGTTATAGCGTATGTTTAATCCATTCTGAAGTATGAATGATATGAACTAAGAACAGAGCTTGTATTTAAATGGGTTTTTAAAGTGTGCAGTGCATATGTTCTAACTTTAGCTTTAATATCCCATAAGCGTTTGCTCAAAGCGCACGAACTCATTTGATTTTTAATTGAGCAATAATAGCTATGCGCTTTTTCGGAGACTAAGCATCAAATTACAGTTACAGGGTAGCGTACACTTGCCCAGTATCACCCTTACAGTTTCTCACATATTACCTTGCTACTTTACCAAGAACAAAATGTTAAGTTATCTTTCTCCATAGAAAAATAATATATGATGCCTATTATTGTTGTCTATCCTGGTGATCTAGTGGTAGCCATACTAGCTCGTAAACCGAAGATCCAAACCCGGCCAGGATCGATGAATTTTTTCGGGCGTAAAAATCCTAAGTATGGATTCCTTCGGAAGGGAAGTAAAGCCGTGGGTCCCGTGTCGTACATTTACGGCACATAAAAAAGAACCTCAAGCCTGAAAGAAGAGACCTTTGAGCAAAATTTGTCGTCCTTTTTACGCCCTGAATTGAATGGGACGCTGATGACCTGAGATGTTAAAGAACATCCGTAAATAAATCAAATCAATAATTAATTACCCGCTATTTTTATTAAATATTAAGATACAGCCACCAAATATTAAGATATTGTTCCCAGGAAACACCGTCTGAAGGTAGTAACTTTACGTTACCCTTACATTTTATCTCTATGATCTACAAGTGTAAACTTCATTATTTTTATCTCGCACTTTTTCAACGTTTTTCCTAGAACATTAATGAGTTTCTACGAATTTTACTGTCTGGCACATCCTTTCCTTGGTTCTTTTAAGGCCGAAAGAGCCAGTCGAGGTGGCTGTTGCTGTGTGCGCGGTGTGATGATGGCTTCAACTATCCGTGCTGACTTTTAGTATGGAATCGACACTTCTGCTTGAGAGAGAGAGGGTGTTCTATCTGGAAACATTGTTAGAGACCTCGTCTATGTTCGTGCCTCATTGCCTCTAGATCCTATAACCCGTTACCTCATTCCTCCCTCCCTTGTTGTTATTGAATGGTGTTTAACTCCCGTTTTTACTACTGAGGCACCACAGGCGGTGAACACTGATGATGCATGAGATGAAATGATATATTGGGAAAGGATTTTTTTAAAGGAAGAAAACGTTCCAGGCCTAATTTTAGGGTACCTCTCCGGCATTTGCCATTTATGAGGACTGAGGAAAACCTTGTAAAAACCTCAGTCAGAGAGGGCGGTCCTGACGGGATGCAAATCCCAGACCTCCCGCTCACGAGTCCGCGCCTTAACCACCTCGGCCTCTCATGACGGTACCGTGTTCCCCCATTGGAGTAGTCACAAACGGCCAGCCATTGACCAAGGCTGATGTAACAACATTTCCATCACTGTCCCGATCCAGCTGCACACGCGACAGTTAAACATTTCATTTGAAATAGAAATGGAACAAAAGTGGAACATTTGGAATATATATAAAGGCTCATTACCCAGGAGCTGCGTAAACTAAATGAATTCCTCAGTTAGCTGAATTTTTGAAGTTATCACAGAGAGCTACAGCAGATAAGTTACATATTGAGATCACGAAAATTGGGAGGAAGCAGTGACTCATGTGTCTACACTAGCAGCCCTAAATTGAAAACACTCATTTCTAGCCAGTTTTCTTAGAAGACGGGCCAAGCCAGTGTATTTAGTCACCATGTTTTTTCTGAGCTTTTGATAATATAGCGATAAGGATTCGGTTTCTGTTTCTTACCGCACCAATAATATCTCAGATTCAGCCAATAACAATCCAGCTTTTAACGGCAGACATACTTCACAAGGAGTGGTGTAATAGCTTCAGCCAATAGCACTAAAGGATTAACACAGACATACGCGTACATAACGCTGCGTGAGAGTTTATCGGTGTTATTGTTGAGATATTGAGTAATATAAGGTCATATTAAACATTTCCCGCCTCTTTTTTGCCGGCTAGGTATATTGGGAGCGTGGCAGTAACAGATTAATATTTCACAGCTGCTATCTTCACTACAAAACTTTTGCCAAAAATAAAATACACGTATCTTTATAAATTATGAGTTAATTACCCCCCCCTTTAAGATATACCCCTTCTCCTAATGGTCCGATTTTCCTTATTTTCAGAAGCTATTCTTCTTATTTCATTTAAATAATATATATATAGGTTTTGTTGCGAAAAAAATACATTTTGGTGCCGTAGAGCGATTTTTAAATTTCAGGTTTCAGGAAAGGTCCCACTCCTAATAATGTGATTTCGCTTATTTTCAGACACTGCTTTTATTATTTTATTTCAATGGCATACCGAGTCGAGTTTCGCTGAGTAAAATCGAAAATTGCAGATAGAGAGATTTTTAAATTTTGGGTTTCAGATAAAACTCCACTCCTAATTGTCTAATTTCGCTAATTTTCAGAAACTATTTTTCTTATTTTATTTCAATGGCACATACCTGGATTTGTTGAGAAAAGAAGCAAAGATTGCAGCAGATAAAGCGAGCGAGTTTGAAAATTTCGCTTTAGGTTAACCTTCCACCCCCTATGGTGCAATTTTGCAGCTTAACAAACTCATTGAATAGTTTTTTTATTGATCAAAATATGCCGAGTTTAGTTGAGAAAACACGCGCATATCATTTTCTTCTTGCCATAGGACTCCACGAGTTCGAAATATAGCGATCTCAAGTGTGACTTTTTCTTAGTGTTTTATTCTTTTCTACTTTTATAATTAACTGTTAATTTGTTACATTGTTAATAGTGTTATTTTATTTTTATTTTTTATATATATATATATATATATATATATATATCGTCATTTTCCATCCCTAGTAAGTAGGATCGGTGGAGAAATTAAGCAAATTTTAAAAGTAAACCAGAATAGGTGTATTTCTTCGCTAATAACATTAGCAACCTTGGATTTATCGCAGTGTAATTTTCGCCGCATTTATCGTATCAATTTTTTATTAATATGTGTCAGCAATGTTGGGAGTTTCATTGTGTAAGATAATCCTCGAAATACCAGCTGAAGACGAAGCTGATAAAACTGTGCAATCAGCAAAATTAAAAGTTTTCGAAGAACGTTTGCTTCCGCATGACGTCAGCTGAAGTTCTGCGTAGCTAGACAATTAAAACGATGTCATTGTAACAAGCCTGTGTCAGTTGGAATTGAGCTGTGGCACAGCGAAATTCCTTTAAAATGTTAAATGTCTGACAGACGGAGTATTTCCCTGTTCAAACACGCGTATAACTTACCTATTTATATTGTCTTGGCCGGAACGAGGGACGCCATTCTCTTAAATGGGTATATCATATTCAGAATGCGATAAACGTACAGTTAAATTAATGTTATGCATATATACATATATGCATATATATATATATATCTATATATATCTATCTATCTATCTATCTATATATATATATATATATATATATATATATATATATATATATATATATATTACAATACATAAGGGCGTATGTTTTCGAATAACTAACTGTCATCAGTGCTTGCACTACCTGTTTAAATTGTTGTACATTTAAAATGCGTATTGCTAAAAGAATTATCTACGAAAGTTTTGCCCAGCGGAACTCCAACAATTTCGGGTATAGCCGAGCCAAGCCTACAAGTATATGCAGTGTAGTAAGGTATGCAGTCTCATTTGAAAGTGAACACTAAACGCAGGTGTTCATTCCCAAGGAATGAAGCTATTGCACACATACCCGTAAAATATGTTATTATTTATTTATTTTTTATGAAATTCCGAAGGAATATAAGCTATTGCTATTGCACTAATAGAATTCGTTTTGTAGAATATTTCCAAATCTTCATCAATCATATCTACAAGACACCGAAAAGACCAATATACATACCTCTGTTAACGCTCTAGCAATCGCAATTTTTTTTCCGCTACGAAACTCGGCATATAGCCATAAAGGATCGCTCGAGTTCGTTAACCAGCAAAATTGGGCCATTGGAGATAGAGGTTAACCTAAAACATACATTATTTAATAGATCGCAAAATCGCTCTAAAGGCTAACTATATTGAACTATATTGAAGTGAAATAGAGTTTTTGTCTTTATCATACCTAGAAAATGGTTGGACCGGAAACTTTAAATCTACCCTCGGATATTGCTCTAAAGCAGCGGTTCCCAAATTTCTTGGATGCACCTATAGGATCGACCCTTTCATTCGCTTCTCAATAAAAATTAATTTGCAAGTTTGCGCGCACGTTTCATAAATGCAATGTCTATTCAAGCCATTGTTGCGCTGCTGTGTAACTGGTCAGAATAATCATAATGAAACATTAATAAGAACAGACGCGAAAATGGACAAGTTCTTAAATAAAAGTTCTTTTTCTATATTCACTGCGACCCCCCAGATAGAATCCAGCGATCCCCTTAGGGCTTCCGACCCACTGTTTAAGAACCCCTGCTCTAAAGCATAACGTGAAGCAGTTTTGTGTTGTTGCAGGCCTCTCGCAGGACGCTAATTTTGGAACAGTTTATTGTTGTAAAGTTGTAGTTGCTTGTTCCCTACCTGTTGCCTACGCTTCTTGACAATAGAATCTCATGGGTGTCTTTCGCTGTAAGCTGTTGAGCTCAGCTCAACAGGATAGGTGGAGGATGCTTTTCATCAAAAGACTGCAAAACTTAACATTTACACTACTCGCTTTATTGATCGCAACTAAACTGTTTACATTGGCAGATGTTTCTGAAAATGACCAAGGTGATTTGGGTAACCTTGACCTACATCAGATTCTCGTAAAATTACCTAGATAGTAATTAAAATTTGACTTTGTTCTTAGGAATGTCTGAGCTATCCTCGCGTTCAAGTCACCGGCCCTCTAATTACGATACGTAAAACCTTCCGCAACTGACACGGCACATGACATTTGCTGACTGCTATAAAGTATATATTTTTCTGAACGAACAAGCCATCACCAACTTATCTTTTAATATACTACGTGATCGTGCGCCCGTAGGCCGAATACAATATGCGCACACAGTAAACAGATTGCATCCAAGTGGTGTCAAGTTCAAAATATACAGAAAGAATTGGCTCGCTCAAAACTAAATTACGCGAAAAATCAGCGCACTGACGCGACCAAAGTTCAAATCACAACTACCCTCCGCTCGCAGCATGATCATTACCTTGCCTTTCGTATTCATCTTTTGTTACATCTTGAAACTGTTTCCTGCTAGCATTTAGTTATACAACAGAATTATCACATGAAAACTTATATTAAAAGTATATATTATTATATAATATTAACATTTTTCATAAATATAATCTATGTAACATGAACCATTAATATTTTCATGGAGTGATATAATAAATACTGCTTAAAATGTTACTCAATTTGACCAAAAAAAAAAAATAATAAAAAGTTATCGCCAGATTCTACGTGTCGATCAAAGAACTTCGAGGTCGCTGGTAAGTGCTTTATTCACAACGCGCATGCAGCGACTGCACACTGCGATTTGCCTGTAAACGTAATGGTCACAATCATAAGTATCTGGAAAGAGAACACGTGGGTAGAGTAGCGGTGGCCGAGCGATTTAGCAGACTTGTTCTTCTGCATGAGCTCCTGGGCTTAAATCCCACACAAACATTTTTGTTTTATTTTTTATTACTGGTTTTATAAGTACATATGTAGAACATCATGTTGTACAAATATCATATTATATTTTAACGGTTTATTTGAGTTTTATGACATTACCTACGCACACACACAAATGTAATCACAAACTAACGTATTCTTTATAAATAACTAAATAAATACACGAACAGGAACATTTATCTTCTAAAATGAAAACACACACAAATAAACACAAATTAATATCGGGTGTATGGACCCTCAGCATGTATAACTGCCCTCAATCTTCGGGGCATAGAGTAGTAATGGACGAGAAGCTACGACATCACAGGCTTCTTGAATTTCGGTCCATAATCCATCTTTTGTTATAAGTTCAGGGAAGGCCTGTGCAGTATTTTATATATATTATGTTAACGTTAGATTTTGCTTTGTATGGAAAACAATATTACGAAACTAATTTGTCATAACATGTTACAAAAGTTTGTTTAAAAAATGGGGCTTCATGCTGGGAAGTGAACCTGCACTCTTAACCACGGCATCACTGCACACTCTGCCACAGAGCTAACGGAATACATGTACTAGACAGTGTCTTTAGTGCATGCCATATACACAACTGCTGCAGTAGTTACACAGCTTGTGAACCGCGCGCTGTTTCGAGTAGGACTTAAAAGCATTCAAAAGATGACTAACTTTTTTTTTCTTCCCCTTTCAAAGGGTGTACGTAAGCAAACTGTTAATACGTACAGAAGATACGGCCATTTCAAACTGGGAACTTGGTTTAGAATAATCATAATATACTAGAGAATAACAGATTGAAAACAGATAAATATATTAATGAAGTTATTAACTAAAACCTTGTAATAGTATTTATGACAAGACTATTAGCCACCATTAGCGACTTCTAACGTTACGGTAAATTGCTGTCATTGGACCGCCTACTTATTCATCAACTAACAGTGCTCAAAGCTACCGAGTTACAGCCGCCGAAGAATGAATAGCGCCGTTGAAAAATAGTAGTAGGTACATCGTTATTGCCATAAATTTCTGTATACACATTACAAACATGTTTTATGTATGTGTCGTAAGTACATATGATACACAGTTAGAAATATAAACACATAAAACAATATCAATAATGAATAAATAAACATTAAAAATGAGAAGAACTGCATTTTCAGATATATAAATGGAAATAACTTGTATTATTTACAGTTACATAACTTATTGTGTTCTAACCAGAAAATAAATTGCTTCTAGCTTCGCGCACTTTGGCTAGGAAAGTATATCTGAATGCGTGTTGAACACGAAAGCATTTTGCGAGCGCTGACCACACCCTTTAACCTGCTGCAGGTTAGCCAACCTTCCTTGTAAGGTCGTGTTTTCATTATAATGGGATCGGAAACATGAACCTGCCATTGACGACCACTATTCGATAATCTCCACAGTGTTTTTCTTTTGTTAAATGCTGTAATTACTATGGCAACCACGGCGAACTGGTTACTTAGGAAACTGAACCTTGTATTAGGTTAACAGTCGTGTATTTTAAAGTGCTTAAAGATATTTTGAGGAATCGTATATGTGGTGAAAAGTGTTAAGAAATTGCTTGTGTTATTTTTTGTACGAGAAACGTTCAGTAGATAATGCAGACATTTTTATATCATTTTCAAATTTTATATTTTCAAATACATTGTATTGTTTCTCAGTTTTTTTTGTCTATGCAATGCTGTGTTTCAATATAATCCCCTCGCCAATTTATTACTTCGCACATATCTTCGCGATATCTCTTTGCAGATTGTCTGTTAGCCATCTTCGTACTGATGCTATAGCGTCCGCGACATGGTCAGATCTCATTCCGAATTAATCTCATAAATCTCATCCAAATTAAAATCAAAAGATGCAACATCCGGAGACCCGGGCTGTAAGGCGGGTGAGGAAGAATAGTTCTCCAAGTGAAGCATTGCCGGCTTTCACTTTTCTTTTCCTTTCCCTTTCCGCTACTTGACCCTAATACCCTCACTCCCAAACAAAACAGCACTCATGCTGCCGATATCAGATGAAATATATTGGGAAAGGATTTTTTATAAAGAAAAGAAATGTTCCAGGCCTAAGTTTAGGGTACCTCCCCGGCATTTACCATTTAAGAGGAATGAGGACTGGAAAAAAACTGTCAGGGAGGACGGTCCTGGCGGGATTCGAACCCCAGGCCTCCCGCTCACGAGTCCACGCCTTAACGACCTCGGGCACCCGTGGCGGTTTTACATTTATGTCGTATTATAAACATGTGCAACAAGGTATCTACATAACAACTACAATACATGAAATATTATATTGGGCTTACATAAATATACGTTATATTTATATTTCATTGGGGGCGGATCGGAGAAACTGTTTCAGGCAACACGAAGTTCTACAAATACTCTTATAAAACCAATAATAAACAAATATCGGTGGGATTTGAACCCAGGAGCTCACGCAGAAGAGCAATGTCTTCTAAACAGCTCGACCACCGCTACTCTAACCCAATGGTCTATTTCCGGATGCTTATGATTGTGACCATTATGTTTACAGCAGAGGGCCCACTGCAGTGTGTACTCGCTGCATGCGCGTTGTGATTACAGCGTTTGCGAGCGTCCCCTAGTCTCCACTTGACCCATAGAATCTGGGGATGCTTTTTTTTAGGGGGGGGGGGGTCAAAGGGTGTACATTGAAACACGTGGTATAATAAATAAGTTAACAATAAACTGCTACTGTCGAACTTTTCCGAGCGCCTATCGTAAATCAATGCTAAACCATTTTGGCATCTTGGTTTCAAAACTGAATGGGGATATTTTCGTCAGTTCTACATGGATATTGTGCATTATGCACTATCAGCGGGAACACATATCAGCACATAGCAAAAAACGAATGACTAAAAACTAAGCGAAAACTGCTAAAGATGTCTCATATTTTAAATAAGCAAACAGACCAAAATACTTAAGTATTGTAAGTAGGACAAGGAATGGTGAATAGGAACATTTTTTAAATTTATGTCCGCACTACCAAACAAGACGTACGTAATGAAGTACTTACTACTATCTGGCGACAACTATTAGAACTCCGTCCAGAAGTTGGAAGAAAGAAGTATTTATTGCTGTGTAGAATTCTGCTGTTTGAGGTGAGTTCGTTTTCGTTCGTCTTTTTTAAAATAGTATAAAAGTGATATCGGAATGGTTGGGATAATTTCTTTAATTGCTTATTGAGCTGTGGTTATCTAATAAGTTAAACTATCCTGTCAGAGGTTATGTTGGTATCCGCGCTTTATCATGCTTGTGCAGGTGTATCAACGTAGTCAAATAAAATCTTGTATTTTCGGCGAATAGGTCACAAAATCCAGGTGAAAAGAGTCAATATTTTCGATATTGACATATTAAGTTTCTTCTGTCCCTTTTCGTTTATATCATACATGGAGAAATACAAACGAAAAACAAACTCTTAAGTGGCCAGGAGGTGATATGCGGAAGGTAATTAAGACAGAAGCCACGCTGCAGAATTATTTGGAGTTTCGCATTCTTGTCTTCAAAGACGGCTGAAAAGCGGCAAGGATACTCCAGCATAGGTAAAGGGGTGGTGAAGCAATATTTAATAACAACCAGGAACAATAATTAAGTTTCGAGAGTCTTCAAACGGTCTGCTTGCATTGGATTCAAATGAAGTCTAGAGGGCTGAATTTAGTCCAGTTAAATAAAATGCACTTTCTGCAGATGCAGATAAAATAACAGGTAGATAGTGGTTAATGTGGTTTAGGGAAAGAATATTTCATTGAGGAAAGCAGAAGGGCTCCCAAAACGTTCAAGCAGGAAGCAAACAGCAGTTCCAGAAAATATTCTAGAGACACCAGAAAGGTTACAAAGGAAAGAAAGCTGTTTCCTCAGCAAGAAAGTAAAATCGGTAGGTCTCTAATAAGCAAACACGAAATCATTCTAAGTCATCAGTAACCGATGAATCCGTCAAACTTGATGACTGAATTCAACGTCAAGGCAAGGGAAAAGAATGGTATCATGAGAGATGTTTTGATGCAGAGGGCAAGAAGAATTTTCTCAGTGGAAAATGTGTTCATCTCGTGTGATATTTAAACATTTCTACTGATCCTATTCACCCATCTCTTTGACCTCATTCATCCTACTAGAGGAAGGCGAATAGGGTCATGCAGCACTATGGTCAAAATCATTTTACCGAACTCTGGACAAAATTTATTAGTTCTTAAATAGTGATACTTGTTCACAGAATAATGTAACTCGTGAACACGTACAGTGATCAGGATTTATGTGAAAGACTTGTCTGCTAGAAAGACTTTTCCAATTTTTAACCCATAAAATAATTTTATTTTACAGAATGGGTTGGTAATATATAAATAAACATTGCTATATGTACCAACCATAAGCAGGCGAATGTTTGACACACCGGTGAACTGACTAAAAGTTTGTGAGACGTGTTAACAAACTTGCGGCTGGGGTTTCTCCAGTAGCGTCCTGAAACGAGATATATGGGCGGTATGTTTTTGTGTTAGGCATGCGTTCTGCTGACGTCACTCTGAAGAAGGGAAGCAACTGGGAAAACATGATGGAAGGTTGGAACAGTATCCTGTTGGTTAGGGAGTCTGCTCATACTGGGGTTATGATTGGAACCAATATTCTGAAGGGGAGCTGTGTGCGTCAAGAAGGGAATAAGTTACGTCATAGCGAAGGAGGAAACTGTGGGAGGTTGTCGTGACAGATAGATAGGTGTGTGCAAGAAGGCACTTAAAGATCTACACCATTAACTTCATTAACCTCGCTCCGAATTTTGTTGCCTAAACCATACTCACCAGTTCTGACTCTGTACCCGTTAAAATTGTAAAAGTGCTGAATTTCCAGTATAATATGATTTTCTTTAATTATCTTATTTAATATTTTTGTCGCTCTCTTGAGAATTCAATAATTTTCTTGTTAGTGTGTAAAGCACGTCGCATTAAATGACGAAATGCCTGACGGACTACATCAAATATCCATATCTTCTGATTAATATATAAGAAAAAATATACAGGATTTTCATTTAAAAGCACTTACCAGTCAGAATTAGTATCCATTTAAAATAAGTTTAATCTACACAAAAACATGATAGTTTAGATATTGAGGGGATATTTAAAACTATTATTGAATACATTATTGGTTTCACCCTCATATTCCAGTCAGTCCTATTTTGAAATGTTCAATGGCACCCATTCCTTTTGATGCTTAATTTTTAAAGAGAATTCAGATGTTATTCGCCTTTTATATATATATATATATATATATATATATATATATATATATTCTTTCATTTAGTGTGGTGTGTTTAGCTTTAAAACACACATAAACAATTTCAATATATCAAAGTTAAAAAATTATTACATCAGACAATTATAAATTATTAGGAAGCTCTTTTGCCATAGCAGCAATGTCACCCCAGTGTTCCCCATAATACAGAGATGTCTCTATCCAGGTGCCCCAGCGTGTTAAAATAGCTTGATGAGGAACAGGAGTTTCTGGAAGTTTTTCCTTGAAGAGTGCAATGCTTGATGGAGCTTTGTAGAAAGTTTTCTTCACATCAGAGATAAGGGTATTGACTTGCGGAAATTCAGTCCTTATAGTTTCTGAGATCCGGTGAAAGGCATAGGCTAAACAGGTGAAGGTTAGGGTAGAGTGTTTTCAGAAGAGAAGAGGCTGAGATCATATAGAAAGCAGCATCTGTGCAGAGAAGGAGAACCCTAGCTCTCTTCAACAACAATAGTAAACTTATGTTTATAATGAAGGCAATGGACTGGGCATTGACTTTATAGACCTCTGGTTGCTATAAGATGTGGAGAGCAAGGCGTATTATCCAGTTTACCAACTGTTATAATTGCAATGTATCTGTTGTCTCGTAAACAACTACCCAGTTGCCGCTATCTCCTATGTCCTCCCTAATTGCAAGTGTTTTCTGATACTCAATATCCAAGTGTGAACTCAGATGAAACGGTTACGGAATACCTGATTTTGCAGCGTGTTCCATGGAATATTAGCTGCTATCAATTGATCTGCAAAGATCTCAATTGAAATCATCAGTTGTTGCCGAACTGGCTGAAGTTTGAGTCAGTAGCGTCCGTTTGGACAAATTCTTTCCTTTAGCTCTACATGTGTGTCCTGCGCCATCTGCATGCTGCAGATCTTAATGTGAGATTTTCACTCGTGCGAAATCTGAAAGAATGAATGAATTTTATAAATATGATTCAGAATTAATGGTTTTAATAGTTTTCACTTTCCTTCAAATTGAAGTTTTATTAAATTTGTATAACTCCAAAGAAGAAAAGGTCTGTGCTTTTACATTTCTTCAATTTAGTTACCGGCTTACCTCTTGTTACACAGAAAATGCCTTAAGTCTTATCTGCATTAAACAGTATACCTAGATAGATGCTCTTGGTATACTGAAATATGACACACATATACTTTTTAATTACAATCGATATTAATTAATTTATTATTTCTTGATAACCTTCAAATATTACATAAAATTTATGAAGCCTTTAACAAATCAAATAAAGCCACATTTAGCAATTAGAATATAATGCATTAAAAAGTTTTGTCATTTCGAACGCAGTTTGCAATTCATTGTGCTAAACACAGCTGCATCATGGCAAATAAATTTATACACCACTCTACCGAAGTCCATTGCCTCCCAAAGAAAAACATTTTTAACAACGGAATTTTAGTGGATGTCTACGTACTCGTAATGGACTCGTGGGCGGGAGGTCTGGAGTTCAACCCCCCCCCCCCAGGACAGTCCTTCCTGACAGGGTTTTTTTTTTCAAGTTTTCCTCAATCCTCATAAATGACAAATGCCGGGGAGTTACCCTAAACTTGGGCCTGGAATATTTCCTTCCTTTACAAAAAATCCTTTTCCAATATATCATTTCGTGTATGAACAATGTCCTGCGCCTTTGGTGCCTCAGTAGTAAATACGGGTTTTAAATACTACTTAACAACAATAACACGTACTGTGTGGCCGTCAGAAGAAGGCTAGCGAGAGGAATGTGCTATGTAAACATTTTCTACCCTCTCCACTATGTTCAAGCACATTAGTGCCGATAAAAATTCATTGTTGTCATATACTCGTCCTTGGCTGAAAGTCCAGCGGGCGTGCAAGATCCGAGTCTAAGGGATCCTCATGTATGTAACAACATGCACTCGTAAAAAGTTCAAGCCACTTCGCACTCGCCTTCTTCTGATCGGCAAACTTTAGGTACTGGAGCGATGGCTAGTGAAATGCAGGAAGAGAGATGGACTTTATTTCCCAAGCAAAACATTACATACAAACACCTGCATATTTAAATACTTAAGGCGGCCCATTCTGTTTCTTAGCGCCATTGCTTTAACAAGTGCACTATATTAATAGTGAATATTTGCACGTTTTGGTTAATGTAAGTATATAGTTTCACGTAGATAATCATACATAAATACAAATAATATATCACAAAAACGAAAGAAAGAAAATAAAAACTATACATAGTGAAGCAAGAGAAATAATGTGAAAAGTACACAATTTAAAACAGTCAAATTTACCCTATACTGGCGTTCCAGTAAGAAACAGTTTACCAGAGCAAGAAGAGAAGGGGATGAAACCCCAGGAAAACATAAAAACATACCGGAGCGTATGAAAGTGAATTTGGATAATTTTGACAAGAATGTTATACGCTGCTGCATAGACGAATTTTAACAGAATAGGTTCATAAGTTTCCGGCCTAACCATTTTCTAGATACGATAAAGACAAAAACTACATTTCACTTTTTAATGTAGTTACCAATTTGTTGCAATACAATTCTAACATCTTGGAATCAACATTTCAACCCCCCCCCCCCCAAAGAGTCAAATGTTTGGTCTGCAACATTGACGTAAACAGCATGCATCACTTCTTCGTCACACTTAAGTTTCCTTCTTCGAAGGCCCTTCTTGAGTTTTGAGAAGAGGAAATAGTCACTGAGAGCTAGATCTGGGCTGTAGGTTGTACGGTCGATCTCTTTGAAGCTACATTTCTTCATATCTTCTTTTGCAACAAGAGTTGTGTGCACAGGCGCGTTGTCGTGAAGAAGGCGCACATCACCACTCAGCTTTCCTCGTCTTTTCTCTTTGATGGAAGCATGTAGTCTGTGCAGTAAGCCAGCACAGTACTCCCCATTTACTGTGGTGTTCTTCATCTTGAAGTCAATGAAGAATATACCATCATAGTCCCAAAGGATTGTGGCCATGATCTTGGGTGACTAACCTTGGTCTTTAGAGGGGTGCTTCGCTAGGTTTACGCAACTCCATTGCTTCTCTTTTGGACAAGGGATCATAGTAGAGGACCACAGTTTCATCTGCTGTAACAATGGTTTGTAGAACTTCTCTCTCGTTTTCATGGCAGATCTCCAAAAATGCCTGACAACAGACAATTTCTGAAAGGACGAACCTTGCTGTTATTTGTGTAACTTTAAGCCGCCGATCTTCCATAATTTTTACTTCCACAAGAGCCATGTTTTCAGGAGTGAGCACCTCCATGCTCTTCGTCTTCAGTGCTTTCTCGATCCATTCAAAAAAGTTTGGCTGTTCTTTTGCGGTACAATATGAGGGGGATGCTTCCTCATACACACCGTTCAGTCGCTGTTTAATTTTATTTGAAGTACCTGCTTCTTTTGTGAAGAACTTAATAACAGCTCGATACTCCATTTTGAACATGTCGCAATCTTCTACACATAGTCTTCTTTATGCAACTATATCTGAACAACTGAATACAGTGGAGCGGAAGTTACAGCTGCAGTTGTTTATTTAATAGATAAGGTACGATGCCAGATAAGGATTTGGTGAAGGCGATAATCCTTATCGGCTAGGCCGGGAACTTATGAACCTACCTCGTACGTAGTGAAAACGGAAGTTCTTTCATTTTCAAACTTGTTATGTAGATTCGAGGAAGAAATGACTTTCCCTGGGGGTTCACTCTCTGTAAAAGATTCTTAAAGAAAGGGGCTACAATGGAAATATTGCCAAAATTTAAGAAAATATTAATTGAAGAGTGGAAGGGTGCTGCAAGTGTTTGAGAGCAATAAACCGCTTTAGGGAAGAAAATCGCTCTATTGTATATTTTGACGATATACAGTCAGGAAATGCTGTCAAAGTGAAAGGCAAGCGGACATATTGATTAAACCGAATTCCAAGTTTTTCTCAGTCCTCATAAATGGAAAAATGCCTTGGAGCTACCCTAAAAACGTTTTCTTCCTTAAAAAAAAATCTATTCCCAGTATATCATTTCATCTCATGTATCATCAGTGCCCACCGCCTGTGCTGCCTCAACAGTAAACACGGGCGTTAAATACTATGAAAAAAATGGAGTTTGTTAAGAATTAATTATTAGTTTTTCAAGCATGCCGGAGTTGTTGTTGTTGTTATTATTATTATTATTATTATTATTATTGTTGTTGTTGTTGTTGTTGTGTTCAATGTCCGTTTTACTACTGAGGCACTACAGGCGGAGATCATGTTCAAATGAAATTCAGAAACTTTTTAGTTGTGGACTAACAATGAGCTTGTTTCCAATCTCCCAGAGAAGAGTGTTATGCTCCCTACCATAACGTTCAGGAAAACGACCCCCTTAGATACTCGCTGTAAAACAAGAAATGATATTTTGGCTACATAATAACAAAATTGCTTGTTCAACAGACATGAGATATTATGAACTGTATAGAACGATAGAGAACTATAAATGACCAGAAAAAGTGTTTCGCGTGTACCTATACACTGAACCGTTGAACTTGCTGGTTCAAGGTAAAACACTTGCTAAGAAAGAAAAAATGAATAAGCGAGCGTTATTGAAATATACACTTAGCATTTTCTTCATACGCTCCCGAAGATGGGTTAGGTTACTGCAATCATGTGAAAAGAGTAGAGAAACACTTTTTGAGAGAAAGAGGGTTACTGGAGGACACCATCGACAGTTTCATCATTTCTTTGTTAGAAGAAATAAATGACTCAGTGTGGAAAATAAAGACTTCTCGCATCTTGCCTCTCCTGTACCTGGCAGCGAATAAATACAACTTTCGGAATGTGATCACCCAATTATATTTTATTAATTCATTCCTAAGTGTGGAAATTTTAAGTGTACTAATTAAAGCCGTAGGTGGTCTAAACGCATTATAGCATGTGCCAAGCACTAATGTTAGTTACCCATGAACAATGACTGTTCTTGCGTTATCAGTACGTTCCTATCACTAGCCATCTCTCCAGCTCCCAGCGTTTTCACTTTGAGACTGTTTTGTTCCCAAGTTTGCTGACGGAGAAAAACTCTGAACAGGGTTTTTCTTCCTGGGGGGAGTTTCCTTGCCCTTCCCCTTTACGACGCACGCACGCAGAATTCACATTCATTGTGTCATGCCGTTGGAAGCAAATTGTGAAAGCCTCAGCCTGATAAATTAGTGTTTCATAAACCTTGGAGTAAAAGAAGGGATACAAAGACGCTGAGTGCACACGTATCCCAGGAAAGTGCACATAAGACACTGAGTAAGAAAACGTAAAGCTGTGACTACGTTTGCTAATAACTCTTTGCTTACCTTCGGTATCTATACGTGCTTCTGGATTCTGTTTACTTCATTGATGTACTGAAAGTATAAAACAGGTTTAGCATAACAACTCGGGAAAAGATATCAAGAAAATACAGCTGAGGCTGTCAAGCTAAATACTTTTACTGCAGTTCTGATCTGTCCTTTTTTCCCCACGCATAACACACATTACAGTTTCAGATGTGTGCTTTGTTCCATTGGTGATAGAGCTGTTAGGTAAGGGATGTGGTTAAAAAATGTATAAATGAATGAATTATGCCCTGTATTCACTAAGATATATAATTAGAGATGCACCAATTCCTGTCAGTGTAAAGCACAGGCGTGTTTGGGTACATGCCAGAAACCAACTGTTGTTTACATCGGAAAGCTAGGCAGATGCACTATATGGCTGATGATAGCCAACTAGCCTGCATGATAGAAACTGTTCTGTCACTAATTATTGTTTTGATTGATTTTTATTTATGAACGCTCTTTAACATCTCAGGTCATCAGCGTCCCATTCAACTGAGGGCGTGAAACGGCCGACAAATTTTGCTCAGAGGCTTCTCTTTCAGGCTTGAGGTTCTTTTTCGTGCCGTAAATGTACGACACGGTACCCACGGCTTTACTTCCCTTCCGAAGGAAGCCATACTTAGGATTTATACGCCTGGAAAAAATCCATCGGTCCTGGCCGGGTTCGAACCCGCGATCTTGGGTTTAGGAGGCAAGTATGGTTACCACTACACCATCAGGATCAACTGTCACTAATTTTGATAAAATAAAAAGATGTGAATATGAATTCTTTGAGGTTGGGCATGATAATGTCTTTGCAAAATTGTCGCAACAGAATAAGGTTATACTTTAGTGTTGCAAGGTCGACGAGTTACTATCAGGTATACGGACTGAACTCACTGGGAATACCTGAGAAAACCGCTGTTTCAAGGGAAAAATAAGTCTTTAAGGCAAGTAGAATAATTTGAAATACTGGGATCTATTTGCGGATCACACTGATTGGTTGAATATGGGCATTTGTCTAGTTAAGGTACGCAAAGCTACTAGCAGCTTATTCTGCTTAGAACGCAGTAAGATGTGTGTGAGCTGTTTCCGCTCATATCTGTAAATATCCTACTTCCCAATCTTAAATTTTTATTTAGTTATTAATTTTATTATTAATGTTTTGTTTCCCATTTTAATTATATATAACGATAAATCATATAGGGTGGACTACCCATAAAATATATTAAATATATTTGTAATATATATTTTTTTAATAGTGTTTAATGCCCGTTTTTACTACTGAGGCACCACGGGTGGTGGACACTGGTGATACATGAGATGAAATTATATATTGGGAAAGGATTGTTTTTATTTATTTATTTTAAGGAGGGAAGCTTTCCAGACGTAAATTTAGGGCACCTCTCCGGCATTTGTCATTTATGAAGACTGAGGAAAACATGGAAAAAACCTCAGTCATGGAGGACGGTCCTGGTGGGTATCGATCCCGCTCACGAATCCGGGCTAAATGACCTCGGCCACCCAATTAAAAAAATTTTTTGAATGATTTATTTAAGGACGCTCTTTAACAGCTCAGGTCATCAGCGTCCCATTCAACTCAGGGCGTGAAACGGCCGACAAATTTTGCTCAGAGGCCTCTCTTTCAGGCTTGAGGTTCTTTTTCGTGCCGCAAATGTACGACACGGAACCCACGGCTTTACTTCCCTTCCGAAGGAAGCCATATTTAGGATTTTTACGCCCGAAAAAATCCATCGGTCCTGGCCGGGTTCAAACCCGCGTTTTGGGTATAGGAGGCAAGTATGGTTACCACTACACCACCAGGACCGACTGGCCACCCAATTAATCAATAGTATACTATTTTAATCTGAATAATAATAATAATAATGATAATAATAATAATAATAATTCTAAATATGTTGTTTCTCTTTTATGATACTTGTAGATTGCAAGAATGATAATTTTGTTCCTCTAATGCCACACAGTAATGCCATAACTTATTTCATTTCATTATTTAATAATGCCATAATTTGAATTTTATATTTTATTATCCGCTCATTATTATTAAAATTATTCATCTCGGTGAGGAATTCGCTTAAATTACGCAGCTCTTGCCTAACGAACTGTTATTAATTGATATGGAAAGCTTTTTTATTTTTTCCTATAATTTTTGTCTTTTAATACAGATTAAGCTTTTTCTTTATTAATGTAAATAATATACTCATCGGTGTACTGTTCTGTTAGAAAGTTAAACCAGGGAAAGTCATGGCTGCCTTAAGATTTGATGAAAAAATTCTCCCCTGACTGAAGAAAATCCAAGTTCTACTTCACATATCAGGAACAATTTGCAGATTTCATCTTTAGCACCATGCGGGTATTTCAACTTTACGGAATATCCCCGGCTGTCACTTATATCATTCCTTAAGTGGTTCGGGAGGCTCTGAAAGGAGTAGAAAATCCAATACCCTATATCAGTAACATTTGGTAACAGGAGTCTTTTCGTGACGCGTAACATGAATACGATATTAGCTTCTTCTAGTTCAAGCAGCAGCACCACCACCAAGCTGTTTGTCTCCTTAAAGGTTATACCAACAACAGAAGAATACAATACATGAGTCGGAACTGAAAGAACTTGGTCACTTTTTGAAGAAAGCAAAACATATAAGAACGCGTATACATTTATAACATAACACTGGACGTTATAAACATAAATTATTAAGATCCAATTATAAAACATTGCGATTATGCGTCCGCCTTTTATATTTTGTATATAATTACCGGAGCCCGGAAGTTAGGCAACACCTATATGCATATATTTAAGAGTCAGATAAAAATGAACGCATTTCCTAACATTTGCGATCGATAGGGTTTCTCTTGCCTATTTTAAGGTTTAAAAACATTTTGGGGGGGAAACGTTATGGATCTTTTCTGCGATTATTTACAAATTTTAAAAAGCACACAAACAATTTTAATACACAAGTGAAAAAAGTTAAAGTTATTAAAATAAATGACATGTTCATTTCACAAAAAATATCTATTGAAAATCTTGTTATACATTTATTTCTTTTCAAGTAGTCAAAAACTTTCTCCTAAACCCATTCACTTAAGCTCTTTAAATAATAGAACCTCCATTAGCGAAAGGAACCTCAGACATACGGATACTGGGAAACGGAGAGAATGGGGGAAGTACTGCAGTTTTGGATAGTCCTGGTGAATGACCTTGTATCGATCTGCGCGAGACAATTGGAGAAAATTTGTGGTGTAGGTAACTCTTCAGCTGCACAAATGTAACAAACCGTTGCAAGCGCGGAAGACGAGAGTGGTACAGCTGTACAATAAACCGTCCCTGCAATATGTTCACTACGGAAGTAAGAGAAATACTAATCTGATTCCACTATAAATGCATAAACAGAAAATGAACACAACCATACACCACTGAGCATTTTGCTCATTCGCCAGGACTATTAAAACTACTTTACTTTTTCTTGATCATTTCCACGATGTCCTGAAAGGTTTTGTTGTAACTGGTATGAGTCCTTCCAAAATAGCTCGTTTTAAATATGCTCCAATCACTTCAGTGGAAGTAGAACGTTCTTTTTCCATGATGAAAAATATTCTCTCTGACAAGCGGCTGACTATGACAGTTGATATCTTGAAAAAACATCTTGATTGTTGCTTGTAACCAAGAAAAGTAAGCTAAAGTACTTTAATTAAGTGATAAAGAAAGTATTAAGTATCTTAAATGTCTATTATCATTAATAATGAGTGATATTATTCTCTGTTTTCACTTTTAATAAATGCGTGTTTTCAGTATTTTAAGTGTTTTTAAGTCTGCTTATTTTAACCGAAATAAATGCCTGAACTTCCTAACTCTGCTTATTTCGAAATCTATAACACTTCATTTAATGTTAGTGATGTCATCAGTCAATTCAAGACCATTAAGGAAGTACTTAAGGAAGTACCTGAGCATGTTATTAGAACAATAGAGGGCGATAGCAAATACTTCAGTATGATGGTTAACAACAGTAAATTATATATTTTTAAACCCGGGTCAAATAGAAAATTTTCAAAATCACTGTTTTGTTAAGAATGATTAATCTTTTAATATTGTGACGATGCTCTAAGGACTGAAATTAATCTGCCAATGCACATCCACAAACCTAAAACATGAATTTATAATTCTCGCAACGCACTTGTTTTGCCTATAAACTAAACTACATCTAATAATAAAAAGAGAGAATATTTTATTTCTTATTAAAGTTTCTAAACTTTATGTCGACAGCATGTTTTAATATTTTCATTGTAACTGCATGCCGTTCGCTTAAGAGCAGCAGAAACAGAAATAAAAAATGTCATGGCCGCCTGTGTTACGCGTGGTATATATAGCATGGCCTTGGACTGCGGCAGTTTACAGGTGGATTCGCTTGTTTTGCATCTCTTTCTAAACTTCTCTCAGTTTGCGAGTTTCAAGGGGGCGTTTCGTCTTCTGTATAATTACTTAATGTTCCTTTCTAATCATGTAAATTGTCTAGGCCTCCTTACGCATTTTTTTCCTACACTTTCTTACAGCGCTAAGCATATTCGTTGCCAAACGCAGTAAATTGAAGACAAATTATGTTTTCGACGTTCTTAGAAATAGTTTCTGATTTATGGTTGCTTTGATGATGTAGCTATTCGCAGCTAGCTGCCAGAAATTAACGGACAAAGTTACTGTAATTAGGTACGCGCTTGCCAAAGACCTTTAATGTCTTCTTGATTATGACATACTAGGGTCGTTCTAAAAGTTCTCACAAGATTTGAGAGATTTTTTTTTTTAATCAAAATAGTCACTTTGTAAACCAACACTGCAATTTTCCAGCTTTTTAATACCCTCAGTAAAATAAAATGTGTTCAATGTGAAAAATAATCTGCTATCTCAGTATCAACCTCAGCAATGGATGTGAATCTTTGTCCACCCTGCCATTTCTTCAGGTTTGGGAACAAAAAGTAATCGCTGGAAGCACTTGGAAGCGAAGGTCCTTGCAGTTACGAGGAACAATTGCAGACGTGTGAGAAGGCGCATTGCCATGATGAAAGAGAACTCTCTTTTTCGTAAGGCGTGGACGTTTAGCCTGAATAGTCAGTTCATTAATGAAGCGTAATACTCCCCGATAATAGTTCTGCCCCTCTAGAGGTAGTGAGTGTATGAGCAAGAACCATGAGAATCCCAGACTTTTCCTGCAAGTGAAACCGTTTTTGTGTTCTTTAGTGCACTTTCATATGTTGTCACCCACTGTTTAGACTGCTTCTTAATCTCTGGCTTTAGTGATGAATGCATGTTTTAGCTACTGTTATGAAACGTCGGAAAAACTCATTGGAATTAAGTTTAAACAAATATAAACACTCTTGCGAAATGTTCATTCGAATGCATTGTTTGTCCATTGTTAAAAAACGCTGCACCCATCGAGCTGAAAGCTTTCTCATACTCGAAACTTCGTGTAAAATGTAGTGGGCACTGCCTATCAAGTCTTTGGAAAGATAGCCAACTCGGCGATCATTGAAAATGGCACATTGTGAATTTTTGTCACAATCTCATCGGTTGTAACTAATCTTAGGACGCCCTGAGCGCTCATCATCTCGAATGGATGCAAGACCACGCTTAAATTCAGCAGCCCACTTTTTAACCGTCCTAAACGAAGGGGAAGAATCCTTTTGTGTTTCTGTTAGGGTTAAATCCTGCAAAATGAAGTACTTTATTACAGCTTGTATTAAGTTTTATTCATTTTGTAGAAAATGTTAACACCAGTTTGTTTACACGATCAAAACAAACGAGTGACTATATTTACGCTTCTGAAACTTTACAGTGTGCCAAATAAAGGATGTTACTTAACAATTATCATAGTAATTTGGCCATATTCACGACATCTCTGAATCAGGCCGAGAACTTTTAGAACACCCCTCGAACTTAAGACGTATTGAGGGGCTCTTTTTGTTTTAATTTTAGTAAATCTATCTTGTAGAATGTGCACAAGATTATGACATGTTAAAAATGGAATTTCGACCTGTTATTAAGTTCTTCACAAAAGAAGGACTTATTCCAAATGGAAATAAACAGCGATTGGACGGTGTATATGGAGAAGTATCCCCCTCGTATTCTACCGTAAAGGAATGGACCAAACTTTTTCGAATGGGTCGAGAAAGCATTGAAGACGAAGAGCGTGCAGGTTGGCCCTGTAGGTGCTCATTCCTGAAACATTGCTTTTGTTTGAAGGAGAAATTTGGAAGATTGGCAGCTCAAAGTTACAGAAATAGCAGCGAGGTTGGGTATTTCTAAAACAACAGTGCTTCGAATTATTCATGAACATTTAAACATGAATAAGGTTAGTGCAAGATGGGTACTTAGACTTCTCTGTTGATCTGTATCTTCAAATTTCCTTATCAATCTGTTGACAGAATTGGATGCATTTCGTCTACCAAAAATTACACGAAGTCTTCTAACGGTCTCCGCATAACATTCACCATACATAAAATATACTTTCAGAATCTGGACGCGTTAATCCTTCGTTTATCGCTCTATTTTAGCTGATAACAATAAACACAAGTGACAATCGTTCAATATGGGAGACCCTATAGTTTTAGTACCATATTTTTTATTCATACATGTTTCAATGTACATGGAGGTCTCTCAATGCACTCCCCACCGACACCCATGCTCTTTGCAATCTTCCTGATACCTTCATTATGGATCGCGAAACTATTGTTTGGGAGCACTATGCCACCATTCGTGTACAGCTGTCTGAATTTCCTCGATGTTGCGGAATTTTTTTTACCTCGCAGTGAGTTTTTCGTGTTGTTGTTTAAAACATAATCAGACGGAACGAGATGCGGTGAATATGGTGGGTGCGGCACAATAATGAACGCCAGGTATGCCAACTTTGCTGTTTTAGTGTTGCAGGTGTTAGGTTTCGCTTTGACATGTTGGAGGTACACTCCTGTCGACTGTTTTACCATTCGCCGTTGCTGAATCCTGCATCGCCGTTGACAGTCGGTCCTTGAGGAAGCCAGTCCATTAGCAGTATGACTGAAGTGTCCCAATATACGGGTCATTGTCTGCTTACCTGCAGACGAGCAGCATGAAATTTCTCGCGACGAGGACTCCCTGGATGTTTCTATTGCATGGTTACACTGTCTTCCCAGGTGTGTGAGAGGACTTCATGACTTGTCACCAGCATCTTCCGAATATCTGGATCTTCATATTCAAATCGTCGTGAGTAGTGGTTGTCAGAGTTGTGTGGTCGAGGTTTGTCTAACATTCCAGCTCATCAAAGGTTATGCGCCTATCAGCCATAATCAACTTAATGTTCCTGGGAGACTGAGATGTTGACAGACGACCAGTACTCACATTCTCGTTTGCAGATTCCCTGCCGCTGGAGAACCCAATGACCTATTGGAAACATTCTTCTGTGCAGGAGCTTCTTGACCACATGAATTTCTGCAATTTTGAACCCCTCCCCCGTAAGTGGGAACGCGGCTTCGGCCGTTGCTCTTCAGATGCTCCAGGTGTGGGCTCTGCGGACCCTGAGAGCCAGTGGTACTTCTGGCGTTACTAGAAGAACGCAGGGCTGGACTATTCGATTACCTCCCTTCAGGGAGTGTCCGGAGAGGCGTGTGGTGCCGTGACCCACTGCAAATTGCGTACCTGCGGTTGCAGTGTGCCACATGGGATGCTTAGGGCATGTAGAGGCGGAAGCGCTGTTTGTCGCAGGGAGGGTGGTGAGCTCACTAAATGCTCTGATTACTCGCCGGTTGACTTCGGCCAACCAATGAGTAGGCCTTTGACTAGGGTGACCGACTTACCAGTGAATCTGGAACAGCAGGAATGGGCGACGTAATCGCATCCAGCCGAACGGCTGCTGGGGTTAAACTTTAGGTACCGTCCTAATGGAAAACACTGATTGACTCCCCGGTAGAACTAGGTGCACAGCTTGATGGGTTATGGGTGGGAACCTTCAACTTAGTTTTAAAGTCTTCCTTTCACAAAAACCATGCAGTCCATTGTTGTCTATGATTGTCGCCTTCCATCTTTTCTTCGTCTTTCTCTACTTGATAACAAACGAACCCTGTCCTTTCGGTACACGCTCTGCTTACAATCGCCATCTGACGTATCAGTCCACAGCCCTAGGAATGAATATGTACAAAAAAAGCACAGTAATTTTAAAACATCTCTATTGTAATTCTTTTTCGAGCGCCGCATATAACGGTTAAAAGCATAGAGGAAGGGTACTTGTCGGTGGTCATGTTACTGAAGCACGGAAGGCCCGCGGTTTTATCTCTTAAATTAAATACAGTAATGCCGCGGTAAAAGCGCGGAGTCTAACACTAATATTTGTGAAATGGAATGGAAATGTTGAGAAGACGCCCGATCTGGTTTGTGACATCATGCATCAGGATTGTGGACCGACGCTAAAGTTGTTCAGATTCGTGGAACGGTGTGACCGCGAGGCGGCAGGGCTATTTCGGTACACAGTGGACGGGCGTGCCGTTCCTTCAGTATCTACAGTGTAATATGTCACCCTGTTCTTATAAATTGGCTGCCTTCGCAAATACCATGAGATCACCGTGTGCTTTTGCTGTTGACAGAATAAGCAGACTGAGTTTGGTGACATTATTTGTTTTTAAAGTTAGCAGCTCTTGATCTTTCTGCCAGTTGCCGAAAATGTTTGAATTGTTAATAGTCCAAATAAAATAGCCACAAAAATGATAAATTTTACAATATTTGGTTGTGGTAACTGCTCTGTGCAGTGCTAGGTATATGTCATTTCCATCGTTACAAGGTAGAAATGGAACATTAAATATTCGAAACAATACTTGAAGCAGTTAGGAAGATTTATGTGGTGATGATGATGATAATAATAATAATAATAATATAATAATAAATTTCTACAGCAGAATAAAACAAATAATACCTGTATTATAACAAAGAAATTTAAAGCTAGGGTAATCGGTTGTTTCTAATAACATTAAACAATTTCTGGTGAAATGGTTCTAAAATTTGGCAGTCTGTTACATTTTATCAATATTATTTTTAATTTTTAACGCCCTTTTAATGTCCGTGTTAACCGCTGAGGCATCAATGCATCTACGTCTTCAATGCTTTCTTGACGCATTCGAAAAAGTTTGGCCCGTTCTTTTACGGTAGAATATGAGGGGGGTGCTTCCCCATATACACCGTCCAATCGCTGTTTAATTTCATTAGGAGTAAGTCCTTGTTTTGTGAAGAACTTAATAACAGCTCGAAACTCCATTTTGAACATGTCACAATCTTCTACACATAGCCTTCTTTATGAAATTTCCGCTCCTCCACCTGACAGTGAATAAACAGAGTAGCTGGAAATTTCAGAAAACGAGTACCCAGTTATATTTTATAAATTCGTTATTAAGTTACAACATATTAACTTAAGCCTTAATTTATGAATATTTTCTAAACGCATTTTAGCACAAACGCTGTTTACGATACGTGCACTACCCATGACCAATGTGCTCCTCTTGACACCATTGCGTTTTCAGCACATTCCTCTGACTAGCCCTTCAGCTCCCGGAGGCATCAACGGCAGAATGTCGTACTACTTGTATTAATGTTAAAAATGGAAATAGCTACACAATTTATGAGATACAGAAGAAAAGTTGGATGCTAGAATTCTTCCTTTTATGATTTCCATAACCGTTAGAAATATTAGTTTTTTATAATTTGTGTGTCGGCAATGATAGTCGTGTAGTTCTTATACGGCTGTCATATAATTTGAATCATTTACTGTGTAACCATTAAACACTTTCACATTGCCCATTCTCCAAATGGAATCATTTAACATGCAGTAATTTATCGCGAAAAAAATGTTCGGCTGTACCCATTCTAGCACAGAAAAAAAAGTATAGTTATTCTGAAATATCCGTAAAAATTATAAGAAAACATTATAAACTTTTCTTTATTTTTATTTCCAGGTAAGATGTGCCCGCTGTGGAAGAACAGAGGTTTATAAATGTCAGCAACATGTAAGTTTTAAGAAAATAAATATCTAGGATATAAATTAATGGTAATTTTATTCTTAAAAGTCATTCAGTACATTCCTCTAACTAGCCATCTCTCCAGGGCCTGATGATAAAATACATTACAAGGACTTAGTAAAATTCTTTCACAAAGGTTTCTGCTACGCTTGTACTTTACAACTCCATACTTACAAGTATACAAGTATTTTTCGTTATTCTGTTCCACAGAAGTATTAATATCAGTCGGGCACTTGTAACTTGTATTGATTCAGTAACTTCAAATACTTGTGCAAGTTTTAATAATTTTTGCAATCAGTTTATCTAAATATGCGAGCTATTAGCAAAAGTGCTGATGATAATGAGAGTAGGAATGTATATAAAGAAATAACAAATTAGTATTTAAGTATAATGATAAAGTTTCTAACCCAACCGTAATCTATATATCTGATATTTCCCTCACTTTCTTATCTATCTGTAACTTTATATTATCTAACTAAATATTAAACAATTTATGTATTTATCTACCCTTATTTCCGAAATCGTGTTAACAAACGTGAACAATGATTTTTGAATACTATATTCTTGTACTGGTTTTCCATTAAACATTTTATAGATTTTACTTCAGATATAAACTCAAGTAAAAGTGTTTTTCCTTCCTTTTATCTTATTTTCGTTCTTACATCTATGAAAGATTAAGGAACTCTCCAGTCTGCCAAGTGGCTCATAATATTTAAAGAGCAGAGGGCATAGATACGTCGACAAATGCGAGCGGAATTTACAACGGTAGCATAAAGGTGAAACAGTTGAATGACGGGCGTGGTGACCGGTATTCCATTAGCGTTTGGCCACAATAAAACCGCTGTAAAATGAGAATGGTTTATAAAACCCTTTGATATCCGGAAAACGCGTTAAACGAGCTACAGATTCCGCCAGTAAAAAGCTCTAAATCAATTTAATAGCTCAGAACGTTTAAGGCAGGTTACCTATAGGGAACGAGATCGATTCTCGTGCTTTAACTATTTGTCGACTGTAGCTAGTGTAGGTAGTTTAAATGGATCAAAGTGTTGTTTGCTAAATGGACATTTTGTTTTTATTGTATGGAATGGATAAATGCGGTTCATAGATATATAAAATCAGAACCAGAGCTATTAAAACTTAAACAATTAGCTGAAATTTAAAAATAGTTTTCTAAAACAGATATTGAGTTTAAAAAACACTAGGTTAAAAACGAAGGGTCGAAATGTCATATCCCTTAAATGTTAAATAAATTACCCTTTTATCTAAAAAAAAAACCATTAAGGGTGGCTAATTGTTGCATTGTATATAAATGAACACTTGTTTCAAGTGATTGATGAAGAAAGAGCAAATCGCATTTAATAGTAAGACAGTTACAATTTTAAAAATATGTTCATTGACTTTTTACTTTTTAAAAAATAATTGTGCCTAATTAGTTTAAGATTCCTCAATAATTCAGTTGGTACTCTGTTAAATATACTTGGGGAAAAATTGAAAAATTTCGACTTGCAACTAGGCATCGAGATTCTTAAGCACTTAAAATCAAGTTAGATACACTCAATCTACGAGGGGAACTAATTTGCAGTAGTTTTTGCGCGCCTTCAGATTATCTCTGTTTCGATTCATGGCCCATTTCCTGCGTGGAAGAAATTTCAGAAACCCGGAAGTCCTGGAAATGGGGTATCGTCAGATTCTTTGCATAAAAATCCAGAAGCTGGTATCGTCGTGGGACAACAAACCTCGTTGAAAGATGGCTCAAGACTAAAGAATATAACGGATTTACTTTGAAGATTAGTTTTCTCTTATACCTAGTAAAGTATTTCATTACACTTTGCTAGGAAGGACGTGGCAAACAATTTTCCCGGGCTCTAAATGGTTAACATATGGTATAGCCATGTTAATGTAAAAAAAAATCACAAAAAAAAATTGATCTCCCTGTACCTTCTGATAATTAATATGCAGAGCCCGGAAGTTAGGCATAAAGCCTGTTCTATTGGGTGGATATATTTAAGAGTCAGATAGAAATGAACATGTTCCCGTACATTTATAGTCAATAGGACCACTTTTAATTTATCCCCTTTTTTTGGTGTCTGTTGCCTGTTTTGATTTAATTTTTTGATTTATTTTTTGGCCTCTTTGGATCATTATGAATGTTTTTGCGATTATTGTGCATTTTAAAAAGAGCATTAAGAACTTCAGTACATCGAAGTAAAAAGGTTATAAAATTAAATGGCATATTCACCTCAAAAATATCTTGAATAAAAACTTTCACTTCAACCCATTCACTTAAACTCTTTAAATAGCAGAACCTTCATTAGTGAAAGAAACGCACGGTTACCTTTGGTATACGAATACCAGAAAATAGAGAGGATGAGGGAAGTACTGTAGTTTTGAATAGTCGTGGTGAATGACCTTGTATCGATCTGCACGAAACAATTCTAGGAGATTTGTGGTGGGGGTAGCTTCACAGCTGCATAAAACAATTGCAAACGAGAAAGATGAGAGTGTGAACTCGACCGGAAACCACTGCCCATCTTTTGCTTATTCGCCAGGACTGTTCAAAACTACTTTACTTTGTCTTGATCAACATTTCCATGATGTTCTGAAAGGTGAATGTGCTGTTGTAACTGGTATGAGTCCTTCCGAAATAGCTTGTTTTAAATATGCTCCAGTAACTTCAGTTAAAATAGAACGTTCTTTTTCCACGATGAAAAATGTTCTCTCTGACAAGCGGCTGACTATGACATTGATATCTTGGAGGAAAAAAAAAATCTCTAGTAGCTTGTAACCAAGAAAAGTAAGCTAAAGTACTTTAATAATGTGATAAAAATATTAAGTATCTTAAATAGCTGTTTTCAATAATATCAGTGATATTACGCCTTGTTTTCACTTTTAATAAGTGCCTATTTTCATATTTTAAGTGGCTTTTTACCTGCCTATTTTAACCAATCTATAACTTCCGGGCTCTGTTAATATTTTAAATGAAGTAGCAACATCTATGCAGTGCTGACAGTGTTCAGCGTTTCTTAATACTGTACTTCTAGTTTTCTTATCTTTGAATTAACACGCACTCAAATGTCGTTAGGTTTCTCCAAACTGCTCGTCTTTTTCTGTTGGCCAGCACTCTCTGCGTTCAGTTTGTTTATAGCCATATGGTTAGTAGTAACATTAAAACTGTCATCACGCTCGAGTTTTATTCCAGACGCTCTAGCTGTTATCTAAGACCGACTCTGGTAACGATCATCATTATTATTATTATTATAAATACCGTTCCTGCTCTTGACTGGGCTCATTGAGCTGTTATATGTTGCCCACTTGCCGCAGCAACCACCGATTACTTTGTTTATACAGCCATTCGTTTTTTTATTAATCCTGAAAGGTGAACTCGAGATTAATTTAGAAACTAAAATAGCTGTGTTATTGCAGCTTAATAGTTTCACAATAGTATATTGTGATATAAGTGTTGACAGGCAAGCACGGGTGTGATTAGTTGCAACCCGAGGTTTCACGCAAGGGTCGCAGTGAGCATTTCAACAAGTAAGCTGCATACATTTTTATACTAATGACTTATTTATAATTTATTGTAATTTATTTTAATTTGGGAAGTTAAAAATAACGAGAACTAGAAATATCAAATCGATTAGTATTTGTTCACATGCTTGTATAGTTACGCGCTAGTGTTTTGTTGATTTTATTGAAACATTTAATAGCTCGATGACATGAAGTGTAATCGAAAAATTATAATGGAATTTGGTGAAAGTGATAAAGATTCTGAAGCGGCGACTTGTATAAGAAATGACTTGCTGCTGTCTGAGAAATCTAAAGAACGGCATGAGCTAGAACGTGATTTATTTACAGCTTGGTACAAAAAGAAAAATGTCAGGACAATTGGTGAGAATGTTATGTTGGTGTATTTTCTGAAGAAATCGAAGGTAATGACACCTTCAACATTATGTTCTATTTATTCCATGTTAAAGTCTTCGTTATATCTCAGTCATGGTGTGGATATATCGAAGTTTGAAAGTTTTATAACCTTCTGTTGCATATGTAGCAAAAACTTCCAGTGTTTTCACAAGAGAGGACATGAGTAAATTTTTGATGCAGAATATTTAGTTACAAAGGTTGATGTAATAAAGGACGTAGCAGAGATGAATTTGTGAAGGTGGAACTGGACGATATAGAAAATTTACTCCTCGTATGGGTTCCGAAGACAAAACACACCAGGTGAAAAGGTTTATTGTTGTGGACCTCGTATGGGTTCCGAAGACAAAACACACCAGGTGAAAAGGTTTATTGTTGTGGACCGAAAGGAAAAGTGGGAGAGCATACAGAAAGTTTGTCTCTCTGTGTTCGAAACATGTACACAGTTTGTGACTTACACACATGGATGATATTAACACAACAGAATTGTTTTGGAAGGAAAGGTATAGAATTTTTTAAACTAGACCACCGCTCTAGTTATGTTGGATATTGTTTTCAGAGAACTTCGGCAACATTATTTGTGGATGCTGGAGAAAATGTACTGAAATTAAAGAAATGTGGTGATTGGAGATCATCGGCGGTGAGTAGTAAGGTCGAAATCTGCACTAGAATTATTGAAAAGGATGAGTCACCTGATGAAGACAGCAATAATGATGGCGCTTTTGTAGCAGGGAAGGGTTGTCAGGAGTCCATGAAGAATTTGCACTTCCAGTTACAAAGAACGCTGCTGTTTCAGATCCTCCTACTATTGTTAATAAAGTGTCAGGAATTAATTTTACCCAGTGTACCGCTTGTAATATAACTATTCATTAACAGCAAGTATTTGCATTGCTGGAGTGATTTCATAACTTTATTGTATTAAATTGTGGGATATAGCAAGACGGCTACTTTCAGTTGTAATTAATAAAATAGTGGTGCAAAGCAGTGTCTCAAAGTAGTTCAGTTGTTTTATTCCAGTGCCGCTAGACTGCTACTTTCAGTTCCAAATTAGGCAGTCATTTGTTACATTGCGGTACGGTAGACTAAGAACATTTTTAATGTGCAGTTCATTGTAGAAAAGTTAAAGTGAATTTTAAACTAGGTGCTTTTGTTTTGCGAACATGAATATTACACCATACCGCACACGATGGGTTACAGCATGAACAAAGCCATGCGCGAGATGCTGACATCCGTCGTAGCAACACAGTTTTTTATTAGTATTTAACGCCGTTTTTATTACAGAGCCATCACAGGCGGCGGTCACTGATGATACACGAAATGATATAATAAATTGGAAGCGTTCCAGGTCTAAGTTTAGTTTATCTCCTCGGCATTGATCATTAATGAGGACTGAGGAAAACTTGGAAAAAGCCTCGTTCAGGGAGGACGGTCCTGGCGGGATTCGAGCCCCAGACCTCCCGCTCACGATTAACGACCTCGGCCATCCGTGGCGGTACACACAGGCCGTGAAGATAGACTCATCAGATAATATGTGCCGATGGTCTACACGGTTCATGGGAGACTGCAGTGTAAAGCATCCATTAAGGTCAATTAATTTATTTTATTGATGCTCTAATGCCATTATCCCTTCTCTGAGGGGATTTCCCGGAAGCCTGTAAAACATACCTCTAGATTACAGTCGCCTCTTTATTTCATGACCAGGGAGGAAATTTTGTACTTTTGGGAAAAGACGGCAATCAAAGGGATTCTGCAATTCGGATTTTTTTCTCACGAATTTTTTAAGCTAGCTCGTTCTAAAGATGGAAATAATGCTCCTTGGTTACGGGTTTACCCTTCTGATGGCAATCAATTAGTAAAATTATTTTATGCTATAACCGGGGCCGGGTTTTTATGTACAACGGCTATTGAATTAAGAATATTGAATTAAGAATAATAATACTTTTTATTTGACAACATATCTTTACTCCTCTTAATTTTGAATATCTCTATTATAGCAGACCCCGATGGATGTAATGTACCTGTCCCAGACTTTGAAGACATACTGGAAACCATTCTGATTTGGGGAATAAGAAAAAGTTCCAACGGGCTAAATATGGACTATAAGGAGGGTGAGAGACACAGTACACGTTGATTTTTGGGAGATATTCAGCCACAACATTTGCAACGTGTGGCCGTGCATTATCGTGGTTCAGCATCCAATTTGTTGCACGAAAATATGGCCTTGCGGAGTATTCAAGACATCTCTGTAGTATTGCTCAGTTAGAGCTGTATGTGCAAGTACAGCTGCTGTAAAACATTTCTTGAATATCGAAAAATAATTTCTTATTCTTCTCTTTTCAAGAATTCTTACTTAAACCTATTATATGGAATACCCGCAATATGTCTGTTTAAGAAAGCTGAATAAATAAACGTTTTGGAACAATTTGAGATGATTGCTTAACGTATACGAGAGTCATTTGAAAAGTTTCTCGCAATGTTCCAGTTTTGTTATCAAACCCCGCCATCTTCAACAGAAACATTTGCCGAAAATACATGAATTGGTCAAGAATTGAACATTAAGTACTTGCTAAAGAAGGTTATGAAATTCACACAGATGTGACAAACTCTAGGATACTCTGCACCTTCATTTTCAAAGTGACCCACGACCGTGAAAGATTACCCACGCAGCGAACGACCAAAATCCGTCACGACATCAGAAAGAATCGATAAGGTGCACGACGTGGTTCTGAAGAAACGCATTTCAGGGGAACGCGTATTTCACATTTTCAGGGAAGAATTGTGCTTGAAAAATTGCCCTTCTTTGTCGGGTCCTCCCAAGAAATATACCCGATTTGTGTATCTCTCGTGCACCAACACTCCCCAGCAGATGTTCAAACTTCTGTTGGAATTCAGAAATTATGGTGGTAAATATAATTTCTTAAAAGCTCTGTTTCTCTGCATTCAGCCAGAATGTGACTCCAGGCATCGCTTTCTCCACACAATGGACAAACTCTTTCCCCGAAAGCATTAACTGTTCTGTTTCTTTTCCAAACCCCTAATCTGAGTCATGCGAGGCTTGTAAAGGAAATAAAAGAGTTAGTGCTTCCGGGAAAAGAATTTGCCCACTGTGCGGAGAAAGCTCCTCAGCCACGGTGTTTAAGTCAGTGTTGCATCCGGGGTCTGCGGTTAGGGAAGAATTAAAGGAAATAATCAGCTGAATAGATGAGCGAAGGAGGTGTAAAGCAAAACAAGGAATGGAAGAGTCAGTAAGTGCGGTAGTGGACAGACTTTGCAGACTGGATGGAGGAAGAAATGGATTACCAGGGCCCTGTTTCACAAAAGTATGATCTAATACATTACAAGTGTATTAGTGCAGGTTCTTGTAAAGTAAACTTTCTGTTCCACGAAAGAAATGCTACACTAGTAAGTACTAGTAAATAGTTACAAGTGACGTCACGTCATGTAAAAGCAAGATGGAGGAACAGCTGTATGCCATGCATCGCCATATTTGAGCTAGGTAATGTCCATTCTTTAGGGATTTTTAATTCACGGAGCCTATCATTGTCATTTTGCAAAATGGATCTTGTTTTTTTTTTCTCTCAGACATAATGATGATTTAAATGCTTTATTATTATTTATCGATATTCAAGCGTAATAATCCAGTCCAATAAGCCTTCATTTAGGAGCATCAATTTCAACCGTCGAGAATTGACAGAAGAATCGAGTTTCCTGATTGCTCTCGATCATTTTATTAGCCCATTTGATCATTTATATTTATTTGCTTGACAATCACGTTCTCCTATGCAAAAAACGGGGAAAATTGTGTCGAAAGAGATTATTTTAAAATATAATGAAAAGAAATTATTTCCAGTGCATTTAGCAAAAAATACATGAACTAAGATGCTGATCTGAAATATGTATTTGAAATAGGTAACACCAATATCAGTTATAAACCGTACTTTAATTGCACTTTAACTTTATCATTGTACACAAATATTTGTTCTTTCTTTATACATATTCCTACTCATCAGTATTATCATTTCCGCTAATATTTAGCTCATCTTGTCAACTGACCCCCAAAATCATTAAAAAAGATAGTCAATTTTGTGCTAGTATTTGAAGTTATCAATGTTCCTACACTTGTACAGAAATGTATACAAATTACCATTGCCCGACTAGTACTAATACTGTCATGGAACTGAACTACGAAAAATCACTTGTACATTTGTAAGTATGGAGTAGAAAAATAGAAGAGTAGCAGAAACCTTTGTGGAACAGAATTTTACTAGTAAGTACAAGTTACCAGTTCGTTCACTTGAGCATACTTTTGTGAAACACGGCCCTGGAAACCAGAGTAGGAGAAATAACATCGTTACTTATGACGTGTGCTAGGAAGGAATATATGAGTGGTATCTCAAATTGGAATAGAGTTGTCACAAATTTGCATGCATTATCAATTTGGCTATTTAATGTATTTTTGCTGGTTCTTCGCCTGGTAGAGTGGAAGGGAAGACCCCATTGCCTCAACTCTTGCCAGGGTGAATAAATAAATTAATTAATAGATGTTAATGAAAACTGTGTTGGAAAATAAGAATACTTTTCAAAATTAGCGTCGTCATTATGTACTTCATTCTAAGAATTTTTCAAATGACCTTATCAACCGCATGGCTACCTATGGTCGAGGAGGAGACACTTTCCTACAGCGCTAGTCTCGCTTTTAGTACTCCATTAAACATTACTTTACTAGAAAAAAGTGACGATATGAGAGCGATGCAATCTGGCATCCATCTTTGTAAGACCTCAGCAAAGCGCTGATACAGAGAGTCCTTGCCTGTCCCAAGAGAGGGTGACATTAACGTGATGGATCGCTTTTCAGCACAATAAATCGTGGCCTTTGACAACCCGACAGTTCCTTCACTCGTTAATAGGCAAAAGTTACCCTATCACTGTGGGGCTTTGTCAGGAGAGACGCCTAGGCAATCCAAAGCACTCTCCCTACTTAAATTTGTTGATTTTTGATTTTTCTAATATGTTTTCATTTTTAAAACGACTGACCTAACAAGTATCAAGGGTAAAATGTTAAGATGACAGTATAAGTTGTACTTGATCATTTAGGTTTAGGATATTTCGGGTGGTTTTCTTATTTTTATTGCGTTCCCGCAGACCTTGACAGGTAGCAATGTCAACAGGTGTATTTAGCAAGGCCCCCACTCTCGTCTCTCCATGTATAGACAAGCCCGTTATATCATTAAACTCGTATCCTAGCAACCGCCTGCTGCTGCAGATGCTCACTTGTTACTCTCTTTCATTACGCTGTTGTTCAGATAAAAAAAGCCATCCCCGGCGGTACTGCGTACACTCAAAAGAGGCAACAGGCCTTAGGAAATATAAATAACCTTTTTAAAAATCATAACAGACTCCTCCGAAGTGATGCAAATCGAGCGTAATATTTTAACAAACGCTTAATACTTCTTATTGAAATACTTTTCATTATAGAAGGCGCCTTATGACATACTAATGGTTCAAGTTCAGCTTTTGCAGTTCATTGGGGAAATGTGGAAAGGGTCAATCGGGCATCGCATACAGTCATTTAAAGGACGTATGTTAAGTAGTTATTTATAGTAAACATATGTAACATTCTCTTACCACCAAATGTGCTGAAAATATGGCCCACAATATGTTAAGTGCAATTACTGGACAATAAAGAGAAATAAACAAAGAAAGACTACATTTAACGAGTCAAACTATACCCCTTTGTTTTGCTCATGCACAAATTTATCTAAAAGTGCATAAAAAGATGAAAAATAGCCTTAAGAAGGAAGTCTATTGCTCTATAGACCGATTTCACTATAATTTACAGTAATCGCAAATATAATGTGTTCCTTCACATCCAGCACACACATATGACATCCACATTTTCTCGGTTTTCTTCCAAAATGTTCCATTACAGAAAGAGCACTCTGCGTTCTCCACGTTCTCACCTTAGTAGCGATGAACACACGATCATCAGAAACTTCAGATTTATCACAAGATCTTTTCTTCCTTCCTCTTGCATTTTCGTCTTATTCTGTGTAACAGGAAGTGATGTTTGAGCAGGTATATCCTTCTTTGTGTTGCGTTTCTTCTCCTACCTCTGCTAAATTCATTATATAATGCCATAAAACTCAGATGAAACATTAATGTATAACATGATAATAAGACAACATGATGTTTTATGTATACACTTTTAAAACCAGTAATAAAAAATAAAACAAAAATGTTTTGAGGGATTTGAACGCAGGAACTTACGCAGAAGAGCTCGGTCAGCACTACTGTACTCTTAACATTCTCCTTCCAGATGCTTATGATTGTGACCATTACGTTTACAGACAAAGTGCCCATTGCAGTATGCCAATCGCTGCATGCGCGTTGTGAATACAGACAGCGTTGAGTGTCCCTGAAGTTCTGCGATAAACGCCCAGAATCTAGGGATGACTCTTCCTCTCTCTTGTCAACGGGTGTACGTTGATGAACTTCGGCATGGTGAACACAGCGCCTTTATTTACAACAAACAAATGAATGTTCGGGAAGAGAGTCCATATTGCTACACCGCTCTGGCCAGCAAGTTAAGTAATCCATGCATGGTTTACGCCTTGATAGTTGAGCGCGGTAAATGTAGGAAAATTTTGATTTGTGAACGCGTTACGCACGTGTTGCGTTCTAACAAGGAAGGTGCGTATTTATTTTCGTCAGCAAGATAAATCATTTTCGCCGTCACGCGCAGTGGAGGTAAAGACAGTGAACCTCGAAATATCGTTCTTTCGCGTAAAGCGTCAAACGTTGTGGGGAGGCCGACGCATGTTTATACAGAGAACGTGAGTAGCGTGCGGAACGACAAAACTACCTGAGGGCTAAAGCGTTTCGCAAGCCGTGTTTCATCTCAGCTGCAGCGATATCTAATCATTTCAACATTTCATTGTTATCAACTGCCGCTCTACTTGTACTTTTTAAGTACTTGAGGATGCTATAATACCTACTTCAATTATTGGAAAGAAGGAAGTACCAGAATGCTTTTCGCTGACGATCTCATAACATGAGCAGTGTCTGTGATAGGATTACAACATGCCATTTATGAGATTACTAGATTTTGTGCAGAATGAGGTCTAAGGATAAACAGTAAAAAAACTAAAGATAATAGCAATTAAAAAACGGAACAAAATTAAGAAAAGATAAGCGATTATTTCTAATTTTAATGCTTTTTAACGCCTGTTTTTACTACTGAGGCACCACAGACGGTGGACACCGATGATACATGAAATGAAATGATAAATTGGAAAAGAATTTTTTTTTTATAAGGAAGGAAATGTTTCCGGCATTAGATTAGGGTACCTCCCCGGCATTTGTCATTTATGAGGACTGAGGAAAGCCTGGAAAAAAACCTCAGCTAGGAAGGACGGTCCTGGTGGGATTCGAACCCCAAACCTCCCGCTCACGATTCCGTGCCTTAACGATCTCGGCTACCCATAGCGGTACATGGTAAGAAAATTTTCCATAATCGCTTATGGATTTATGATAATTTATTATCAATACAGGTACTGTGATTTATAAAGTTGTTTAAGATACTGCGAGAGACATAATGACAATTTTTATGTTAATACAAGCTGGTTTTCTTTTGTATATATAAAAGAAAACCAGCTTGTATGTGTATGTACACATATATATATATATATATATATATATATATATACATACATACACATACTCTCCGTACAATTAAATGTTATATCATTTATGAAAAAAGTATTTTTAAATGTTGACGAATCTTAATTGCTGTATTGTTATAATTATTTTAATAAAAGAAAAATATTAATAACTACAATAATTTTTGCTGGTTTAGATGCATTTTCCTCAAACTATTAATCTCACCTTCCTAAGGTTTTGAAATTTACTAACATATCATGTAAGATTTCTACTAAAATAATATATAATTTAAACCCATGGTAAAATTTAGAAAAATATTTGCAAATAGTGTCATGCATTTAAGCAAATTGCATACCGTATTTTTTTTCCCCGGTAATCTCATGCATACATAAGTGAAAAGCTTTCACCAGCTATATAAAGCAGCGACTTTACACATTTACATCTCTACCTTGCATAGTTTTTGAAAAAGGTGCGCCTAAATTTAAAACGTGTACATGTTACGGCAAATGTAAAAGAAGATAAGAGTGCATGTTGTGTAACAGCATAGCGTTCGCATTTAAATGACCCGAACATATATCAATTATATGTCATAATGTAGTTACATATTATGCATTAAATGGAAATTCGATTTTTCGCCCACAAACTCTACCGAGTGTCTTAACATGTAATTAAACGCCTGAGGAAAAATAAACATGTAAAGAAATAAAATTACAGTTTCAGAATTGAAATACAAGACGTGAAAGAGTGCGGGCTTTTTAAATTCTGTTATAATAATACGTAAAGTTGCTCTAATCACACTTATATTAGAAATTGCTGCTCTAGACCCGGGGCCTCAAACGGGTAAAAAATGAGCCAAGCATGTATTTTCGTATTACGTGCATTGTGCAGTCTATTCAAATTATTTAACTGCAGCACTGAACTTTCTGACATCAGTTCATAAGCCCAGAACATAGCATAGATCGACTGACCCTGCTTACGACGTATACATATTTCATGACAACCAATGTACCTGCCTCGTTTTGTTGTCTTCGTGTAGATGACATGCTAATTCCCCTTCTCTACCAGCTACGTCACTCGCTATTGGTCAGTTTTCTCATTAACTGCATTATAACATATATCTCCACGCTAAACATCAGCTAAGACTATGGCTATGCCCTCGCTAACGTGTTGCATAATCCCCCACCACTATAAAAAACTATGTGCTCAAATGTAAATTTTTTCTTGTTTTTAGCTCCTCTTCCAAACCCAAACTCCCAATTAAATAACGCTCTGTATATTATGTCAAATTTTACGTAACACTATAAATCAAATACTGCGCAAGTTAGCGTAATAATTGCGTTACCCATTAAAGGAATATAGTAATTGCATATAGGGATGTACTGAAAGAATGAAATTCGCCCAGCGCTAAGATACCCTTGTTATTGTGATTAATTTCTTCCGGTGTAAAAGCGGCGCATGAATATTTTTTCTATTTAATCCTCTTAATTTATCCTTTAAGGGCTGAATACGCAGTTAAGAGGTTTATTCCGTTGAAAGGGAAAAATATAAAAGAATAAAAGCGTATAGGTCGAAAGAAAAGCATGAAAAATGACTTAGTAAAGAGAGAGGGGCCCATGTTCAACTTCCTGGGACTTTTAAAGCTGACCGTTGAGTCTATTTCTGTTGTGTGGGATAAATATACGTTGTTAAGGTGTTGTGTAAGTGATAAATATGGCGTTTTGTACTTATTATAGCGTTTCAAGGTCGTGCTTTACAACTGACTTGGTAAATATCGCATTACACGACAACTTTTACGATGTTAACCGCCATTTTCTGGCATTTCATTTGTTTAGTTCGTTGTCAGTTCCATAGTAGCAAATGCTTTTAAAATATTTTACAATGAATTTTTTAAAATTAAAGCATGAAAAAGTATTTTGAATGCAAATAGGTGTTAGCATCATTTAATATCTTTATTTATAGAAAATGGTGTAATAGTATGTATACTATTAATTATCATGGTCAGCTTGAAAGTATTGCCTAAAATATTGTTCGAATACTAACGTCACCCTAAACCCAAAACAACGGTTAGAATTTCTTAGCATGTACCGATTGTTTGAAATTTGACTATGTTAAGATTATATTCAATTTTTAGAGAATTTTATTTAGGAACTTTTATAGCTAACACAGATAAATATCACTTATTTCCTAGTTGGACAATAATGGGTGTAGAAGGCAATTGTGCTTTTAATATTTATGCGATACATATCAGTAGGGAAAATATTTTCTAATGTAACTCATAAATTTCTCTTTAGCACAACAATTTCCCATTAATTCGCTTATTTGGTGCAGGTAATAATCACAAAGCTGAAATTCATCGATATTGTTATATGCTTTTAAGAAGACCACTATTAATAAACTCTCTGTGCTAGTGTTTTTCAACTGATTTAATATTTTCGTCTCCGTGTTCCTTTTCTACCTTTAAATAATTTTGCTGCTCTGAGTTGGATTTTTTCTACGATATTTATTTGATGTATTCTGTACAGATCCCAACAAGCTATTCCATACTCCATTAAGGATCGAACTAATGATGAATAAGCTATGAGTATTTGGACTGGCTGTTTTTAGTATTCTCATAACAAAATGTAACTTCTTGTTTTCCTCGTAACACTATCAATTTGTTTATAACTTGAGTAAGCTCCTAAGTACGAGGGTAGATCCATAAGTTTCCGGCCTAACCGTTTTCTAGGTATGATAAAGACAAAAACTATATTTCACTTTTCAATATAGTTACACTTTATTGCAACACACTTCTCACATCCTTGAATTAACGTTTAAACCCCCCCTCCCAAAAGAGTCAAAAGCCTTGTCTGCAAAATGGGCACATAAACAGCATCCATCACTTTTCCGTCACACTTAAATTTCCTTCCTCGAAGGTCCTTCATGGGTTTTGAGAAGAGAAATAGTCACTGGGAGCTAGATCTGGGCTGTAGGGTAGATGGTCAAATTCTTTGAAGTCACATTTCTTCACAGCTACCTTTGAAACGAGCTGTGTGTACAGGCGCGTTGTCGTGATGAAGGCGCAACATCACCACTCAGCTTTTCTCGCCTTTTCTCTTTGATGGAAGCACGTAGTTTGTGCCAGCGTAGTGCTTCCCATTTACTTTGGTGTTCCTCTCCTTGAAGTCAATGAAGAGTATTCCTTCACAGTCCCAAAAGATTGTGGCCATGGTCTTCTTGGTTGAATGCTGACCTTGACCCTTAGAGGGCGTGCTTCGCCAGGTTTACGGCACTCCATTGATTCTCTTTTGGACAAGAGATCATAGTAGAGGACTATAGTTTCATCTCCTGTAACAATGGTTTGCACAACTTCTCTTTCGTTGCCACGGCAGAGTTCCGAAAGTGCCTGACAACCGATGACTCGTTGCTGCTTTTGGACTGAGGAAGGAAGCCTAGGCACCCATCTTGCACTAACCTTATTCATGTTTAAATGCTCATGAATAATTCGAAGGACTGTTGTTTTAGAAAAGTCCAACTTTGCTGCTATTTCTGTAACTTTGAGCCGCCGGTCTTCCATAATTTCTGCTTCCACAGTAGCGATGTTTTCAGGAGTGAGCACCTCCAAGGGCCGACCTGCACGCTCTTCGTCTTCAATGCTTTCTTGACCCATTCGAAAAAGTTTGATCCATTCTTTTACGATAGAATATGAGGGAGATGGTTCCCCATATACACCTCCAATCGCTGTTTAATTTCATTTTGAGTAAGCCCTTTTTTGAAGAATTTAATAAGAGCTTGATATTCCATTTTGAACATATCACAATCTTGTAGCATAGCCTTCTTTATGAACTATATCTGAACATAGTGGAGCGGAAGTTACAGCTGCAATTATTTACTTACCAGTTAAGATATGACACCAGATAAGGCTTTGGTGAGGGCGATAATCCTTATCGGCGAGGTCGGAAACTTATGGACCTACCCTCATAAATACGTACATTATTTTACTTAGACTACAATGTTCCTTTGTTTGTTTAAATTTGTTTCCTTACACTAATTGTATTGGGACTTTCCTGTCAGTACTTTGTGATGATCACATGTAGAAGCAGGATGTGATGGAAGATGGTATTTACTAATGCTTAAAGAACCATTATTTGCGAACCTCTTTAACTAATTTACGGGAAACTGGGAGGGCAACATCTCGAAAAAGTAACACACACAAAGGAGTAAGCAATCGTAAAAGGGAGTGGCATGAGTCCGGCAGGTGTACTTTGTAAGCTCTCTTATCCTTGTCAAGTCCAAGTCAACCTCAGATACATGTACTGTTGATCCCCATTGACTTTGTTAAATGGAAAGGGGGTTTTAAATGTGTGGTGTGGAATAGAACCATCATGACACAGGCCCTGGATTCCTAAATGTATGCCAAACACCTAACAGACGAAGCTTCAGTTTTGCTTGAAGACTAAGAGGAACCTATGTTATTGGGTCGTGCGATAGTTCTTGACGGTGAAGCTTCTATATGAAAGGTTAGATGCGAGTCAATTATCCTCAGCAGTGACACAGAATCCGAGTCAGGTCTCGTCAAGGCACTCCACTAGTACATACACGACAAAACAAAATACCACACACGGTTCCAGTTATGTTAGCAACACTTCCCCGTGTTAATTCAATGGGAGTAATGCCTGGGGAGAAGCCTTAAGAGTTGTGTGATTGTGTTCAGACAATATTTAGTCAGTTAGATTGAGCTGGCTTGTTAATTACGTCGTACAACTGCGTCTTTGTGCTGTGCTCATCGAATGGAATGTTGAAGTTTGTAGCCAAAACTGAGTGTATTTTTTTAAAGAGTTTGCTGTTGGTGTTTGTCTAACTGTGGGTTGTAATTTGAGACGCATTGTCGATTACTAAAACGGAGTTTGTCGGTACATTTGGAATCAACTTAACATAGTTATCAGTGTTCACTTCTTTATGAAAGTCTCCTGTTTTCTGTTGTGGTCTGTAAATGAGTAGAACCTTCCATCAGCATGGTCTCTGCTCCTATCATCAGACCGTGTATATATTGAGCATCTTCAGCTCTGTACTGACGAAAGGAAGTAAGGGAAGGTTTCGCGCAGCAAACGGATGTCGTTCGTTTCAATTTTATTTTTGTTGTTTAGATTTAAAACCTAATTTTTTAATTTTATAGTTCCAGGCTTTTACATTTACCTTAAAAATTAACACTTTCTCGTAACTTCTGTAGCATCCTTTTTATAGTAGGCACAATCTTTTCTTCTGCATAGAAGTTGTATATAATGTGTGTAATTATGCTTTTATCGTTTTCGTTTGTACATTGTGGTTCTTTCCCGGAGTGCGAAAAGAAGTCCTTCATGTTCTTTCTACCGTACAATTCTGTTAACTGTGCTGTGCGATGATCTGGACCTTGTTCCACAGAAGTGTTAGTATTAGACGGACACTGGTAATTTGTATAAAGTTTTCTACAAGTATAGGCATATTGGTAACTTCAAATACTAGCACAACATTTACTATCTTTTTTAATGATTTTGGTGGTAATTTGAACCAAATAAGCTAAGTATTAGTGGAAATGAAGATAATGATGAGTACGAATATGTATAAAGAAAATAAATAAATAAATAAATATTTATGTAAAATGATAACGTTGGGTTAAGTGCAGATTATGTCTGATATTTCTGTTTCCTGTTTCAAATGCATATTTCAAACCAGCATATTAGTTAATGAATTTTTAAGCTTGCTACATGCCACGAAAACTTCTCATTCTTCATTCTCTTTAAAAATAATCTCTTTTGACACAATTTCTCAAGTTTTTTTTTTTATTTATGAGAATGTGATTGTCAAGCAATATAAACAAATAAATAAATATAAATGATCCAATGAACTAATAAAATAAATGACCGAGAACAATTGGGAAGTCGTCACTTGAGGACCGAAATTGATACTTGTGAATGTAGCCGCATGGGACCGTCGTCTCAAAGTGGGTTATTATACTTGAATATCGATAAATATATAGTAAAGTATATTTAAATTATCATTATGTGTGAGAAAAAATACAAGACCCATTTGGCAGGGATGACTAATCCGCTCTGTACATTAAAAAACCCTAAGGAGTGTACATAACCTAATTCAAGGTATGGCAAACAGCTGTTCCTTCATCTTTTATATGACGTCACTTGTAACTTTTTTCGAATACTTTACAAGTGTTATATTTATTTAGTGTATCAGAAAGTTACAAGAACAACTTCACATTGCACTAATACACTTGTATGTACTAGACTACACTTTTGAGGAGCAGGGCCTTGGTTGTTGTAGTAGCACTTTCTTGCACCTTCTGAATTCTTTTTGTACTATTTGGGAGAAATCCGTCCTTATATTTAGCCTCTTCCTGTATAAAGTTGTAAACACCAACTAACAATCTCACGACTTTGACTATGCAGAGATTTACCATTTAGTTTTGATATTATGGAAGTGTTTTCACAGAGGTAGTAAGTACTTGTTAAAACACAACTGCACTTTGGAAACAGACAGATCAGAGGGGAGCTGAGTTATCGTAAGCTAAGCAATTCGCTGATGTTTTATTTAATTTTGTAGGCTGATGATTTGGGGGGAGAGGGTGAACTATTGATGACCACGTAAAGCTTTACTGTTTGCTCCTTCGCTGAAGGCCATCCTTTAAGATTTTTCGCACGACCTGTGTCAGCATGATTGTTCCCCAGCGCATAGTGCAAAATGTACTACAGTTTTTCTTCACCGATTTTTTAAAATCATCGATTGAACGAAGGGGAACTGTATGTTTTGACCATATTTGACCTCTTTTAGACATTTCTCTGTGGGGAAAGTTAAAAGACAATATGTACAGGGATATACCGGCTACATCATAAAATGTGAAACAACGTATTTGAGCTATTATAAATTTCTGCAGCATGTGCAGAAATCTTTAAATGACGAGACTGGAAGCTGTGGTAATTATTTTGAACAGTCTGTGAAGGCCAGTTTTTCCTTTCTTCTCCAGAATCACGTTTGTGTTTCTTCAGAGAGTGCCAATAAATGGTAGAGTAAATAGCTCGTGATATATTTGCACTAGATCATGGAAAAAAAAAACTCCATTGGCATTTTAATTTTATCTAATTTTCTTTTCTTCGTGCCAAAAGACATTGTTCTATTTGGGAAAAAAAATGAGTGATATTAGGACTACAATAATGAGCCTTGTCTAAACTAAGTTCTTTGAAATTAGCACATCAATAATACCTTCAATTTCAAAAATATTTGCTGTGCAAGTTTTAGATGATTGACCTGGCAACAGCGTTGTCCCGGTGGAACCAGATTCCCCAAATGAGTTCATTTGCTGTTGTTAGAAGTTGGAAATCGACAGCCTGTTCCAATTTGTAGTAGATAGGTTTAAATCTCCGGAAAAGATCGCCTTATGGTTATGTGCTGTTAAACCGTGTTCTTCTTGTAATGTGTGGAAAGCTGAATAATTTAATTCCTCAGGCGGTCTGTAACATGCCAATACATCCACTATTTCCTGCTCATTTTTATCTGCACACATTACATTCCAACTTCATTGTGTACCCATAAGAGAATGCTTAAAGCTGTTCCCCGCTCCCCAACAATTACAGAGTAATGAGGTAATTAATATTTGTAATTTTAAATCAACGATTCTGTGATTTCTTACAGGTATGTTGGCTTTCTGTATATAGGAAACTTCGATGACAAAATTCGTGTAGTAGAATTAAGATTCTATAGTGTTTAAACCTGAGCATAATGTCTTTAATGTGTAATTTTAGTAATACTTAAGAAATAACATGTAATATAGCAGCAAAGTAAGAAAAAACTCACGTCTTTCTCCGATCACAGTAAACCTTGGCAAAAGTCAGACAATACCTTCTGGTATGCAGCAGGCAAAGAACGCTCGCCCCTATGGCGTAGAAGCCACCAGCCACTTTTCGACAGATGTTCATTCGCAGGTCATTGACATAACGTGTAAAAATTGTTTGTAGTGACCTGATTGACGAGTAGCGTAACTTGTGCTCTGCCAAAATTTGTCCAGCAAATAGGAATCAGCGTATGAGCGTGGAGAAAATAAAACTGGCGGGAATTTTTCGCGCCGCGTTTAGGAGAAAGCCTCAGTTTATCTAGAGTATATAAGAAAAAGATTTAGCCTCAAAAGGGGACAGTCACAGAATTCTCCGGGCCAAAATAGTGCGGCTGCGTCTCCGGGTAGTTAGAGGAAGAACGACCCAAGTCCGAGGTACAAGAGTCGCCATCAACGAGGCTCAACAATCAATCAACGCGCGAGCTACATATAACACCATTGTGCTGTATTAAATATCATTGAAGTAGCACTTTCTTCATATTAGGCACCGTTTGGGTGAACGGAACGTAACCAGATTTACGTGTTTGCCAAGTTTACCTTGCCAGTGAAGACCTGAGTTTGTCTGATTATTCATGTTTGGGAGAATAAACAACTGCAGCAACTAAATACGAGGCGTTATTTATCGTCACATTCAATATCAAATATCCATTCCCTCATCCTTGGCTAGCTTACAGCTGCAAGAAATCAGCGGAAAGCCAGAGAGAGAGAGTCATGAAAGCAGAGTTGGTGGTCTGCAGCAGCCGTGGCGAAATCGGCGATCGGCGGACTTAGAGTAATTCACACAGCTGCTTTACAGCCTAATTTCCATTCCCCGCCAACAATCCTATTTCATGCTGTTAATTCCTCTCTTTTTGTAAATAAATATGCCCCCTCCCACACTACCCCTGTCCCTTCAATGGGACAGGAAGATGCACAGTTTCATTCACAGATTATGAAACTTTGCTACAGCATTTTAGATCCTGAGATTACCAGTCCCCAGTAAAAATTGGTTGCTTGTGCTGGGAAAGTTGTGCTCATCTCATTTTTCCGTATTCAATGTCGTACCAGTACATCATCTGTGACTGGGTAATATTACAGAGATGTCCTGAAAATTCTGCAAGGAGATATACATAAAGCTGTATGCTGAATCATGATAATGCATCCGGACATCGCAAATGTATCAATGTGAAATGTATTCCTCACCCTCTTTACACTCCAGATTTAGTCCCGTGTGACTTTTTGCTTTTCCCCAAATTGAACACACAATTTGAATGAGGAAATCTGTGATAGTGTCAGGTCAAATTCCTCATTCAAGTTTTCGTCGTTTCTTTAAAGAGCAAAGGAATGATGTATCTCGGTTTGATTCATGTTGTTTAGCTTATTCTTAGCTACTTAACTCACAAACCCCTTTCGATTTCCGTTTCTCATTTTCGCAACATTTAATCCGAAACTGACCAGTGGCTTCATTGATGCACTCTGTAATAAGTAATGCAAAAATGAAATTTCATGTAACAATATGAAACAGTTTTCTAAGCTCTTATCTTATTGTTTATTGCAACAGAAACAGTAATGTAATAGATCATTCGTCTTTAATTCACTGTGCTATTAACGCAGTTCTTGTACCGTTTACTATAGACTGAAACACAGACTCTTAAACAGTCACAGTGCATTGTCCATGGTTTTTTTACTGCCAAACTTAACAAACAGCTGCAATTAAATATCTGAAAGAGGAAAGCATTGTTATCACCAGGACAATTAGCGTTATCAAAAAGAAGTTGAAATATACAGCAGTTTTGCAAAAAATCTTTTAATTTATATATATATATATATATATATTCACCGATAAAAGCAAAAATGCCTTCAGATATGCACTATGCATAATTTACTCTCGAAAAAAGGGTAAACATGCAAACATGCTCAAAGGAACTACACCTATTTCTATTAAAAAGTAATTAAGGACATTAATAAAATAACATGATGTTGTAGTATTATAAATTTGAACTTCTCGCTTCTACGTATAATATAAAATTATCAGTTTTTACTACAAACTTGAAATTAAATTTGTCCTATCTTTACACTATACACAGAATTATGGTATTTTTAAAAGCATCTCCATTATATGAATCTCTCATAATTTCTGTATATTTTTCTAAGTTAAGTATGTAGCTGTGTGTATAAAAATAACAACGAAGTCTTGGTCGGCAATGCAGGAACGGACTTGGAGATGACGGAATATGTCGAGGCGTGCATTATCAGGCAGTGTGCAGGCTAATCCCCTTCAGTAACTACTGCAGGTAGATGGCTAATTGGAGGAGGGATTACGTTACGGGTCGGAAGCCCCATGTCAGCGGAAAGCGATAAGGCGAACTTGGCTAATCCTGTGAGAAAGTGGCAGCACTGTTTTCATGCACCTCACGTCTGATAAATTCTGCTGTTGTTTGGGGATGGGATTTATGCTTATAATTCTTTCTCAACGTCTGTAGAGCTGACAGTTTAGTTTCTAATATCAATAGTTACGAAGATATTTGAAAAAGTTGACGAACTGCGTTACGAGGTACATTCCAAAAGTTTTGCAAGTGTTACCTTAAAGTTCAAGCTAAGGACTGAATTCGAAAACTTATACTCACAATCCTTCAAAGTACTCTCCATCTCTCCACTCTCACCTCCGCTGGTGGCCGAGGTCGTTAAGGCGCGAACTCGTGAGTGGGAGGTCTGGGGTTCGAATCCCATCAGGACCGTCCTCCCTGACTGAGGTTTTTTCCAGGTTTTCCTCAGTCCTCATTAATGACAAATGCCGGGGAGGTACCCTAAAAATAGGCCTGAAACGTTTCCTTCCTAAAAAAAATTCTTTCCCAATATATATCATTTCATCTCACGTATCCAAGTGTCCACCGTCTGTGATACCTCAGTAGTAAAAGTGAGCGTTAAACACCATTTAAAAAAAAAAAAGGCGACAAATTTTGCTCAGAGACCTCTTCTTTCAGACTTGAGGTTCTTTTTCGTGCCGTAAATGCACGACACGGGCTCACGGTTTTATTTCCCTTCCGAAGAAAACCATACTTAGGATTTTTACGCCCGAAAAAATCCATCGATCGTGGCCGGGTTTGAACCTGCGATCTTTGGTTTAGGATACAAGTATGGTTACCAATACACCGCTTGTTTAGGTGCATTGCATCCAGCGGAGACAGCCTTGAGAATACCATAAAATATTATGAGGATGAGTAAAGGTATATTATGGGAGGGGGGAAAAAAGAAAGGAAAAAAAGAAAGAAAGAAAGAAAAACTTTATTGAACAGCCCTTGTATAAAATAAGGAAAGTTAGTTTTGTATGACTGTGAATTTACATTGTTGTTTTTATATCTGAATGAAATCAGAGCATAGATATTATATTTAATACAGGCAATTACAACCTCTAAAAACTCAGATTGGAGTTTTATTTGTGTTTTGCTTTTGATACTTCGCCCTCGAAACGTTTAATTAAATGGAATATATGGGAAAGGGGACAAAACAAAAGGAAATCATGAATCATAAAGGGGACTAAAGAGAGAGAAAAGAAGGTCATCTTTTTTAATTGTGTATTGATACCAGATCAAAGTGTCTCGAATTAATTCTGTCGCAAGAAGAAATGTTATGGGAGTTCGCACTTATTTATGCAGTACAGTACACGCGCCTCCGAATGTGACGTCATGAGCGCGCATGTTTTGTGGGGAACTGTTGTGTAAAGTAAATATTGGCATGGAGTTGTTTGTTTGAGTAAGAATATTAGCAGCTAGAAGTACTGATTTCTAGGTCAAGTTGACACGTGTAACCCAGTTTTCTCGTATAATGCATGAGAACGAAATGGAAACCTGTGTTTATTTCCCTAGAGCGATGGATGCAGTTTGTCACCTCCATCGGAAGAGTATTGTTAACGAGTTTGTCAATGAAGTCATATCTATTGAAACATTTAAGCAAACAGTTGAATGACTAGCCACAAAAATGTTGCCAAAATACTATTTGTCAAAAGTAAGAAATTACAACACAACTATTTATTTTGTAAACTTTAGTATGACCATTGATGTAATGTGTGAGGAACAAGACATACGAATGGATTTTGTTTAAATAGTTTTAACACCTGTTTTTACTACTGAGGCATCACAGGCGGTGGACGCTGATGATACGTGAGATGAAATAATAGGAAATTATATTTTTTTAAACGGAAAGAAGCGTTCCATGCCTAAGTTTAGGGTACTTCCCCGACATTTGCCATTATGAGGACTGAGGAAAACCTGGAAAAAACCTCAATTAGGGAGGACGTTTCTGGTATCGTCACGAGTAGCCGTGTTCATTAAGGCACGAACTTGTGAGCGAGAGGTCTGGGGTTCGAATCCCATCAGGACCTTCCTCCCTGACTGAGGTTTTTTCCAGGTTGTCCTCAGTGCTCACAAATAACAAAGGCCGGAGAGGTATCCTAAACCTAGGCCTGGGACGTTTCCTTGCTTAAAATAAACGCTTTCCTAGTTTATCATTCCATCTCATGTATCATCAGTGTCCACAGCCTGTGAGCCCCAGTAGTAAAAACGGGCGTTAAACACTAATGAAAAAACGGTTCTAGTGGGAATCGAATCCCAAACCTTCCGCTAACGAGTCCCCGCCTCAACGATCTCGACCACCCGTGTCGGTGATACGAGTAGAAATTATTAAAACATTTTTTCGGCTTTCACAACCCGCGTTTGTATTATTGAAGTTCATTACCTGGCTATTTTGCCGGGTGGTTGGTTTAAATTAATTTCAAAAGCGGATCTTTCGCCGACGCTGCGACTGGCATCATCAGCGGACAGACAGTGAAGTGTCTGGAGAGGCAGAGGTACAGAACCGTTATAAGTGGAAGGGGGTAGGAGTGTTAGGAGAGTTGTGGTGCAGACGTTGTTTGTCTACCTGCAACGGATTCCAAGGCTTGCTTATTTGAAAACCGCTGTCTTTGTTTATATTATCTGGATACTGCTCCATGTCTAAGGGCTGTCTTCTAGCAGATTAAAATATCCCATTGTTGTTATTGTTTCTACAATTACTTCTGTTTTTGTTTGTTTGTTTTGCCCAAATTTATTAAACGGCACTTTTAAAGGTATCTTCCGCAATCCAGATATTTCTGGCTGATTGAGACCTAAATGCCGCGTATATTATATGAACCGAATTTTAATGGACCTTCCGGTCATAACAATGTATACATTTCCAAATTCGCATGGTACTTTATACAGAATGTTTCAGAAATACTTTTACAGCCTTTGGTGGCGGGTTCCTCACATCAAAACAAGAAAAACAGGTCCTTATAAACATATGTCAGGACATGCTTAGTTTCTGGGTTATTAATAGATTTACCAAAACAAGAAACAAACAACAGTGAAAGACTCATAATAAATGTTCAAAATGCCCAACTCTTGCTTCCACCACATTCTCTCATCGTATCCAAGGACTTTCTCACTGCCACGGGTGGCCGAGGTGGTTAAGACACGTACTCGTGAGCGGAAGATCTGGGGTTCAATTCCTATCAGGACCGTCCTCCCTAACAGAAGTTTTTTCCAGGTTTTCCCCAATACTAGTAAGTGGCAATTGCCGGGGAGGGGGCTACTCTAAACTTAGGAATGCTTAAAAAAAAGTCCTTTCCCCAGCTTATCGTTTCATGTCATGTATCATCAGTGTCCACCGCCTATGATGCCTGAGCAGTTAAAACGGGTGTTAAACACTTAAAAATGGGCTGTTGCATCCTTTCAAATACTCTCGCGCGGTTTTGAATAGTTTCGCAGGCTACCATGACTCGTTGATAAAGTGTCTGCATCAGGAATGTCTGCTGCATAAACTAATTGTTTTAGGGGGTCCCACAGATAAAAATCTAAACAAGCGATATCGGGGAACGTTCAGGCCATGAAACTGGTCCTCCCCAACCTATCCTCTGTCATGGTAGATATTAGCCAATGCATTTCAAACAATGCCACTAAACTGTGCTGTAGCCCCATCATGCATAAACCACGTGTTTCTTATTTACAAGGACATATCCTATAGCAAGGCTGGAAGAGTGTTCTGAATATCCCTGTAGACATGGGAGAACATGTGGACCTCTTAGACAGTTACCAACAATTCCATTAATCTTGGTTGGTGTCTAGCCTGAATTATACCGCGTGGATTTTAATGCGCCCACAAATGCTGTTGTAAAAATTAGTTATTCCATCTCTTTCCTCTGTAAAAAATACAGAAAAGAGAAACAAGAACATTTCAAGAGGGAGGTCCTTGAGCATTCTCCGTATAGCCCCGACCTTGCTCCAAGCGACTCTCATTTGTTCGGCGCTATTAAACGTCTTTCGGATGAATATTTTCCCGAAAATGAAGCTGTAGAAAGGAAGATCGCGCTGGTTCCGACAGCAGCCCAAAGAATTTTATTCTGTAGGATTTCAGGGGCTTGTTAAAAGACGGGACAAGTGTTTTAATGTACAGGGAGGCTATGCTGAGAAATAAAAGTATTTTTCAAATCGGTTTGAAATAAAAAATTGTTTCTCTTATTTGTTTAAGTTCTGTATTCATTTGTAACTTACCGTCATATATTAGAAAGTGACTAGCTTTTGAGATTTTTAGCCACCAAATTTCCTGACCATCGAAATCGACCACGATTGTTGATAAACACATGTTTCACCAGCCGTTGCTAGCAGTAGCTTATTTTGTGATCCTGTTTCTACATTTATAAATGTTTGTTAAGACCGATGAGTGTATTCCTTTGTTAATGTTATTATGTATGTACACGAAAAGCGGTAAGGACAGGCTTTGTATCTCGCTCACATTTTTCTCTGTACCCCGACCTTGGTGTTCATAGCTTAACAAATGGAACGAGAGTTGTGAGAAACTCATCTTCTGCCCCCCTCCCCCTGCTCCCTCAGTTCCTTTTTTACTTTTATTCTTCTTCACAAATGGCTGTTTCCTTCCTTCAGAGGCAGTAAAAGGAGCTACAATAATAACTCAAAGTGAAAGGGGCTCAAGGTTTACAAACCGGGGCTTGCAAGACCTGACCTGCACTTGGGAGATTGGGCAGTCTATATTTTTATCCACAGATAATGAAGTGACGAATCCATAAGCAGAGAGATATTTGCAGTATTTACTTGCATTTACTAAGGTGTTACTTTTGGGCTATTATATTACTTTTGATCATAATCTAGACTGAAATTTAGAATGACTGTGAGGTAAAGAGAATTTGAAGCATGGGCCCTTACCTTGAATTTTCTTATCTGACACTGAATCCACGTAATTTTATTTGCTTTCAAAAGGGATTTAAATTTGTAAAAATGTCATCAAACTTTGGGGCGCTTAATCTTTGAATTATTCATATTTGACCGCATTGCTAGTAATATTAAGAAAAATTTAATCTACCAACTTAACAGTCTAAGGCTCTGTTTTCATGAAACTTAGCGATTTACTCAAGAACTACTCTATGAAGTTATTTGTCCGATAAGCAGTTTACCAGCAAGAATTTAACCTTTCGTTAACTATCTGTTTGATACCAACAGATGGCGACTTCCATTTATATAGTGCGATCAGTTATGCTTTCTCCCACGGCGCGGGGTTGCAAGCATGCTTGCTTACTTGTTGACTTTGCTGACTGTTGTAGTTTCAGCGCATCTATGTGTTCGTTTCTTAATTCGACAGTATGCATAAAGCGTATTGTGTGTGTTTAGAACAGCACAGCGTGTACGTTTCATATGTGTTAACTCAGCTCATAATGTTCAAGACTGTTTCAAGCAAGATTCCCGGATCGTAAAACAGTATCTGTATAATAAATTTCAGGAAACTGTAACTGCCTAAGAAACCAAATAGAGAGAGAGAGGGGGGGGGGGACATCGTAGGGTTCTCCCCGAAGAAAGCTTACATGACATTGGTAATAGTTTAGAAAATTTATCTAGAAAATCTCTTCGTCATCTTTCGCAACAAGTGGAAATTTCATATAGGTCTGTGCAAAAGGCTACTAAATTTAATAACCTGCGATTATTATCTCTGGAGTAAATTACAAAATGCCGTGTACAAGACGAACCCGCATAACATACAAGAACTGGAAGATAATATTAGTCAGGAAATTGTCCGGATTTCTCAAAAACAACTAAAGCAAGTGATGAATAATTTCCTAAAGAGATGCCAAAAATGTGTGGAGAATGAGGGCGGGCATTTTCGACATTTTATTTGATAATTTGATAAGTAATGAGTCTCTTAAATTGGTTTGTGTATTGTTGTATGGTTGGTTTGTTTTATTGCCGCTAATCACAGAGACCAGGTTGGCCAGCTAACCATATAACTAGGGGCGTGCTCGCCCATAAACAAAACACTGCGGGGAAAGACAAAACTGATGACACGATATCATGTAGCTGTCACCAGTAGTAGAACAACAAAGGCAATAATCCTAAAAATTGTTATACAAGACAATAGAGAATGTTGAGATGAAAATAAGAGTTGATCTTTTTTCCCTAGTAAGTAAGGGTCATAAGGTCCTGGTAAGTAAGGGACTAGACACAAAAGTATGGTCTATATATTATAAGTATATTAGTAAAAGTCCTTGTAAAGTTACAAGTAACGTCATACAAGAACAAGATGGAAGGGCAGGTGTTTACCACCTTGAATTTGGTTATGTTCACTCCTTGGTAATGTATATTTGAATGTACAACACGAACTATTATTGTTATTCCGTAATGTTTTTTTCTCAGAAATAATGCCAATTTAAATATTTTACCGTGCATTTGTCAATATTCATGTGTAATATTCCACTTAAGAGATAACGTTCGTATATTTTCATACGTACAGCTGTTGCTGTGCCGGTTTCAGTGAGGGGAAAACAAAAGAATTGAGCTTCCCTATCAAGCGCGAACAAATTTTATTCTGGAAATGAAGAATCAGATTTGAAAAATTCGTGTCACGCCCGGGATTAGAAGCGCGGATATTCAGCCTTCCGGATTAACCTAGCCAACTTAGCTACCATGTTTTCCTCCAAACCAGGAACCAAGCTCCTCTCTCATCTGATTCTGTATACCCTTCCTACTTTAAAACATTTATCCTTAAGAGCTATGAGTAATATGAACCAGGTTTCTAGTTTAACCACCAACTACAGGGGTGGGTGAAAAGTAACTCCCTATGCGGGTAACTTTTATGTGTATTCATATTTTTGGATGCGACTTAATACGTGGTTTCTTTACGAGAGTAGAATATGATCTGTAATGGCACGTATCACAAGCTGGAGAGAGCTCAGGTGGCCGCTCGTCATGAAGTCTGGCGTTCCATCGTGAGAGATATAGGCGGGCAGCGCATGAGCCTTGCTCAACTTTGGGTCCAAAGAGCATCAAGAATTGCCATACCAAACTGATGAACAGAGAATTTATGACGGATACTCCTCGAAGTGATCGTACCTGGATATCCAGGTCAGAGGAAAATGTGCAAATGGTGCGGGATATGTTCACCAGCAGTCGCCAGCACAAGCCGACCGAGAAAGCGGTCTTTCTCTCCACGTAATCAGAAATGTTCTGAAAAAAAATGTAAACTTTCGCCGCATTACTGTCATGAGCCGGAAGATTGTGACCTGCTTGGTTGGTATGGAGACTGGCCCCAGTTGTTCAGGAACGTCATTTGGAGCGAAACGGTAGGATCCAGGAATCGCAATTGAAAAGTCTCAAACCCGTCGTAAAGTCACAATGCGGCGTGGAATAACATTCAACAAAGTTGTGGGTCGTTCATTTTTCGAGACACCACGAACACAGAACAGAACTGGGCCATGCAGTAAAATGAAGTTTGGCCAATTGTCTCCACCTGGGATTATATCAAGGACCTCGTTTTTCAATCAAGATGGTGCCCCAACTCATTTTACTCTCAACATTCACCAACATTTTTCAGGAGAGCCATGAAAGTATTTACTATCAGGTGGGCCGCAGCCTAAACTAATTAAACATTTTCAGCAGTATTGAAATATTGGTGATGGATTTGGCATTTAATGCGACAGATGAGGACGATCGGCAGCACTCGTTAAGGTCAGCATGTCTATATCGATTCCTGTTGTTGCAACACGACAATATTCAGTTGACAATATTCAGTGAGGCAGCCTCTGTGCCGATTCTTAACGAACTTCATGGTGCATTGTTGATTTTGTTTACGCTCTTTAACATCTCAGATCATCAGCGTCCCATTCAGTTCAGAGCGTGAAATGGCCGATAATTTGGCCCAGAGGCCTCTTCTTTTAGGCTTGAGGTTCTTTTTCGTGCGGTAAATCTACGACACGGGACCTATAGCTTTACTTCCCTTCTGAAGGAAGCCATATGGAAGGATTTTTACGCCCTAAAATTCATGGTGGAAAATGTACTTTCACATAAATAGGTGCCACCGCCATGTATTAGCAAAACGTTCGTTGTAAAGAAGTGTGAAAAGTTCTTATCTCTTTTCCTTCCTCTTTTGAAGAAAAGGAATTCCATGAAGTTCACATAGTTCTAATTGGATATTTGGTGACTCCTCGTCAATGTCAGCTGTCAGTGGGTTAGTAAATAATGCTATATTGCTCTTCATTTCTTCAATGTGTGAGAATCTTAAACTGAACTGATCTATGATGTTCTAAATGTCTGTACAAAATTCATATGATGTTCTAAATGTCTGTACAAAATTCATATCATGTTCTAAATGTGTGCAAAACTTAATACTATGTTCTAAATGTCCATACAAAATTCATATGATGTTCTAAATGTCTGTGCAAAATTCATATGATGTTCTAAATGTCTGTGCAAAATTCATATGATGTTCTAAATGTCCGTACAAATTCAGAAAAATTTAATTCTTCTTCAAACTCTGAATTTATGATTGTAAGATTGAAAACGAGTGAGATTATTTTTCTGTAGGGTGGCATGGAAAAATAATGTGTCCCATAAAGTCAGACCCAGGTGATGCCTTCCTTGTAGTTTTACATTGAGGCCATCATGTAATCCGTAAAATCTGTTAAAACTGCCAACTGTCGCAGGAAATCAGAACTTCTGAGCTTCTGTTCTATTTCTGTAGTGTCGGATGGTACAAACTGTGTAAGAAAGTCGGTATTATCTTCTTTAGATAAAAAAAAATCTCTAAAGACATCTCACCTTATTGTAAATAAGGATGTTGTTTATGTTGATAACCTTGACTACCTCTTTAAAACCCTCATGTTTCAATGTATTGCCACAAAGTGCTTGTTGGTGAATAATACAATGAAATGCAAGACAAATTACAGCACTTTCCCTTAATAGTGCTATTAGTCCAGGTTTCTCCCTTAACATGGCTGGCGCACCATCTGTTACAATTCCCGAACACTTGTCGAAACCTCTGAATTTATCAACAGGATGTTTGACAGCATCATTCATGTTTCTTCCCTTCCATTTGTAGTTTCATGCCAAGCACCTCTTCTTTAATGGAAAAGTCATACTGAATGTGTGTATAAAAATAAAAAATGGACTCATATTTGATTGATCTGTGAGGCACAACGAGAAGGAACAGCACTTTCAACCTCGTCTGATATTTCTCGTACTTGTTCAGATTATTTGATATTCTTCTTTGTACAGTTTGGTGCGAAAAAGGCATTAACTCAAACTGGTTTTCCACTTTATTGTCGCCGAAAGTCTTTGTCATTTCGACAGCACATTTCTTAATAACAATGCCGTCAGTAAAGGATTTTTAGCTTTTCAAGGGAAACTGCGCAAGAAACGGAATTTTGGATGTACTTACTGTGGTGAATATGCCTACTTGTTGCTGCAGCTTCTTCTTTAAGTTTACAATCAACACAGTTGGAGACTCCCACAAATTTCTTTATACTTGGTTGAATAGTGTATCTTTACATTGTACTCCTACAGTCTGCATGCAGATTAAACACTGCAGTGTACCTCTGCTATTTTTAATAAAATAACCACTCTCTCACCTGTTTGCATGTTCAACCTTACGTTTATTTGTGCTCGTGTTGCAAGTTAAGCAACCTCCTACTAAACTGAATGAACATGTACAGAACGCTTATACAGGGTTGCTCCCCCCCCCCCCCCCCCCCCGCTCCAAAAAGTAACCAAAATACATTAGTAAGTATTTATACACAGCGATTACCTATCGTACAATGTATTCTACATATCTTCCACCATTGTGTACGACATGATCCATACGGTCTATTATCCTAGTGACTGTTTCAATGTTTTCACGAAGGTCGTCTAGACTACAAGGAATGTTCTTTCAGTATCCCCCACAAAAACGCATCACACAACGACAAATCAGCACTTAGTGAAGCATATGGAAACTCTGAGTGTCTCGAATTCAATCGATCAGGGTACAGCTTGGAGTAGGCGCCTTTCCTATGACCGTATGGGATGTCGCCCCAAATTGTTGTAACCCTTGCTCGTTTACATTAAGGTGGTTCATTGTACAAAATGTGTCTAAATCCTCATTAAAACGTTCAATAACCTGCTCTCTGTACACTTCTGATGTGACGTTAACTCTGTTTGCATATGTATCTTCTATGAAGTACGGCCAATGATTCCGTAGGAAGACACAGCTGCCCACACTGTCGCTTTCTCTGATACCGTTGTCTCTGTGCATATTCACCTGAACATTTTGTTTATTAATACGACCACTCAGTAGCACATTCACATTCATCAGACCACCACTAGTTTTTGAGATACACTGCACAGGGTACGTGGACTCGTGCTATGAAGTCTGGCTCCTTCAGCTCGTGGAATATCTCAATTCAATCAGAGTGCATTCCAATATCGCCAAGCAGCGTTGAACACTGCTGCATGCTGTACCGAGTTCTCTGGATATCCGATGCTCAATTTTCTCTGGAGAAGAGAGGACTTTTTGCATCACTCGTTCAAGTTGACATTCGTCCTTTGGGCCTTCGGTCTTCCAGACTGCCCTTTGTTATGATTCACAACTGAGTCTGTCATTCTAAACATGTCCACCCATTGGAGAATTGTTTTTTTCGGTGGTGGTGGTGGTGGTTTTTGAAACTCCTCTTCAAAACCCCCCATCACAGTTTTCAACGACGGTCCAGCATTCCTTTCATCACTATAGCTGTGAAAATAATGTTCCACAAACCAGACAAGCTCTGCTATGGCCTACTACGACATAGTTGACTCAGTTACTGTTTCCTATTACAAAAGAAAGGATTCACATAATAAAATTAATTACATATATTTCCGGTTACCTTTTTGCGGCGCACCCTTTACCATTTTAAGTTAAACAAAAACGTGCTTCTGTTCCAACTCTTGACAGGCCCAATGAAGTTACGCACTTATTCTTACCGTAGCGAAATTCTGGAACAGCTGGAGCTGCAGTCCCGGGGGATAGCAGAGAGAGCCGAAGGTAATGTGATTTTTAGAGCTATAGCTAGATAATAACGCATCAAGCATAACGGTTGATAGCTCAGACGGTTAGAGCATCATGCTATAGTTGTGGTTTCGAATCCTCACATACGGATGCGTGTGTGTGTGTGTGTGTGTGTGTGTGTGGCTTGCCGGAGTTAAAAACATCTGCCACTATTATAATGATTTACTCACTAACATAGTACCAAGTACAAAATGTGGCATAGATTGATATTTACGATTTTATTTCTGTTGGAATCAAAGGAAACTTGTCACAATTACAGTGATTTACCCGCCCATATAAATTTATATTCACGAAATGGAGGCGAGCGCAGGCCGTCAGGCTGTAGCGAACCGCAGCAAACCACGGGATCCACTGATTTCTAGGATTTACCCGAATTAAGGTTAATGTGTGTGTGTGCGCGCGCGCGCGTGTGTGTGAATTAATTGCGAAATCCGAAAAGACAACGCGTGGTAAAAGACGAACAAACAAATTTTGTAATAAGGAACAACATATTGCAGCCAGAAAGTTACGAAAGTATAGGTTACATTACCTTTAACAAAAAAGTAATGTGTGCAACATTTGAAGTGTTGCAAGCGGCCATGCAAGCAGACAAATACTATTCCGCTATCTCCCGTTAGGGGCTAAGGAGTTCGCCTCCTCCTCTGTCGCTCTGGACTGGAGCTCTAGCAGCTCCGAGAATTTCTCAATGGGTAAGGATAAGTAAGTCACACTGGTTCGTCCTATCAGTGTTGATATTATAAGTAAATAATGTATTTTACGGTTAATTCCAACGAGGAATAGTATAGTAATCTGAACCTTATAGTAACAATTGTTTAAGGCACCATTGTTGCAGGTGTTCGTTGAGTGAAACTGTTATACTGTAGTATTGCTATACGCAGAATTTATTTATACTGCAGAAACGCAAAACTGTAAAATTGTTACACAGTATATCGCTATGGTATTGTACTGCTGAAACGCTTATTAAGCCATTATTAAGTTAATCGTAATTATAGAGGAAGTCACAGAATTTTTAATTAGTATACTTTTCTTTGGATCAGACAATTGCTTATGGGGCGGGTGCGCATCGAAAGGTTCAACGGGTCGCTTTTTGGACAACCCAGCATTAAACCATCAGGAATCTATTCTCTTGAAATTATAATAATATAACATAATATAAAATATATTTGTTATAATGTTTCATTATGAAATGTCTAATATATCGTATTATCTGGTTAATAATGTCAACATTTTTCAAATTCCTTGGTTCAGTTTAAAAGTCAGGATACGCCATGTTTTGAGGTAACAAATTTGCTGTAAATTTTAAATTTTTTTATTTATTTATTTATTTATTTATTTGATTTCACGTGTTTTCATTTATTGCCTATTTTGTTTTGCAGATAAACACGAGTTATTGCTTTTTAAATATGTGTAACTGATATTTAGAAAAGTGGGCTATTCGAGTCTTGCAATTCCAAGGTCAAGAAATGGCTTGGTTTCATACAAAGCAGAGTCGGTGAGCTGCATATGTCTAAAGACCAGAAGCAGTCAGGTACAGTTCTCCGCCAGTAGTTGAGAGAATCACTTGTAAATCATTCTCCTCGCTTCGCTGTTGTTTAACGAGTCTAGGCGGCCGGGACTTTATAGCCGTCTCGCAAGAGGAAGGTAAAACAAACGAGAGAAAAAAATATATAGGAAAGCACCATTATGTATTAACATCCCTATCCAATCGACACAGTGTTGCCGTGGTGCCGTACTAAACACGAGGCAAGAGAGAAAGATTCAGACCTGTGTTCTGTAAGGTGCCATCTCATGCAGAAAGTTGACATTTTGTATTATCGAGATATGCTTGGATTATTTTGACTTTTAAGTTAGGGGTCTTTTCCGCGGATGAAAAGTGGTCCACAGAGAGTAATTACAAACAATTAATGAAAAAAACATAAATTTTTTACAATGTCAGTGAGAAATATGCAAATGCTTTTCGTTGGCTAGTCAGGGCGGCTTTTTATGTGCAGAAGGCACCGTCCGGCTGCACCAATCTTTTATCCTGTATATATATATATATATATATATATATATATATATATATATATATATTATAATTTCCGTCTTTAACTCCAGTTTAAAGTGCTGACAATTTGTGTTTAACTTCTGGTTTTACCACTGAGGCATCACAAGTGTTACAGGCCTATGGGGAGGGAGGGAAAAAAAAAACAGTCAGGGAGGACGGTTCTGGTGCGAATCAAACCGCAGATCTCCCGCTCACGAGTCCGCGCCTTAACTACCCCGATCACCCGTGGCGGAATCTAAAACAGTGAATAGATATAATTGTATACATATATGTCGGTCCTGGTGGTGTACAGGTAACCATATTTCCCTCCTAATCCCAAGATCATAACATTCCTAAGTCTGTTTTCCTTCGAAACATATGGAAATAAAGCTGTGGATCCCGTGTCGTAGATTTACGGCACGCAAAAGAACCTCAAGCGTGAGAGAAGAGGCCTCTGAGCAAAATTTACCGGCTGTTTCACGCCCTGATTTAAATGGGACGCTGATGACTTGGGATGTTAAAGAGCGTCCGTAAATAAAACAAATCGACAAGCTTATATCAGCATATTTTAAACTGAAAGTGTGTAGTTGATGCTTAACATTGTTTTAAAAGTCAATTCTTTGTGTGAAGGTACTATTACACTAATTTGTAAGTGACAAACCGTCACTGTTGCTAGCTTTTCGCTATGCAAGGGCACATTGTGCCAGAATAGTTGTTCTGAAGTACAAGCAGTTTCATTTGTACTGACCCTGGTATGTCGGCAGCATCAACACTGTCAGGTTTCGAAAACAAATGTAAAGAATACTGTATGTTACGAAAATCCCTCATCCAACCTACTTTTCAACATGGTTAGTTTTGTAACGTATTCTTCAAGAGACGAAGAGTTAGAGATTGTTGATTTACTATATTTACGGAAGCTCTTTAACATCTCAGGCCATCAGCGTCCTATTCAATTCAGGTCGTGAAACGACAGATAAATTTTGCTCAGAGGCCTCTTCTTTCAGACTTGAGGTTCTTTTACCTGCCGTAAATCTGCGACACGGGACTTACGGCTTTACTTTCTTTTCGAAGGAAGTCATACTTTGGATTTTTACGCCCGAATAAGTCCATTGACCCTTGGATTGAGCCCGCGATCTTGGGTTTACAAGGCAAGTATGGTTACAACTACACCAGGACTGACAAAGAGTTGGACATGAATGAATGTTTAGAGACTCCCTCTATCTCCCTGTTAACTCACTCGTGGATCGTTCTTCATTATGGCTTCTACATGATCGATATTGGTGAACGCTTCTTGTGCTCATCTTTCAGGGCTGTTCTAAACTCTGAAGACGATCTAAAGACAGAGTTGTGAAAAATCTCTCTGTAATTTTTCCAAGCATTATTGTTGGCTCAGGCTCTCGAGTCACCGCCATTAGACAGCAAGCGCACGAACACAATTAACATTTTGCTGCAGCTGCAACAATAGATGCCGCACGCAAACTTCAGTTGTTGTTATTAATCAATACACGCTCTTTCCAGCGCTGTCAACAGGAAACATATGTCTCAAAGTTTCTTCCAATCCAAAAACTTAAATAGTGAACTTCGTATATAGGCTAAAGCTAATTGTTATAGTTTAAAATTGGTCATTGTTTGCACCACGTCCTGCATAACAATAAATCTAAAGCATTGTGTCGTGAGCTGAACCAAGCCTGACACAATTCAAAATCGCTGGCACAGTAGCACGTGTCGCGTTTATACTACTAAACCGATGTAAAATCACTGTCCACAAGGCAGTTGACGATGTATTATTCATCTTGTTGGTATTAACATATCGCCTTGCTTTCAAAGCTTTCCGTGTCACACAACCAACGCATTCTGTATCACCGGGGGATTTCGTTGCAAGGGATGTAATTCTTTGCCATCAATCTATGCCATCCCACAACACTAAAATGTTAACCCCTGTGCGTTTGTCACTACGTGAGCCGAATACAGAGAGATCCCTAGCTGATGAGGGCTATTCAAGGTCATTGTGTTGGTAGCCAGTGGCGGCCATACGGTCCATATCGACAGTAAGAAACCGTGCACATTATAATTTTTAAAAGAAGATACATGACAGTTGTTATTATCTGCACGAGGAGCGCTGCGGTGTTGCGGGAAGCAGAATTTCTCTCCCCACTGCCAACACGTTTATTTCTGTTTAACTCATCAGCAATAACCATGCAGATGTAACCTGCATTAGTCTAATTTAATAAGAATCACTTTTATATTTTTCTGTATTACATATTTTGATGTCTTTACAACTCATATGTATAGTATTTATTTAATCTCTGCTGTAAATAAACGCGTCAACACAACCCTATGGGGGTCATTCAGTAAGTTTTTAGACTTCGGCCCCCCAAAATATATTTAATTTAAAACTTATCGTCACATTGTGGAGGTGTCTTAGACAGGTAATTTGAGATAAGTGTGGCCTATCTGTTCAAATGTTGGAGCTATGGCTGTAAGTTTGTTAAGCGCCAGTACGCCACTAGCTAATGAAGATTCCCCTCGAAAGCATAACGCACGATAACGAAGAGGGTTTCTGAATGTATCACTCTGGCGCCATGGCTATGACATTAACTTTCGAATAACAGTTTCGTTCATCACTTTTTATGTCGTTTTCTGAAAAGAGCCTAATTAAACCTTTTAGCCTACGTTTTAAGTTGATGTTTCAGTTTATACACTTAAATCTTAAAACATCAATTCATATAATTACAACATTTGTAGTTGTTATTGTACTTTCCAAACAGAATCGTGTTCTGAGTATATGTGTTAAGTAAATTAAGTTTTAGACATCATATTGGCGGTAAGCTTATTAGCTATTTTATGTTGGTAACACATTCATTGTTGAGAAAGAGAATAAACTTGAAAGCAACAAGTAATTTTCATTCAAAATTTTTATAATGCGTATCGCAGCACTTCATATTAAATAATAATAATAATAATAATAATAATAATAATAATAATAATAATAAAGAGCTAAGTCCATGCCAAGAATTAATTCCGCGGCCTGCGGAACACCAACTTTTGCCTTACGCCACACAAACAGTTAAAGAGCTGCCTCTAGAGTAGGCTACATCAAGACTGACTACATTACGTATAATGTAGTCGGTCTGAGCTACATAATGCAGGAAGGTAGTAAACAGATGTTCAGTGTCGCACTGTCAAATGATTAATTCGAGAGATTTAAAGGTATTTATGACACTAAATCTTGAAAACGCTGATAACGAGCTCGGAAAATCGACATTTCTATGCTTGCAAAGCAGTTTTAAAGACATTCTAAAACACTTTTTCACCCTGCTTGGCTTTAACACCGACTTATCAGCATCCAATGCCAAACATGTGTAATACTACAAATTTGCATTATGTTTAGTTTTGGACCATACACTGCCAGTCTCAAATTGCTTTGACATCTCTAAACTCTCTGAAATTATTTCGGTGTAGTTCATTAATATTCTTTATGTATAGAGTATAGGGTATAGGGTAACATTATATAGGTATTGACAACTCTGAAAAATAAAATAAGACCCCCTGAAGATAGTTCGCACGACCGCCCTGGTGGGGAAAACGGAACATAAGCACAATATACGCTTACTTTTTTTTTTTTTTTTTTTTTAATTCAAAATTGTGGTGCGCATTAGATTCCATGGAAGAACATTAGAAGAACATCTTAAGTTTCTACTTTCAAGTGTAAAATAATTCTTTGTGCAGGAAGGGGAAAAAAAAAAGATAACAGAAAGGCGGGTAGAGAGTTCAATGTAACTGAAAGCAACGTTCACAACAGAAATTGACATTATTTGTAACTAAAGCTGGTAGTAAGAAATTCACTGTCCTCACAAAGGAAAACTTCCTGACATTGAAGAAAAAGTTTTGGAATTCGTACATGAAAGCAGGAAGAACGGGTAACCTGTGACTAGTGACACCATAAGAAATAACTTTTTCTTCTTTGACTACGTGAACTGTTCTATGGACAGCACGAGTGATGGATTTTGTCCTACGTGCTCCAAGATGTAACAATAGTCCACTTATAATGAAACGGATGGACTAAGAGATATGCCAAACTGAAATGACATGAAGGGTCACCAGCAAAATCAGTAGCAGTAGCGTTTAGACATTGTCCCTCCGTGACCTGGAGAGTTCAGGGTAATGAACCGCCGCATCTGAGCGGCATGCAGTTGCGCTCAACCAGAAGTTTATAAGGGGAAGAAGAATCTTGGCTGAGGACAAGGAAATGGCAGATAAAAGAAACAAAGTGATATAATACTTCTTAGGCTTTCACGGCCGGTGTTGTCATTAAAACAATTAAATTCTCCCGGGCTGTTTTGCCATGGTCCATGGTTTAAATTACTACCATAGCTTTCACCAACTACTCCGGTTGGCATCTTCAGTGGACGAAGAGTAACACCTAACTGTTAACACGACGACAGTATTGATCCGTCTCTGTCTGGCTGTCAGTGATGTAACCTAAAAGTGATATAACCTAAATCCACGTAAATGGCAACCTTGTAACCACTAGAAAGTAATGAAAACGGCTCCTGCTGTCCAAATATCGAGATGAGAACGAAATGCAATAACTTTAAAAATCAACCAACATTCGTTTACTCCAACAACGCTTCAAAAGGGAAATTGAGTGTGTATTTGAATGAAAAAAGGGACTTTTCTTTTGTACTGTCTGGCTCGAATCCATTCAAGTACCACACAAGCACAACTTTGTCGTTATGTACCAAGTTACGTGATTCACCATGTTACCCCTTCGACGTTCAGTTTGAGGAATTCTCCAAAACTGTGTGGTTGTTGCTCATTAATAAGAGCACGTGGTTTTTGCGAGTATTACTCTTTTATTATGTCAATTTGTCGCTTGTTCTTGGACAACCACATTAAGAATGACATGGGATGGAAAGGAGAGTCTTTCTTGCCTTTATATGTAAACTGCCCTAGGTGGAGTTACATCACTTGTGCATCACTGAACACATCATATATGGAGTATTGTTCTAATTCTACATTTTTAAAACTGTTCCTGCACTTATTGTTTTAGATAAACTTTTTAATGTGGACATATGTTAATTTGCTTTAAAGATTTTGGGTAAAATTATTGAAATTTTTTCAAATTAAATATCTTAAATTACTGAAGAAAGTTCAATAAAAATTCCGGTTTTCATCGTGGTTGAATCCATGGAAAATTACTTTGGTTTATTCCAGTTGTCGTTAACAATTTGTTGAAGGAGACTTTAGATGAAAATCCTGTTGTATACTTGCTGAAGAAGTTGTATAATATTCATGATGTTCTTTTTTATTTGTAATTTTGTGTAAGCCAATTTTTCTTATTTAGGGCTAAGTTTTGTTGTGGAGAAATGTGTTGTGTACTTTTATTCGCTTCATCTTTTAGTGTGGGAATTTTATAATTCATGAATTTAAATAATTCAGCAGTCTTTACGTATTGTAATTATGACAAGTAATATCACAAGAGGGTCTGAGGTTGCCGATATATTCACGAAAGAATATGCTGAAACTTTATGATAGTTTCACTACCATATTGAACTGAATGGTTAAAATTCCTTTTATATATAATCCCATCCATTGGTCGGTTTTATGATTAAGTCACAAAAGTGAAATAGCTTATCTCTAAAGGCAAATTCTGGAAATGCGTTTTAAATTTATTAATACTTATGCTTCAACTTTATTTATTTAACAAATCCAAGAACATTGACAAGAAAGTCTCATCTTCTGTCATTATGCTTGACACACTCTTTCCGCGCCCATAACGTGGGGGTGGGGGTTCTTCAGTGCTCGGCGCTAGATAGAAAGTGCCGGTGATATAATTTATAATGAAATGAGATTGTCGGCGCCCGACAGCGCAGTTATCAAACGTTCCAAAGGACTACTTTTTGCGGTAAGAGCAATCCGGAAGCACTGAAATCTTTGTTGAAAGTAGCGTGATGCTCAAACCCAGAAGTTAAAATCTTCCATTTCCTAATCTCTGTTTACGACTCATAAAATACTTTGTATCACGTTATGCAGGCTGGCTTATCATGAAAGGTCTGTTTTCGCATGGACGATAAATCTGTACGATAAACAGACTATCTAAAGCAGTAAATATCCTTGTTTGCCACCGCTGATGTATAAAACCGGTTAGCGTAACCGGGATGAAAGAAGCGTCTGCACTAACACCGATAGCATAAGTTTCACTAACTGTTTAATATTTTCTTTAAAGCATACCTAAAATAGTTCTCTATTCTTTATTCAGGTGTTCTTATAAGGGTCGCTCTTGAAAATGAAAGCAATAATATTTTTAAAAAATGTTATCTGATCACTGCGCATCTGTTCAAAGATTTCTACTACATTCAATACTATGTCTCATTCGTTCAAATCATAAGTAAAAGCATACTTTTGAATGTTTGGCTTGACGAGTTCTTCCGCTCCAAACCGGCAGATTTCTTCAGACGCAGAAACAAGCACAGTGTTGGGAGGAAGTCATGCATTTTGGAAGAGAAAATACAGGTGTGTCGCTTAAAACGTCAATAAAAGAAATTGCTATAGCTCTTAATTGAAAAACGTATTTGATTCAAACTTAACATTTAAATCGCTAACATGGTTCAATTTTAATCGTAGATCACGCTAATTTGGTTTAGTGCTAACCGAGGATCATCGAAATATGTTTGACAATACTGCAATGTTTGAGGGAAATGCGTGGGAAAAGCATAATACATTCAAGGGAGGAAAAAAAAAAAAAAAAAAAAGGACAATTTTATGTCTGCTTGTAAAATATTATGATAGGCATTTGTTGTCATGGAATGAATGAATGAATGAAATGCGTTTAACGCCCGTTTTTGCTACAGAGGCACCACAGGTGGTAAACACTAATGATACATGAGATGAAATGATATATTGGGAAAGGATTTATTTTTAAGGAAGGAAACGTTCCATGCCTAAATTAGGGTACCTCCCCGGAATTTGCCATTTATGAGGACTGAGGAAGACCTGGAAAAAACCTCGGTCAGAGAGGACGGTCCTGGCGGGATTCGAACCGCAGACCTCTCGCTCACGAGTCCGCACCTTAACAACCTCGGCCACCCGTGGCGGTATCGTTGCCATGGAGACATGACAAGCTAAGTTTAATGTTTTTGTTGCACAAACAAATCTCAGATATAGCAAATTTGTCGTTAAACATTTTGTGCTTCATTATCATTATTTCTTTATTTTTAAATGTTGTAAATGTAAGTAGGGTTATGACATTTCACCTTAAAAAATTCGACCTAAAGATGTGGCTCAAGTTGTAGCCCTGAACGACAATGGGCGCAGTATACGTAACATTGCAAATGCAATTAATATGACTAGAAAAACAGTTCACGATACCTTAAAACGGTTTAGAATATGCCAAGACCTGGTTTGGGTCGTCTGAGAGCTACAAATCCAAATTAAGACAGGTGGATGGTGTTGACAGTTCTTAAGGAGACCAACCGGTCAGCTATGACTGTAGTCCAGCATTTTGTTAACATGCGTTGACGCCCGATGCCGACCAAAACGAACAAGGTTGAAAGCAAGTGAACTTATTGCAAGTAAACGTGCAACTGGTCCCAGTTTTCTCAGAATGCACCGAGTCGAACGCTTGCGTTTTGCAAATGAGCATAAGGATTGGACAAAGGAACAGTAGAACTGTGTTCTGTTCACGGATGAGTGCTGTTTCAATCTGCGCACACCTGGTGGACGTGAAAGAGTTTGGAGAAGGTGGGGAGAACGATTTGCACAATGCTGCATTTCCAAAAAGTTACCATTTGGAGGTGATGGAGTGATGGTTTGGGCAGGAGCGTCTATGGCTGCTCGTACTGAGTTACTTTTAGTAGAAAATGGAAGCCTAACAGCTGATGGGTACATAAATGAATGTTTGGCTAATCATGTACTACTTGGCCCATTTACACGCGATAATTTTCTTTTATTGCACGACAATGCAACCCCGAATATTATGTCCAAGAAGTGGGAATCCATGTTTTATGACATCCAGCAAGAAGTGCCATCATGAAACCGCTTGAACACGTTAGGGACGAAGACAAAACTGCCGCTGCCAGAAACTTTACAGGAGTTGAGACGAGCACTTCTTGAAAAATGGGAGCATAGCTAATCCGGTCCCCCCCCCCCCTTTTTACGGGTGCTCTTTAACATCTCACGTCTTCATCGTCCCAATCAATTCAGGGCGTGAAACGTCCGATAAATTTTGCTCAGAGGCCTCTTCTTTCAGGCTTGAGGTTCTTTTTTGCCGTAAATCTACATGGGTGCATGGCTTTACTTCCCTTCCGAAGGAAGCCATACTTAAGAAATCTGATTGAAAGCATGCCAAGACGTATAAATGCAGTTATTCAAGCCAGAGGAGATGACATCCGTTATTAAAATGCGTTTTTAATGTTTCAAGCACCGCATTTGTACGCACAGTTAAAACAAAACTTGCCATTGTTTTACGTCCTTAGTAACTTTTCTAATCAGAGTTGAGATATTGTTTCTATTGTAATTTACGCTGCTTAATAAAAACAATATTTTGTTTAAATGAATATTCTTTTATTTTCAAATAATTACGAACAAAATATAATCAAATAGCACAGTGCTGACTCCCCCCCCCCCTTTTCTTCCGCTCCCTTCTTCGTTTGGTCTGTGAGTGCAATATTCCATGGAGTGTAAATTGTTGAGAAACTGCATGATCTTATTTCTTCGTTAATTTTGTCAACAACACTCGCAACAAGCCAGCATTTTCCTTTATCGTCGAGCTTTATATGCTGTGTCATTTGTATTTTGTATGCTCGCAGACCGAACCTTTTGTGCATAACTTTATGTCCGTACTGTGAGGAAACTGTAACCGCAAACCAACATTTCAGATGGATATCTGTATAGCAGATTCGAGAGTGTTCATTGTTATCTTCAGAAATTGTTTTCTTAGAATGCTTACCATATTTCGGCAACAAGTTTCATGTTTGCTTTTTTATATCCGATACCATTATTCTTTTATAGTCATGAACGGGATGCTGTCTTTAAAACTTGTATTCTCAAAGATATCGGCGTTGTACACCCTTTAACAAAAGAAGAAGTTATCCCCTGAAGTGTCGATTGGAGAACTTCGGGGACGCTCGTAAACGCTTTATTTACAACGCGTATTCAGCGAGTGCACACTGCAGTGGGTGCTTTGCCTGTAAACGTGATGACCACAATCTGGAAAGAAAACATTAGGGTAGATTAGCGGTTCAAAAGGCATTGCTCTTCTGCGTAGGCTCCTGGGTTCAAACCCTATACACACAATTTTATTTCTTATTGTTGGTTTTATAAATGTATATGTAGAACATCATGTTGACTTAATATCAAATTGTATTTTAACTTTTTTAAGTTTTATGACATTGTCTATACGCACACAAAAACGTAATCACAAACTAACGTGTTCTTTACAAATAGCTAAATAAATACAAGCAAAGATATCTTTATCTGTTAAAGTGAAAAAAAAAAAGATAAATAAACACATCAATATCAGCATGTATAGCTGCCCTGAAACTACCGGGCATAGATGACGTCAGATTTCTACAGTAGTGTGAAAGGGAGGCTACAACATCCCAGGCTTCTTGAATTTATGCACATAAGACATCTTTTGTTTTTCGTACCTATGCAGGAAATACGTGTGCAACACATTGCATTTACGCAGAACAAACACTGAAGGAAATATACTTTTCATTATAATATATTAACGTGAAAGCTTGCTATATATAGGAAACAACATTACGAAACTAATTTGTCATAATATGACAAAGGGATGAGAGCCGGGAGGAGAACCTGCGCACTTAACACCGGTACCACTGCACACTCTGCCACAGAGCTAACGGAACGCAAATACTAAACAGCGTTTAGAGTATGTCATATAACACAACTGCTGCAGTGGCTACACAGATTTGCTGGTTAACTTGCGAACCGCGCGCTGTAACGAGTAGAACTTGACTGTTCAATCGTTCTCATAGTTCTAGCTTTACAGAGTGAACAGTTTGTTATTATTTATTAATTTCTTAATCTCAATCATCATGACATTCATTGTCACATAAATTGCAACATCTTTTCTACAAACCTAGGTATATTTATTTCGCTTTGTGGTTTATTTTTAGGTTATAACCAATCCTGTATTACAAAATGTCTGCTGTTCATCTGAAATAAAGGTTTTTTACCACAAACAAATCTGCGAACTTGTGTATCAATCTCATACATACTACTTAATTACACAATAATGAATTCACTATGTAAGTTAGAACAAGAATTAATCACCTTGTCTGCGCATGCATTTAAGAGCTCACCGACATAAAATTGCTAAGTAATTTTTTGCTTAGGCGCATTCTATCGGGTAAATATTGAAAATTTGTCATATTAACACCAGTTATTGGGTTTGCATCAGGACTTGTTGATACAGTGAACGGGCCTATATGTTACAAATATCCTACGTTTTAATTGCAATGATATCACTTTTTAGCACATATTTTCAAGATATGGGACCAAAGTTGGTACAAATATGTACAGATAATAAAGAACAGGAGAATTCAAATTTTCTGATTTTGAGAGCTGAAGTTGTAATGGACAAGAAAATTATGATATTGCTAGAACTTGATTTCATCTATAGGCTTAAATACACCTTTGCATGGAATGCGCCATAGCACACCACCTTCTTTGTTTCTTTTGGCCAGTTTGTAAAAAAAGTTAAAGAGGTAATGCGTGGCGTAGAAGAGGAGAAAATGAACAAGCAGACTAAAAACAGCCATTAAGCTTGACTGGAAATGTTAAGAGCACGAACGAATCTTGTGGAATGAGCTGGAAGGTCGTTCAGAAATTGTTTGTCGTTGTGGAAGTACGTTGCAGGTTTTATCGTTAAGATAACGTTCCTTGGCTAGAGCACCTTGACGAAATTTACTTGCCGGAAAGTGAACATTACATTTTTAACCGAAAAGTATGTTTGCGGGAGAAAGAGCAGCGAGATAACATGCCAGGGTACCACAAGTTGTTGCCATGGAAACACTAAACGTATGTAGTATACATATATTGCACATCACAATCGCATGGGTCGCAAGACCAAAATAAATCATTTCTGACATTAATTCCAACAAAAGAAAACAAGAACGCACACATACATCACATGAAACAGACACACATATAATAATTCTGACATTTACATACATTTTTCGTATTATTTATGCACAATGTTCATAGAAATCTCTTGTCTCTAAAATTGCATATTGCATGTAAGAAAATGCCCAGGTTAGGCAGTTTTTTCTATTTAAATTAAGTCCCAACATGCCACCCTTCCCCTACTGGAAGTCAAAAATAAACCCGGAAGAAATTTTATCGTAGCATCTTCTGTCTGTGTACACTTGGCCAAAATGTGCACATAGTCTTCCAGTTTCGCACTTATTGGGCAAACAGTTGGTCCTGGTGATCTAGTGGTAACCATATTTGCCTCGTAGACCCAAGATAGCGGGTTCAATCCCGACCATGGTCGATGGACTTTTTCGGGAGTAAAGCCATAGGTCCGGTGTGATAGATTTACGGCATTTAAAAGAACCTCAAGTCTGAAAGTAGAGGCCTGTGAGCAAAATTTATCGTCCGTTTCACACTTTTTAGTAGCGTTTTACGCCCGTTTTTACTACTGAGGCATCACAAGCGGTGGACACTGGTGATACATGAGATGAAGTAAATATTTGGAAAGAATTTTTTTTTTATTTTAAGGAAGGAAAGGTCCCAGGCCTAAGTTTAGGGTACTCTCCCGGCATTTGCCATGTATGAGTACTGCAGAAAACTGGGGAAAAACCTCAGTCAGGGAAGAAGGTCCTGGCTGGATTCGAACCCAGGTCTTCCGCTCACTAGTCCGTGCCTTAACGACCTCGGCCACCCTTGGCGGTGCTAACCGTTGTGATTCTTAGGGAGTGGCCCTCGTGTTTAATTACCATATTTACGCGAATCTAATGAGCATCTTTTTGTCCAAATTTAGTGTTCAAAATTGTGGTGTGTATTAGATTCAAGTGTAAATCCGTTCCGTAGTTCGCCAGCAACTTCTTCAAATGTATCGTTTATTACGTCATAATGCATTGCTCCAATTCTCGACTTCATTACATTTATTGTTGACCTATTATTGAATAAAGCTTTTGAATAGTAGGTAGTCACGAAATGGAGGGCAAACAGAGAACATCTTATGATGCTACTTTCAAGTGTAAAGTAATTCTTTATGCTGAAAAATATGTTAACAGAAAGACAGGAAGAGAGTTCAATGTGCTGAGAGCAATATTCAAACAGAAATTGACATTATTTGCAACTAAAGCTGGTAGGAAGAAATTCACTGTCCTCACAAAGTAAGAAATCCTGACATTGAAGAAAAAGTTTTGGAATTCATACATGAAAGAAGGAAGAACGGGTAACCTGTAACTAGTGACACCATAAGAAATAACTTTTTCTTCTTTGACCTACGTCAACTGTCCTGACAACAGCACTAGTGATGGCTTTTGTCCTACGTGCTCCAAGATGTAACAATAGTCCACTTATAAATTCTTTGTACTGATCGTTTTATGAAGCGGACTATCTCTATGCTGTCTTACAACAATAGGCCAAAATTTTTTTTTATGATTTTTGTTTCAAATGAGGGGTGCGCATTACATTCGATGGCGCATTAGATTCGCATAAATACTTTGTTATTTGTACCAATGGCAAATTAGTCTGTCGTTTTGATGAAATAGCACATTCTGTTGCAGATGAATTGTTGCAACGCAATTGCGGATTTGGCGCTTTTCCTAGTACCAGTCATAAATCTCTCTAGGGGAATGTTTACGTATATTTTGTTTATAGACTTTTCATGCAAACATCTTCCCTGGAGACAAAATATGAGGGTTGGAACTCAACTAACCAACAATTGCAAGGGTAACTGTCTGCAACAGCAGGAAATTGACGAGGGCACCTGGGGTTCTAAACAGCTGCCTGCTAATTTAAAACAAACTGTCTTTTTTTACTAGAGTGTTGTGAACGATAGCCCACCCCGTATGAACCCTAAACAATTTTTACTCCGGATCTTCCTTTTGATATGCAAATGGCATCATCAGAGTTGTGTGGCAATGGTTTTGACCTAGGGCAACAGGACACCTCAAAAATTAACATAATTCAATAATTTATAAGGATGTGAAGGGAAAGGTCAGAAGAAGCAGGGCGATCTCAGCTATCAGAGCGAGAGCGTGGACACTAATTTGTGAGTGAGACAAAAGACCGAGGTACAATACAAAATTGAATGATACTGGGAGGTTGTGTTAGAAATGAACATGTGGCAGGGCAGTTAAGCATCTTAACGATTGGGGAGTCTAATGTCTTTCTTGTACATGTATAATGTATGAGAGGTGAAGACACCTTCGCCCCATAAAGTACTTGACAGTATTCATAATGTTCTTTCTGTTTACTGTACCATTTGATATCAAAATGCTTGAGTTAATGAAAAATTAGAAAACAGTGAAAGTGGAATTTATATAGTCAAGAAAAGCTGATTAATTTTTCTTCTAAAAGTTGCCAAAAATGTACTACATTGATATCGGGTCAGTGATAAAATCTGATTGCATACAGAAGAACCTGGAAGAGTTAACTCCAGGGTCCTGTTCCACAAAAATATGATCTAATATATGTGTATTAGTACAAGCCCTTGTAAAGTAAGGTCATGTAACTTTCTGTTTCACACTAGTAAAATATTAGTAAAAAGTTACAAGTGAGGTCAAGTAAGAGGAACAGCTGTTTGCCACACGTCGTCATATCTTGAATTAGTTTAGGTTATGTCCACTCCTAAGGGATGGTTTTAATGTACAGAGTGGTTGTCATTCCTGCTACATCAGTCTTGTATTTTTTCTCAGATATAATGATAATTGAAATACTTTATGCATTTATCGGTATCCAAGTGTAATATTCCACTTTCGACTGTCCCTAACAGTTTCAGCCGTCGAGAAATGGGAGAAGATTGCTCTCTGTCATTTATTTTACTAATCCATTTGACTTGTACTTTGTAAAGTACAAGTGTAGAAAAAAGATTTTTACTAATAACTACATACCCTTGCAGTTATTAATGTACACTCCTGTTCAACAAAGAAGACCAATTGTTTTTGACAACATATCTTTACTTATCCCCATACTCAAAGTATTCCTCTTTGGACGCAATGCATCTGTCACAAGAGTTTCTGCCGGTTTTCAAAGATATATTGGAAACCATTTTTGACAGGTGCTTCAGAATCTCCGCTGCAGTTTTCACCGCTGCTTCTGATGATGAAAAACAAAGATTCAGGAAAAAGGAGCAATTCACAGAGGGCTAAATCTGGACTGTAGGGACGGTGAAGCACACACTTCACATTGATTTGTGTGAGATATTCAGCAACAACGTTTGCGATGTCCACCGTGGATTATCGTGCTGCAGCATCCAGCTAGTTGCACGTAAATGTGACATGTCCTTGCAAAGTTTTCAGAACATCTCTGTAGTACTGCCCAGTTAGAGTATATGCAGGCACGACATGTTGTAAAGCATTTCTTGATTATCCTAAAATGAGATGACCATATCTTTTCCAACTGAAGCAACCTCCCCCTCGGTGACCACACAGAGCTTTGCTGTTTGCTCTCAGAATTGAAATGATGTAACAACACTTCATAAGCAGTGATTACGTTTTTAAGAAGGAACATTTTACCGCCACGGGTGTCCAAGGTCGTTAAGGAGCGAACTTTGAGACGGAGGTCTGGGGCTCGATTGCCGCCCAGACCGTCCTTCCTGACTGTCTCTAGGTTTTCCTCAGTCCTCATAAATTCCTGGAGATGTACTCTAAACTTAGGCCTTGAAAAAAAATCCCAATTTATTATTTCAGTTCATGATCATCAGTGTCTACCGCCTGTGATGCCTCACTAGTAAAAACGAGCGTTAAACGCTTAAAAAAAAAATCATTTATACATTCAGCACATTTATTTAATTAACATATATTTTTAATAAACCATATGAGAAAAAATATAAAATGCAGGGTGGTGCAGTTTACAATAAACGTTTTTAGTAGACGATGAAAACCTTGATACTTTTACAAGGTTTTTATTGTAAGCGGACGTTTTCATTATAACACAACATAAATATATCGTTTCTGACAGCATCTGATTGCTAAGAGTGCTGCATACACGACCCAGACCACACACACACGCGCTCGACTATTGCGCACCATCATTCTGCTCTCTCTCTGACAGGACGGATGGAGCTTTTCAATTGTTTTAAAACTGTCGCCTGGGTGGGAGATTTTAAGTTGTTAAAAGGTTCCTCTCACTCCATCAACGTGTGTGGGGTCCGTTATGAACGTGGCATAGTCGATTTCAGCTGAGACAATTAAACGCTAAACTCATCGTTGGGTAAAACGGATAATTTGTTGTTCCACAGCAGTAGTAGAGTTCTGTGATGACGTGACCTAAACCTGAGTAGGAGGCGTGAAGTATTTCATGTATGTGTATCGCAGGTTGGAAGAAATGCTGATTATTTACAATAATATCTTAGTGTCAGTAGGTAGCATAAAGAATTAAATAATCTTAACACTTATTTGGCTTTAATGTGAATATTCCGCAATTTGGGTGAAATTCGAGAGTTCTCTGAAAGGTCACCGGTTTAAGACTTAAGGAACGAGTTTTATATCTGAGAATTATTGAAAATTTTCAACATAATCTCCCTTAAGACCAATACATAAATATAGTCGATTTCGCTGATTTTCGGAAACTATTTTTATTATTTTACTTCAGTGCTATATACCGATTTTCGTGGCGAGAAAATAAAAATTGCTGCCGCTAGAGCGATTTTTAAATTTTCGCCTTAGGTTAGTCCCCACCCCAAATGGTTCAATTTTGCTGATTAACGAACTCGATGAATCGTTTGTAAATTAACCATTATATATAGATTTTTGTTGAGAAAACTAAAAAATTGCTATCGCTAGAGCGGTAGTAGACATACGTGCGCGCGCATTACTTAACGTTAACCTCCACTCCTAATGGTCTAATTTTGCTGATTTTTGAACTCGATGAATAATCGTTTGTTAACTGGTCGTTATATGCCGAATTTTGTTGAAAAAACTAAAATTATGCCCGCTAGAGCATTAACAGCTATATATAAATGAAGAATAAACAATGCAACTAAAATAACAATAACTAAAAAAGTACAGACATCGCCACGGGTGACAGAGGTCGTTAAGGGGCGGACTCGTGAGCAGGAGGTCTGGGGGATCGAATCCCGCCAGGACCATTCTCTCTGACTTGAGTTTTTTTTTTTTTTTCAAGGTTTTCCTCAGTCATAATTGGCAAATGCCGGGGAAGTACCCTAAACTTAGGCCTGGAACTTTTCCTTTCTTAAAAAACCCTTTCCCAGATATATTTCATTTCATAAATCATCCATGTCCATCGCCTGTGGTGCCACAGCAGTAAGAATGGGCGTTAAACATTATTAAAAGAAGAAGAAGAAACACTTGTATTATTATGTTAGTTATATCCCTCAAATTGCTACTTTATTTTTCACACACACACATACACACATGAAAAATTTCAGAAATCTTGTCATTGGTACATACCTTCGAAATTGGCTAAAAATTGATGCTGCTAGAGCCCTAATACACACACACACACACACACACACACACACACACACACACACACACACACACATTTCATTTCGTCATCATTTTTTGTAGAATCGCTAGTGATTAGAAGGAAATTTTTAAAAATATATAACCATAACAGCTACATTTCTTTGGAATTGGCTAAAAATCGCGTTTGAGTGTAGAGGATGGTGGTGACGCCATTGACGCTGTCAGCACTAGATTGCAGTGCACTCGAAATAGTGCGGAATTATTGGCTATGTCGCGTAACTCTCGATATAGATTTAAGGCAGTTTTGGTATTGTAAATGTACCGAACAGCTAACCTAAGCTAACCTAAATAACGTAATGTGAGCAGATACTTATTACAGGGATTCCCGTAAAACCTAAATCTAACCTAGGAGTTACATTCTTAAAATGAAAGGTTTATGTTAACGAGTTTCAGTCAAGTTTCATTTGCAAGCCTCGCTGGAGTGGGGGGGGGGGGGGGAATGCTCATTCCTTCCTGTAGTAATTTTATTCAACAGTTGGTGACTGAAAAATAGGGGATGAAAATAAGAAAGTGGTGTATAAAGTTCCCCTGGTGGTAAAATACTTAGACGCGATGGCACATTTTACAGAAAAGATATTAGAAGGTGTAGCAAATTAACTTTGGGGTATAATATGAGTGCAGTAATAGTTAATAAAGAAAATGTGAAATAAATGACATTAGGGAAATAAGGAAATAGTACAATTAATTCTCCCAGAAAACCGAGCACAACCTTTTCTGTATTTAAGTTAAGGACTGTGTTCACTGTCTCGTTAATGCTAGTGGCTGACTTGACTTCCTTCTGAAGTTGAAACCAGTGTGTTGGCAAGTATAAAAAACCGAAGCCTGCCTGCCTCCCGCCTCGCCGGGCCTGCCTCACATACAAGACGCGTTCGGTCACGTCCTTGAACGTCAGCTGCTGTGTATAGTTTTCCAATATGGTCAACCGGTCTAATACATTGAACAGCTGACCGCGAGTCCTATGCAAAAGTAGAACTTATTGTTATTGCAGGGTTTGTTGTATTCCAATCAATTTGGCTACAGATTAAGTTAAAAATGTAACATAGGGTCTCCCCGATTATTTTTAAATGCCGAAAATGTACCCTGCTTTTGACATAGGGCTTTGTTAGCTGGAAAAAAAAAAAAAAAAAAAAAAAAAAATACGAACCATTGCTATTAGAACAAAGTATGAAGGCGATTTACAATATTATTTTTTGTACCTTATTTATCATAAAACATGATACAATTCACATGGTATCTCGGTATACTCCTCACCAAGTGAATCACCTTTGCCTTCTTGCTGGTAGCTTCATTATAGCGTCGCGAAACCATTGTTACTCTTGGAGAACCGCTCCGGTGAATATGGTGGGTGCGGCATGACATTAAACACTAGCGATATCAAATTTGCGATCGTAGTGTTGCTGGTATTGTCATGTTATATCCCTGAGCATTCATATCGATCGCTTTCCCTGTTGCTGAATCCTGCGTCTAAACCATGTAAGGGTCTCGCTATCGATAATCGTTCCTTGAGGAAATCAGTCCAACAACAGCATGCCCGAAGTGTCCCAAAAGACGGCGATCATCTGCTTGCCCGCACACGGAGCATAACGTAATTTCTTAGATGGGGACTCCCTGGATGAACTTTCTTTAGTGTGTAGTAGTGACATCAGCTTCTCCAAAAAAATCCGCATCTTCATTATGCATTTCCAGTAGCCAACGACAGACAGACTTCAATGCTTTTGTCGTTCGATGCCTGTGTCAAATCTCATGAGGACCCAATGTGCTCAGGACTTTTCATATTAAGTCGCAGTGAATTGTGGTGTAAGGGCCGAGGCTTGACATCCATTCTGATTCATAAAAGGGTGTGCGCCTATCAGCGGACGACCTGTACATATTCTTGTGTGCAGACTCCCTGTTGCTGGCGAACCCACTGACCCAGATGTGAACGTCTTCTGTGCAGGAGCTTCTTGACCACATACATTTATGAATTTCTGTAGTTTCGATGCCTTCCTTTCATAAAACACCGTGCAGTCCATCTTTGTCCATGATAGTCGTCTAACATCTTATCCACCTCTTTCTCTAATTGGCAATCAAGAAACACTGTCCTTTCACTACACACTCTGCTATCGCCATCTAGCGTATGCATGGCGTACTAGTATCACTCCATCGCCCTGGACGTATCCACCTTTGTAACGCACACCCCTCCTAATGAGTAGTCTTTGTACAAACGGATAATTCTCCAAGTATTATTTTTGTAGTCTTTGTGGCTAGGAGTTATAGCCAAATGTAGATTTTTAGTCCCTCGGTGAAAAAGTTCTTTGCGACTAATTTAAATTTGATGCTGTCACGAGTTCTTGCTGTCTTCTTTGTGGAAGGAATTTAATTGTAGTGCAAGAAATTCTCGAAATATAATGTAGAACAGCGATGAAAAAGTAAAGAACACAGAGTAAACACATTTGGTGGTAGACTAGATAGAACGAATGGCATTTTCATTTGTAGGTGAATGAGATTCTAATGAAAGAGAAATGTAAATTCCATCTGCAAGGCTTGCAGGAAGCACTTGGTGATTGCTTTTACATCTTGTAGAGAAGTGCACTTAAAAGATACTTCACCAGGGTAACTGTAGACAAGGTTCCAACAACTTGGCAGTAAAACTTTCAGTGTAAGCGTTGAGTGTTCACGGTCTTCTCTTTTGCTACAGCCTCCCTACTCAGAAGAAATAAAACTTCTCTTTATTGGGCTGTCCAGTTCTTCCTTTTACATTTTCTTAATGTCAAGAAACAAAAGAGGGTGTTCTCCGTTACCTAATTATACCACCTCTGAGTTTTGCTGTTAAAGAGGAGATGCTGTTCTGTTTTCTCAGAACATATCTTAATATTCCTATGATATTTGGGACTATTTCCGTCAGAATTATATTCGATAGTCTTAACAAAATTAAATATTTTGCTCCCACTTTATAAGTATTCGATAAATATGCGTTTTCTTTTTCTTTTTCCGATAGAAAAAAGAAGAAAAAAAACAAGTATGAAGGGACATCAAAAAATAACCGGACTGGTTTTATAACATATATAATGACAACTTCATTCACACTAACTTACAAGTTTACAAAACACTCTTACTCTGGCGAAATGCAACCATTCAAACAATCAAAACTCTGTCCAAAATACTCTCTGAACCACTTTATTTTAAATACCTGTTAAGTTTAGCCATAGGATCTTTGTTTAGTTTCCCATAACTTTGCAATGCCGGTATGAACCAACTTTTAAGTGAAAGTTACACGGTGCCTAGGTATGGAGCGTAACGTGAGTGTGGCAGGCAGGGCCATCAATGCCTAATTTTTCATTGGTACAATGAGACAATTAAAACGGACCATCCACAAATCGGCCGAGGACCGGCGTAAGAGAATTTTGCTTTTTAAAACGTTGATAAATAATAGACATAGTTAATTTCTATACTAGCTCTTCTTTCTGAAGATGCAGGAGTAAAACCAATTCGTATAATTTTTCTAACTGTCGAGGAAAACGTGCGCACATACTTGATTTTTTTATAACTTAAAACCATTTAGCCTATGGTGCTTTATAAGAGGTGAACCAAAAAATTAATGAGTAAATGTAGTGAATGCTGCATTGAATTACATGAGCAAAACCATAAACATAAAAATATCTGAAACCAGAAGCTCGTCTCAAGCTGGATTCGAACCTATCTCGCAGCTCAGAAGTCACCTTGTTCCCCCTCTACATTACCACGTTTTCTGGCAAGCGATAAGTAAGACATTTCATCGATCTGAGCCAAAATTGCACTTAATGATGTGATACTGAAAAGAAACCAAGTATAAATAAACTCACTCCGCAAGTTAATGTAAACTGGATCCGTACCTGGCTTGCTATATATAAACAAAATCGTTCCCTCTATACCATCATTATAGGCTGAAAGGTGATAAGAAATTCCATAGTTTTCAGCGAGAAAAAGTATTAAACACATAACGGGCGTTGTAGTGTTATAGAAAAAGCCTGAAGAGAGAGAGAGGAAAGAGAGCGTCTCGGTTAATATGGGACATCTGGTTACCTTACCATAAGTGCACATGAGTTGTATAAATCTCGTGCAAGGTCTAACACGCCCTTTACAGTAATTTACATGTTAGTGTATCCAGTATTGATTCATTCCACACTGAACTGCCAGTCTTAAACGAGTTTTTGTTTTTGTTACAGGTGGGTGTGAGAAGAGCACGCTTTTAGCGATGAAATCACGAACGGTAACGTGATTGTAATGATGTCATGTACCGTTTGCACTGCCCTCCACTCTCTCATTACGTAAGTGAGTGCAATTTGCGGTACCTGGTTGTTGAGCTCTTTTTTTGTTTTCAGCACCAAGGACGTTTCGTGCTTTGCTTGTGCCAGAGTTCATTTGCTTACTTACGCCTTTGTGCTTGGCTACACTGTTTGCAGCGATAACAAAAGTGAAAGCTGAAGGCCATGATTTATATTTCATAGCTGTCACTTGGATGATGTCACACCAATAAATAACTTTTATCATTGTTTTAAAATAGTGATCATTGAGAAACGGGTTACTCTAAAAGAAAAGGAATAAAGCGACATATTTTGTAACTACTAGGTGCCTAATTTAGGAACAAATGTTGCATTGAACAGTGTTAAAAGCAGTTGCCTTTCTCGGGGAGGGGGGGGGGGTGTCATAGGCTTCAAATGTTGATAATATTAATAAAATAACACCGGTACTAATATTTTTAAATGTATAATAGCATGCAATAACTTAATTTACAGCAAACTAATGCTTTGAAGTCTTTTAGCTGCATATCTGTGATGACATCATCAATGGAACTTTCTTCGGTTGGTATCTTCACACAATGTTGAAGCTATCTGGTCCAACCTTTTTGTAATTTTGTTTCCGGAAGTTAAGGCATTTATTTTGGTTAAAAGAAATAGACAGGGCAGGTGAAACAGTGCGAAAAGACTGTCTGTGTCCGATATCTATCAAGTATAGATTTAAAATAGTTATGTTATAGTAAACTTATGAACACCTAACCTAACATAAGCAGATATTACAGGGCTCCTTGTTAAACTTAGGGCTTACAAGTTAACGAGCTTCATTCGCAGGCCTCGCTAAAAAATTATGTCGCGAAGAACTGTTTTTGCTCCTTTCTATGACTGTATCAGTTGGCGACTCTGAAATATAGTGGATGAACGTAAGAAAGTGATGTACAGGTTTGCTTCGGTGGGGAATAATGGAATACGTAGACGTGATTGCGCATGATAAACTAGCAGAAAATGGGGAAATTTAAATCAGCAGAGAAGAAATAAATATTTGCAACATATGTAGAAGGTGTAGAAAATTAACTGATACGTATCAAATGAGTGTAGTGACAGTTAATAAGGAAACAGTACCTTGGGCTTCAAGGAAAATCGGAAATAAAACACATAGGAAGACTAATAGTGTATTTTATTCTTGTAAAATTCTATATACACATCACAAATATATTTAATGCTTGGGTCGTTGACCGTGCTTGCTTAAGTATGATATACAACTAGAAATATGAATAAATAATTAAAAAATAAAATAATAATAAAAAATATATAAAAGTTTTCAAATGGAATGTAGGGTATTTACAGATATGTGGATGGTAACATATTACAGGTTATTTATAATTATATTAGTTATTGTATTCTAACCAGAAAATAAATTGCTTCATGCACTTTGACTAGAAAAATGCTCATTTTTAACCAATTAATATTACAAACTGGTCTCAGCCTTTAATTGCCTTAAAGTTTTCCTAGAACAGCGTTTTCTCCGGTGTTCCATTCGGTCAGAATATATACACATTTCTCATTCCCTCCACAAAACGTGCAGATTCTCCTACCCGAACTATCCGTTATTTGTAGGCCTTTCAACTTCCCAGTCAAAACCAGGCCATTCCTTATCTTGTCTTTCTCCCTAGAACAAGCATATATATCTCTTTACCCCAGATAACTTTAATTTTATTCCATAAGCTCAAGGGGACTTTCATGTCATATTCTGCCTCAATTTCCTGCCTGCTGATATCCTCTAGCCTTCTTCAAACCATCTTCCATGCTTTTTATTATGGAATGAAACCAGGCCAGTTCTCTTTGTCTCTCTACAGCCCAAAAAGTTGGTTTTATATTTTGTATCTGGTGTCTATAGCATTTAGCACGAAGTGTGGATTGGTCTCCCTGCATTGATCTAAGCCAGTATTTCACCCTCCTTTAGAGTAGTGTTTAACGCCCGTTTTCACTACTGAGGCACCACAGGCGGTGGACACTGATGATACATGAGATGAAATGATAAATTGGGAAAGGATATTTTTTTAAAGAAGGAAGCGTTCCAGGCCTAAGTTTAGGTACCTCCCCGGCATTTGGCAGTTATGAAGACTGAGGAAAACCTGGAAAAAACCCCAGTCAGGGAGAATGGTCCTGGCGGAATTCGAACCGCAGACCTCTTGCTCACGAGTCCGTGTCTTAACGACCTCGGCCACCCGTGGCGGTTTCACCCTCCTTGTTTTATTGAGCATATCTCCCACAGTTTGACGTTCCTTTGGATAGGCCGAGAACCCTTTTCCAAAAATCGACTTGAATTCTATTTTAATGTTTAGCTCTCCCCCATCTCCATATTTCACTTCCACATAACAGAATGCACAAATCATTGTCTCTAATGTACCTACTGATATATCTGGAATGCGAGTCAAAACACCTAGTAACTCTTTTAGTTGACTTTATGCTTTAAAATTATTAATAGCTAGGTGGTTTATTCCATCCCCACTTATATTAAAGTAAGAGAGTGGGTATGAATTATCATCTACTTAACTTTAACAAATTGATTTTGTGACTTTTTTTTATTCTCTTGAAAGTTAAAAACTTCGATAAAACATGTTTCTTACCTGTATTTAGTCGTATGCATGAACGGAGAGAAGGTTTAAAATTAAGATGAATGTTACTCGTTTCCTATAGATGGTAAACAAAACCTTTGAATGCTGCATCGTTGCGAAACTATGTTGCACTTTGGCCCTGACAGAAGTGTTTGCAATTTGCATGTGCTTTTTTCGCTTTAATCTCTGGGCCAACTCTGGAGGCAGATGGAATTGGTTTGAGGAGCAAACATGAGCGAAGTCGATGTTATATCGATTTAAAAACCCAGGTCGACACACAATGCACGAGAAGACACAAAAGACGAGGGAAGCATGTCGTGCTGAAAATAGTACAGCTCGTTCACGGCCACCATGATCTCTTATTCATGATAGACGCTGTGGGGTTCAGAGGTGGCCATGCCTTTTTTTCAACAAAGGAACTCTCCTCTTTCCTTGTCTCTCAACCCCCTCTTCCAACATAGCTCGTCTACGATTGAGAGTTTTTAAAGTAAAAAGGAACACACACACACACACACTTGTTCATTTCGTTTATCTACATAAGGTATATTATTTTGCCATCGGAATTGAGCATTTATATAAACCACAAATTAATTCACACTTTGAATAATTTCCAAGTTTACTTAACAAACACTACAGTAAGAAAGTTTCTCCATTTTTAAAGAGCAATAAACTATTCCAGTTTAGAGTTATGCCGAAAGAAACAGCGCAATATTGCCAAGCTCATCGTATACTCAGTCGGTATAAAAAGGCGGCAAATTTGTTATATATGATCGTTACTCGATATCCCAACAATATAGTAGATAAACTCTAACGCTGCTGCTAACCCCAGATTGCTATTGGCTGAAAGTTAAATATAAGGCACGGAGCCCATTTGCTGCTGCTGTTTATGTCGGGTTCTGAGTTCGGGCTTTGTGGGCATCTTCCTTTGTCCGGCGGTAGAGCTAATGACATCGCCCCTTCCCCCTCAGTTCGGGCGAGATTACCCGCTGATATAAAGCATATTAATAGGTGGAGAAAAACAAACTATTAGTGCGGTAAGATGGAGAATCTCTAGGCTAAACTTGATCTCAAAGACTCTTTAAGACAATGTGGCCACTGTAGGCTGCCCTTCAACGTCGCCCATGTGGAATTTTGCTGTTGTGAAATCATAGACTACTATGAGGATCACTATGAAAGTTCTGAGATGAGGAAAAGTGAATGTTGACACACTTAAAAAGAACGTGGCATGTGATAGCCCATCCCTTGCGAGTAAAACGGTATCTCCTCACTACCGCATTCAAGAGATGTGAGGGTAAATAACTTCCCGTGCACAGGCAGCCAGAGCTATGCTTTTATATTGTTTCAAGAGTGATTTAAATGAGTCCCAAACCCTTTAAGTAGAATTAAAAATTTAGTAGAGTGCTAATTGTTGTTTCAACCTGATTATTTTACTTGCCCAACTCATTATTTAACTAACCTATGATTGAACCCCTTTGGTTTTTCCTCTGAACTTTGTAAGACAAAACACACTTAGGTCTATTAAATTAATTTTACTCAAACACAAAATACGGACTTCTGTTGACAGACGTTGCTCTCTAGGCCTAAAGAGCTGCCTATATTATTCTCTTGTCAAGTCTTTTTGAATGTATCTCTAAAAATCTCTATCATCTTTAAAGATATCATCATGGTGTTCAGATGGCAATACTTTTGGCTGATAGGCAGCAAGTTGTCGGCTGTAGTATTTCTTAGATCCCTCATCTTCACAGAACTTCATCAAGACCATTCTGCCATTCTCGTATTTAGGCGCAGGAATAGGCGAGCGATAACGCTGGCTTGCTGTAACTGTTTCAACCTTTTCTTCCTTTGATTCCTTATCAACAACGAGAAGAATGCTCCATTGTATGTGTCCCTGAGCTCTATGGTTTTTGATTTTCACCGAGGCAATCTTAGCTGTTTCAGTAGCCTGACAGCAAAGATATCTTTTTCTTGTACGACTGGAAGAAAGAAACATACTTCAGCTTTTAAACCTTGCTTGTTCACAAACGGATTAGGCTTCACTCACTCCTCTCCAGTCATCAGAAGTTTCGCCTTTGTAGTTTTGTGAATCAATGCCACATTTTTGTCTGTCCCCATGAATGGTCAAGCACGGATAAGTAAATGTCACTTTTACAAAGTTAAATCTATTAAAATACGACCTGAAATACCGCAAAAGGGTGACCGAGGTTGATAGGGCGCGGACTCGTTAGCGGGAGGTCTAGGGTTCGAATCCCGCCAGAATCGTCCTCCCTGAAGATTTTTTCCAGGTTTTCCTCAGTCTTCATAAATGGCAAATGCCGTGGAGGTACCCTAAACGTAGGCCTGGAACATTTTCTTCCTTTTAAAAAAGATTCTTTCCCAATATATCATTTCATTTCATGTATCACCAGTGTCCACCACCTGTGGTGCCTCTGTAGTAAAAATGGGCTTTAAACACTATTAAAAAAAATACCACCCGAAACAATGCAGAAACCTCAGTACATTTTATTGATTAAATGATTATAATTTTTCAACTACTACATGCGCTGTGTACATCAAGAAGGTGCTGACTGGTGGTTTTTCATTGCATGCAGTTTCTTCAACTGGCTATAGCGTTGACTTTTCCCTTGTAATGATTTAACATGATGAAACAGCGGACCGAAAAGCACACAGTGCTACCAATATCTTATTAAATTTTATTGGACTGTGTTGTTTCTCCCCCTGTACCCTTCAATTTTCATTGTTATAAAACTTGGAGAGTTTCTACACAAATGAAAATCATATTTCTAACTTAGGTGAGTGAGTTATCACAGATGATAATTATACCTGACTACTATCTATGTGCATTTTGCACACCGCGGCCACATTTAAAAGTGCCGTCCTTAGAACATTTCCTTAATTTGACGCCGTCATCAACGGGACGATGCCTTGTATTAATGTTAAAGAAGGAAAGAACTACAGCGCATGCGGAGAAGATATAGAAGATGACTTTACAAAATATCGGAAAAATTACAAAGATGAAAAGGAATAAAAAGAAATCAATGAGGGCTGCATCTCATTTCTCCGTCGCGCTGCCCAACAAATATAGCGTCTATTTCTGGCCCAGTCCTGAACGAATCAACTTCCGGCCGTTGGAGACAACTGCAAACACTTGTTGTGTTGTGCACATTGTTTTTGTGCCAAACGTCGGTGACGGCCGAGGCCACGGGCTGGAACTGTCAAGTTCAAGATGCTGGCTGTGAGGTTACTAACCCGTCCGGATCAAGAGCAAGTAGTTAGAAGTCTACTACGTGCAGAAGTTTCAATTAATGTAATGTAAACGCTCTTTTCATTTACGTGTTTGCGAAGTTGGAGGGAATTACAGAATGGGATTGCAAATTGAATCTTTTGAACTACATACCGTTTCTCATTTTCAATATACACGTTGCACTAATTTCTTTATTCACCAGATATGCGTTTTGAATTGCGCCTATAGCCAAAATGCGCTGTTCTCTTTAACCTCATCATCACCTCCGAATTGTCCTTCAGGGATGTAAACACATGCAAATCGAAAGAAGCATTATTACGGCTTTGTGGAAGATGCAAACCGTAATCTCCCAAGGTATCAAGAATTTCAGTAGCCATTAGGGGTATGCATTATCATGAAGAAAGAGAATGCCTGCGATAGCTCCATATTGCTTGTTTTAACCATTACCAGAACAGATCCCAACATTCCTTAAAAAGAGTCAACAATTAAAACAGTGTACATCTTTCGGTCCAGTCTGTCGTGGTCCATGGTTTAACATGCTACCACAGCTTTCACCAACTTCTGCGGTTGGGCATCATTAGTGGAAGATGCATAACAACTGACTGCTGAAAAGGCGATAGTACATATCTGTCTCTGTCTAGTTTTAGAGGGTCCATCAAAATTGCCTGTAATGGGGTAGGGGTAGGCGGTTGTTTGTTTTTAAAAACTGGTTTTCATGTGTTACTTTGACGAAATCCGCCGTCTCTGTTAAAATTATTTGGATGTTGTATTTCTAATGCCTCCCTCCTGGCTACATTGAAAAAGCCTTTTCTTTTTGCAACCTCCTCTGTTTTATTAAAGTGTATGGCATTCGTTTAGAGCACGCTCTGCTACCGCAGATCTTTCAGGTTGATTGAGGCGAAGGCATCGCAAATGTTGCTGCAATTGTTTGTAATCCGTCCTCCGGTCATAACTATGTATCTTTTACCATATTCACGTGGTATTTTATGAATTCCCTGTTGTGTGAAGATGGCGCTTGAGGTATTTTGCATTCATAAGCGTTTACTCTAATTTAACAGTTGGTACGAAAATAGATTGTATGCATTTGTTCTTTAATATATGTGTCATACGTACAGTGACATCTTCATGTTAGGAAAACTTTGGGTTTTGGGTGTTGATGATGCCAACCGCAGAAGTTGGCGAAAGCTATGGTAGCATATTACACCATGGACCACGGAAAATGATTTTAACTATTTTAATTATAACACCTGTGAAAATAAGCAAAAAAGCTTAATTTGGAAGCACTAGGAACATGCATACACCCAGTAATGTAATACGGGTGCCAGATGTGGTCATCTACAAACAAAATAGGTGAATGCAGTTCAACTAAACCAAAGGAAATCGGAACGCAGAATATTAGAAACAAATTCTTCAAGGAAGCGTTAGCCCAAATAACAAACAACAGACATCGCAGAAAGAACCGCCAGACTGAAATGGATGGGGAGACCACATAGCCAAGGATGCGGGACGACAGATGGACGTATAAGATCACCATGGATATAGAAGTTTCGCGTTTTCTAAGGCATATTTCATGTTGGACTTGACGAGCTAGCTCTGTCAGCACCATGAATCATACAGAAGCACTTTTTGCGCAATAGAAACATCTGTTGAGACATAATTCACTTTGGAAGTTAATGCACTTTTCACAACGGAATCGTAAACGTACTTTTATTTCATGACATACTCAAAAAAGCAAATCTTTATCTAAATTTAGTTTGTATCCACATCTGATTCTGGTTAACATTGTAACATATGTTTGCTCATATTGAAGAAAACGACGGAAGTTTAGCGGACACCACGCTGAATATCATCCCAGACAGGAACAAAAACACTGCTGTTGGAATGAATGATAGCGTTTATCTTAGCTGCGTCTAATCAAACTTGAACTTAGACCACGTACAGAAGCTGTCAAGACGCGAACAAATGGATCATAATTACTGTTAATGAGACTGCCCATCAGAAAAACATGTCAAAACATCTGCTAAGGAATGCGATGATGCTGAATGGTATTATTTTTTGTTTACGAAATTTGTTCTTATCTTTAAGAAATGTGGACCACGCGTAAAACTTTTTTTTCCCTGCTTCTAGTAACTCTTTTCGAAAAACAGCCATTGTTACATATTACTAATTTGCGGAACTTTTGTTTTCTCTCAAGTATTTTTTCTCAGAGAGATAGAGAATGCCTAAGCGACACTGCGCTGTTTATTTTTCCGACAGTGATATCGAAATTCAAGTCCAGGCGAGCACGCGTTGATTCTGAAATTAGCTTTTTTTCATATGGATCGTTGAGATTTGTGTTGTAGAACATGAAATGAAGCGAAATAGGCAAATATTTTTGCCTCTGTTTTTGAACCCTTTCTTTATAAATTAAAGTCCGGTTTCTGAAATCTTGGTATGTTGTTCTGTGGGCTGTCAGATAGATAAAAGTTTCCTTTTGGGAATGGAAAAAGCATTCAATTTTCAGTATAAAAGTTCTAATTCACCTATCAGATAGGGGTGATAGTTGTTGTGATATTTGACAAATAAGATAGCAGATGTTATTCAATTACTTTCACGTCTCTCTCTTTTGTTTTGTTGTTGCTATGAAGGAAACTCGTTTGTTTATACGTAGATGCTCATTTGTTGACATCGGTACACAAACAAGTGCTCATCATTGCCAATTCAAACCTAAAAGAACATTATTCTCAACCAGTTCCACTTCGTTTTCAATTATGGATGCTCGATACACGATCAATGAGAGCATAGATATGGTTTACATTTATGGCGAAGCTCATAAGAACGCTAGAGCAGCTTGCAACTTATACGGATATCGATAACCTGAAAGGAGGCAGCCATCTGTTAGAAACGTTTAACGACTTGCAAATTTACTCTCGAAACGGGAGGTGTCGCACAAGAAAACACCATCGAATGAGAAGAGCTACTGGGGAAAATTCGGAAGTCACTGCATTAGCTGAAGTTGCCGCTAATCACCACCGAAATTCTCGTCAACTGGAACGTGATTCGGGAATCTCTCAAAGGAGAGAGCGTCACAAATACCATCCATATCACATTAGCCTACATCAAGCCTTTCATGGGGATGATTTTCAGAAGCGTATTGAATTTTGCCAATGGGCTCTATTAGAAATTCAAAACTGTAACTTTTCCAACATACGCAAATTGATGCTAGTAAAGTTAGGTGAGTGAAAACATTTGCTGTCTTATTTGTCCAATATCAATCATCTATCACCCCTAACTGATTAGTGTACTAGAACTTTTATACTGAAAATTACATGCTTTTTGCATTCCCGGAAAAGAAAATACACAATTCCACTTGAAAATATGTATTTGATCTTGAAATGACATTGAGAATAGCATTTTAAGGAAGAGTTAAGGTCGCTGTCTTATGTCCCTCTAAAAGCACTTCAAATTTTGTCTGAAGTATTTTTTGATTTTCCCCTTCGTTTCAGAGGAAAATGGCTGCGACACTATAAATGCCTCGCTCTGTGTTGATGGCAAACTTCGCAGATTCTGAAAGACCATGATGCCCCTAATTAGGTTCTCCTCTGTTGTACTTGCATCAAGAATTCTGTCATTTTTTAGGGCAGAGTCATGTTGGGGATGATCATTGGAAAGCTTGTGGAAGTAGGTAGTCCTGACTACATGTTGCATATCTTGTACATTGCCCAAATTATTTCTAATGGTAAGGCCATAGTAAGTTTGCAATTTATCTATTGTCATGAGTGAGTCTTTTAGTCTTTCAATACCGAGAATCCATGCATTTCTGTTCGTGCCCAAAACACTCCGATTTCTCCACTGAAAGATCATCCCCATATAGTTTACTACCCAAAAATTTCAAATAACCTTCCCAAGATAGTTCACAAACCTGTCTATATTGGTTTAGTAAATACAGAGAAAAGCAGCAACTCTCGCAAAAGAGGACGTGCCCAATGCAACACAGATGTCAATTATATGCTAATTAATCATCCAAAAATTCTTTGAATTGATTTTAAACAACATATTCGTGTTCAGTAGACTTGAAATACTATAAAACAGCAGAAATCTGAAAATGAATATTTTCATTCCGAAACAAGGGCTTTCTTGAGCATTTGTTTCTGTAAAATCACAAAGTGATATAGTTAAAAACAACATTTTGTATTTCACACAACACTGAAAATCTGAGATAACTACTTATTAAATCAAAAATAATCCTAAATGTATTTGCGTGTTTGGCCAGTATCAAAGGAGCATATTGTGTTCTGAGGCAGACTGTACGGAATACATTAGTAGCGATTGGATTAGGAATTCTCCATGAAGGCCAAGAACGCAACGTACCCCCTCCCCCTTGCACTTGACTCCCTGCCCCAGACCTACGACATCAGCAATATAACATTCCTCTTGCTTTGATCCGGAGAAATAGAGTTATATTATCGCTAGTTGCAGACGTCATTATGTTCGCAATGGGAATAAACAAACACTAAGCGTTTGTTGTGGTAAGGTAAATAAAGCATATTTAATTGTTGTTCAGTGACGGACTAGCGAGGCGGCTATTTCCGTCGTCTTATTTCATTTAATGTTATCAGGAAAACTTGGGTCTGTAAATGAGTTTGAAGATGAACCCGTGAACCGCGAAGTGTCTACAATCCCACAAGCTTCAATTGCGGGCCAAGCCATTAAATGGCTATCCACGTTAATAATTGACGGATAAAAAGAGAGTGGATTGATAAGTGATTGCAACAATGTAAATTTATTTCACAACATAATCTTCTTTGAGGCGAGATTTCAATATTTTAATTCCCTCAGGGGGGATGATCAAACTGCATAATACTCATTTACATCACATATAACTTCTTCATTAGACGAAAATTCTTCCCCCCCCCCAAGCCAATTAGTGAAGGTTAACAAAGGGAAAAAGTCAAATGGGGCCAAATCTGGAGAATAGGGAGGGCGAGGAACTGTTTCGAGGCCAAGTTCGTGCACTTTTACCATCACAAACGGCCGACGTGTGAGTAGGCGCGTTTTCTTGGGAAAAGAACTTCTTCTCTCTCTCTCTCTCTCTCTCTCTCTCTCTCTTTGCGCGCCAGTCTTGATCATCTGATGTTTATGGATTATTCTTGTATACTTTTTCCTTTAATGCCCCTCCTCCATTGATAAAAATCGCACGACAAATCGAGGTGCCGAGGGGCCATATGCTGTTAGTAACGTAAGATATTTACTAAATTGCATGCAAGAAGACATGGGATGTGTGTGCTGTTGCACAGTCCTGTTGGAAAGTTACGAATTTAAGTTCCCTCACAGTTAGTGCACGGAAAAAAGTTGCAAAATATTCAGTACATACCTATCACTGTTATTTAAAACAAATAGAGCCTATTATTATTCTCTCGCCGCTAATTGAGCACCACACTGCTATCATTTGATCATGCAGGAGTTCCTCATGAAGCAGGTTGGGTTTTTCTTAACTCCAGTATCGGTAGACATTTTAGAAGAAAAGTCAATTATAATTAGATATATTTTCCTTTTCTGCCTTTTTGAACATAGGCTTCACTGTCGAATTTTAAATTTGATTTGGTTTATTTATGGACGCTCTTTACCATCTCAGCTCATCAGCGTCCCATTCAATTCAGGCCGTGAAATGGCCGACAAATTTTGCTCAGAGGTCTCTTCTTTCAGGCTTGAGGTTCTTCATCGTGGTTCTTCATCGTGCCGTAAATATACGACATGGGACCCTACAGCTTTACTTCCCTTCCAAATGAAGGCATACTTAGGATTTTTACTGCCGAAAAAATCCACGACCCTGGCCGGAATCAACCCGCGATCTTGGGTTTACGAAACAAATATGGTTACCACTACACACCAGGACGGACTCGAATATTTAAGCCTTTCAAGAAATACAACAGATGTTAAAAATTCATTACACAAATGAATAAGGGGAACTCATTTCCTTTGCAAAGACTTTTATGACTTTGCTGTTAATCTCAGCATAGCCGGAAGAGTTTTTTTTATAGTTTTTTTTATGATATTCTATATTCTGTGTAGTAGTAGTGATACTTGATTTGGATTCATTAATTTAACTAGGTAATTATAAAATTCTTAATGCATCTCTTTTATCACCAGAGTAAAAAAAAATGTTACATTAAGAAAATAATCATTAAATTGCTACATTTGCAGATTGTTGCTTCTCGTGATTGTTAGTTAATGTTTAGGATTACTGTATTTTCTTGTTGCAAATATTTAACTGTTTCTTGGTTTAATAATACTCCAAGTAGTCTTAATTTTATGTTTGAGTGACTTAACAGTTTTTGATGATCGAGACCTTTCACTGCTTTTATCACTTTCTTAAGTATCTAACAATATTTATTAAAATTTTAGCTTCTTGCCATTGAAGAACTCGCAGTAGTTCGAAATATAGCAATTTCAAATGTGGCTTTTTCTCAGTGTTTTACCCTTATCTACTATTATTATATATACCTCTTTTTAATTTTCATCATGTGATGCAGTTTGAAAGTGTGTAAGAAATTGTTGAATTTTCTGTTAACATAATTTGCGCTGTAGACACATTTCGTGATTGTTGTGGAGGTGCTTCCACCATTTTATTGAGGTTTACGTCATTAATATCGCTAAATTTTGTATATCTATAGCATTCTTTGAATTTTATTTTAGAGACCTTATCTATCAATTGATTACGTCAATCTTTCCGTAGGCTTCTCATTACATTTTTACAGAATTAATGAATCACAGTAGCTGGAATGATGATAAATAACGGCCATAGACACTTTATTATTTACATCATATAGCATGTATATTTAGTTTGTTATAACATGTAAAAAAAAAATATCCTCGATTACTTAAAAAACACAAAGCAAACGCCGAGAGAGGCAGACGTTTGACTTTTTAAAGGTATAAGTACATTTTCTCTTAATGAATACAAAACTGAAGTATTTTAACGGTAACTGATACAGACAGATATATTTTGAATACCCGTTAAAGTTATAACTTGCAATACTTGCTGACGTCAACGCAGAACAACTTGTCTGGTTCTCTAGGGGATTGGCCGTGTATTGTAAACAAAGTTTGGTCCTCAACACAGAAATCCTTTCCTGTAAGCTGAGCTGAGCTGTTTTCGAGTGCACGGTGTTAGTAAACAAATAGGCAAGTGGCGGACAGACGCCTCTGGACACTTCAAGATCCCCTACAGCTGGGCGCGGCCCTGGAGCTCATCCCCAATTTGTGACAGAATCTCATTGTTACGAAACAAAGGACACCTGAGGCCTGTCGTATGGGTGTGGAATGGAAAGAATGCAACGCTTTCCTTTTAGGATTCAAAACAGGTTTCTTTGAATGGAACGTTTCTTAGCCTGCTTTCCAGAGGGGAATCAACTACATAGCCTTGAAATTTAGTACGAAAACAAAAAGACAAAGCAGGCCTTTTGAGCAGTAACAGGCCATATAAGGGAGTAATGTTGTCAGATATCAGGACGTTCTAGCTGGCTGTATCCATAAATTGCTTGTACTTTTTTTTACTATCGTAGTTTAAATTTAAAACCTAAAATATGAGGGTTGTTTAATAAAGAACGATCATAATTTTTTTTTCACAGGTCTAATTTCTCGCTCTAAAACTTAACTCTACAATACTTGGTTAGCTTAATGCGCAATGTACACGTGCTACTGTTTCATTATTACCGCTTTCGCAAGAGGTGTGCAAGTTGTTACATGGAGATGACACATGATCAACACTGTACCGACCTGAAATTTTGCTTTCGTCTTAGCAAAGCTTCAGCTCTGGTCTGTGCAATGTTGCAGGAGACCAATGGAGAATTTTGCCGTTCCTAGAGCACAGCTCGAAGATGATTTCAAATATTTAAAGAGGGAAGACAAAATAATTTCAAAGGTAGTTGGACCCGACGCTTGAGTTTGTGGTTCTACGGAAGAATGCACTAGCGCCGCTGGAAATTATGAAACTGGTTTGAAAAATTCGGGCCAAGGCCAGGATTGAACCACGGATCTTCAACCTTCCGGGTTGACTCTAACCAACTGAGCTCCGAGCACGGAATCACAAACCTCTCTCATCTGATTCTATAGTGTGTCCCATAATGAACGCAATTTTTTGTTTTAATAATAAAACACAATTTATCTGTAAAGTGCTAATATTATTAAGTCAATATGAAGCACAAATACTGTCGTTAAACATTAGACAAAACATCGGGCAAATGTTCTTCGCGGCTTCATTGGCACACCTTCACTCTGTTGGCAAAATGTTCAACACTTTAGAGCAAAGTTTCAGCTGAATTTCACCCATGACATGTCTAATTTCAGCCTTGAGTTGAGGGACGGTTCGCGGATTGTCCACATAAACACACGATTAAAGTTTGCTGCAAACTGCTTCTCGGAATAGTTATTGAGAACGGCGTTAGTAATGATGTCAGTAGAAAAATATCAAGGTATTATTGATGTGAAAGCCAATCCCGCTGACTTTGATAGGGTCACAAAACAGTGTTGTAAAAAACAAGGAGAGTGAAATTTTGCTTCAAACAATAGACGAATTTTGATCTTGAAACTATAATAATGTTACATAATAATGTTTTACTGATGTATCCGCCGTTGTACCCGGAGATGTTTCAACATTTTCTTGAACTCTCCATCGATTCTACTTAATACTTACTGAAAAGATAATGAAAAAAGTGTATGTGTGTATGTGTAAATATAGTATATATATATAGTTAAAACAACAAAAACTATATATATATATATATATATATATATATATATATAGATAAGACACTTAAATATTCAAAGAACTTTCGCTATATCAATAGCAAACTCGTATATACCATTTAAATAAAACAAAACAAAAAATAGTTTCTGAAAATCAGGAAAATCGGGTCATTAGGAGTGGGGGTTTACCTTATACTTAAAATGTAAAAATCTCTCTAGCAACACGAATATTTATTTTTTCATAACAAAACTCGGTACATACCATTTAAATAAAATAAGAAAAAGAGTTTCTGAAAAGCAGGAAAATCCGACTATTAGGCGTAGGGGCTATACCTAAAAACCGAAATTAAAAAAAAACAAATAAATAAACGTTCTTGATTTTAATTTTCCTTCTATTGTTTCAAAATAAAAGGACAAATTAATTCAGCATATGAACTGTATTTATAATGATGCATGTGTTTTATATTTAACAAAAGTATCGTCGTGAAGATAGCATCTGTGAAATATTATTCTAATATGTGTTTGAGAATTATATTTGTATGTAAGAGCGCTCTGTAATAACCTTCAGAAAACGTTTGTGTTACATGTTTTTACTACAAGAACATTTAAATTAAATTTCAAAGTAAATGATAATAAATGGAACTTTCGATTGTATATTGTTTATTGTGTATATTTGCTTAATACATTGTAATTGTTTTTGAACAGCAACATGTGTTGGTTTTATTAACACATATGAACTGTTCTTCATAAATACACAATGCAATTCGAAACGTTCTGATATTTTTGTATTATAATGAATGTAAAGATATCAAGCGCTCAGTTCATAAAAATGGTTACGTTTAAAAATGTTTAAAAATACCCGCACCGTGTGGTTTTGCTGTCATTGATGATACATTTCATTTAATTAATAGTATACAATTATTTTTTGTGATTTAATCTCAATAATAATAATATTTATTATTGTTGTTGTGGTTGTTGTAAAAATATGGTTGCCGTTTTGAATACTTACAGACTGCAAAATTTCTAATTTTGTTCGCGCGTTACTTTTGAAAATTAGAGTAATTTGACTATTTACGTTTTTTTCCCCCCAAGTGATTTTGAAGGAAAAAAATAGACAAATCTAGATAAGTAATGTATTATAGTTCATTGTTTCTTTTATTAGTTAGCTTTAGAGTTTGTTATGCTAATATCATACAACAATGCAATAATTGTTTTATTAATTAATATGGTTATAATTTGGATTTTTAATTTCTTTTTGAAGTTCATGCTGGCAATATGGTTTTTCTTAACGAAACTGGGCATAAACGACAACAAATGAGTCGTTTTTTTTAATGGTGTTTATAGCCCGTTTTAACTACTGAGGCGGTGGACACTAAGGAGAGGAAACGATTAACTGGGAAAGAAATTTTATTTTTAAGGAAGGAAACACTCCAGGCCTAAGTTTAGCGTACCTCCCCGGCATTTGCCATTTATGAGGATAGAGGAAAATTTGCGGTTAGTGTGTGTTAACGCTCTAGCAGCCGCAATTTTAGGTAATTCCGAACTATTGCGGTGTACCCATGAAAGATTTTAATTTATTTTATGTATTAATTTTTTTCCCCAAATCTCCGTCGATTATACTTTCTAGGTACCAAAATTACAATAACCTTCACAAATTCAACTTGATGAGGAATTCGCTTAGTTTACGCAACTCCTGCATGAGAGAATTTTTATAACTCCTTTTTAAAAGTATTTGTATTGAAATTTGTGTATTATGATATTTCATCTTGAAATCTGTACTAACATTTTTCAAAGTCCTTGCCTTATCCTAAAAGTTGATATTCACAGAACCGGGCCGTGTATTTTCGAACACTACTTGTGCAGGCTAACACATTATGAGATACAATGCACAGGTGAACACACAAGCGAAGATTCTCGTCGGGTAACTGATAACAACGATAATCACTTTGAACATTCTCTTGCAAATTTCGCAAATAATGAAACTGGACAGTTTTAGCATCTACTTTCGTAAAGAGACAAGTAACTATATTAGTTTATAGAGGAAACTATTTTCAGTACCATTACCGACACACAACGCCACCTGTAATCTTCAACTAGCGGCCGACACTTTTCCTCGGATGGATGGAGTTTGTGGTTAGCACTTGTAGACTCCCCCATACATTGACAGTTGTTGGTGGCGAACCTAGAACATTAATCATCGCTGTGATACTTTCTGGGAGGAAATAAGTAGGGAATCAAAAGTCAGCCGAACTAGTTCTCATAAGAAAAGCAATCGCTTCTCAAAGTGAAGGAGAACAGCAAAATATATACCTTGGTATGCGCAGAATATTTTGCAACTCTTGTAACAGCAAGAGACGCAAGTTTACGATTTTCTAACGGCACATACCGCCCGTGTCCTCTTGCACGTAATTCGTGAAATATTCCACGACAGAGTAATCACAATAACATATCGCCCCCTCGGTCCTGTTGTTTTTATATCTGGGGGCATTCAAAGGAAAAAGTGTACAAGACAAGTCCACACATATTAGATCAAGTGAAAAACAACATTCATGAAGAAACTGCTTCCATTTCTCAGAGGGAACTGCAGAGGGTAATGGTTAATTTCATAAACCGATGTTAGAAATGTGTGGAAAATGAAGAGAGGCAGTTGCAGATCTTCTTGCTTGATAATGATGAGCAAATGTTAAATAATTTACGCGACATTCATAGCTGCGAACTTTCTGACTCTGGTTCAGAAAGGAAAACTTAAGCATTAGAATAAAGTTTTTATATTGTAATTTTCTTCATTATAAAGAAAAAGTCGAAGACTTTTGAGACGACTAGGTATAGCCGAGGAAATCGTTACAGCGATTGTATTTTTCGCATGTATATGTTCCTATGAATGTTCTTTTTTACTAAAATTAATTTTTTGTTAAATATCACACCGCTGAACGCTAGAGGATACGACGAAAATTGAGACGCATTCGACAGAGCATCATACCTTCATAAGAAAAGTGCAGTTTGCTTTCGAATCAGTTGAGATCATTTATTTCTTTTACGTTTATTTCTTTTATGTTTACAATGAATTAATAAGTAAAAATGCTATCAATGCAATGATAATTTATTAAAAATGAATCATATTTTTTTTACAGCTTGAAACGGGAATTGGTGGGGGATGGGAATTGGGCTGTGTGGTAGATGTGTTGATTAATTTTAGCCCGCTGATCGCAGATTTTGCCACGGCTGCTGCAGACCACCTACTGTGCTCTCTCTCTCTCTCTCTCTCTCTCTCTCTCTCTCTCTCTCTCTCTCCCTAGGGCTTTCTGCTGATTTCTGGCAGCTGTAAGCTAGCCGGGGCTAGTGAAGTAGGTTTGATATATGCACCAATAAGTAATCCCTGGTGATTTAGTTGCTGAGGTTGTTTATTCCTCAGAACGTGAATATTTAGGCCAACTCACGTCAAACCACAGGCAAGGAATCTTGGCTAACACGTAAATTTATTGCGTTCACCAAATGGTGCCGACTGCGAAGAGATTGTTATTTCATCAGCATTATTTCTTAATGCAGCCCAGCAATATTGTATCGGTATCTCGCGTGTTGATCGACAGTCAAGCCTCGTTATTACCGGAACTGGTACTTGGTACTTAGGGCGCTCTTCCGCTGATCTCCGGGCGACGGCAGCCACACGTATCTGGGCCCGGTAAATTCTTAGACTGCGCGACTTTTGGGCAAAATCTATCTCTTTTATACACAATATAAAATGATGCTATCCACAGACAGCGGCGCGAAATATTCCCTCCAATTTTGTGTTAACGCCACTCATAGGTCAATACTTACCTCACTGAATTTCATTTCTATTCGCTGGACAATTTTGGTCCAGCCAAATGCTTCGCTATTCGTCAATAAGATGAATTTAAACAGATTTCATACTGACGTTACTGTCACTGACTCTTCTATTCGGACACCTGCGACTTTGCCACCGAACAGGCCGGTGTCTCTGCCTGAGGCGTGGGACATTTCTAACCAGAAGGGATTAACTTTCATTGTCTGACTTTTACAAAGTCTTAATGTGTTCGGAGAAAGACGTGAGTTTCTCCTTACTTCGCTAGATCACTACATGTTATCTCTTAAATATTACCAAAATTACACATTACGAACGCATTTAAACACTATACCATCTTAATTGTACATAAACGAGTTATGTCATATAAGTTCCTCCACTGAAAGAAACTGCATAACATGCTTGCACATAATTGCCGAGTTGCTGATTCTAAAATCACAAATATTAATTATTTCAATTACTCTGTAATTTTCGGGGAGCCAGGGACAGCTTCAAACTGCTAAACTTTTAATTCAGTTTACACAGATAAGAAAGATGATATAAACATCGTATAGTATAAATAATGCACGATATTACATAATATTGAAGTCGAGCAAGAAATTATTATTTTACTTGCATTTTGAAAGATGCTCTGGTTAGAAGCGGCTCCTAGCCGGGGGTGTTATGTCGATATTTAATGCCACCTGCTCATATTATCTGTTCGCCTAATACTCGGCGGGTCAGGAGAGATGCGCGCCGCTTACGAGTGTGCGCGCCACTCCGGAAGGAAGAAGAAAGAGGTTCACTGCGTCGGCGTGCATCATCGCCACAAAGACCCGTCCCCCCGACTCGCAACTCTTCACTTTCAATGCATTTTATTTTAGTGCAGGTTGCCTTTGTAACAGAAATGAAGTGAGTTATGAATAGGGATAGAGTTGTACGACTGAAATACCCGTACATTTATGACATACACGTTTAAATGAGACCAAAAAATGTAAAAATATGAATAATTTAATACATTTTTCAATGTTATATGCTACATTTTCTAAAAGAAAGCGTTATGACACTATGTTTAGTAACTTAAGTAACAAATAAATGTTATCATTTCTTAAGAAAAAATGTCTTCTTCACTTCTAAATGCAGCAGATTGTGTTATCTGTGAATATACATTCATTTCTCTAAAGTTGAAGTGGACAAATTAAAATATATAGTAATTAACAAGAATTAAATATTAATAAGTGTGTTAATGTTGTTTAGTATCATAATTACGCCTAATAATGATGAACAGGTTGCCGAACATGAAGCTTGTTCTGACGGTCTTTATATCACACGAGGTTATAATAACAAGTATGAAAATAAATTAAAAGAATTTGGCTCAATATCTGCACATTTTCTTCATATCTACAAGAAAGAATGGCATTCATCTTACGATTAGAAAGGGTTCTCATTAGTCTACAATAGACAACAGTATTCTAGTTTTGCAATAATGTTTTTATACTACCGTACAATGCAACTATATCTATCTAATTTTAGAAATGAAATAAAACAATTGAAGTTTAGCGCCGCAAAGTTTCTTTACTCCACTATTTTATACATTTCAACTGAAAGTAACAGTCTTGCTCTATCACACAATTTATTAGAACAAATTTACGAAATTATTCAAGTGATGCAAATAACCTGCTGTTTATATGAATATACTACATGAAGTACACTGAGTAAAATTAATTCCTGCCCTTATTAACAATAGTACAATTCTTCATGGACTCCTGACATCCCCCCACTGTTGCGAAAGCGCCATCATTATTGCGTTTTCATCAGGTGACTCGTCTTTTCCAATAATACTAGTGTACTGCCAAGAGTGGCCGAAGTCGTTAAGGCGCGTATTCGTAAGCCGGAGATCTAGGGTTCGATTCCCACCAGGACCGTCCTCCCTGACTGAGGGTTTTTCCAGGTTTCCTCCAGTCTTCATAACTGGCAAATGCCGGGAAGGTACCCTGAACTTAGACCTATATATATATTTTTAACTTGAACCGTGAATGTGTGTGTGTGGAGAGTCAGACTAACTTGTATAGGCAATTAACTTGAAGCTTTACTACAGAAAATGAATTAATGTATGATAAATTGTTTAGTTCTTTTTTTAATCTGTTGAGTTAAATCACCAAAAACTGGACGAATTTTCATTTGCGCTTGTATATTCTAGGCCCGAAACATGTGATATACAAAGATTCAGCAGTAGTATGATTGGGTTCAGTAATTAGGAAACGGCTGTTCTGTCTGGTGGGGTAATCGTGGTGTTCAACTTAGAAATTGTGCCGGTATTTATGAAAATAGGTAAATATTTAGAACTTTCAACTCTACGAAAAGTTTATTCGCTGGATAATCCATAGGTTACCTAAACAAACTTTAATAATACGCCTCTGTAACAATGTTAAGGCAAAGAGCGTTGATTTAACGGCTTCTCCCCAACCTAATATTCTATACTGAATTACAGAGTGAAACAGAGCTATAAGAAGTACATAATTAGATAAGAAAGACCTAAGAAAATACATATGACACATAAAACCCATTTTAAGACTGTGTTTATGTAAATTGTATGCAAAATGCAATTAACACATACTTTACTCATAATGAAAGTCTAAGTAACACTAGCAGTCCTTGACAAACCCTTCTTTATACTAACTACCAGCTACTGCATGTATATGTATTGCATGGCCTTGACGACTGGCTGCTCAGGACGCTGCTTAAATAACCTAACTCTAATAAGACATTGCAGATGCGCCATAAAATGCAGTCATGCGTTCATGGTTACTTTGCATTCCTTTGTTCGCAGAATGACGCAGTCATCTTTCCTCTTCCACTGTTAGATTTGCACTGAGCTGCTAACCTTGACACATCTCAGAGTTGTCTTTCATACTCAGATAGATGGATTATTGATCAGCCCTCGAATGTCGAACCTGCATTTCGCGGATAGTTATCAAAATACGAAATATTAACTGTCATCGAAGACTGTGGTTTAGAAATCTAAGCATGCGATGTTGAGTACCAGGAGGTTTTTAAATACGTTATTGGCAGGCAGTTCTTTGCGGCAGGTTTATATCGCCTATCTCGGGAAGACAGAAGGTTCCGAGGCGGCTGTATCGATTGTTGTATAGAAGGACAATAAATAACAATTAGATAGCACGCGCCACGGCGGTACCATATACCAGTCACTGTTACGGCTGCTAATGGCAGCTGTGATTTATAAAACAGCTTGAGTGCCTTGGGATGGAGTGATTTCTGGTGCCGTGGTCCTCATCATCGTTGTGATCTACTGCCCCTTCTGGGGTTGTTACGGATGATGGCCGTAACGAACAGACCAGAAAATGGCAAAACCCATCATCTCTTCAATCCTTGGTTACTGATGTATTAAGCCTTGGCGTTGGATCATGAAGTTTCTTTAGTAAGCAGTCGATGTATTTATACCATTGGAGTGGGTCGTACCTGCTCTCTCCTGTGAGAGAATATTGTGACGTTAGTGCTCCTCAGATCTACAACTACTTTTCTGATTTTACTAGCACCCACATAAATGGGCACTTCCATATGAAATGGCCTTTAAAAGTATACAGATACTTTAAATTGTAATTATCACAAGAGACATTGCACGTTATTGTTTGGAAGCAGAAGCTTCATAAAGGAGGAGTTTGCATTTACGTCAGGCTGGATATGAAACATTACATACCGCCGCGAGTAGTCGAGGTCGTTAAGGCGCTGGCTCGTGAATGGGAGGTCTGGGGTTCTTTCCCGCCAGGACTGTCCTCCCTGGCTGAGTGTTTTTTTTTTTTTTTTTTTAAAGGTTTTCCTAAGTGTTCATAAATGGCAAATGCCGGGGAAGTACCCTAACTTATACCTGTTTATTTCCTTTAAGCAAAAAGGCCTTTCCCAATTTATCATTGCATTTCATTCATATATGGTGAGTGTTTTAATTTTCTCTCTCCCCTCTTCTTCTTCTTCTTCTTCTTCTTCTTAATGGTGTTTAACGCCCATTTTTACTACTGAGGCATCACAGGCAGTGAACACTGAGAGTGGACATATGAGATGAAAGGATAAATTGGGAAATTATATTTTTTTAAGGAAGGAAACGTTCCAGGCCTAAGTTTAGCGTACCTACCCGTCATTTGCCATTTTTGAGGATTGAGGAACACGTGGAAAAAAAAACCCAAAAGGGAGCACAATCCTGGTGCGAATCGAATTCCAAACCTCCCGCTCACGAGTCCGCGCCTTAACGACCTCGGCCACGGCCTTTTTTGATGATGTAAGATGCAGGTTACGTTGACTATTTTGTAATATACGAGGTAATTGGTGGTAAATAAATGTAGTGTTATATATTCATATTGTGATTTTTTTTAAATATTTTGTTCCATTGACCCTACAGTAAAAGATGGGAGGGGTAGTTTAGCTCTATGTTTTCAGCGCGGTAATACAACAGCTCCGTATCACCCTGATAGTCCGAAGAGGCGTGGTCGAGAATGTTACTGGGCACTGGGGAACTCAGGGACCAGCAAGTCAGACAATATGTGGTCCCAGGCTCATTATTGCAGAAGCTCTGTGATATTCATTAATCACATCATATTACATTTCTTTAATGCTAAATCTAATACGGATTGCATTTCTACAAAATCATTCTATATGTAAATTGGATATAAAGCTCATTTGTACACATCTGCAGCTGCTCAAATGAAGCCTGCAGCACGTCTAAAGGGCTGAAAATTGGAAGTGTCGCCGTGTAGATGCGACGAGCTGTAACACAGACGTGTATAGCGGGCAGCATCGTATTTGAATGGCAGGCTGAAACGACCGCTCTTTTAAGTGAAGCATGGTGCCGCACAAGATAAGCAGGCGATACTGCTAAGGGTACCCTAGGGAATGTGCACGGTAACTTCAAAGCCCTGCAGCTATATTTGTTCATAGAGATATGGAAAGAAAATAAGAACAACTCACACGTCATACAAGAACTCGGTTGAGCTCAAGGAAGCGATTCTCTTAATTCTTTTTGTCTTTTGCTTTTATCACTGTTTTCTTCCCGTGTCTCTCCACCCTCCTGTTTAACTTTCTTCTTTATTGTTCTCATTTTATTTTTGTTTCTCGTTTATCTTGCCATGAACTTTTCATGTAGCTTTTTGCTATATTTTTATCCTTCTCTTTTTCTCGGTGTTTTATCTTTTTATGTTCTCCCCTATTTTCATTCTTTGTGATGTTTTCAGGTGTCCTTATCTACCGTTCATTTATTGTTTTTAACTGGGCATTTTGATAATACTAAAATACTTATATTAAAATAAGTTTGCGCAAGTTCAGAAACAGTGAGGTTATTTGTGTTACGGGCACCTGAGCGCGGGTGTTTAAGGGAGGATTATGATCAACATTCGTTGAGTTTGCGTCACATTAAAGTCCTTTTATGTTTATCAAATAAGTTTCATAGTGTTTAATTACATTCAATGTTAGCTCAAGGCTTAGCTTCAACAACGTAATAAGCCATGAAATGAAGTGAAGCGATCTGCTTGCACGTAAATTACGTCATGTTAGTTTATTTATACCAGTAGCGGTTCGTGGTCTCCATAGAAGGATCGGCAGGGGCATACCCAATAGGCGTGGGAGAGAGTTTCTTTTATTAAGAATTTTACTCCTCCCCAACATGGTGCATTTGGGCTTTAACTTCTGGTTTATATAGAGCTTATAGGAGGGAGCTGTTAAAGTACACCATAAGCCTTCTGCAATCAATTCAGAAACATCATTGAATGTTATGGATCTTTCAATCAGTTTACTCCCACTGATATATCGTATTATCACAACAAAAATGGACAAGCATTGTTTTGTCGGTCTGTACAGAAACGAAATTTGCACTTTTTATTTCTTTTCTAATCTCATTCATACAGACAAGATACGTTTCTCATTTCACAAACTGCCAGCTGCTGAGTAAGCTCCTAATAGCTTGGGGTTGATGAAGTGCAAATCGTTTTACTTCCAACAACATTTCAATTCATTTTGACGCGAAAATGGAGTCTTCAATAAAACGTCCACTTTACTCATTGCCTTTTTCTTTCTTCTTTTTCTTTCTTTCTTTATTTATTTTTCATTTTTGTAATTTAGCAGTTAACACCGTGAAAGTAAACTTTCCTCTCACAAACAGTGAGGAAATCACCCAATTTCAAACAAAGTGAAAAACAATCCCTAATAGTCAGTTAAGCGTGGTGTCAACGCTTGGTGTCTAAGAAAAAGAAAGAATATAGAGCGCTGGCCGTGGGCCGCCTTTTGACTGCAGAAATAAGCAGGAGAAAGGTTAACCCATCTTTGAGGAAGGCGTTGTTTGATTTACGACATAGCCAATTGCCTCATATTTTCGATTGAACATCAAATTGTTCCCTACGCACACCGTACACTTAACGTAATGCACGGAAAGTTTGGCGAACGGATGACCCGTTTTGATAACATTGTATTTACGTGAATCGAATGCGCCATTGAATGTAACGCGCACCCCAAATTCGAAACTTAAAATTATAAAAAAAGCTTTTGGTACATTGTTGTAAGAGAGCTTAGAGATAAGCACGTTCGCTTCATAAAACGACCAGAACACAGAATTTATAAGTGGACTATTGTTACATCTTGAAGCACATAAGACAAAATCCATCACTCGTGCTGTTGTCAGGACAGTTGACGTAGGTCAAAGCAGAAAAAGTTATTTCTTATGGTATCGCTAGTCACAGGTTGCCCGTTCTTCCTACTTTCATGTACATACAAATTCCAAAACGTTTTCTTCAATGTCAGGATGTCTTCCTTTGCAAGGATCAATGAATTTCTTCCTACTGCTTCAGTTACAAATAATGTCAATTTCTGTTGTGAACGTTGCTCTCAGCTACATTGAACTCTCTTCCTGTCTTTCTGTTAACATTTTTTTCAGCATAAAGAATTACTTTACACTTGAAATTAGCATCACAAGATGTTCTCTGTTTGTCCTCCATTTCATGACTTCATACTATTTAAACGCTTTATGCGATAATAGGCCAACAATAAATGCAACGAAGTCGAGAATTACAACAATGCTTTATGACGTACAAAACATAAATTTGAATGAAGGCGAACAAGGGGACCGATTTGCACTTGAATCTAATACAACATTTAATCTAATGCGCACCACTATTTTGAATATTACATTAGGAAATAAAGGTTCTCATTAGATTCCCGTAAATACAGTACATTTTTACGATTTCTTCGTGTTGTGGAATAGTGGAACGTTTCACACTTATTTTTCAGCAACAACCATAACCATTTGAAAAATATGACTACAATTGCTTCATAAACATTACAGCCGTTGTATGTTAAAAGTCGGACACTGTTATTGGAATACCCTATACTTCATCCCATATCCCCTTAGTTGAGCTCTCTACTTCAAAGATTCAGTGCTATACATCTGTGCAACTCCGTGTTAGCAAAGGTGCAAAATATTTCAGAAGAAGGTTTTTATATTTGAGATCACGGGCTAGAACCAGGAAAGTAATTTATTATGACTATTTCACTCGTGTGACGTCATCTTAAAATCGACCAATGAAACGAAGCAAACTTTTGTATTTTGACCTATTCTGACCAATCTCAGCCGGATTACGGAGTGAAATTATCGAAAAAAATATCGAATCCGTTTTATCAGCGATGTGCATTTGTCCTGTGGTCAGCGTAGCCAACTCTATACCTCCACTATATAATTCCTGAACCACGCATCACTGATCACTTTTGCTAGAGGGGGTGGAGAGATATTGATAGCAACAAAAGCATGGACAATTGCATAACGCAAAATGGAGAGTTCTTCGAAACGTTTTGGTGATGCGTCAAATGTGGAAATTGATCTTATCATTAGGCATTCCAAACCACAGAATACAAAGAAAAATAAAGACACTGTGTTATCTTTTTTGTTTTGTTTTTCTCAGTTAGTATTAGAAAATCAAACGGTAGCGATTGTAATAATCGACTTTTGTCCATTGCAGTCTCACGGTTTCTTAATAGAATACATATTCATAAGTATAACAAGTGTTAATATTCTGTGCGCGAATTTAAAATATATATATCACCTTTATTCGTATTCTATTGATGAAATAGTCTTAAACCCGTATTTGCTCTTCTCTATCGACATTCTTCTGTCTCAATGTTGCTTGAAAAGGCTAAGTACAAATATACAATTATTATAATTTTGTAAGCCAAGCTTAAAGGAATTATATTTAAATTCTTATTTTATTCGTGAAATTCGAGGGTCTGAGCTTTCCAGACTCGCTACATTCGTGAATTTATCGGTAATCTCTGAGATCACTTGTGATAAAGGCTAAACAGCACTGCATATATTTTATATTAACTTAAAGTAATTAACCGTAATTACTACAGGTTTTTAGTTTGTGTCGCTTTGTAGAGGCTGAACATTTTACTACAAATTTTCGGGAAAATCTGTGAATGTCTATCACTTAAAATGTGAACAGCTGATCGGAAAGCACAATAATGTTGATTTAGCTTAACGTAGACGCCCTAGCTTCTAATACACTTACCCCACTAAGAAACGCACTGTAAATGCACGTCTTCATACGATTTGAATGCTTTGTCTTTGAGCGAACGGGGACATATCAAGACTTCTAAAGCTGGAGCTTGTGCGGACAACATTGTCAGTGAAAAATAAGAATAATCCTGGGCATTTTGATTTTATCGCCGGCCACAACTTCGTGTTTTTGTAATTGGCCATATTACAATCTTTACAGAAACTCCATGAGTAATGGGCTATGTTGATGGAAAAATAACGTAATTATCTACAGTACCACCAATATGTTCGACTGCTATAATGTGACGCGTGAAGTTTAACTACGTAGTTTGGTGCACTACTTTCCTTCCAAAAGCACATAACGCGCCAGGGTAACCAAAACATTTCTACAACAAACCTTTTCGGTTTTCAAATGACTGATCATATTTTAGCGGTATGGAATGTGTCAGCTGTCGCCTTGTATCTGAATACCTGTTGTTGTCACCGTATTGTTATCTAGGCTGCTTGGAAGTCATAAACTGTCTTAGAACGCACCGTGTAGAAACTGCAATTTGACTTTCAATGGGGTACATTGTTCGAGTATGATAAGACCTCCTTTTGTGCTGTTCAAGAAATGTTATTACGTGTATAAACTTTTGTGGATGCGGACAGTTCATAAAACAAGTGCAGAATTACGAATAGCTAATTTAGGAATACAAAGGCTTTTGTTCTGTAGATAAGAGAACTTGTAGAAATACTTCTTGAGTTATGAGGTTATATTTTAAATTGAATAAATTAGCTGCTAGTAAAGTTGTCCGCTCGCCACCACGTACCATGTTCAGAACAGAAATAGTTTAGTATAGTATTTATTATAATTATCGGTTTGAGAATATTGTCGTCTTCTCATGACGTCAGTAGATGGGAGGTGAGTTCTTCCGTATGTCTAGGTATGAATGGAATAAAATTAAATTAATTATGATGGGCAAATGATCTCGGAGTCCTTGGCGCCTTAAAGCTGTCTGCCATTCGCTTTCTCAAAAAAAAAAAAAAAAAAAAAATCCAGACAGTTTCACCTGAATGGGAATCGAACAGAGGACCTTTAGATTCGTAGTCGCAAAGACAACCACAAGAACAAGGAAAATCGGTCCTGCTGGCGTAGTGGTAACCATACTTGTGCTTCGTAGACCTAAGATCGCGGGTTCAGTCCCGGCCAGGGTCGATGGAATTTTTTCGGGCTTAAAAATCCTCAGTATGGCTTCCTTCGGAAAGGAAGTAAAGCCGAACATTTACGACGATAAAGAACCTCAAGCCTAATTAACGAGAACTGTGAGCAAAATTTATCGGTTGTTTTACGCCCTGAATTGAATGGGATGCTGATGACGATAAAACTTGCTGTGTACGGGAAATAGTATTACGAAACTAACTTGTCATATTATGTTACAAAAGTTCATACAAAAAAGTGCTTCATACCGGAGGCGAACCTGCGCTCTTAACTATGACGTCACTGCACACTCGGCTACAGAGCTAACGGAACATACGTCAGTCTCTTTAGTGCGTGTCATTTAACACAACTACAGCAGTGACGTCACAGCTTTGCTGGTTACCTTGTGAACCTCTCGCCGTAACGAATTGAGTTAACTTAGAAGTTTATGTTCAAGAAGAACATAAGAACAGAACAGAAAAAAATTTTGTTTGTTTTCTTTTGTGTCAAAGGGTGTACACGTACTCCAGTAATTCATTGTCGCTCCTAAATATGTGCGCTCGATCATCTTTTTAATGAAATGGATCACGAGATAATAATTCCCTATCATTGTCATAATGCAATATAACTTGGTTGGGTTCAATTTTAATTGTAATTGCAATAACGGGAACTTGAATCAGTTGCGCGGATAATACATTTGCATCACCGGGAGTTAACCACTCCGCATACCCGTCAGCTGCCGTGAAACGGGCGACAAAACCATGAAAGGCCCAATATAGTGAAACGAAACGGCAAAAGAAGAGAAGCGGTCAGCATTTTGCAAGCACTCGCATTTTATTCGCTATGAACCAAAACTATAAAAACTGCAGTGATTTGGGAATTGTGTTTAGCGTATCTTTCCCAGCGATCAACGCGGTCGATTTGATTATAGCAACGCTTTTGGGAAGCAAATAAGCCGTACACACTCCGGTGGTTCAGTCGTCAAAAGAAGTATGCTGTCCTACCACCTATGATTTGCAAAAATTCGAGCTTGCAGCAAGCAGTCAGTTTTCCTTGGAAATCTTGCACCATATCAAGATGTTGACCTGACTAGAAGTCTCAAAAGTAAACTGTGCCAGGAAAACTTAAGTCACTTTTTACCGGAATGCCTTTGGCTTCCGGTATTTGAAACTTTGCGTACCCCCATTCCCTTCTGAGAGTTTTTAGTGCCCCATATCGCTTGGCATACTTATTTACGGGACCATGAAAGACATTAATCATGTTGCAGATTAGCCTGGAGCCTGCCGGCGCTTAAGTTGTCTGGTAACAGCGATTCTAAAACAATATAGGTAACTTTTATAATTGTAACTATGAAATTATTTTTGACAACTTTCTTCAAATCTCCATCGATCCTACTTTCTGAGTTATCAAAAATTACGACGAATAAAATAATGTAAACGGAGAATAAATTAACACTTTGAACAATGTAACTAAAGTGTTTTATCTGTATCTGCTTCTTAGTATTCAGTCACTTTTCACTGTATTTCGAACTATCTCCTCCCTTGGAGAACACTAGTCGTTCGAATTATAGCAAATATCGCGTGTGTTAGCGCTCTAGCGTCCGCAGTTTTTGTTCTTTCTCAACGAAATTTGGTATATGCCATTGAAATAAAACAAAAAAACTATTTTATGGAAATTAGAAAAATCGGACTATTAGAAGTGGGGGCTTATGTGAAAATTGAAAAGATTGAGAGATTGAAAATCTCTCTGGCGGCCCCAATATTTGTTTTATCATAACAAAACTCGACATATACCATTTAAATAAAATAAAAGAAACAGTTTCTGAAAATCAGTAAAATCGGATCATCAGGAGTGGGTGTATACCTAAAAACCGAAATTTAAAATGTGCTCAAGCGGTGCCAATTTCTGTGCTTTACCTATCTGTAATGCCCTTTAAAATTGCACTTGTTGAGGATTTCGCTTCATTTACGCAGCTCCTACTGACAAGCTTTTATTCTATGGGTAGCTAGAAAAGAGTGACTCATCCACGCACCTAACTCAGGTCAGTAAACCGCAAACATACATCAGCTGACAAAGGGATACTGCCAGTTTCACGTCTTCCTATCTTGCTACTGCCCCTAAAAGAGAGCACATGCTTTAAGAATAGCTTTCGGAAAGTCAGTAAATAAACAATAAAGTAGATTCAGTAGCTAGTAAGAGCAAGGATATATCTGTCTCTGTGTTATTGCACTATTGGCATGCCAGTGTTATTAATTAAAGCTTGTTAATAAAGTAAATTTTACTGTAGCACATTGTATTGAAATGTTATAACTAGAATACAGAAAAAGAGTATATACAAAATATCGGCTGAATGTTCTGTATCTCTCGTATAAAAAGGTGTCAATATTATTTTCATTTTTTATCAAGAACTGCCATAAAAATAATTTGGAATGCGCGGGTCTTCTACTTGATTCCCCTTACAGTAGTGCGGGTCAGAGCGAGAAGTCAGCTGTACTACTTTGACTTGAGAGCGCTGACTGTGTGATGCTGATAACTTATCGGAGTGCAAGACATATATAAAGTCCCTACTTCTTGGTGTAAGAGCGCCCCCATGGTGTAGTGACAACTGAACGGAGATCCTAGGTTTGAATTATTTGGGTAAGTTTTTTTTTTCGGACGCTCTTTAATGTCTCAGGTCATCAACGTCCCATTCAACTCAGGACGTGAAACAGCCGATAAATTTTGCTCAGAGGCTTCTTTTTTCAGGCTTGAGGTTCTTTTTCGTGCCGCAAATGTACGACACGGGACCCACGGCTTTACTTCCCTTCCGAAGGAAGCCATACTTAGGATTTTTACGCCCGAAAAAATCCATCGACCTTTGTCGGGATTGAACTTTGAAGGACAAAGTTATTTCCAGGCGTTTTCTTTGGCATATTTGAATTTTGTTCTTTTATTTTTCTGTTATTGACCATGTGTGGCATCCATATAGTAATATTAGTGTATACACAGGTATCGAGCGTAGGCAAGTTTCTTAGTTAGTATTTGGTCTAACAATATAAACTTAAGGGTCCAAATTTTACAATTAACTATAAATGGCACGAACTGCTGAAAACCATTTCTTCGTGAATGCCCTTCATCCACATTGTCTGTGATCTTCCTCGTTTCCGTCTTCTTTGTGGAATTAGTTTCTGTAACATTCTTGGCAATTTTTGTTTTTGTTTGTTTGTTTTTTTTTTTTTACTCATTCGCATTAAAGGACCATTCCATATCAATAATCCTGCTAAATTCTCATTTTTTGTCTTATTGTATCGTTTCTGATTCTATCTCTTCACGACACCCTTGCTGACCGTCTCCAGTAATCCATTTCTATTACCAAAAATCTATATTTGTTGGCATTTTCAAGTTGCCTTGTTTCTGCACTATATATAGCTATGCTTCTAGCACTCGATGTATAAAGACGATGTTTTTCTTTATATTTCTATATATCCCTAATACAGGATTAATAATCCATATTGCAAATTTTTTCTTACTTTATGCATTCTCTATTTTTTAATCATTTATCCGATCATCAATAATTAAAACACCTAAATATTTGTAATTGCCACTATATTTAATCACTCCCTTTTTTTTTTTTTTTTTTGAGTAGTGTTTAACGCCCGTTTTCACTACTGAGGCACCACAGGCGATGGACACTGATGATACATGACATGAAATGATATATTGGGAAAGGATTTTTTTCTAAGGAAGGAAGCGTTCCAGGCCTAAGTTTAGGTACCTTCCCGGCATTTGCCAGTTAAGAAGACTGAGGAAAACCTGGAAAAAACCCCAGTCAGGGAGGACGGTCCTGGCGGGATTCGAACCGCAGACCTCCCACTCACGAGTCCATGCCTTAACGACCTCGGCCACCCGTGGCGGTGCTCCCTTATTTTTAATAATTAGATTTGTTTCTCCTATTACACTGCCACGGGTGGCCAAGGTTGTTAAGACGCGGCCTTGCGAGCGGTAATTCTTGATAATAAACTTACACAGTCACGTACAGTACCCACAGAAGAAACGTTAGATAATATTGAACATGATGTGTAACATTCCCCTAAAAATCACTTCGACATGCAAACAGAAATCCCGTATTTCTCTGTTCGAACGGCTACAAATTTTCTGATGTTAAAACCCTATAAAAGTAATATAGTGCAATAACTCAAACCGGGTGACCCTGCATCCAGGAGTAGATTTTTTAATGGGCTTTGAATAGTGTGCATGGAGAAATTGACGCTAATCTAATTTTTTTTACGGACGAATCTTGGTTCCAGCTAAGTGGGTATGCTAAGTCATGAAACAACCGATAGTGGATTTCAGAAAAACCACGTGCTTCACTAGGAATCCTCGAATGATCAAAAGAATAGTTTATTTTGTATAAGAAACAATGAAAGGTGATGAGTATTTGTAGAATATTGTGCAACTGTGGTTTTTTTTCTCCCCCCCCCCAATGAATTAACGGCACCTACAGCCCATGTCTCATGCATGCAATTCATGAAATATTCGACGATGAGTCATCACTAACAACATATGACCTCCTCGGTCGCCCTGCGATTGTATCTCTAGTGGGTATTAAAGGAAAACGTGTACAAGATAATTTCACCCACAATACATGAATTGAAAAAGAACATTTGTTAAGAAATGTCCTCATTTGTCACAGGGAACTGCAGAGGTAATGGTTAATTTCATAAGTCGATACCAAAAATGTACCGAAAATGAAGGGAGGCAGTACGCATCTTCTCGCTTTATAATGAATCTTGCCAAGTGTTAAAAGTGTTAATAATAACTTACTTGACAATCTTTCTGACTGCCGTTCATCGTAGTACCAGCTTGAACCGACCGACCCGGAACGGTCGCGTGAAAGGAAAGTCACCAATGATATCGGACATTTCGCAGCACTATTCCACTCGATGCACCTTCTGCCCTTCCCTAGTGTGGGGACACCCAGCGATAACACATTTGTGATGCAATCTTTTTGACATTTCTCGATCTAAAAGTGATGCCTCTAAAATTTTATAGGTTATTCGGGGGTCTTCATTGCCGTGATGTTTTCGCTGATCTTCCGTTGCTCTCTTCGGCTTTAAGTAATGTTCGGCCCCTCTTAAATTCAACCTAAAAATCTCTAGCGCATGTCCTAAAGCCATGGGTGCCGTGTGGCAGGTTTATGGCATATCAAAGAACTGCATACTTGGGGGAAAAGAGAACTCCCTGCACAAAATTATGTCCAATTGATACCGCAGCTCTCTGCCCAAATGGTGATGGGCTTACCATGTCTCACGCTGCCATCTAAAGGCAAATAATCGTAACTTAAAATTCGTCTTGGTAATGGAAACCTCTCATGTTCGAGGGTAAAGCGACGGATAGCAACTGAAGAATGTTTTACGTGAAGGAGCAGCGTTTCCTAAAGAGTGTGGAAATCTTCAAGCACATTGTTGAGACTGTACATGTAGCACCTGATTTACAGATAAAAGTAGCAGTTACGTACACATGCTGATAGAGCGCAATAAAATCATTTAAGGCCAACAGTGTATGTACAGGTAGCAGCTTGCACTTAGTTTGAGGTTAGAGAGTGATTGTGTCTCTGTATGCTTTCATTGTATGTAAAATGTATGGTATTTGTAAGAACAAATTTTGTTTAAATCCGTTTAACTCCCGTTTTTATTGCTGAGACAAGACAGGCGCTGGGCGCTGTCGATACTTAAGATGAAATGATAGATTGAGAAAGGATATTTTTCTTACTATTTTATTTATTTATTTAAGGAAGGAAACTTTCCAGGCCCCTCAAAGGCATTTGGTATGTATGAGGACTGAGGAAAACCTGAAATAACCTCAGTCAGGGAGGATTGTCCTGCTGGAATTGAGCCATAGATGACCCGCTGACGAGTCCGTGTCTCAACCCCTTTGCCAACCAGGCGATGTCATTGTTCTTGATTACTTGTTTTATTTAATAATTTGATTTATTTACGGACGCTGTTTAACATTTTAGCTCAGCAGCGTCCCATTCAATTCATGGCGTGAAACAGCCGATAAATTTTGCTCCGAGGTCTCTTCTTTCAGGCGTGCCGTAAATGTACGACACTGGACCCACGGCTTTACTTCCCTTTCGAAGAAAGCCATACTTAGGATTTTTTACTCCCGAAAATCGACCCTAGCAGGGATTTAACCCGCTATATAGTCTTGAAGAACATTTTTTTTTTTTTTTTTTTTGTATGATGCGGATTCTTGTGGAGAAGTGCTAAGGTGATTCTCCAGTAATCAGCCGCGCTCAGCCCGGGACTCAAATAACCTTACCATTCGATTCATCAACAAAGTTGTATTATTTCTGTAACCTGTGAGAGCTTGCAACACCTTATAACCTAACAGAGTACTTTGTTCTGGATGTCGGTGGGTAGTGCCAACATAAGTCAGCCGCCTCACCTGGTAAACTTTAGCATCAATAGTAAATATTCGGAATGTTTATTTTCGGGAATAATCATTATTAGGATTTCGCTGACATGCCTAATACTTGTTTACTTAATTTATATAAAAATATGAATAAACATTTTCTGTTTGTGTTCAGTTGTACTAACCCTTTATTAATGCAGAGTCGTCTGTAGGAGAATACAGATAGTAACGGTCACTTTCGCGACATGCGCAGTGCGCATTCAGAATTTGATCTCGTGAAATACCCAAGGGTCCCTACTGCATATACTGTGAGTATTAGTATTACTCGTGCACTTGTAACTTCTATACCAGTGCAAATAAATATCTGGGTAATAGTTTTTGGAACCAGTTGACCTAAATATGCAAAGTATTAGCGAAAGTGATGTTAATGGTGTACACAGAAAGAATAATTCAGTATTTGAGTAAAATGTAAAGGTTACGTGAAGTGCAATTAAAGTACGGTTTATTTATTAATGTTAGCATTTTTCTGTTTCGAATGCATAGCTAACCATTACTATTCATTCCAGCATCTTAGTTTACATTTTTAGGGCTCTTGTTACTAAACCAATTTCTTTCCATTCCTCTGTTTCTTTAAAAATAATCTCTTTTTACATTTTCTCAATTTTGTAGTTATAATGAAAATGAAACAATGTATGTAAATATATATAATTATAAACGATCTAGGCTCTGTTTCACAAAAGTATGCTCTAGTACATTACAAGTGTATGGACTTGTAACTTATAATTATTAGTAAAATTGTGTTCCACAAAGTTTCTGCTACTCTTGCACTTTACAACTCCATACTTTCAAATGTACAAGTGATCTTTCGTAGTTCTGTTCCACGAAAGTGTTAGTATTAGTCGGGCTCATAGTTTGTATAAATTTCTCTACAAGTGTACGAACATTGGTAACTTCAAATACTAGCACAAAATTTATTATCTTATTAATGATTTTGGAAGCCAGTTGACCTAAATGTTCGAAGTATTAGCGAAAGTGATGATAATGATGAGTAGGAATATGTATAAAGAAAGAATAGATAAATATTTGTGTATAATGAAAAAGTTCGGTTAAGTGCAAATAAAATACGGCTTATAACTGATATTGCCGTTTCCTGTTCCAAATGCATATTTCAGACCAGCATCTTAGTTAATGTATTTTTAAGATTCTTGCTACTTGCCACGAAAATAATTTTTCATTTTTCATTCTCTTTTGGCACACTTTCCCCAGTTTTTTGCTTGACAGAACGTGATTGTCAAGAAATATAAACAAGTAAATAAATAAATATAAATGATCAAATAGACTAATACGATAAATGACCGAGAGCAATCGGGAAGCGCGATTCCTCTGCCTCCCATCTCTAGACGGCTGAAATTGATGCTCCTAAATGTAGCCTTAAGTAGATTATTACGCTTGAATATCGATAAACACACAATAAAGTATTTAAATTATCATTATGTCTCAGAAAAAAGAAAAAGACCCATTTTCCAGAAATGATAATGATATACTCTGTGCGTTAAACTTCCCTAAAGAGTGGACATAACCTAGTTCAAGGCACTTGTGTCAAACTGCTGTTCCTCCATCTTGCTCTTATATGACGTCACTTTTAATTTTTTGCTTTAATACTTTAAAAGCTTGTACATTCAATCCTGGAACAGAAAGTTACATATCTAAACTTGGCAATGGCTTGTAGTAATACACTTGTGGAGTAAATACTTGTGTGAAACTGGGCTCAGGTTGGTCCCAAAGGTTTTTATATATTCGTGTACTTTTTCTCCAGGCTTTATATCTCCGGTTTATATCTTTCATTTCAGTTTCCAAACGTAATTATAGTAGATATTCAAGCGACGGAAGGCATTTGGTGTGAATGAATAGATCAGTGTGAGGATGAAGGAAGGCGTTGTGCTTGTCTGCTGTATAAATTGCCCCGGATCAGGAGGGCCGTTAAGAACACGGTTTGCGCATTACATCACTGCGGGTGGAGTGGTGCCAAGCGGGCTGTGCGATGCGGGTCAATGTCCGGCATGGAGCGTGTCAGCAAATCTTAAAATACTCATGTTCCAGCACCTTACGCGTACGTGAGGCAGATAGCGAATGTGTGCTAATTTATTCGGAGGTTATCGCACCTGTAGATGATGTCATGATGTTCGTGCGCTACTACGTCTTGAGTCGATCACCATGTTAAGTAGCATTGAGCTTGGTTAGCACTGGAATGGAATGACTATCCTCTACCTGCGCTCATCTGGAAAGTTTACATAACTAAAGATGATCCAATAGATTTGAGTCGCGCCGAGTGTGAAAACTTAAACGTTTTAACTTGAAGTTGAAATCTGTGCCCGTGTTTGTATTCTAGATGAAACTGAGGGACGTCACAAATACTGTCACTCTTTAGTAAGGACATTGTGCTGCCGTGATGAGCTCAAGTTGAGAGGGAACGTGGCAGGAACATTCAAATTAAAAAAGGAGGTGGAGACATCAGGATTGAGTCAGGGGAATAGAAAGATCTCATGGAGGAAAGTTGAGAAGCTTGAGGGATATGGATAGGCAGAAGCAATTGCGCAATGCAGGGAGATGATTTCGCTAGAAGTACAATCGGGACTTAATTCTGAGTTGGGGATGGAGCGTATTTTAAAACAAGGGCTAAACTCGATAGCCAGGAACTCACTGACTTAATGAAGTAAGTTCTGAAAGTTCAGCCTGACTCAGAGATGAATGAAGATGGCCAGAATATTATGATAGTTGTTAAATATCATCCTTTAGATGGCGTGCTGACTAGTTTTAGTGTGATCACTTGTTTGTGATGCATATATAAATAAACTAGTTATAACATTTTCAACAAAATGCATAATACTGAAATACTATCTGTGATAAAGTACTCCGTTTTGAAGGATTTAACCCCAACAGAAATAAAAATTGATTTAAATGTCACATTAAAAGAGTCTTCCCCTTCATTTTCGAATGTTAAAAGTGAACCGTTAAATTTAAGATGATAAGCGCCCAGGGCGTTCCAAAATTGCTACGACCGAAAAGATTGTGACAAAAATTCACAATAATGTACTCAAATGATAATCCAATTGTAGGTGCGTGAGTTTGACTGACATTGCAAAGACCTCTATGGTCAGTATGCACTACATTTTACACGAAGTTTTGGATATCAGAATGTCTTCCGCTCGATTGGTGTCTCGTTGTTAACAATTAACCAAAAACGCATCGAATGAACATTTCGCAAGAGTGTTTAGACTTGTTTAAACATAATTCCAGTGAGTTTCTCTGGCATTTAATAGCAAAAGATGAAACATGGATTCATTACTACATGCCAGAGACGAAGGAGCAGTCCAAACAGTGGGTAGTAACAGGTGAAAGTACACTAAAGAAAGCAAAAGCGGCTCCATCTACAGGGAAAATCATGGCTACGGTTTTCTCGGATTCTCATGGTGTGGTGCTCGTAGACTACCTCCAGAAGACAGAACCATCACCGGGAAGTATTCCGCTTCACTACTGGAAAAACTGAAGGATGCTATTCAAGGTAAATGTCCATACCTTGCGAAAAAGAAAGTTCTCTTTCATCACCATTGCTTCTGATGATGGAAAATGTCTCCCATGAAAGCGTTTCTTCAATTTGGGGAAAAGGAAACATTCACATGAGGCTTAATTTGAAGTATAAGGAGGGTAAAGGGCACATTTCACATTTATTTTTGTGATATATTAAGCAGCAGCATTTGCAATCTCGGCCGTGCATTATCAGTGCAGCATCCAGCTTTTTGCACGGAAATGCCGCCTTTTGCATGTGATATGTCCTTGCAGAGTTTTCTGGACGTCTCTATAGTGTTGCCCGGTTACGGTTGTGTGTGCAGTTATGACATACTGGTAAACAATCCTTGAATATCGAAAAGTGAGATGACCATAACTTTCCCAGCAGAAGCAACCAGTTGTGCTTTTTTAGTGTTGGTAATTTTCACAAAGCCTTGCTATTTGCTCTCAGGATTTAAATGATGTAGCCAAGTTTCATCAGCAGGTTACCTTTGAAAAGAACTTGGCATCTTTCTGTAAAATAATTTTCAACTGCATGCAAACGTCCTTTTGTTCGGAAAATCAAATAGTTTTGGAACCTACAGGGGAGGGGGGGGGGTTTCTGCGTAAGTTTTCAGTTACCAACGTGTGGGTAGCACCCAGTGAAATTTGCAGAATTCTCTGTTTTTAATATTATTTGATGATCCTCTCACAGAGAGCACAAACTGAGCATCGCCTGCATTTTCCTTGGAAATTGATAGTCTCCCCTCTTTAAGCAATTTAAACCATCTTCAAGCTGTGCTGTAAGGAACAATAAACTCACGATAGACCTCAGCTGAAGAATTGTTGAGACGAAAGAATAATTTCGGAGCAGCATGTTGCTTGTCACTTGTCACCTCCATTTTGCCTGTTTACAGAACTGAACATGTCTCAACTTGCGGAACCGTAAGTGACAACAATGAAACTAGTACCGTGAACATTACACACTTATCTGTAAACTGTATTGTTTCTCTGTTCAATGCAACAGCAATGGTCAACTTTACTACACTAACATGCTGCAGTTTGACCGAACAAGAGTCTGTGTAAAATAAGACGTAACAACAAACTGCAGGCATCATCGCGAGAATTGTTGTATGACGTGATTGCCCCGCTCTGCTACGCTCACAAATAAAAATAACGCTTGGTAAATTGCAAAGCCCCGTCTTCTTGAAGGGGGAAATAAATAAACAAATAACATTGAAGCGTTAATTTCACTTAAGTTCTAATCGCCTCAAGGCACATCAGTCAGCTCTGTTCTGTCATCGCCAGGCTCATTGAGATCTTCATGCATGACGCGCAATTAACAGTCGACCGGCATTGTCTAGCAATGAGAGCTACCAAAGCTAATTATATGCATGCGGGAACTGTTTTTGTTATTTTTTGCAAGTAACATGATATTTAGTATGTACACGATGTTGTAAATTTCAATTACAAAGGATTATTTTAAATTAAAAGAATATATACTCACATATAAAAAAGTAAAGTAATCTTTGTTTTTAAAATTAATAGGAAATTAATTACTTTTAAATATTTCTATTTTAGTTTTCACTTTAGAACATTATAATATTATAAAATTCTATTGTGGTAATAATAATAAAAAAGATAATTAAGTTATATTTTTGTATTTGAGCATAATTAAATATACCGTATTTACATTAATCTAATGCGCACCTATTTGTTCAAATGTAATGTTCAAAATTGTGCTGCTTATTAGATTCAAGTGCAAGTCCGTTCCGTAGTTAGCCATTAACTTAGTTGAAAGTATCGTTTATTACGTCATAATGCATTATTGCACTTCTCGACTTCGTTACATTTATTGTTGGCCTATTATCGCACAGAGTGTTTAGATGTAGGTAGTCACGAAATGGAGGGCAAACAGAGAGGAACTGATGCTACTTTCAAGTGTAAAGTAATTCTTTATACTGAAAAGCATGGTAACAGAAAGACAGGAAGAGAGTTCAATGTGCTGAGAGCAACGTTCACAACAGAAATTGACATTATTTGTAACTAAAGCTGGTAGGAAGAAATTCACTGTCCTCACAAAGGAAGACATCCTGACATTGAAGGAAAATTTTTGGAATTCGTACATGAAAGCAGGAAGAACAGGCAACCTGTGACTAGTGATACCATAAGAAATAACCTTTTCTTCTTTGACCTACGTCAACTGTCCTGACAACAGCACGAGTGATGGATTTTGTCCTACGTACTTTAAGATGTAACAATAGTCCACTCATAAATTTTATGTTTTGATCGTTTTATGAAGCGGACGGGCTTATCTCTAAGACGCCGTGCAACAATATGCCAAAACTTTTTTTTTGTGGTTTCAAGTTTCGAGTTTAGGATGCGCATTAGATTCGCGCAAATATAGCGTATTGTCCATTAAAATATATAGGGTAAGGTAAGGTAATTTTGTGATAATTTCATTAAATATCGTATTTCATGTCTGTAAAATGGTACAAATATATGTAAAAGTAAATAACACCATTTGCTGACCTTCTGTAATACAGCATACACTATTTGCTGAATTTTAAGTCCCCCCTTTTATCCGTGCACAATCTCTAATAAATAATACAACAAACATAGGTAATTTTGTGAATGTGCAGGTAATTTCGTGATAGAGGTTAGGTAATTTTGTGACAATTTGTTTATTGCAAAAAAAGAACAAGTAAAAACAAAGACAAAGTATTCACTAATCAGACTTTATTACAGCAGCTATCACACATACAGACCATCACATCATCATCTTCAATCCTTTGATTTTGACACTTTTCATGATATGTTCCCAGACAGAATGAACACTGTATCCATTTTGCCACAGTTCTTTTTTTCACATCCTGGTTGTAGGATTTGCTGCAGCTTCTATAAGTCCAGTGTTCATCCTGTTCCGATATAGCAGCATCCTGGGAAGTGCCTGACATGTATCCGCATTCATCACTGACCTTGGGTGATGTGTAGACTTTTGCTGAAGCATCTTTCGATTTCCTTTTTCTCATCATGGGTTTGGGTGCTGCAGGAATCTGCAGGATGGCCTCAACTGATGTTTCTACTACTTCTGGTGGTGCAGCACTGCTTTCAGGAATGACTGATGATGTGTTTGCCTGGCTGATAGGATTTGATGATGTGTCTCGTTCAGTTAGCATTGATGGTGCAATAACTTCTGAAGGTATGCTGTTACGATTGAAAGGATGAATTCCTGTCTTCCTGAAGCCCATTCTGATGTTATGTATACTGAAGCTAGAGATGAACGCGTCATTGAATATGAAATGGAAGTTGCAGTGATTAGGTTTTGCATGTGGATGTCGTTCCATGTAGGAATCCAAAGATTTTTATCATTCATTCTTCAACTTCCACAAGTGAGGCAAAAGGACGTCCAAGTTTTGGCAAACTGAGGGTGTGACCGTCATTGTCCTTGCTTAAATAATCCTTTAACGCCGACCACGGGATTCCTTGGCTTTTAAACGCTTTATAAATGGAATATTTTTCTTCCTTAATCAATCTTATGGCTTCCAAAATGTTTATGTAGGAATAATTACAGTAAGCACATTTTTCTTTCTTAGCAAGCCTACTTTTCTTTGGTTTATCTTATGTTTTTGCACTTCAGTGTTCTTTCTACCCGGAATTTTGCAGCAGCTTAGTCCTAAAATATGCAAAAATTGAAGATAGGCAATTTCATGATATAATGTAACGTTAGAGGTAAGGTAATTTCGTGATAGTACATATTGAGTTCTAGGCATACCTATTTAATAAATTATGGGTGCATCTAACAGGATTTTCAATAGAAAGCATTTTATTATATTATTTAGAATATTTAAATATTACGCAAAACTTACCCCCTGTATGAATTAGAAAACAAAAGGTGAAAAACGTAAGTTTATCAACGAGTTTCGTAAGACCCCACAGCTTCAGTTTTACGTTTAATTGAAAAAGTAAATATGTTATCTTAATCTGCATTTCATGTACAATCACTTCCTTGTAAGATACTACAACATTTACTAAAAGACTTACCTTGAGAACAAATTAATGTGAGCCACTGCAACACTCGACCGCCACCATTAACAATCTCGGCGTCACTGCCACAATACATTTTGCTGCTAACGACCATCAGCACCTAGCGCTTTGTGCATTTCTACAGTAAAGCACAAAGGTCTTTGCTACCTGGAGACGGAAAGCTAAACCTCTATAACGAGAGGGTACTTTGTGAGAACCTTATACAAATTTATCACGAAATTGCCTATACCACGAAAATACCTTACCTTACCCTACTTATTATTACAGTATATTAAACACGACTTTTACTTATAAAACCTAATAAATAAATTATTCAAGGAAACAATGATTTTGTGCAGTACATATTAGAGCACACGGTCCGAACTATCTCATTTCCTGTTTATGGCATAACATGAATTGAAAGTGGCATTGTGGGACCAGCGTTAGCGATATTTTCGGAATAAGACACGGTTTTTTTATGTGACTTTTTTTTTTTTTTTTTTTTTTTTTTTGGGGGGGGTGTACAAGAATATGCTGTAGGGACGCACAAGTTTCTCATCAGCAGAGAAAATGTGAATATCTGTGAATTTAGTAACGCTGACCGAATGGCAAAAAATGCCTTTTCATTTCATCCGGAACAGTCCTTAAGTCTAACCACTGATATGTTTGAAGATATCCCATAACACGCTTAAGAAAACAGAATGGGTTGAGTAAGTGTCAAATTAGGGCTACATAGTAGATGTATACAATCCAGCATCTTATGAGCATTAGATTAATGGATTTTATTTATAAGGCTGTAGCGCTTGCGCACCAGCTATGACCCTCTCTTTGATATGCAACGGTTTTGTCAGGCCCGTAAAAGTTACTGAAGGGAAAAACTGACATGGCTCTTTGGTGGGCTGGATTCTATTACCAATTCTTCGCACTTTCATTTGTCTGGAGTTCTTCACTTACAACGACAAATGAAAGAGAGGGTTTGCGTGATCGTCGGCGATGAAAAACTGCTAGTTTATGTCCCGAGTATTGAGACCAAGTGCCAGTAACACTTATGTGTAACGACCTTCCATTATTTTTAATGAGTACTTTCATAGATGCCTCTCTGCAGTTGTAAATCAGACATGAATGCCTTACGTCGTTTAGGCGAGCAAATAACCTTCAGAATCTGGTAATTAATTAAGAGACACATCCGCACCAGCAGTTAAGGTAATTTTCCAAAGTGAAACATAAACTTGTGAAGGGGTACTAAAAAGGGCGTCATTGTGTCCTAAGTGCGTCGGGTCATTAATATCGTAATAGTTGCGCACATACAAAATGCCCGATTTCGATCCTAGTTGAGGTTCTTTGACTTTGACGAGCGAATGTAAAGCAAATGTGGGATAACTTTGCGGTTAGAAAGGACATTTTCCTAACAAATTTCTCTAATCTTCCATCGAAAGTGACGGCGTGGGTTAGCAAAGAAAGGAAAGACCCGTAAAAACATATGAAGCGGGGTTTGGATGATGAGAGTTTTAGCGAGCCTGATGTTAATAACACGTTTCAGCTCGTTTGCAAGTGAGGTTATGCAGAGGCATGTAGTCGTTCATGTTCCTGCTATTAAACACTCGGGTTTCTTTATTTGGTTCGATGCAGTTACGTGATTTATCACAATAGTTTATAGTTGGAAGTAAAAAAAAAAAAAAAGGTGTTAGATCTTTAGTGTTTTATCAAGAAGTTAAGATATAGTGAAAGCACACCATGTGCTTGTGTAATAGAAAGTATTTAGTGCAACATAGGTTGCTCTTGTATGTCTTAAGTATGGCAGTGCAACGCATAATACCATATTTACATTTCTTAAATAGCAAAAATTAAAGAAATGGATAAAGTATATGTATCGTCCAAGTTTTGAAGTTAATGATGAAATTATACTGTATATGAAAGGTATAGTACCAAAATTTGTAGTTAGGAAGTACATTTTGTGCGATTTTCTTAATTTACCATATTATGTGGCAGTGAGGGTTAGCAATGAAAGAAAAGATCTGAACGTATAAAGCGGGTTTTGTAGCGAGCGAAATGCAAGTGTTTTAATGATTTTTTTCATTAATGTTTAACACCCGTTTTACTACTTAGGTGAACACACATAGTCGGTGAACACTGATGATACATAAGATGCATTAATAATTTGGAAAACATTTTTTTTAAAGGAAGGAAACGTTCCAGGCCTAAATTTAGAATCCTCTTCAGCATTTGCCATTTATGAGAACTGAGGAAAAACTGGGAGGAAAAAAAAAAAAGAAAAAAAAACGACCTCAGAGAGAACGGTCCTGGTGGGAATCGAATCCCAGAGTTCCCGCTCACGAGTCCGCGCCTTAACGACCTCGGCCACCCGTAGCGGTCCGAGTTATCTAGGCAGCAATTAATTTCCGCCTTAACTTTATTTGTTGCCAACCCTTATAAATTTGAACATGGTGAAAAACCTACAGATACTTTTGGTCAATTGTATAGAAGAATTTTTTAATGAAGAACTTGACGATATCCTTATTGGTGTTTGAGATTGAAAGCCTTTATTTGCATACTTATGGGTAGTTGGGTAATACAAACTTTCGGACGATGACGTTTTACAAACTCAGCACGGACAACGCTGCCACATCCTGTTCTGTAACATGCTGCTTTGGTCACGGTTGATTTGGGATGTACGGATGTACCTGCGCTACTTGGTGCATCGCTAATGGCCTGTTCAAGTGCGAGGCAGTCTAAAGGAAGCGAAACGTACGCCGGCGCTCGTTCAGGTTAAATCTTTAAAACAGCCCGCCTCTTGCAAGTTGTTTTCTTATGAAATAACAAGAAGCTCTGGCTTGTGTATTTTTACCACGTACGGGATTTGGTCAGAAATATCGCGTGAATGCGCCGACGCCCTTGCATAGCACCACTACTCTCCACCCTGTTACTGCCGTGGCGCTAAAAAAAGGAAGACAGTAATGTACACCACGCCTTGACAGATGTGTCTGTACATTCTCTGCTATTTACGAACGTTTACGTTAAGAACGGGGTTAACGTCACAGCAGCTGTACGGGGTAAATAGCTGGGCAGATGAATCACGTAGGCTCATAGAGTGCGTCAGAAGTGTTCGTTTCCTGGAGCTTTGAATATTCTCATGTAAGCGGCAACTTTCTGAAGTATAGGTCACCTACTACACCGGTTTCCAAGAAAAACGCAATTTATTAAACCATAAGACATTTCCTAGTTTAACTTTTGAATATGTTTCAGATGAACGTAATGGATTTGTGTGACAAGAATTTCGAACAAAGATTTTTTTTCTAATCGTAACTGATGCTAAAATAATTTTTATGGTGCTGGCTCGCGGCCCCTGTAGAAGGCTGGGCTAGGGGCACAACTACAAGACACACAAAGGTCTCTCTTATCAAGATTTGTACTCCTCGACATTCTCTCATAACTGCAGCGCCATCGTACGTTTGTGCTAGGTCTACACTTCCACTTCTGGTTTATATGGAAAAGTACGCCTTAAGCCTTCTGCAGTCAATTCAGAAACAACAATGAATTTTATGAATCTTTCAACCGGTCTACCCTACTAATGTATCGTAATATTGCAACAAATTGTGACATGCGTGTCATATCTGTGTTTCGTCGCCCTGTATAGTAACGAAATTTGCCCTTTCTGTTTCTATTCTAATCTCATTGCTATGGATATATTTCTCACTTCACACGCTGTCAGCAAAGATGCCCCCCCCCCCACCATAAAAAACTTCTTTTGTGCCATCTTGCTGAGTACCTCCTATAGCTTTCGGTTGATGAGATATAAATCATTTCTCTTCCAACTTAACAGTTGAACATAAACAAAGTCGTCTTTCCACTTACAAACAGTGAATAAATCGCTCAATTACAAACAAAATACGAAAACAACCCCAAAAAGTCGGTTGCACGTGGTGGCCCAAGAGAACGCAGAAATAAGCAGGAGAAAGACGAATCCATCTTGGAGGAAAATAAATATTGGGCTGGCCCATATGCTTCCCTCGCTAACAGAGGACCTGCATGCTACCGCAACTACAGTACAGAGAAAATGCGTTTATTGCGTAAGATTCAATTAACAATTAATAGGTTACACATCGCTGTTTTCATCCATCTTTTGTTTTAAAATTTGACCAGGAAAAGAGAAAACGGTAAATAATTATGACATTTTCTTTGGGGGGGGGGGGGGCCTGACCTATCATCAGGAAGGATTTGTTGGCGGAATGCAAGCGTGGGGCTCATAAGTCTCCCTTGTCTTTGTTAGGTGTTCATTTTCCTTTATTTTAAATACTTTCTCACATCTTTGCATTAACATTTCATTCCTCCAAAAAACAATGGTCCTAGATTTTGTCGGCAAAAGGCTAGAAAACAGCATTCTTCAATTCAATATTGTTCGTGAGCCTGTGCTCTTGAGAGTCATATTTCAATTTTGAAGACAGGGTAATGGTAGCTGGGGACAAGACCTTGCCTGTACGGTGGATGGTATAGCTGAGAGTCACATGTGTTCACACCATTTGTGTGAACTAGTCAGCAAATGAATTCCCCACTCAGCATTCCATGCAGTTTAACATTTTCCACATGGATCAGCAATTAAATTGGAAGTCACATATAAATCATATCTGCTTAAAAATAACGCAAGTGAAAATATAATCTTATATTCTTCCATTTTTATATTCCATTTGACTTATGATAATCTTTTATGAGGAAACTCAACAGTCTCTAAACAAATATTTATATATATGGGGGGGGGGGGAGCAGTCAGATGCATTATTGGCATTTCTCAGTAGAAATCTTGCTGGGATATTTTCAAAAAATGAAATACTATGGTAGCGTCAGGGATTTTTATCTATAGCTCCTTAGTTTTTTTTAAAAGAAACCATCGATTCCCTCTCAGGTACATTATTCATAGGTACAACACATATCAAAACATAAATATGCCATTTTAAAGTCTTTCTATAGCAAAGGTATTTAGATATAGTTCTATTCAACAGACTTCCAACACCATGGGTTCAATTCCGATTGAACGCAATTTTTAAATTGAGCCTCTTTCGGTTTTTAGGTTGTGTATTGTCATCAGCTATGGAGCGATACACGAAAGTACATTTTAAGTACGGTGAATGTTATGCAGAGACCGTTCGAAGACTTTGTGTAATTTTTGGTACAAATGCACTTAACGTGTCAACAATGTAGAGATTGGTACGGAAAGTTGAAGATACAGCAGAGAATAACATCAAATCACCCGGACGTTCTTGTCGATCGGTAATAGAATGTTGCCCTCGTTAGACAGAGCGTTGCTACGAGCCCAGTCAAATCGTTTTCACCGCCCTTCTCAACAATTTACCATTCCGAGAAGTAGTTTACAGTTTTCTTTTAAGTTCAAACTAACACAAGAGTTCAAGCCGACAGACCATTTGCAATGTAGAACATTTACCTCTCTCGTAACGGCGATCAAAATTAGCCACCGAGATCGTGTGATTTGACACCATGTGACTATTTTTTGTATGGGTAATATAAAATCTTGTGTTTATGTGGACAATCCACCAACCATCCCTCGACTCGAGGCATGGGTGAAATTCAGCCGAAGTTTTGCTCTAAAGTCCTTGCAAATTTTGCCAACGAACCCATAGGACATTTGCTTAATGTTTTGTTTCATGTTTAATGGTAGTGTTTGTGTTTCATATTGACTTAATAATATTAACACTTTTTAAATAAATGATGTGTATTATTATTATTATTATTATTATAAAATTACGTTCATTATGGAACACTATATAAATATTGTTAATAAAGTAATACCAGGGCTGCTTTTTGCAGATGATTTCGTAATTGGATCTATATCTAGTGGAGGATTGAGAAGGGCAATTGAAGTAATGAATACCTTTAGTAAAGAATGCGGATTAAAAATAAATGAAATGAAATAAAAAATCATGGTTTATAAATTGAGAAAGGTTCAGAAATGACAGTTAAATGTAAGAGAAATGAAGGAAGTTAAAAATTTAATTATCAAAGTATAAGATAAACTTCTAATGGAAGTTGGAATGAACAGAAAAAAATGACAATAGCAGAAGGAAAAGCAGCTGTGAGTGTTATAAGAGCATGTTTAAGAAAGTTTCCTGATATAGGAGTGAAGTGACTGGAAAGAATTTACACTACCGCAGTAGGAACTAAAGTGTTGTATGGGGTAAAAATGTGGGATGTATGGGATGCATGGAAAGACTTTCATAAAATAAACAGTAGTTTTTGTAAACTGAGCTTAGGTTTACCGACTTCATCCCCAAATGGTATAGGCAGCTATAATTAGGTAGACATTCCAATAAGATGAACCTCATTACAATACAATATATATATATATATATATATATATATATAATTACCACATTGGAAACGAGTACTATTATTAAAAATGGTTCAATATTCAAAAGAAATATAATCGGAAAGGATCATGGAATTTCATAGTGCAGGAAATTTTGGCACAAATAGGTTTGGAAAACCTATGGATAAATAGGGAATATCAAAATAGAGCATTCTGGGAAGAAATAAACCTAAGATTAGAAAATATTGAAACACAAGAAATATTTGGTAGTATGGGAGAAAAGAGTTCATTGAGACTTTATAGGGAAATTTAAATAGCATGGGGTGGGGAAAACTATATAGAACAATGTGATAAAGCAGATCGGGAAGGGTTTGCATGAACTAGACCTGGAGTTAAGAATTTAAAAATATTAGAATATGATTAAAGAGATGGAAAAATGTACACTTTGTGAAGAAAACGATGCGAAGTTTCATTGTTTATTACACTGTAGGTAAACAAAGTTATGGAGAGTGCAGAATTGGCAACCGAAATGGAAGAGTTTAGATAAGGAAATATTAATTAGAAAGATTTTAACTGTAAAAGGAGAGAAGAATATAAAAATGATAGGGAACTATTTGGGCAAAGTTAGAAAGAAATGGAAAAGGAAGATAGAGAGAAACGTAATCTTAGAAGTACAATAATCAGATAAGTATAAACAAGGATAGGATAATACAGCAATACATTACCTGGAGTTGTGTGTATTGGGCAACAAGCAACTCTAGGAAGGAAACATCTAATAAATAAGATTAGTGTTATTTTATATTTAGAGCTTATTATAATAGGTTGATAAAATATGTATATTTAAATGCAGTATATTATGTGGTCTATTGGGATATATTTTCAACAAGTTTTGAATTTCAATTTGATATGCATATTGTATTATTCTGTACGTTGTATCACTTTGTTATTTTATTGATTGAAAATTATAATTTTTTCTTTTATATAAACGTTTTATGGTTTTATTATTTTGACGAGACCAATTGTATATGTAGGTGGTGAATAAATATCTAAATCTGCTTCTGTCTTTTTTCCTGGATGGCACTGCAGTAGCTCTGCTCAGTACTTCACAATCACAGTCACAGTCTGTAATCAGCGCTGTGGTCTTCACATTTTTGGGAGAAGCGCCAATCTTCCGCCATTCCATTACTTCTCTTTTTGAAAGAGGATCATATTGGAGGACTATGGATTCCAATACTGCCCTCTCGTTATCGTGGTAAAGGTTCAAAAACTTCGGACACTTGCATTTGAACTACTGAAAGAATTCGGAGAACCAATCTTGCACTGACCTTGAAAAGGTTGAAGGATGCGAGGCACGGTTGTTTTAGAGAAAGCCCCAATCTTGCAGCTATATCATTTGTCTTCAAACACTTGTCACTCAAAACTCCATTGTAGACAAGCGATATGCTTTCTTGTGTCAACACTTCCCCCGCCCTACCCTCACTTAGGTCAAGGCTCCCACTGCACAAACGAAGTAGTTTTGGATGAAGTGTTTACAGTTCTGAAACATGCATCAGACAGCATGCAACTTTTAATTGTAAATCTTGGTCTACACACATCGGCGATCTTTATCGCGAGGATCGACATGTTACAAAGACCAGAGGCAGAAATGTTGGCGCTGTTCGTTAAAGCACTAAAAAAAAAGGTGATCAAAGTCATCTACACAAAGATCGGGACATCTGTAGGGATAGGTATGAGTGCAATACAACAGATCTCCTCAATCATCATCTGTAAGGAACCTGAAACTAACGGGTATTGATTGATGCAAGAAAATGTATAAATTCAATTGAAGCCGGTGATATTTTGTTTTTGACACCAAAACAGTTGACAAATTGTGAATTTATTGTGATAACTGAGTTTTCCGGGCTGTAAAGTCGCGGTCCAATGGCATTTATCTCCTTCATCTTCCCAGATGTTTCGTCCTCGACTGTGGTGGACATCTTCAGTGGATGAATTTGTTCTTATGATCCCGAAAATAAGCGGAAATTGGCATAATGAATCTTCCCAGACGAAAATAAGTCAGGAGTAATCAAAAGAGGCTGAAGCACTGGCTAAAAATTGCCTCTTTCTTTGGTGGTTTTGACTGTGTAATCTCTTGTTACACCGGAAAGTCATCATACGGTTAATGTCAAGTGATGTGTCACCAAGTTTCTATTTATGGACTGTCTTAGAAAAAGTACGCACAGAACGATGACGAAACCGTGCAGCTGTGGAACAAGCCTTTACACTATTGCAGGTATGAATGACTCTTTCGTCCTAAGTCCTTATTTGGTATGATACAGCTTCTTCTTGCTTACAACCACCAAGAAGAAAATGCACGGACTGTTAATAACACGACCGCTCCGAATCTACTGTAGGCGGCAGGCCGTTAGCAGTGCGTATCGACCGATGCAGCTCCCCGCCGCTAGTGTCGGTTATTAGATAATTGGATGACCCGATAGGGTAATTATTCCGAATAGTTTATCCAGCACTAGGTTCTTGTTGCACTCACTTATTTTGTTTATCATGACTGGTTGCTAATGATTTTGTCCGCTAGACGACTGTATGTACTTTTGTTGGAGTTAAAGGAGATTTGCCGCCACCACCACAACGATTTACCCGCTAACATAGGAACACACAATTCGCTATCAATTTATATTTATGAAACGAAGGCGAGCGTAGGCGGTAAGGCCGTATGTCGCCGCAGAAAACTACTAGGTCCACCGGATTCAAGGATTTACCCGATGTCAGCCTTAGGTTAGTGTGCGTGTAAATGAATTAATTGCGAATTTCATTTTTTTTTTTTTTTTTTTTTTTTTGAGTTTCCGCTAAAATTGCGCAAGAATCCCAGTTATGTTGCCCACTATTAAATCCACCCTGATGGTGCAATTGTCACTAGCAGCAGGAGCCTATGGCTATCGCGACGGTGGGAGTAGGTTGCTAGCTATCCAAGTACTCCAGCAACATTGATAACTATAAATATTATGCTGTTTTTGCCTTTATAGCTGCAATGTGTTGTTCCTTATTACCAAATTGAGTTTTTTAGGTATGTTTCTACTTCATTTTATCACTTTTTACCATGCGTTGTGTTATTGCGCCTGAAATGCGGCGCAACTATTACCGCGTGCAAAAGCGGCATATGTACTGGAAGAATTATTCGGAACTGTTATCCCCGATAATGTTAATGTTAGGTGTATATTAGAATTCATAAATAATGCTTATTTAAATATATCGTTTATATAAGTGATATATTTGTTGAAGTAATTAAATATAAATGATTAATTAATTCATTTTTATCTTGTAAAAGGCATACAACTAAAACTTATAAATTTATTTGTTATATTTTCTTTGTTTCAGGTTGGTAAAGGTGACTGTAATGGCGAAACCTACCCTGCTCTCATCTTGCGGGTCAAGTAGGACGTAAGAGGATGAGTCACAAAGTAACCTTAATATTTTTATTTATAAATACATACATATATACATTGGGATTGAAAACACTCCATTTAAACATATTAGCATTACTGGGCAAGAGAAAGCATGCCCTTTGGAGCAGTTTTAATAAGGTGGGGGCAAGGGAAGATTTAATATGTTAAATGATTAGGGTGTTTGTTGATCTCAATGCCCCACGTTGGGCGCCATGTGGAACGGTTTTAATAGGAAGGCGTAGTTGTTTCAATAAGTTCGATGATTAATGATGATGTCACAATTTCCCACGTTGGAATGGCATATGGAGCGATTACAGGCTCATTGTAAAAAATAAATAAATAAATAAATTGCGGCCGCTAGAGCAACTTTTGAATTTCGTTTTAACCCACACTCGGTTTTCATTCCTAATGGCGCGATTGTACTGATTTTCAGAAAATGTTTTTATTAATGTATTTTAATGAAATATACTAAATTCAGATGAGAAAAAAATTGCGGCTGCTAGAGGGATTAATAAAAAAATTAATAAAGCTTCACTTATGTTAATCCCCACTCCTAACAGTCCAATTTTGTTGGTTATATTCAGAGTTTGGTTGAGAAAAAACAAAAATCTCGACCGCTAGGGCGTTAAAACAACACATACATACCTATCTACCTACATACATACATACATACAATATATATATATATATATATATATATATATATATAAATTAACAGTAATTATAAAAGCAGAAAGGGAGACTTGACTTTCTCTTAGTGTTTTATCCTTTCCTGCTTTTATAATTACTGTTAATTTGTTACATTGTTAACAGTGTCACTTTATTTTTATTTTTATTTTATAAATATATGTCTTGTGTTGTCTCTTCTTTTTGGGTGCCTAGTAGGTACATCGATGGAAATTGTAAAGATTATTCAAAACGAATTGTATTAGCACATTAGCAATAACTTACATTCCTTCATAATTCGCTAATATATGCATAGTATTTTCTTATATTTTTTATAGTACGTAAGACACGCTAGCTGCTTTTTATTCAGTTTTCTATTTACATGGTTTAAAACTTTTGGGGAATATCAGCTTTACAGAGTACTAGATTCCAAAAATATGGTCCTCGGTTTTTCGCGATACCACTCCCAGAAGCTCCACGAAGCATTTGGGTACTGTAAAAGTGCGGAATAAACCTTAATAACCTCGCCCCATCCCATCTAGTTGCAAGTGTGTCGTCTAAACAGGAACACATTGCCACAAGATACCTGGCAATTCTCTAGCGTTGTTACTGTTACTTTCGTGCATTAATTATCGAGCAGAAACTGAATGTTTCCTATTTATTGTATAAAGAATGTCTGATGGTGTTTCAATTATTAAGTAAGGAATAAACAAATATTGCCTCCACAGTCAATCTCTTTTAGCACTAAACATATAGTGAAAGAGATTGCAGAAACGTAACAACGTTGTTTTCCTGAGTGAACTCTGATAAACCTCATTTATATCATATTGACGTAACATATAAACATCTGAATAACTATAAAAAGGACAACAGCATTTATTCTTGAATGTGTGGAGTACAGACACAAACAAAGAGTTGTGAGAACGCAAAGCTGATACAAGTTTACGATGTGTGTTTATTAAGGTAATGTAAAATTAAATCAAATTGAAACCCAAGTGAAAAATTCTTCCAAGACCGGCATTTGAACTATGAGAGATTTATTGCGTAAGGGGCAACCCTTAATGCTACGAGTATTTATGACCCAGGTTTCTAGTTTAACCACCAATTATAGAGAGGTTCAGTTAAACCAGGTCTCCTATTTATTTGCTCAACTTTGCCCCCCCCCCGCAATACTTTAAATGAAAAATTGTTTAAACAAAAGTATTTTTTACATCATGGGGGAGTTCTTACTGAGGGTATATAAAACTTGGTGTTTTAAATGGCAGCTGTTTTATTCAAGAATACACTTAACCCTCTCTAATTCAGAAATGTATTACACTGCCCCATTTTAGTCAAGCGAACAGTTCATATGGAATGAAAAATGCATGGTTTATTTTATTTAATAGCATTACAGTGCACTTAACTAAAACATTTAACCTCTTCAATAATGTAATTAAATAAATAATTATCTGTCAACTTACATTCTCGGTAGATCAGCAGCATTTCTTCTTTCTCTTCATGCGTGCACAGCTTGTAAGAAAACTGTAGTCACAATAGCACAGTGCAGTACTAACTTACTCTGATGAATGACTACAATACACCGGTATGTAAGTTAAAGCAACGACAGTTTGAGGGTTGAGGGAGATGGATTACCCGCCTACCTCTCAGGGCACTTGTGTGTACATAAATCAGAAATAATGAACAAAAACCAGACCTGTGTTTACAATACATTAGGGTAAGTAATTTGTACAACCGAGGTATTAAACAGTTCGGTTTCTTAGTAACTGTGCACTCCGTACTGACAAAAATGTTGCAGCGTGAATAGCTCTTGAAGAGGGTATTGATTCATGAATAAAATGTAAGGACTGTTATTTAAAAAAGTCGGACACGCAGAAGATGCGTAAACTAAGCGAATTCCCCACCAAGTCGAATTGTAAAGGGTAAAACAGCTCTAGAGCAGAGAAATTAGTGATTCTACAGAGCATTTTAAATTTCAATTTTCAGGTATTCCCCCACTCTTAATTACCCGCTTTTCGTGATTTTCAGAAACTATTTCGCTTATTTTATTTAAATATCATATGCCAAGTTTCATTATGAAAAAGAAAATATTGGTGCCGATAGTGATTTTTAAATTTTGAATTTCAGGTAAACACCTGCTCCTAATAGTTTGATTTCGCTGATTTTCAGAAATTTTTTTATCATTATTTTATTTCAATGACATATACCGAGTTTCGTTACTAAAAAACAAAATTACGGCCACTAGAGAGATTTTTAAAATTTTGCATTAGGTTAATCCACATTCTTTTAATTTCGGTTTTCAGGCATATCCCCACTCCTATTGATCCAGTTTTCAGAAACTGCATTTCTTATTTTATTTAAATGATATATAGTGAGTTTCGCTGCGAAATACAAATATTGGTGGCGCTAGAACGATTTTTAAACTTGCGTTTCTCGTAAACCCCTACTCCTAATTGATTTCCAGAAATTGTTTTTCAGAGTATATTTCAATTGTATACCGAGTTTTGTTGAGAAAAAAAATTAAATTGCGGCCGCTATAGCGATTTTAAAATTTTGCTTTAGGTTAAAATCCACCCCCAATGGTCCAATTTTCCTGTTTAACGAACTCGATGAATCGTTTGTTAATTCATCGTTATATTCCGAGTTTTGTTGAGAAAAAATAAAAAAAAAAATTGCGGCCGCTAGGGCGTTAACAGACACTCATAATATCTCTCTCGATCGCAACTCAAACAGTTATGGCTACCTAAATATTTCTGTACTATAAACATTTTCCCTTAAAAACTAACATTATCAATACATTGCAATTAGAACTGCGCTATCTATTAACGAGTATTTGAACTACTTCATCGATGTATAGATAACATGACTAGGAATATACATCTGGGTACATAGAACGTACTTTTGAAATAAAACCATTAAATTTAAAAATGGCACTTAGAACGTTGATTTTTTCCACTCTTCATTTATAAAAGCATAAAGGTTACAAATTTATGGGTCTTAACTTTGAGTTAAGTTTAAGAATCTTCGCTGTTTGTAGGCTAAAGTACGTACTAATTTTTTATTTTGCGTACCGTTTTTCCGAACTGTGGGGAAATTACAATTTCAAATGTTGATACTCAGTAATTTAAGTTAGAGTTTTGTTCGCTATATTATTAGATTAGCATGTCTGCTGGTGAAGGCAGAAGTTTTCCAAGCCTCTCCACTCTTTTTTTGCAAGTCTTCCTTGTAGCGTTTCCACTAAACGCTCCGTTAATGCTGCTAATGAAGGAGCGAGCGGTGGTAACTTTAAGCAAGTGCTCTGACCCCGGAAATTATGGTTTGCCACGATGGTAATCACTGGAATGTTATGATACCTTCATTTATTGGGAGTTGGCAGTTCCGAGTTCTCACGAGACCAGACCCGTGATGAATATCGCAACGGAAGTGATTCATGTGCTACGCTATTTTTTCTTTCTTGTGTTCGGGGCTTTCATGGCGCATACATAAAATTGTTGTTAATACTGCATTTTATCGCAACCCTATAGAAAACTAACCACTAATCTGGGATGAAATTACTGCTTCTAATGTTAGAATGATTTGTGGATATTTCTAGCATGCTAAAATCAAATTTAAAGCCAGAAAGCTCCTGTTATGTACCAATTTTTGTTATTATAATTTTCTTATAACGCATTTCTAAAATTATAACGTAATTATTAAAACTGTAGCACTTTAACACACATGTAGTTTTAGCATATCAAGATATGAAAACCAAATTTATTCTCTGTATTTTAAGGTTTTATAGTAACAACGGAGGACACCAGATGTTTCTTATCTGATAGCACAAGTGGACCCAGCAAGTTAGAGCGAGGTATTTTAGAATCAAACTTGGGGACAAACTAAATTGAGGGCACTACACAAAGCACTTAGAGCATGCATTGAAGAACTTCGTCAACGGCAGGCAGAAGACCGTCGCTTTGTTTTAAAATACCCATGTTTTGGGCCCTATTCCATAAAAGTATGATCTTTTTGGTTGATTTATGGACGCTCTTTAACATCTCAGGTAACAGCGTCCCATTCAATTCAGGGCGTGAAACGGCCGACAAATTTTGCTCAGAGGCCTCTTCTTTCAGGTTTGAAGTTCTTCTACGACACGGGATCCACAGCTTTTACTTCCCTTCCGAAAAAAACCATACTTGAGATTTTTACGCTCGAAAAAAAAAATCCATCGACTCTGGCCGGGATTGAACTTGCGATCTTGGGTCTACGAGGCAAACATCGTTACCATAGACCACCAGCACAAAAGTATGGTCTAACACATTACAAGTGTAATAGTACAAGTTCGTAAAGTGTAGGCTGTAACTTTCTGTTCCACAAAAGAAGTTCAACACTTATAAAATATTAGTAAAAATCTACAAGTGACGTCATATAAGAGAAAGATGGAGCTGTTTGTCACGCGTCGTCATACCTTGAAATAAGTTATGTCCACCCCGTATTAACAAATGTGTATTTTTAATGTACAGAGCGGATTATTATTATTCCTGCTAAATGGGTCTTGTATTTTTCTCAGATATAATGATCATTTAAATATTTTAGTATGTATTTGCCAACATTCAAGCGTATTAATCCGCTTTGAGACGACGGTTGCATATGGCTATATTTATAAGTATCGTTTACAGTCATGAGAGATGACAGGAGAATTGGAATTTCAAGTTGCTGTCAATCATTTATTTGCTAATTTGCTAATTATATTGCTTAACAATCACGTTTTCAGTATAAGGGGGGGGGAACTGAGAAAAGTGTGTCAAAAGATATTATTGTAAAAGCGAATGAAGAATATTTTCGTCGTATCTTAATAAAACAAAACTAAGATACTGGACTGAAATATGCACTTGAAACAGGAAACGCCTTACTTTAACTTTACCTAATTTTTTAATTGTACTCTCATAATTATCATCATACTTGCTAATACTTCGCATATTTAGGTCAACTGACACCTAAAATTATTAAAAAGATATTACATTTAGCGCTAGTTTTTGGCGCTACCAATGTTGCTACACTTGTAAAAAACAATATACAAGTTGCAAGTGCACGACTAATACTAATACTTGTGTGGAACAGTACAACGAAAAATGACTTGAACACTTGTTAAGTATGGAGCTGTAAAGTACAAAGGGGAACCTGGAATGACAACAATAAAATTAATGCCACGTGCACATCACGCATCAAGTCACCAAAATATTGTAAAGCTAAATTTTAGAGCGAGAAATTATGCCTGAAAAAATTAGGACTATTTCACTCATATAACGTCAACTTAAATCCCACCAATGAAACGAAACAAAATTTTGAATTTTGACCAATCACAGCCAGATGACGGAGTGAAATGTCGAGGGAAAAAGATTATCAAATCCGTTTTATCACGCGACATGCATTTGTTTTGTGGCCAGAACTTTAAACCTCTACTATTTAATTCTTGAGCACGCATCACTGACCTCTTTTGCTTGAGGCAGTGTGGAGCTATTGATAGCAACAAAAGTATGGACAATCGACAATCTTAACGCTAAATGGAGGTTCTTCAAAGAGATATTCATAAGTATAACATTTTATGCACGTGTATATATTCTGTTTGCGAATTTCGGAATATATAAATTTTATTCATATGCTATTAATGAAATAGTTATAAACCGCTATTTTGCTCTTCTCTATTGGCATTACTGCCAGTTGGTATTCTTCTGTTACAAGATGGCCTGAAAAGATTAAGTACAAATATACAAATATTACAATTTTGCAAGCCAAGTTTAGAGGAATTATATTTAAACTCTTATTTTACTCCTGAAATAGTCCATATAAATATCACTCGAGGGTCTCATTAAGTTCATGAATTTATCGGTAATCTCAGACCCTCTCGTGATATTACTTGTGATAATTTGACCAACCCTCGTATTTGGCATTTTTTCTTAAATAGTTTTAACGCTTTTTCGCTACAGAAGTACCACACACAGTGAAAAATGATGATCCGATAAATTGAGAAAGGAGAGTGCCAAAAAATGTATACGCACTGTCACAATAGATATGTATTCAATACATTTCAAAAAGTGAACTGAAAAACAACAGTAATGTGTAGTATGATTTTCCGTAAACAGATGTGACTCATACATTATGATAGCGTTGCAATGTGACAGGTATATCAACAATGAACAAATGAAGTCAAGATTATCGTATGATGTTCTGTAAACATATGTGACTCGTATTACTTTATGTTAGCGTTGCTACAACAAAATGGAGCCGATATTATCGTTTGAACAGCAGAAAGCAATTTTGAAGTGATATTGGAAAACCAAGAATGTTGTTGAAGTTCAAAGGCAATGGAGACATGTATATAGAACAGAACCACCGACTCGGGTAGCAATTGCATGCATTCGAGATAAATTTGAGACTCATGGTACAGTATACCGTAGAAAACCAGCTACACTGGCAGCACTTCGGGAAGGGATCGAAACGGCATATGCTGCTACCGCTGAGGACACTTTCGCAAACGTTGCTCAATCAGTAGTTTAACGTACTCAGATGTATCGACGCCGATGGTGGCATTTTGAGCTACGTTGTAATTGTAAAAGTCTAAGATGATTAGTGCTCATCATTTTCTGTTTGTGTATTCAGTTTTGTTATGTTAACACAGTCTTTTCTTTGCTTGAAATGTGTATACAGTTTTGGCTCTTCTCTCTCTCTCTCTCTCTCTCTCTCTCTCTCTCTCTCTCATATTAAATAAGGAAGCGTTCCAGGCCTAAGTTTTGGGTACCTCCCCGGCATTTGCATTTGACTATGAAAAACCTGGAAAAATGCTCAGTCAGGGAGGACGGTTCCTGTGGGAATCGAACCCGAACCTCCCGCTCACGAGCCCGTGCCTTAACGACCTCGGCCACCCGTGGCGATCGCATGTGGCAGCAAAAAGGCGTTCCCAATAATATTCACTGCGTACTCGTGTTAAAATGTACATAGAGGTGTTAAAAACGTTCTGCGCTGATGGAATAAGCGTTTGTTTGACTGTAATGGTACCCATTAATGGCTTTCATACATCAGACGCAGACCTCCCAGAGAGAACATTCATTGCACAGTTATCGATACATCATCATCCGCTGTAAAGTTATGAAGGCAGATGTCACTTGTTCTCTTCTGGGGAGTGTCAAGGCATGGTTTAGAAACAGATCGTCTTTGTAAAGTGTTCTTTTGCATGAAGCTGAAGTCGAGTGTAACTTGATCATTGCCTATTACGTTTCTCAGCGTTCTCATTTATTACTAAACGTTTATTTTTTAATTTCTTGATATAATTGTTCAGAACGATCTCAAAATAGATAATACTTTTTTGTTTTGTTTTCAAGGCTTGAAAACGTGTTATAGTGTGTTTATTTTGTTCTGCGAAGTGTCGGAAGGTTTTGAGTTCAATTCCCGATACCCACACAGAAATATTCTTATTTGGGGGAACTTGAACGGTATCCGCCCATTCTGGTAAGGAGAATTTAATCTAAATCTGTTAATGTTAAAACAGAATATACAAAATCAGTATTAGGAGAAAAATACGAAAGATTTATTTATAATGTGTTACGAACCAAGTTGTGGAACGTTTTGACAAAAAGAGGCACTCCGGAAAATTTGTTAGAAGTTACTAAGAGTCTTTACTTTAGGAATGACATTACTCCTCGTTATTAATTGAAATCCGAAAAGCTGTCTATGTGCTCAAAAGATGTTCTCATTAGTTTTAAACATACACAAACATATTTGTTTTCCATCAGCACATTTGTACTATTCTGGTAGCTTTGGCTTCTGTAATCCAGTGTTCAGTGTTGTATAATATGAATATTAGGTTTACAGTTTAGAAAGTTTAGGTGTTTATATATAAAGCATATAATTATCACAAGTAATGTCACAAGAGGGACTGAGATTGCCGATAAATTCATGAACGTAGCGAGTCTGGAAAGCTCAGACCCTCGAGCGATATTTATTAGAACTATTTCACAAATAAAATAAAAATTTAAATATAATTCCTCTAAACTTGACTTACAAAATTGTAATAACTGTGCATTTGTATTATGAATATTTAACCTTTTCAAGCCATCTTGCAACAGATAAACGTCGGTTATTAGTAATACCAATAGAGAAAAGCTAAATACGTGTTTAGGATATTTCATGAATAGAATAAAATTAAAAGTAGTATATATTTGAAATTCGCGCACAATTGTATAAAATGTTATACTTATTGAGACTGAAATAGACGGAAACTATTACAATTGCTACCGTTCGATTTACTATTATCAATTGGGTAAAGCAAAACAGAGATAACATTTTACCACACTAGCAACGTGTTTATTAAAATGTATGTTTGCTTAGGCAGATATTGTTACGTAATTTACAAAATGATTTCAGACTGGTTGTTTGAGTAAGTTAAATGCACAATAATTATTGAAAACACGCCCATGATGCGTGCTCAGTAATTATAGTAGGGGTATAAAATTGGCTACACTGACCAGAAAAATGCACGTTGCGTGTGGTAAAGCAATTTGATAATACTATTTGACAATTTTTTCATTGGACGATCTTATGATGGCGTCACATAAGTGAAATATTCAGTGAACTTATTTATTTTTAGTAACGGAAGTATGAAGATTCTGGGAGACGTTTTCAGAACGTTGGCCTCTCTGTGCAGATAATGAAACTTGGGATTCCGAGCTCGGCTCAGCGGTCAGCTTTTCCATTATAAAAGGTCGCACCTTCTCCATGACATTTCCCGCGAAAAGTGCACCGCTGGCATTTTCTGTGTGCCTACATTTTTATTATCAGTCTCTCCTGCCCTACTTTTTCACGGTTGTGTCACTTGGAGGGAATCTGCACCACACGCGGAGCCCTTTCTTGGCATCGGGCCCGTCCGGATTCATAATGTGAACTCTGCTGCATAGGACTGGGCGAAATCGCAAGCGGGGAAGGTAGTTTGTCTCAAGAAACGTTGTCATCTTTCGCTGGTGGTATGAAAAGTAACGAAACAGCTTTTTCCTTCTCTGTGAAGCATTCCACGTTACAACGACTCGTTTTTGTTTCCAACTTTAGTCAGATAGACATTTGCCTTATCGACTCTTTAACATATAGTAACAGAGGATGCTGGAAATGTCCGTTTCTGCTAAACATTGTATCGAGAAACATATTCTGATTGGCACATACGTCACATAAACATAGGACTTGTACGGTCATTTTTTTTAATAGTGTTTAAAACCCATTTTTACTACTGAGGCATCACTGGCGGTGAACACTTGTGGTGCACGAGATGAAATGATAAATTGGGAAAGGATTTTTTTTTAAAAGGAAGGAAACGTTCCACGCCTGAGTTTAGGTTAACTCCCCGACATTTGCCATAACTGGGGACTGAGGAAAACCTGGGAAAAAAAAAAAAAAAAAAAACGGTAAGGGAGGACGGTCCTGGCGAGATTCGAACCCCAGATCTCCCGCTCACGAGTCCGCGCCTTAACGACCTCGGCCACCCGTGGCGGTTCTTGTAAAGTCAGAACCAGAACATTGTGCATTTTAAGGCTATACGATTTCTGGTTTTGTGTTGTAAGCAACTAATTCGAGCGCAATTAATAAATTGAATTGAAATTCGCTTGCAGTTAGTAACTGCACGTACCGTAATTGGCAGCGCGAGGTGTGGAGAGCTACGACTGGCTATGCTATACCCGCGTCTTCATATGACGTCCTGTTTTGCGAGTAGAGTTTAAAAGCACTGAGTATTAAACATTTGACATTGTGTTAAGAATCACCTAAGCTAACTACAGGTAACAGACTCAAGTATTCCCATGGGGTAATGTCAATTGCCTCCCTTCGTGGAGATCGCGCTGAACTCTGACAAACATAGACTTTTCTCTTAAAGCGAACTTCTGATGGAGGTTGGCGGGGGAGTGTTATCCGTCTACACTGATCCTACGCAACGTCTGCGGTGTTCATTGTTTGGAGCCAGCGAGCCGCGGAGAAATCAGTGTGCGTGAGGTGACGTCATCTGAACAACGCCGAAATTTTCCACAGACGCGGTTTCATCCTTTGAACTGCCAGTGCCGCCTCATTGCTGCCAGGAGCGTTCCCAACTGCTTAGCAAAAACCAAAATTGATACTTTGTTTATTATTATTATTATTATTATTATTATTATTATTATTATTATTATTATTATTATTATAGGAAAATCTTTAAACACTTGACCGGCTTATTAATATGTGCCTTCGTGGAAAAACATTGTCATCTCTCATAGCAATGAAACGTTTGCTTTTGTGGTACTTTTAATAGAAATTATTTGATGTTAGGTTGAATAATTAAAACTTGCATGTTCTGATTTAGCTTGTTAGTTGTACGTAGTTCATCGTTATCTTGGCGAATAATGTATGGGGTATTTTAAAAGTCATTTCAAGTTTTATGGCTTTATAATTGAGAAAAGAAAGAAAAAATCATTTGTGTTGTGCAGTAGAACGCGGTTTGGTTTTTCATTTGTTTCCTTTTGCATTCCATAATTACCATTTTGTTGGTTAAAACATAATTTACTTCTATGCAATCCTAGCATTGACGCCATGAATCGTGCACAATTCTGACCCTGGTGCCAGAAAACGTTACCTAGCAACTAGTATTCCATGAAGTCATCACCGCCTTCACTGTGCAATTTCAAACAACGTACCTGTAAGAACAAACTACAATCCTCGCTGTAACAAGCGTACCAACATTCAAAGACCAGAATCATTTTAATAAACAACTGTTTTAAAACTACAACAATATAAGTTATTAATCGCCATAAGCTAACATTCATTATATTAGAAATGTTGAAAAAGCAATTAATTAATTAATCACATTACCATTTCTTTCGTTTCAAAAACATTAATCTTCAAGAAATCATAAATCTTACCAAAAGATGAAATGTCGCTATTTTCATTAATTTTCATCGTACATTTAACTTTCGAATGCACACACCAAAACGCCGAAGGCATACAAGTCTTCGACTCGAGAAAATAAATAAATCTAAGAAACTAAATTTTAAATTACTTATATTAATAATCAATAAACTTTATATTATATGTTTACTAGCTCTGAAAAATATGCCAACAAAATGTTCCATTGATTAAACTAAAATGTTTCTCTTTTCTTCTTGTACAAAGCTTGTCACATTCCTTTTCGTATACATTTCTTGATTTTTGAGGAATTAACAAACCTTCAGCTGTCTCAGCTTCCTTAATAATTTCTTCTGCAATGACATCCATATTTTCAATGTCAGACGTTGCGGAACTAGCGTCTATTTCCTTTTGAATTCTTCAAAACAAAATAACATCGACATAGAAACGAGTACTAAGAAACCATGCAATATAATGTCATATCAAACATTTTGCAAATTTTAACACTTTTTTTAAAAACATTTCAATGCTAAAATTGTATAAAACGTTGTATGCAACACTCTTCATTCTGAACACTGGTGAAAATTAGCGTGTAAGCGAAAGTGAACGCGCTAAACATTCATTCGTGACATAATTACCAACATTATACACCAATTATATAAAAAACTGTTTTAGTATGCTGCAGGAATTTGCAAGCAATGATTGCATATATTTGATTTGATGCTATTATGAAAACAGTTTATGGAAACAACATGTCAGATAGGTTGGAATGGAGGAATGAAGAATCTGATAAAGTAAAGTGAGAAAGGAAAGTTCTTTGTTCATTAAGACGGCGCCACGTTAATAGTTCGAGAGAAGGATCGGCGAATGTTGTAAATGTAGCTAATGAACTGGTGAAGCTTCTGGGTTGTCGGCACTGAGGACAGTATGCGAAATCATCCGTAAATTTGTCGTCTTTTTGTGAGGCAATTTGACATCAGCGGTATATCCGGAAAGCCTCAAGTGTTAGAAAATCTGGATACCGAATTATGGAAACGGTGCAAGACATTCCTAAAGCGTGGCTAAGTCACTCCTTTAATGATTTCGATGATAAATGACCCTTATCAAGCGATTGAGAGCTTCCAGTTTGAACATAGAGATAACTTTTTGTTTTCTGAATTTTTAAAAAAGTAACATATTTTTATTCGCTACACTTTTTTGTTTTTTTGATTTAGGGACAACAAATTTGTACAAAAGTATCTAATGTTGGTACTTTTTGAAAAGCTCCTAATGAGCATTATTTTAAAATGTAAAAACATATTTGGTATTCCATTTAAAATAAGAGAACTGGAGAAGGAAGCCAGTAATATACCTTTTGCTCTCAGTAAACAGCTATCCCCACACACCACTGAACCACATGCATCACAAGTTATTTGAATGACGCGAGACTTTTAACTCATCCTGTGTAATCTCAATCATTTTTGCCTGCATTTCAAATCTCTAAAAACAGAAACATCTTGCGAAGGTTGGCGAAGGTTGTGTCAGCTACCATGGAACTCCCGTATAGCAAGCATCCGGGGCAAGCAATTAGTGTGTAAACGGATAAACAAGCATTTGGAATTCCGTTGCGGCCAGTTTCAATTTTCGGAATTCCCATGACCTAGAACCTTGCTGGAGTCGAAGCTGCGAACTGGAGCGCGGTATGAACGGAAACAGATGTCCCTGGAGGTGTTCCGCCTGGAGAGCCCCAGAGAATACCCTTCCTTATGGGACGCCGCACCCGCAGCCCGCTAATTACTTCCACGAGTACCGAGGCACGTGGTGGACTCTCAAAAAGTTCCTTGTTGCGGGATCTGTGTGGAGATAACGTTCATGATGACTGCTGTTAATTTAATATCCTAAGTCATTGCTTAGGTATTAGGATGTGGTTTTAAAGTACAGAACGATCATAATTTTAATTGCCACAATTTCTGGCGCTAAAAGTCGGCCATGGTGGTATACCGGTTACCATACTTGCCTCCTAAACCCAAGATCGTGGGTTCGACAGGGGAATTTTGAACAGGGGCGTAAGGGAATGGAAAGTACTGCCTTCTTTTAGAGGAGGCCATGACAGTTGACTGTACAGGGGTGTCACATGGTCATATTTAGACTTTTAAGACGAAACGAACATAGACATTATGAACGTATTGTAATTTGTCGATCTGTCCAGTATTCAGATTAGAGTACAAAGCAAATATTTTTTGTAGGTATGAGTAACCTGAGTGTACCCCCTCTTCTTCTTCTTCTTCTTCTTCTTCTTCTTCTTCTTCTTCTTTGCCATAATATAATTGATTACATTGTTTTTCATGATGGGCGGCATTTCTTTTGAATTTATTTTACGTAGTGCACGTTTATGTCCTATGCACTTTTTGAGGGGGAGAGACGTTCTTTACAAAGGTCATCTCCAACTGGTAAAATAACTTTTAAATTCAGCAAGGCATATTTAACCGTTGAAAATGGAGAAAAGTTCATAGTTTATGCATATACCGAGTGTGCCAAAAATGAATACACACTTTTACAATAGATATCTATTTCATATTCAGAGTTGGACCGAAAAACAACAGTAATGTATAGTATGATGTTCTGTAAACAGATGTGACTCACATACATTATGATAGCGTTGCTACGTGGCAGATAAATCAACAATAAACAAATGAAGCCAAGATTATCATATTGTGTTCTGTAAACAGATGTAACTCACATTGCGTTATGCTAGCGTTGCTACAACAAAATGGAGCCAAGATTATCGATTGAACAGCAGAAATCAATTTTGAAGTGATATTGGAAAACCGAGAATGTTGTTGAAGTTCAAAGGCAATGGAGACGTGTGTACAGAACAGAACCGCCAACTCGAGTAACAATTGCACGCATTGGAGACAAATTTGAGACTCGTGGTACCGTATCAACAGGTTGGTGCACCACCACATTACCACTGAGATCTACATGTGTACATTGATGACAATCTTCCAAAGATAGGACGAAGAGGTCCGATTGAATTTCCACCGCTTTCTCCGGATTTAAATCTGTTGGACTTCTACCTATGGGGAACTCTTAAGGATGTTGTATACCGTAGAAAACCAGCTACATTGGCAGCACTTCGGGAAGAAATTGAAACGGCATGTGCTGCAATCGCTGAGGACACTTTCGCAAATGTTGCTCAATCAGTAGTTCAACGTACTCAGGAGTGTATCGACGCCGATGGTGGGCATCTTGAGCAACTGTTGTAACCGTAAAAGTCTAAGATGATTAGTGCTCATCATTTTCTGTTTGTGTGAATTCAGTTTTGTTATGTTAACACAGTTTTTTCTTTGCTTGAAATGTGTATACATTTTTGGCATCCTCTACTGTGTGTATGCGTGTGTGCGTGTTTGTGTGAGAGAGAAATTGATTTCGCATATTTTACAAAGAACTTTTTCAATGCATGATATTAATTTTTAAATAAATTATATGAAAGAACGACCTGATATTTCAGATCAATGCTTGAGACCTGCTTATAAACGTTTAAAAAAAAAATTGCCGACTGTATGGCCATCGGTGGCGAGGCCAAGAATTTTTAATGCCGCCTTCTTTCAATGTTTAGGTTTATTTATTGTGATTCGCCGAAATCAAGCTCCTGAGATTATTTTCTTATCCAGCGTCCTGTATAATCATCAGCTCTAAAGATCCGAGTAGTTGGCATAAGGTGTGATTGGAATGTAAAACAATAGTTATTCATGCCGGTACGTTAATGACGCCTGTTGCTTTCGTTTCTCTGGCACCAGGGCACGGTGGCTGCCACTAATGCGCAGGCTCAGAACCAAGGAGACTACCATCATAAAAATGAGCAGGGAATGCGCATATCAACCATGGCATTGCTCTCTCGGCTTCAGTCATAAAATGCGAGATGCGTTCAAGGGTATCTTGGCGACAGAAGGAATGCTATGCAGGTCTTATCGTGGAATTTCCAAACCCAATCGGCGTTCCTGCTATTGGCAATACTGCCACGCATCCCGCTCTGTGAAGATGGCTTTTATAAAGAGTCTTATTGACTCTGAACTTTAATTTCCTTTCTTTATCCCAGTGGCGGCTGGTGGATGTTGTGTACTGAATTAACGAAATGTATCTAATTTTCTTCTTCCTGGCGCACAAAACTAGACCAATACACGAGCCTCTTTTAAATTAAATAACAATTTACAAACTTGTGCTACCACGCGTTATTTAAGTGTAGAAGCAAAATAAAATAAATAGTGGTATGGTTAGTGTAATTTATTCTTTATTTATCTATCCAATCGCGCCCTGCTGTGCTGCCACTTAGCGTACTAAAAAATATAATTAAAGGCCTAGAAAACCCTTGAAAACGTGCGCGCTTGTGGTTTCTTAAAAGGAGATAAGGGCTTTAGCTATATTTAATAATTAGTTTCACCCATTTTATTATCAAAACTGGTGATCAAAAACCCTGAATTCAAAAACATGCGTTGAGCTAAACTTGATACAAAAGTAATTTGACCACTCTTTATAAAAACATTAATGTTTTAAGTACAATCATTTATAAAACATTAAATACTTACTGTTTATAATTAAACTTTCACTACTTCCTTCAAAAGGAGTATCATCTGTTACAAAATATTTTCAAAATGAAGAACAAAGAATGCTGCTTAACTGGGCTTGCAAAATTACATAACACAATTAACAAAGCGGATAACAAACAATTCTCGTAGCACATCAACAGTTATCTGACACGAGTTCTTTATAACATTAAAGCCCAGTGGCTGCAAAGCAAAACGGTATAATTCTCTCGAGAAAACTGGTATTAAAACCTTTTATAGTTTACATAATAAATACATAATATAATCCTGAAAACCTACAACAAACTTAAGTCACCAAAGTATGCAAGAAGCTCCATTGAATTTCTATAAAATGCCGAAACAAAGCCCCATTCCCCGAGAACTTCTTGCTTACGTCCTGTCGCTCCGGTAGCTCAGAAGAGATGTCCGTTTTCACTGTTCCCGGAGCGAGATATTTATTTCTGACCGTTGTAGTCGAGGTATATGTTGACAAATGAAATGAAACTTGAAAACCATGTAACAGTATTAAGGAAAGAGATAAAAGCGGAAATATCGACCGGCGGCTTTCTTCCGTGCAACAATGGCACAAATCACAATAAATTCGTAAATTTTTCCTTATACTTCAATATAAAACTTTTATATTCAAATAGATCTCCATGTGTCTTCGCACAGGCTCTAAAACTTTGGAAAATTTCCCAGTATCTGTGGAATTGATTTTTTCAGATACTTCATTTTGGACAGTCTTTTATAGAAGGTCATGCCCTCTAAACTAATTGTATTTTATTACTTAATGATTAGTTAAAGGTTAATGTTCAGTCTTAATAATGTAAAACCTCCTTTCGAGTGATATTTGTGTGATTTTGTTTAATATCCGGCCATAAGCGATTCCTTAATAAAAGAACACATGCTGGACCTCTCTAACAATTGTGCATTTTCTACATGTGAGACACCAAATCTTTTTCATTCTCTTTGCTATACAGCTGATTAAGCAAATGAGGGACATAATCCAGTTCTAATCCCTGTAAATCTTTTACATCGCGGATTCCAACCACAGGGAATTTAGAATAAATCAAAGGATACAGGGAACTGCTGCTACTGCGACTTTTTAATGGTATTACAATAGGAATAACACATTGGACCATAGGTCGCTGTTGTCATGACCAGGAACAGAGTTGTGCATCTTAACTCGCTCACATCTCTCGATGGATGACACTTCTTCTTTTTCAAATCCTCCTAACATTGCAGCTGTACGCATGCGCAGAGTTTGGTTTTCCTATGTTTCACGCCCGCCAGACGAGTGTACAATTAATTCGCGATTGTTGATTTCAAGAATACGGTACTGTAATGATGCTTCTTGTTATTAGTATTTTAATTATTAAGCCCCGCTATTAACGCATTCTTTCCATTTTGCCTCCCATATGTCACAGTATCCTCCGTGAAACTTCTCTAAATTTTTTAGAGAAGGAAAGCAAAAACGGTTCCATTTGCAGGAAACATCATAGCGACGGTTTTCTGGGATTCTCATGGTGTGGTGCTCGTAGACTACCTCCAGAAGGTCAGAACCATCATCGGGAAGTATTACGCTTCACTACTAGACCACAACTGAAGGATGTTTGTTATTCAGTCTAAATGTGCACACGTTTCGAAAAAATTTCGTCACGATAATGCGCCTTCACACACGTCTGGGATTGTTGCTGCAAAACTGCATGACCTTCGCTTCCAAGTGCTTCCACATCCGCCATATCAGCCGGATTTTGCTCCCAGCGATACATTTTGTTCTCAAACATGGCTGGGTGAACAAAGATGAACATCAAATGAAGTTGAAACTGAGACAGGTGCTTATTTTTCACAGTTGGACAATTCTTATTTTACAGAGGGTATTAAAAAGTTGGAAAACCGTGGAACTAAATGTATTGATTTACTAGCTGACTATGTTGCCCTCATATGATGTCGAACCTGAAACCGACAGAGCTTTTTTGTCACCTTATCTAATATCAAGTTTGGCAAATGTTGCTATTTGTTGGCAGCGGTGTACGTGTTTGCATGTCTAGTGATTAAATTTTCTGCTTACTGGTTAATGTACACGCAGCAAACTGTATGCAAAGCTTTGTGCTCTGTATGCGTTGCAGGGCTGTATGTTAGCGCGTGCAATTATACGTTCTGGTAACGGTAGGTACGAAGAGTAGAAACATTTTTAATAGAGTTAAATTTTGGCAGGTGAATTTCACAAGGTTAACGGAACACTTCAGGTCATGTGACAACGAGTGCCTGCAAGCTATCTACAAACACATTTTATTGTTTAAAGTTATAACCCCCCAAAAACAAAGCTTTGTCCTCTTCATTCGAAGGTTTTGTCCCTACTATGATGCAGAGGAGTAATGAGATAGGATGTTTTGTCAAAAATAATATTCTGAAAGTATCGAGTCATTCATTTATATCATTACTGATGCGGCGGTGGAGAACTACATAGGCCGTTAAGCCATCGCTCAGGGCCAGCCGGGTTACACAATTCGGGAGTGCTGTTAGGTTGGCCTCCAGTCTCACACCACAAGTGTCATTTGAACACTGAAAGAAACAACAATACTGGGGTTAATCTAAATTTGAAGATGGGTTCAATAATAAATAACATCTACAATACAAAAAATAAATACTTGTGACATTAATTTCATTATTGCTGATTTAAAGTTCAATTTTGAAGTTACAAAGTGATGTGCTACAACTCCAAGATGCAGTTCGCCTGATTCAACGGTTGTTTAAAGAAGGCAAGGCGCAAGCAGTTTGCACTTGTTATCATGGCTGACTCTAATGAATGCGGCTCTTTCTAACCGGACAAGCCTTAACTAGTGACGAGAAAACAATTATTTTAAACATGTTTTCAAAGTTCTGCGAAAAGTATCCGGCACTTGCAACAAAGGAAGTAGTAAACCTAACCTCAGAAATTACAGGTCTCTTGTCATTACGTCGCTTATACTTACCAAGTATTTCTGACAATCAGGGGTATTGTTGGCGCGGAAGGATACATTGTTTGTTGGTTGACGTTAGGATCATTAAAAGTTAATACATAATAGGTCTAATCGTTGTATTCCACGAGTGTTTATTTATGATTCGTATATCGGTATGAAATTCACTTGAGCTGTCGTCAGGAGATTATTTAAAAATAAATTTACAGGTGATTGAGTTGCAAGTCGTAATGAATTCATAAATTAGACTATCTGCACACTTTAGATAAACTAAATAACATCATCTGTCCAATAAATTTAATGTTTCAAAGAGAATGAAGGAAGGTTAGCTAGTTTCATAAGCAATATCAGAAACGTGTGAAAATAGAGGCAGGCAGTTCCATCACCTCCTTGCGCGATATCGGTGAGTACGTGACTTTTTTAAGTACATCAGAATTTATTATCCAGTGTTTCTACCCCCAGACTCCTTTACGAGAGTCACTACGAAAGTTTTGGGACACGGCAAATTGGGAGTGGGTAGACTCGCTTCGGCTGTTGCATCTTTACAAAGTACTCTCCATCACACTCAATGCCTTTTTCATCCTCAAAAAACGCTTATCATTTTCATGTACAGCCACAGCCTCTTCAGGGCTGGAAAATCGCTTTCCTCGCATGCGATTTTTTTACCATTGGGAAGAGAAAATAATCGCATGGAGCCAGAATAGGACTGTAGGGAGGCTGTCATACCAGTTTCATAAGTTTCTGGCCTAACCTCTTCTAGGTATGATAAAGGCAAAAAATATATTTCCCTTTTAAATATAGTTACCCTTTATTGCAATACACTTCTCACATCTTTGAATTAGCATTTCAATCCCCCACCCCAAATAATCAGAAGTAATTATTTAATTACAATTTAAGTAATTGTTTATTCCCATTTTGTACGCAAAAGGGGAATAAACAGCCTCTATCACTTCTTCGTCACACTTAAATTTCCTTCCTCGAGGATCCTTTTTGAGTTCTGAAAAGAGGAAATAGTCGCTGGGAGCCAGGTTTAGTCAACTTTGAGCCGCCGGTCTTCCACAATTTCTCCTTCTACAAGAGCGATGTTTTCAGGAGTGAGCACCTCCAAGGGCCGATCTACACGCTCTTCGTCTTCGATGTTTTCTGAACCCATTCGAAAAAGTTTGGCCCATTCTTTTACGTTAGAATATGAGGGGGATGCTTCTCCATATACACCGTCCAATCGCTGTTTAATTTCATTTGGAATTAGTCCTATGGTGAAGAACTTAATAACAGGTCAGTGTTCATTTTTGAACATGTCACAATCTTCTACACATAGCCATCCTTCTTTGTGCAACTATGTCGAAACAAGTGAACACAGCGGAGCGGAAGTTAAAGCTGCAATTATTTACATAACAGATAAGGTATGACACCAGATAAGAATTTTGTGAAGGCGATAATCCTTATCGGGGAGCCCGGAAACTTATGGACCTACCCTCTCAAGTCTGACCTCTGTAGATTGCAGGAACTGGATGATGATGATGATGATGATGATGATGATGTGATAATGATGATGATGATGATGATGATGATGATGATGATGATGCTGTTAGCTGTGTGAGCGGAGACTTCGTGGTGAACCAGAACCCCCTTGGACTCATTCTCGGAACTTGTCAAAAATTTTCGACAAGCATGCTGTAATGTACCACTGAGCAGTAAACTCCCTTTGTTCCTCCAGAGGAATTGTGACCACATGGTCACTTATTGACCCCCCCACAACACTTCGGTCCCTCTTCACCGTCATTGGTGGATCGTCGTCTGGAAAGATCCCAAATGCCGACTATTATTTGGTCTCCTGGTCCCCATGTTTCATTAACCGTGATGATATTAGAAGCTTCCTCCATGGAATCTCTGCAGCATTTGACGCGGGTGCACTTTTGTGCCTCTTGTCAAATTGTGGGGCACCCCCTGTCATGAAGACGATCGTACAGGATTTTTTTATACTACTGGCGATCCAATCTGGAACTCTCGATGTGTTCAATATTATGCAATGATTTTAGCATACCACTTTTTTCCAATTTCTTTCAGGAAACGCCTTTTCTCCAGAGTTTCTTATTTTTTATTTTATTTATTTATTTATTTTGGGCGTTTTTCTTAAGGTTTGATGGCATTTTGTTGCTGTTATTTTCCCTCCCTGTTTCTTGCCCTCAAGATTGAGTCTTTGCTATTGTAGATGAGCATGCTATTCATCTTCTTGGAGGGAGTTTATTAATGAGTATACACCGACAGGGGTGACGATGTCATTAAGGCTCGAATTCTTGAGTGTAAAGTCTGGGGTTGGATTCCCTCCAGGACCACCATCTTTCCTAAATGACATTTTTGTAGAGTTTTCTCATAAATTAACTTCAGGTAATCTATCACGAACTGATTTACTAAAATTAAATAAAGAAGCTAGCTGTTGGCAACATTAAGGAGGGATTTCATCCTCTGTCTTCTAATACTTAACGCTCGATCTTCAGTCCCACTCTGAAGTGGTTTTCCTACATCAACTAATTAGTAGTTCCCCACTCTGCGAGAAAATGTCACTAAATTCTGTCTCCGGGAAAGTGTCACAAACTCGATTCATAACATGGTTTACGTACTTGGGGCTGATAGTCCTTCATACCAAACAGTACAGAATTGTTCTAAGGAGTTTAAATGTGAAATAAACTTCTAAACGTGTTAAAGGTGCTGGTCGGTCACAAACTGTGTGGAGAATGTTGATGATTGTGACATAATCAAAGAAGATAGTGAATAACTACTAGCAGTAATTGGGGACTTCGTAATGTATCATTAAAATGGATAGCACTAATATTAACACAATGATCAAATGCGAGAGAGCTTCATCTCTTCAGAAACAGAATTGGTTTTACTTACCTGTAATCATAAAAGCTTTTCTTTATCCCTTTGCTACAGGTGATGAAATACGGGTTTATTACTTCGCTGCTGAGTCTAAACTTCGAAGCTAATATGGCAACTATCTGAGGGAATTTTAATGATTTATTATCTGGAATGTGGCCTTACAATCAGTGACCAGTATTACGTGGCATTAGTCGTGAAAAGAAAAACAGAATATTTCTTACGTAGATTTTCTTTCATGGAGACAATGCCTTGTACAGGAACCTCGAACTTGAATGAATTTCATGATGCTGCTTTCGAATTATTGACACATCCACCATACTCACCCGACCTAGCGCCAAGTGATTTTTATTTATATACAAAGTTGAAAGAAAATATCCGGACAACAAAATTTGAGGTCGACAATGCTATTATTGCACCACTTACAAAAGTTATATAATCAAGATACCCTATGTCAGAATATAGGTGTGTTCAAATGAACGGTGATTATGATAGAAATATTTTCTTTTATATGTTAGGGACAATGGTCATACATGTCATTGTATTTTTGGAGTGGTCTCGATTCTCTGTTCTTTATCTGTTAAATTTCACACCACTTTTCTTTTGATGGGTGCCAAGGCCAGTTATACTCCATTGTATTAACCATATTCATCTATACTTCATTGCTGGACTACCCTTTGAAAAATATATACAGTATCACCGAACGATACTCTTGATTTGCCATCATTTAATTTATCTGACATGATTTGTTTGAAATTCATATCTGCAATCGGCTAAACGCTTTATAATAAAACAGGAGTGGGTATTTATCAAGCAAGGTTAGCGTTTTCACTAGCTCTCCTATATTCGGAAAATGAATCTGATAACCACAGGGTTGCTTTTATTAATACGTTCCCAAAGCTATTAGTTCTGGGTGCAGCACATTTCAGACATGAGGATTTATTGCCTGGCTGCATACATTCGGAACAAATATTCGCTCCGTCCCACACAATTACATTCTAATATAATGCTATTGTTTTAGCCTCCTTTACTAAGATGTCCGAAAATAGGGATGTCACAAGTTTTTAAAATCAAATATTCTATTGTTATTCTAGGATGTCCACATAAACCTTTCCATTTCTGTTAATCCGCCAGTTACTGATTGTGCAGTTTTAAAATGTGGGCTAAAGACATTTGTGCCAATAATTTCGTGTGGAGTAATGAAATTGGACCGTGCAATGATTTATTGCGATTTTAAAATCAGCTGAAGGACACTTGGCAGAGATTTTGGTTAAAAATATGGATTTTTGGCCTGATGGATAATGTGGAAGTACATAGTTTGCAGATTATACTCATATATCCTTTTTGTGTCTTTGCGACCTTTAAATGAATTTAAACGGACTTTTAAATTTGGCGGTCTGGTTGCCACATCCCCTTTCCACGGTTTTCAGATTTTGGGTTAAAATTTGTTATGTGTTTGCATCCATTTAAATGGATTTAAACGGATATTTAAATTTGACAAAACTGCAATTCAAGATGTTGTGAATACAGTTGATACTATTGGTTCAGTGCAAAACAAAACACACACATGAACACGTACAGTTTTAACAGAATACAAATTAGACGAAATTGGCGCAAATATTGAAACGTCTTCGACAAAATCACAATCGAAATTAGCACAAGTTGGATTCTAGTGTCTTCTGCACTTACAGCACCAAAATGTTAAAACCCAAAACTCAAACCTTAGAGGTGTACTCGTGTCCATTGATCCCGTAGCACGTGTGCATTATTGTGAATGGTTTCTTTCATCAGTGAATCACGAACTAATTGGCCCAGGGCTTGTGTTCTTTTCAGAAGAAGCGTTATTCCAACAAAATGGTCATGTAAACACAACAATCGCTATTGGTGTGCGATTAGGACACGACGCATAAAGCGCGGCCGGTTCTGGTATGTCCACCTGCCGAGACGCAAAATCCCAAGGACATGTTCTGCATGTCCTGTAGAAACTATGGTAGATTTTTTTTATTTATTTTTTTTTTTCATGTTATTCCTTTCAAATAAATGTGAAAGCTTAAATATATTTTACGTTTAAAATTAATTTCCTAATGATTTTAAGCTTGTTAATGCCTAAAATGCACAATAAATCTAATGATGTCTGATGCATTATCGTAGCATCATAGTCTGGCAGCAGATGGGGATCATTTAGTCAAGCACTTTGATTGAGCAAACACTTTCCTTCGCTAATTCGTATTTCGACTGAAGACATGATGGGGAGGATGGTGTCGGTACAGTGTTTCGTTATCCAAGCGGTAGGATGGCCAGAAGTGTGGAGTCTAACTTCATATACAAAGAAAACATTTTGTGGAACCGCAGCGTGACACGGCATCTGGTATGCGTGTGATGAGACGCATTCCTGCACGTGAACCGAGTTAACAATTACAGCTCACTACAACAACCTGAGAATGAGATGCACTGGCTCATGGCGAGAAAAGTTACCGAAGTTTACGACCTGGCAGCTTTTCTGAAGCGACAAATAAGCGAGCTGCATCATCATTCTATGAGTTAACATCAAACGTTCTAAGTGCCATTTACTATATTTTACCGGATAAGGGGATAAAAACCCCTACACATTTCTGTTAGCATTTAACTTATTCATAATCATTATGAAGACATTTATAAATAACTTAATAACTGTGAATCAATCTTAACTAGGACTTTCACATTGTATCCCAAAGTTGGCGTGCATGCATTTCAGAAGCCCGAGATATAACTCCAGCTAATATAAAAGGTATTCACTTGTACACCCCACACTGAAAGTATTTAAGTATTTACGAGGGTCATTCAAAAAGTTTTGCAACCAGCCTATCTATTGTTGCACATTAATGTCTACAAAAATGTAACTAACACACCTGGCAAATATGCATAAGTGCATGTTTAAACGTACAGTCTGTTGAATTTAGTCCTGAGACAATAGCTGGAGAAAACATTAAATTCTAGATTTTACACACTATAAGCAAGGCGAAAGGCGAAAAAAATCCTTAAGGACTTGGTAGCTGTTCTTGGTGGTCAAGTGTGTTTATTTGATGTCATTGCAATATGGATACGATCATTTGAAGAAGGGCGAAACACTGAAAGAGAACCCTCGTTCTGACCGACCTCGGGAAGCTGTGAACCAGATAACAATTCCAAGAGTGAGCAACTTGGTGGAGGAAAGTTCACATACTACTGTTGAAATGATAAGTATGGAAGTGGGTATCAGTGTTGGCAGCATTGACAGTATGCTTCATGAACATTTAAAGCTGTGAAAAATCTGTGCAAAATGGATTCCACATTCCTTAACCAATGAGAGAAACAGAGGAGAAAGGAATGTACATAGAAACTGCTGAGCATGTTTCCATCAAATGCTCCTAAACGTATGACAGATGATGAAAGTTGGTTTTATTACTATATCACCCCAAATAAAGCTCAGAACTGCGTGTGGGTAAATGAGAATGACCCAAGACCAGTTGTTCTTGGCAATATTTTCGTTCGGAAGCGAATGTTTACTGTTTTCTTCAACTATTTGATTTATTTAAGGACGCTCTTTAACAGCTCAGGTCATCAGCGTTCTTCAACTATGAAGGATCATTAGTAATTGATTATGTGCCTGAAGGAATGACAATGAATGGAGAATACTATGACACTTATAATTCGGATCCTTTATTTGAAGAGCTGAGGTGACGACAACCAAAGACAGGAACTTCAAGGCTGTTGTTTTGGGACGAATGAGTCTCCTGACAGTACAGCTCACATTTGAGGAAACTGGTAGTCGCCAAAGTCCAGATGCTTGAGCCCGGACCTTCCACCGTGCGACTTTTGGTTGTGAATCTTGCTCAAGCTATAAATTCAGCTCTGTTGACAATATCTGTTGTAGTTCTTTTGGTAAAGTAGTAGCACCGTCTACAGCTGTGTGTGGAGAGAGATAGAGAGTACGCTTTGAAGGATTGTGAGAATAAGTTTGCGTATTCAATCCTTGGCTTGTGACACTTGCAGCGCTTACTGAATGTCCCTCGCACACGCAACGGTCGTTTACAGAAAGTCCTTCTTGCAGTAGAGAGTTGTTCATTCCTCGCACGTGGAATACACGTGATATTATCTAGGGTCACTAAAGTGACCCCAAGGAACCTCTCTCAAGGTAATACTGACCACACACATCGCCTGATTACAGCATACCATTGTTTTTGGTAACGTGGGCGTCATAGCAATAATTGCATTAAACTAGGGAATAACATTTTGGTTTCTTAAAATGCACAAATATGCATTTTATTATTTAAACCAAACAGTCTTCTATCCTAATGTAAATATAATCATGAAGCGCGCTGACTTCAGGACGACTTACATATCTGATGTTACACACAGTAGTCCCTAAAGCAAATTACAATTTAAACGTTAATTAGAGAGAAAACCATATTAGAGAATATTTTAATAGTCTTAGAGATGACACTCGGTATGTATGCCATATTATGCATTTTAGGAATTCCGAGGGAAATGTAGCTATTGAGGTTGTACCCGTGAAAGGATTATTAAAACCTCCCAAGCATTTTAAACGACATGAAATTATATATAATCTGTTAACGCTTTAGCGGCTGAGCTTTTGTTTTTTCTTAACGAAACTCAGCATATAGTCATCAATTATTAAACGATTCCTCGAATGCGTTTATCACCTAATTTGGACCATTGGGAGTGGAGATTAACCTGAAGGGAAAATGTAAAAATCGCCCTAGCGCCCACAATTTTTTGTTTTTCATAACGAAACTCGGTATGTGCAATAAAAATAAATTAATAAAAATAGCTTCTGAAAATCAGTGAAATAAAACTATTGGTAGTGCAGTTTTTTCTGAAACCCAAAATTTAAAAATTCCTCTAGTAGTGCCATTTTTTTTTCAAAACGAAAATCGGTAAATACCATTTAAATAAAAAAAAAAAAAGTATAAAAATCAGAGAAAACCGAGTTATTAGGACTGGGGCTGAAAACCGATATTAAAGAGTTGGGGGTTAAAGTGAAATTTAAGAATTACTCTAGCGGCCACAATTTAATTTTTTTTTAAGGAAACTGGAGATATGGCATTGAAATAAAATAAGAAATTTTGTTTAAGAAAATCAGTGAAATCATATTATTAGAAGTGGAGGGGAGGTATACCTAAAACCCAAAAGTTAAAAAACGCTCTAGCGGCACTAATATTTGTTTTTCGCAACAAAACTCGGCATATACCATTTAACACAACAAGAAAAATATTTACTGAAAATCATGGAAATCGGACAATTAGAAGTGGGGCTTTATCCACGAAATTTCAGTATAAACCGTATATAAAACAAAAAAAATAGTTTATGAAAATTAGGAAAATAGACCATTAGGAGTAGGGGTATATCTAAAAACCAAAACTTAAAAAGCGTTCCTACATTTATAAAGATACGTTTTACGTTTAACTAAAGCATCATCGGAAGATAGTAAGTGTGAAATATTTATCTAATGTGTGCTTTAAAATTATATTTTTATGTAACAGCGTTCTGTAATAACATTCAGAAAATGTTTGCATTACATCCCGTGCGTTCAAAATATTTCATACGTTTTGGAGTTATTGGTTCCCAACCAAATCCCCTACAGACAATTGTCGCAAATACAAGTATCGGGTGCGAGTTACAAGTCCCCTACAGACATTTTTGAATGCATTGAGCAATAGTTACAGGGAAGAAAATGTTGAAATTTTGGGAGATAGAGTAAAGCGGCCCCAGACTTTGAGACAGTTGTCCTAACTTTGAAGCTACATTAGGCAGAATAAAAACGGGTACCTGCATTTTGTCTGGCCCAGAATCAGGTTTTGTCTGAGGAGGTCTCTTCCAGTAATTACCTCTCAGTGCGAACACTCGACCAGTCCTTGGAGCAATTAATGTCCAGAGTTAACCCTTGACATCTCGCCACTTGTTGATATACCGCTTGACATTTTCAGGTCAACAGTTGTGAGTACACCTACTACCTTATGCCTTGCATCAACTTCAGCCTTCATAGAAAGAGGGCCAGCTTTTATAGGTGTAAAATATATCAGGGAAAGAGAAACATGTGTTAACTTTTTGATGGTCGTAATATTGTCACCTTCAATTTGTTCGTTATGTTCATAATAACCATAAGAAAAGTTATTCATCTCTTTTCTCTGAAGAATTTCAGAAATCTGTGTGAAGGTGCACGTGCCATCAAGACCTGTCTTCATTGGCTAAGCAATCCCAGCATTTTTAATGTGTCTTGTATGTATTAACTGCGTTTGGGCTTTAACCCGGTGGAAATGAAGAATAAAGCAAATACAATACTTATTTATAGCAAAATAATTCAACCAGATAACTTAATTAAATACATGCCAACCAAGAATTAAATAAGTCGATCTAACTTAAATACATATTTACATTCTGGTTAAGTTAATGAAATACATTTCACCTAACTAGATACGTGCCAATCTAATGAAATGCTTATCAACCTAATTAAATACGTTAAACTAATTTAATATGTCGACTTAATTTTACACACATTAAATAATTAAATACATTTCACCTATGTAAAAATTTGTCAATTTAGTTAAACATGTATCAACCTAGTTGAATATGTTAAAATAATTGCATACATGTAAATGCAATTTTACACATTAAATAATTTTAAAAAATTCACGTAACTAAAACATACAAATTAAGATAAATATGCCATATTAGTTTAATACATGTCAACTTCATTTTCACATGACTTAATTAAATATATTTATAAAATTATTACCTTTATCAAATGTAATTTTTCATATGTGGGCCTAGACACTTATCAGCTTGAATATAAGCAGGTTAAGTGAAGCTAATAAGGAGTTACAAAATATTTCAAGTAGTCCGGGAGGAAGTATTTGAACACTAATTACATTCATATATCAGTGAAATATTTCTAGACATACCACGTTACGTTGCTTTTAAATCTTGTCAGAGAAGGACAACTGCAGGTAATTCATTCCAGGCCGTAATGGTTTTATTTACGAAAGGGAATTGACATACCGTGTTCCCTGTTGCCTGCAACTGCTTTTAAAACTATGATCGTTGCTGGTTTTTCTAACCTAGTTATGACATCCTCCATGCATTTTGTTCGTTATACGCTTTGTGTAACGGCGCCATTCTCGCTTTTTTTTTTTTTTATCGTGTCTCTGCTAATGATTCCCAACCTACTGCTTTTTTGTCCGCAGTTTTTTTTATTTCCCTTTTACGAATTTGCTGTTCTACGTTGCAGTTTTTTTTAGGATATGTATTTTGATATATCTTGTACGAATCCCAAAAGTTGTCAATACTCCCCATATAGGGCCGAGCTAACAATAAATAACCTACATTTTGAACTGGCTTTTTATTACTCTCATAACAAAGTGTGCTTTGCTGAAAACTCTTCGGTTGGAAGTATTGTTTTATTTTCGAACGATCTCACGAAATGATAAGTATTTCCAAATTCTTAGTATCTCCGTGACACTCCAGAATCTTCTGCATGAGGATGACCCGTAAGTCAATTGACACTAGTACTCTTCATTCAGTAAATGAAGCTGTATTTCTGTCAGTTAGTTCAGAAAATGGTGGCTGTACAATTGTAGTAGTGGACTCGTCTGTATGCAGAACTTAGTTCCACTGCTCGGTTATCCTGAAGTTGAACATATAAATAAATAACACTAACTGTTTTATTTTGCATCAGAAATGTACAAAAATTCACAAATGTCCAAGTTCAAAGTGGTCGTCTCCAAAACGAGAATGAGCTCCTAAGACATGCTCATCTAGAACTCCTTCGTGACAGTGTTCTTTGATGTACACTGGAACCTTCTTCTCCCCACGACGGGCACCTCCACAGGGACAGGTACTGGATGTGGTACTGGTACAGGTACCTTCACTGGCACCTTCACAGGATAAGACACGTACTTTTCTACAGGATATGGTACTTTCTTCTCCACGTACACAGGGTAGGGTTTGGGTACATGAACAGGGTACGGCTTCTCCACTTGTACAGGAACAGGTACCTTAACAGGATACGGCACTTTCTTCTCAACGTGAACGGGGCAGGGTTGTGGTACAGGTACTTTGTCCTCCTTGGTTATGGTGATGGCCTTGACGTGATGAGACTCATCATCACCATCTGCTGCATGTTCGTGTCCAAAACTGCCAAAATCACCACCTCCATCTCCAAAACCACCGTACACACCTCTCTTTTCGGCATTTTTCTTCTTTTCAGCCAATACGGTGACAGACGCCAGAAGAGACACAGCTGGAATCAATAGCATTAATTAAATTTATGGGGGGGGGGAAAAAAGATAATTATTATATACGGACTGAATACAGCTGCTGTTAAATAATTCTTTGTGGAATTCTGTAACAGAATACAATAAGATTATCTCAGCAGAAGGCTTGAGAAATATCGGAGTGGTAAAAACTTGTTTATTTCGGTAGTACATGGCGAGTAGTAATAATGATCTGCTCCCTTTTTAACATTTTAAAAAACGTTCGATATGTTTTAGAAGGCACAATGTAATAAAAACATTTTAGAATTTGTAAAGTCATTTAAAGAACGAAAGGCATACGGAAGGTATTCTATTGAGATGAAAATAAGTTACTCTGCCAAAGGAAAAACTCTAAGAGAAGCTTAAGAAAAATTAAAATTATTGATAATAACTAGTTACTTTTAGTTTAAGTTCATGTATATATGCGCATACATAAAAAGTACTAACAAGTTGCAATATGAAAAACACTTAACACTATAAAAAACTGAAATCACACGATATTTCGAGCTAAGCTCTTGTTGACGATGTTAGACAAGAGAAACTTTGGAGAGGCACTGTCTACTTCAGTACAAAAGCTTAGCTCGAAATATCGTGTGATTTCAGTTTTCTGTAATGTCAAGCATTTACTTTTCCATATTACAACGTCTTAGTGACTTTTATGCGTTTTATGCCTTTATAGGAATTTTTTTATTATTCTGTTAATAGAGTATATAAAACAGATATTTCAAACGTATTGCTGTAAACCTGTGCCATTATTCAATGGGAATGCAAAAAGTTTTGTAATGTCACCTTAAAGCCCAAGCTAAGGACTGATGTCCAAAACTTATCCTCACAATCCTTCAAAGTACTCTCTACCTCTCTCCACACTCAATTGTAGACGGTACAACCGCTTGTCAAAAGCACTACGGTACTCGGACTGGGATACTGTCAACAGAGCTGAATTTATAGCTTGAGTAAGGTCCTGCACTCGTTTAAAAGGTTTTCTAGCAATACAAGATTTCACTGGAGGAATCATCAGAAGTCGCACGGTGCAAGGTCAGGGTGGTAGGGTGCGTGGTCAAGCAACTGTACTTTAATGACTGCCAGTTTCTTCAAATTTGCAGCTGTTCTGTGAGGAGACGCATTGTCGTTCAAAGCAACAGCCTTGAAGTTGCTGTCTTTGGACGCCGCCGCCTCAACTCTTCAAATAAAGGATCCAAAATATAAGTGTCATAGTTTTATCCATTCATTGTCATTCCTTCTGACATACAGTCAACCACTAATGGTTCTTCATAGTTGAAGAAAATAGTAAACATTCGCTTTCGAGAACGAAAATCTTGTCGAAGAACAACTGGTCTTGGATCATTCTCATACTCACACGCAGTTCAGAGCTTTATTTCAGGTGGTATAGTAATAAAACCAACTTTCATCACAGTGTATATATCCCTCAAACGTTTAGCACCATTTGCTGAAAACATGCTCAGCAGTTTCCTAGCACATTCCTTTCTCCTCTTCTTCTCGTCATTGGTTAGGGAGTGTGGAACCCATTTTGCACAGTTTTTTCAGCAATAAATGTTTATGGAGTATATTGTCAATGTTGCCAACACTGATACCCACGTCCATCTCAGTATTCAACAGTAAAATGTCCATTTTCCTTCATCAAGTTGCTCACTCTTTGAATGTTCTCTGGTTCACAGCTTCCCGAGGCCGACCAGAGCAAAGGTTGTATTTCAAAGTCCCTCGCCCTTCTTCAAATGATCGATTCTATTTTACAATGATATCAAATGAACACACTTGATCACCATGAACAGTTACCAAATCCTCGTGGATTTTTTCGCTCCTTCGCCTAGCTTAGTATCATGTGAAAATGTAGAATGTTTTCTTTAGATCTATTCATGATTTTTCACCAACTATCGACAGTGTACGACACTGACAATGCCAGTTTAAACTTGCACTTATACATATTTTGATAACTTAAGGCTCATTATTGCCTGCAGCTCTAGTTACATTTTTGCAGGCATTATTGTCCAACAATGAATAGGTTGGTTGCAAAACTTTTTATTGTTAGTGAACGTGTAAACTTTTAAACACAATTTTTGCTTTAAATCTGAGTATGGAATACTTAAGCCTTTTTTTTTACTTACCAGGAACTTCATTTTGCGACTGTGTACTTGAAAGTGTGAAGTAATGGAACAAAAGCAGCCTTTTATACACCTATGTTGATGATCTAGCTTTCTTTTTAATGTCGTTCCATTCAGAGGATTTTCTCATACGTTACGCAATTTAATTTTAAGCTCATTAAATGCCTTCATTTGTCTATGATAGTATTGTTTCTGAACGTGCACATTACCGCATTCCTTTCAGTATAGAAACAAATGCAACTTCTCATTTCTAACTCGTTTTATTTACCTTGATATTGTACTCCAGCATTAATATTTCCATCTTTATTTATTGTTTATTCTCTTAAAACAAACCTTTTGAAAAACATAAAAAGAGAGGGAAAAAACACAATTTTCATTTGTTCATAATAAATATACTTTCCGTTACTGGTCAACAAACAATGTCTGCGGCGACTCTCCAGAAGTCGCCATCTTTACAAGACGCTAACAGCGGCGAATGCGGGAACTACTTGAATTGGCGGTAAAATCCAAACAAAACCATTTGATTTCTCATGTATGTATATGATTTGGAAAACCTGTTTTCCAATTTCGAACATTTGTGATAGATATATATTAAATAAGGTTAGTGCTCTAGGGTTAAGAAGTTATTTCATATTCTTGTTCTTGAATAGAAATATAAATGTAAACTTCAGCAATGATCATAAATACATTTCAGCAACAGCAGTATTCCCTGTTAATATTGCACTTTTTTTGTCCTGCGTGCATTTAATTTGCCGCTTGGTTTTGAACATCCTTTGTACATAACGTTTTATAAAGCGAGGAGAAATCAGCTGATGTACGGCGGCATTGACGTAACAAATTTCCCATGAAGTCCTACCTGGACACTTGGGCACTGAAACAGACCGAGGTGTACATTCAAGCCACCATGTTGACAGTTGTGTGCGTCATACATAATTACACGTGACGTAAGCGGGCGGTAATGTGTGGCGGCTTATTCACAAAGGTTGTGTTTACCTTTCTTCACTGTGTTTATGTGCTTTGGAATTGCCTTGTAATTGGTAGCCTTTGTCCCATTTAAAAACAAAATTGAAATGAACCCCATTTTCCATCATAATACATTTTCAACTAAAGTAGATGTTGAGGTGTATTTTGCAGACGTAAAACTCTCAGTTGAGTGATTGTTATGGAACATGATTGGAGGAGGTATATAGAGTTTAAAGAGTCCGTCATAAAATAAAAGTTTCAAAGAGATGCTTTTTTTCCCTTCCCTCTCGTTTCGTTGTGATTAGTTCTCATAAAATGGCTTGCCCCGGTTAACCACATTATATACAGTACAAACAGCCTGTGTCGTCATTTTTGACGTTCTTGCTCCTAAAGTCCAGCTCCGAGTCGACTGTAGTTCTCAAAGAATCCATTAGATGACGCTCTATCACTACAGCTACCAATCATCTGTAAATGTGGAAGTTACGGATTCGAGAATTAAAACTTTTATCGCCATTAAAATGCGCCTTTTCTTTTCAAATTATACAGAATATAAACTAAATGGTATGTGAAAACTTTGGGTAATAATTCCTTGTATGTAGAAGGTGCAAATATTTTAGATGAGCATGGGTCCGGAAATGCTTTATTTTCTTGTTAGAGTCTTTTCTACAACTTCGCTTACAGAATGTGATATGCAAGCTAGAATGCCAGCATAACTGCCTTGTAGCAGTAACCCCACTACAGAACAAATGCTTAATATGTACAGTAGGTAAATATTCACTTTTATCTCTGGTTAAATGGGGTGGGGTGTTGTAACTACTCTTAGTTCCTAGGTACACCATTGTTGTGGTCGTTCTGTACCACGTAGTTCGCTTGTTATGTTACTCACTTCATTGCTTGATGTAGCACCGAGCACGTAGTGTCAGTTCTATGTGTTTACGAACCTCGTTCCAAGTACAGTAAAATAAGATATTCAAATGCAGAGTTGGCAGATGTTCCTATGATTTATGTATTAGCCGAAGATGTAGAGTCTCCGTGCTCGTATTCTACAAGGCTGCCTGACAATATGAGATACTCCAGCGCATCAGGGAGTCCATGTGAGGGCGATTGATAGATGTATTCGTGCTAAGGGATGCCATTTTGAACATTGCATTTCTGCATTTCGGTTATCCCATTTCTGTTTTTGAACATTTTTCTATGTGGTACTGGCGTAGAAAAATGACTCTAACAAAGAATAAAACAAGTCCATGTCACATTATAATTTTAATCCCGTATATGAAATTTCCGTATTTAAATTGAAACAAAAGGACAATTATGTAGAGCACCATGTTAATTAAGACTGATATTTTTTTTTTTCCCCTTAATCTGGTTTTCGGTTCTGATTGTTTATTGGTGGTTTCCGAATGACGGTCTACCACATTTAAGCATTACTATTATTCCTAAATTCATATTGCATTACAGCAGCTTTACCATTTGATACCCATTACTGGACAATCAAATAGGGGAAGGAGAAAACGTCGTAAAGAGATGTGAGTGGTGTTCTGCAAAATTACTATATAAAATAAGTCACTATCCCAGAGCAACTTTTTAACCGTCGAAAACGAAGGGAGGAATCCTTTAATGTGGAATCTAGCTCCTTTTGTATTTCTGATGGGGTTAAGGAAGTACTTTATCACAGCTCGTATTTCAGATTTATCCATTTTGTTGAAAATGTTAACACCAGTTTGTTTACACGATCGTCACAAACAAGTAACTACATTTACGCGTCTGAAACTTTATAGCGCGCCATCTAAATAATGATACCTAACAATTATCATGGTGATTGGGCGATCTTAGTAGAGTCAATTTCACAATTCGAACTCGCGAAATATTTTCGCATTGTAGTTTCCTTCAACAAGTGCTACATGCTGAGCTTGCGATGTAGCATGCTCCGGGATGCAAATAAAGGAGGAAATTATGGAAGTGGCTATGAATGTGATTAAACTCTTTCACGTCCTTGGTCATGCATCACGTTCAATTGCACAGTCCATTACCCCGCTCTGATTCATCGACCGGCGTGACCTCAACGTACAACAATATGATTGGCACATTGTTTCAGCCATCTTGCCTCTCTGGACGATAAAAATAAGCTGGTGAATTCATAACGCACTGATCTGGTCTCTTTCGTTCACTGACCTTGCTGTCGTGCACACACATTTCGCAACATGATGAAGTACGCTGTACTTATGAAGGAAAATACAGAAAGATGGCGCTTAAATAAGATAACAGCAATGGAATAAGGAAACTGAAAACTGTAGAAGCAAGTGTAATTATTACGAAACTTTCTATTAAAGGAAATGGAGTAATTTTAAATCAAGTTGAGTGTAGCGCACAAATTACAGCGCTTCCAGAATATGTCCTTACCGCTCGCTCGCGGTTTTGCTTCTCGACAGCTGGACATGCCACACTCGGCCGCATTGTATTCCGATTTCACTTCTGAAAACTGTGTAGAAAATCTTACCTTGCAGCAAATGCTGGAAATGTAGCCCTCACTTAGCGAAACAGGCAGTGGACCGGGTAAACACTTTCGATCAACACGATTTAGTCGATCACTGCAATGTTTCTAATTTCATTTTGTATGCTTTCCTGTCGTTCTTCCAAATCACAGATCACCAACACTAATCACTCTATCTTCAACCATTTTCTTAGTTTTGCCCATGGACACTCTGTCATTTGAGATAACGGAATCTTATTGAAACCACTCTTATCACCTGAATAAAAAATGGGATCAAAATGCCATTTCGGCACCTCTCTCCATTTACTTTCTGCTCATAAAAATTCTGACTAATTATATGCGTCTTGCTCTACCCGTACATCAAACTCTTGTGGAATCGTTTCTTGTATACAATTTGGATTTTCAGAACACTAATAGCAAGGTTTGTGAGTGCTCATATGGCTATTTTGTTAGCTGTCTTGCCATCTCTGCTAACTTGCCCGTACAAGCAGGGCTGAAAGCACTAGTGCTGCTACTAGAGCAACACCCGAACTGCTGGCCATTCTCAAGCGACAGCGCAGTTCACTCCACGCGCTTGTATCTCAAGTTGAATGATTTTTTTAAGTAATGTAACCTATGTGTTGCCCTGTGAAAAATAAATTAATAGAGCATTGTTACGCGGGTAAAATATTAAGCTTGACGACCTACACTCGCCTTCTTTTCGTAAATATAATTTGATAAGGGCGGATAAATCACTGTAATGAGGTCATTGCTAGTCGGGTGAAATATTGTAACGGTATAAAATGTGTTCTTATTCCAGTTCGCAGGTATAAAAAAAATAAAAAAAAAAAAACCACTAACCCGAATGCTAACCTCGAGTAAATCCTAGAAACCGGTGGACCCAGTGGTTTTCGGCCTACGCTCGCCTCCTTTTCGTAAATATAAAATGATAGAGGCGGATAAGTCATTGTATTGTTGGCAGGTCTCCTTTGATTGCAACAGGAAAAAAATGGTCAACATCAATTTATAGGACAATCTGTGCATAATACTATGTTGCCGAGTAAATCATTGTAATTGTGTAAAATCTCCTTTATACAGCAGAAAAGAAAAAGATAAAAAAAAAAAGCCTCGGGATGGTAGGTTTCACTACCTTAGCATGACACTCTAACCGTCTGAGCTATCGTGCCACTGTTTGTGAAGCTTTATTGTTTAGCTGTAACTGTGCAAGTCACCACCTTCGGCTCTCTCCGCTGTCGCTCGGGACTGGTCAGCTACTCGAGCGTTGCACTAACAGCAAGAGCTTCCACATGATTCATAGTGCTTTCAGCCTTGCTTAACGTCTCTGCGAATGAATACAGACTGGTGACTGCACGGAAGTTCAAGAACAGGCAGACAACAGCCATGAATGGTGAAGGGCCGGCCTTGGCCGAAATGCAAAACACTGTGAGGACACATTTTGGAAGCCCGTTTTTTTTATAACAAGTGTGTATTGTCTTCTGCATAGGTCAAGACAGGAGGAAACTTCGCTTGTTCACGGCTTGCCGTTTGTGCCTACACCCCGAATGAGCACCTAAAGGAAAGGATGAGATGAGGTGGCCAGTGACTGCGCTGACAAAGACGGGTCTCTAACATGTTTCTAGATAGAACACCACGACGCTGGTAGAGGAGTTCCAGCCCCTCGGAAGGTCCGTCTCCATACCAGAAGCTGGGGCAGAAAGCTTTCCAATGAGCAAGCCACCATCACACCATACCGCCCTGACAGTTTTGACCCTGGACGGAACCAATGAAATGGCTTTCTTTGCGATAGCTTAAAATAAAGTTTTTTCTTATTTGGCGCTGCAGCCCGGGGTGAGCCTTGGCCTTTCGCGGCGACCTCTGCATCCTCTACCTCCGTCTTACGGCTTCATTGATATAGAGCAATATTGCGGGAGATATATGGTTAGCATGCCGGCCGCCTATCACGCAGCTCCCTAGGTCGAAGAACGCCACCTCTCTTACCAGGCAGCTTCCCAGTTGTCCTCACAAGTCTGGGTGGACCCCGTTCAACTTAGAAAAACTCCTAAGTAATTATCGGGAATAGAACTTGAGCCTCCCGGCCAGCAGTCAGAAACGCTAACCACTAGACCAAAGAGGTTGTCTTAAAGTTAATGTTACACTTTTAAAACTACATCCAAGTTGTTTACTTAATGAAAATTATTTTACTATGTCCTTTATGTTTTTTCCCCTCCCCCATAAGTGATACAATTTAATGTTCAAAATTACCAAATAATTTCAAAGCTATGCTAATGATACAACAATAAAATGGAATCTGTCCTGGTGGTGTAGTGTTAACAATGCTCGTGCTCGTAGACTCAAGATGGCGGGTTCATTCCTGGTCAGGTTCGATGGATTTTTTCGGGCATAAAAATCCTAAGTAAAAATCCCTTCGGAAGGGAAGTAAAGCTGTGGGTCCCGTGTCGTACATTTACGGCACGATAAAGAACCTCAAGCCTGAAAGAAGAGGCATCTGAGCAAAATTAATCCATTATTTCACGCCCTGAATTGAATAGGAGGTTGATGGCCTGAGATGTTAAAGAGCGTCCGTAAATAAACCAAATCCGCAACAACAATAAGGCGTGTGTAAGTGTTCTGCTTCTAGCCCATGTCTTAATTTTTATCGGGAACCAATTCCCGCTAGACATGGCATGTAACAGCTACAATGTCACCCTAGTTTATTATCAAACGCGTTCATTGTTGTGGCTGCTTGCTCTTCTCCTACTACTCTCAACAACGATAAAATAATGTATTTCAGTTTGAAAGTAGTTTAGCACACAGCTCGCACAAGGAAGAATGTAATTGTTAGTTCGCTATGGATTTGTGCTTAAAAAGAAAATATTTTTTCCCCAATATCTCTGAGGTAGCTGAATTAAAAGAAGATGCAGCCGATAGTAATAAGATAGTTCAAAGTATTGATTTAACGTGCAGAATTCAGGAAAAGACCGAGCCGTAAGTTGTCATGACATTTATTTAAGTAATGTTTTTAGTTGGAAACGGAAATGCTCCTGATGTCCAGTGTGTTGTATGCAAAAAAAATCCTGGCCAATAGCTCAATGACTCCCATAAATTACGCAGACATTTAGCAACCAATCACTCTGCACAGAGATGAGAGATGCTTCCAAGTGTTGTCGGACATTGAAGGTAAAACAAAACAACGTACAGCTGATCTTTGTTAGCTTTAATTGAGGTAATTAACACGTGTCCATCAACATTTTTGTGTAGAAGAGGAGCATAAAATGAAATAAAAAAGCAAAGAATGAAAGGAATGAAACAAATGAAAAGCAATGAAAGACGCAAGTAGAGGAGTAACGAGAAGAAAAGATATAGAGAGGAAAATTAAAAATGAACATCAGAACCATTGATTGTTGATTTGTTTTATTTACGGACGCTCTTTTCAGGTCACTAACGTCCTATTCAATTCAGGGTGTGAAACATGCGATACATTTTGCTCAGAGGTCTCTTCTTTCAGGCTTGAGGTTCTTTTACATGCCGTAAAAAGTACGACACGGGACCCACTGCTTTACTTCCCTTCCGACCGAAGGAAGCCATACTTAGGATTTTTACGCCCGAAAAAATTCATCGATCCTGGCCAGGACTGAATCTGCGATCTTGGGTTTACGAGACAAGTAGGGTTACCACTACACCACCAGGACCGACACACAGAGGCGGTGAAGGGAAGAGGGAGAGAGAAAGAGAGGATGAAGAAGATGGTGAGAAAGCAGAAAGAATTGGCGTATATAGGAAAAGGAGCTAAATGACTGGAATAAGTGGGTGAGGAGGTTGTAGCGACCTTGGTATCACAGAGCTGTTACAGTTTGCGCGGGTGTAAATGCTTGTTACGTAATTGATGTGGAGCAGTTTAAATAACTGCGCAGTATAGCACGGGGGTCATATCGTGACATCAGAGTTGCTCAACAGTAATTATACAGTGACGGGCGTCCCGACATGTGAAGTGGCGTTTGTAGCCTTTTTAAAATTTATTTCTCCGCGCTATACCCGTTTTCTCAATCTCATTTTACCAACATTGTCCATACATCTCTTCGTGTTCATTTTATGAGCTGGCGAAGATGACCTCTGTCGGTTGGAGTGGTAACTCCTTAACTTTTATTTCTGACTCGGTACGATCTTGTGGACTATGGTCTGTGAAGCCGAAAGTGATACCTGCATCCAGGTTCCGACGAGGGTGAAACCATTTGCCCTATTCCATATAAGTATGTTGCTATAATTCTAGCTAAGCATGAAATTGTAACTTTTTGTTCCACAAAATAATGCACAATATTTGTAAAGTATTACTAAAAGCTACAAGTTACGTAAGCAACAGCTGTTTGCCATATGACGTCATAATTTAAATTAAGTCATGTCCACTCTTTAGTTAACAGTAAAACAAGGACGGTGAAATACTGCAGGGAGACAGGTCCACAATTCCCGCTAAATGCTATAGACACCAGATACAAAATATAACATCAACGTTTTGGGCTGCAGAGGTGCAAAGCGGACTCTGGGCATTTGACCTGGGTTTAATATGGCAACGAAGTAATGAAAATAATAAAAATGTGGAAGAAGGTTAGAACAAGGCTAGAGAATATCAGCAGGCAGGAAATTGAGGCAGAATGTAACTCGGAAGTCTCATTGAGCCTATCGAATGAAATTAAATTAACATTGGGTAAAGTATTTTTAGTAGTATTTGGTTTATTTACAGACGATCTTTAAATCTCAGGTCATCAGCGTCTATTGAATCCACGGAATGAAAATGCCGATAAAGTTTTGTTCTGAGGCCTATTCTTTCAGGCGTAAAGTTCTTTTACGTCCGTAAATCTATGATATGGGACCCTCGGCTTTAGGAATACTTAGGAATTTTACGCCCTAAAAATCCATCGACTCTGCCCGGGATTGAGCCTGCGATTTTGGGTCTTTGAGGCAAGAATGGTTACTACTAGACCACCAGGACCGACAACCTACGGAAAGAAGGTATACAGTGTGTCCCATTTATCTTGCTCACTCAAAATAACATATAATGTTATAAATGATTGTTTGAAACAACTTTTTTTCATTTGACGCAAGATAAATGGAACATTCTGTATATGTTCATTGAAGGCAAGATCAGGAATGGCCTGGTTTAGACTGGGAGGTTGGAAGGCTAAAAAAATAACAAACAGTTCTGGTTGGAGGATCGGCCCATTTGTGAAGGAGGAGAGGAATGGGTACCTATTCAGATCGAATGTACCCATTGGGAACACATGAGAAAAACGCTTGTTTTCGGGGGGGGGGGGTTAAGACAATTAGAAATCGATTGACATGCTGGGCCTGTTTGGTGATCATACTAATTGTTTGTATATGGGCATTTTCCTAACCAGTGCGCGAAGCTAGAAGCTATTTATTATCTGGTTAGAACGCATAACTAGTGTTTGTAAATAAAATGTAAGTAGTTTCCATTCATATCTGTCAATACAGTTCTTCCCATTTTAAATTATTTATTTACTGTTATTGTTTTATTTTTTATTATTTATTCCTCTTTTTAATTGTGTATCACATACACTTAAGCATGCACGGTAGACGACCCAAGTATAAAATATATTTGTAACGTGTATATATAATTTATAGCAACAAAGATACATTTACTTTTACTGCTACAATTGTATTTTTGAATGTATACAGAACATTTGTCATGTCTGCAATATTGGTTGAAGTTTTTTCTAACAAATAATGAACCACTTATATACTTTGATGTATTTGCCAATATTCAAGCGTAACCATCCACTCTGAGGTGACAATCATTAATGTTCACATGTCGGTCCTGGTAGTCAAGTGCTAAACATACTTGCCTCCTAAACCCAAGATTGCGGGTTCAAACCCGGCCAGGATCGATGGATTTTTTCGGGCGTAAAAATCCTAAGTATGGCTTCCTTCGGAAGGGAAATAAAGCTGTGGGTCCCGTATCGTAGATTTACGGCATGTAAAAGAACCTCAAGCCTGAAAAAAGAGGCCTCTGAGCAAAATTTATCGACGGGTTCACTCCCTGAATTGAATGGGGCGCTGATGACCTGAGATGTTAGAGAGCATCCGTAAATAAACCAAATGAACTTCAAAGACACGCAGGAAACCTTTTTAGACGGTTCTTCAGAATCACTTTCGCAGCCTTCATCAGTGCTTCTGATGATGGAAAATGTCCCCCACGAAGTTGTCCCTTCAATTTGGTGAAAAGGAATAATACTCACGGGGCTAAAACTGGACTATAGGGAGGATGAGGGACACACTTGGCTTTTTGTGAGATATATTACAACATTAAAGCATGCACTTTGTGTTTTTTCTGTTGTAATACATTTCTAAGGATGCGTGTTGTGTCAGATCATCTTTTTGCTATATCATAAAAATCTGTAAATTTTCCAACGTTACTGATAGATTTGAAAATTTCAGAAGGTGATATTTCTTTTATTTGAAGCTCTTTGCACGCTGTATTTTCCTAATGAGTCAGCATTTTTTATTATTCCAACAGCTGCAGTGACGTAATGCAACAATGAATGAGCTTGAAACTGCGTACACATCGTTTTAAACATTTCTGGCATTCTTGTGCCATAATATAAACCTTTTAGATCAACTGGAAATGCATCGGGGGTGGAGCATAGGTATCAACCCTCTTAAATGTTCATTATGATAATTTTAATCATTATTCTATATTTAAAGTATATGTTCGTAATGTTAAAATATATCATAGCGCATACTTGAATATTCCATATGCATGATCGCGGCATTCAGTTTCTGTGTGTGGTATTTCAGTCAAGGCTTTCTACCTGCTTTGAGCCATTTTCCTCAAACGTGGAAGCAGGGATGTAGATGACAGTGAAACGGCTAGCGGCGGCAAGTTTTGCATACCACTCACTCACTACCTTGAACTTGGATGTTATGTACAGCTGCCCGAAGACTCAGCACTAATCGGGGTTAACAGCTGTCGCCATGTTTATCTCTTCTCTTGATTGAAGGCATCCGAAACATGTGGAGGACGTACATCTTCCGACAACATTGTTTTGGCGGTATTCTCTTCTCTTCCAGTACATTAACCCCAAGTTCGTTAAGTATGCTGAAAATGTGTGTTAAATTGCTTTTTAATTTATGGAAATCTGGGTGCTAGCAGAAAGCAATTTTCTTTCTACGAAATAAACAAATACGAAGCATGATTTCTAAATATCACCCGGGGTTCCCTACTGTGGGAACCGCTTTCCGGGTCTCAAGGTCAACTTGTCGTGCAGTGATATGAAAGTGATTTTTCACTAACATTTTAATAAAAAATATTATCTTTCATTTTATATTTCTTTATAAATGTTGTTTCAAATGAAGACTTTGATTATCTACACACAATTCACATCGTTTGATCACCAATTCACACTATTTTTTACTGCTGAGACATCACGGGCGGCGGACACTGATGATGCACGAGATGAAATGATGTGTTAGGCAAGGATTTTTTTAAGGTAACCAGGAAGTGTAAATTTAGTAAATAATGCGGCAGTATACATTATACATTGTATCTCAGAAAGTTTTAATATTATCAGTAAGAACTTTTTGAGAGATATTAAGAATAATTAACTAAAGATGCTCTATAAATTTTAATTCTCTAATGCACATAACAAGTTTTTTTTAAACTTTTTAAACTAAAATAAAATCTTGCTAAACAAATGAAAACACTGACATACTCGCGCATTTTTCTTATAAATTATCGGCGGAATTGTAATTACTTTTTTTTTCTTTTTTTTTTTTTTTCTAAACTGCAAAGATCATCCTATCCTGGGAACTAGAATAATGTATCTGTACTAGTTGCTTGAAAAGAAAGTAATTTACAATTTTGAAAAAAAAAAAAAAATGTATATATAAATGTTTTAAATTTCTTATTGGTATTATTTTTATCAACTAATAGCGATATTTAAATACTTCTTCACATTTGCATACATTATGTGTGTACACATTTTCAACAAGATTGGTCCAGCCAATCCTGAGAAACATGCATATTGATGTCAAAATTTAGCTTATCTGGAAATAAGATTTATTTATTAAGGCGACAAATCTGCGAATTTTACTGCTCACTCCATGTGGTCTCTCTTACAAATCCATCATTGTGGAAAAATCTGGTCTAAGTGCTGAATATTCTGTCCATAATGAGCTGGAGATCTGTCTTGTTGGCAATAGATGTCAAATCTGAGTAGCCCATAGTTAATTCAAAACATGTCAATCCAGTTAAATACACACCAACCTAGTTAAGCACGTCAAACTAAGTAAATACATGCGAGCATGCACTAAACTAAATATTTTTCACCCAACTAAAAACAGGCAGTCTAGTTAAAAGCACATCGCCCTAGTTAAATTCGTCGAACTACTTGCTGTAGTTGTAATCCCTAGTTCGAGAAACGTTTTTTCTGGAGAACTAATGACAGTGTTGTAACAGTTCGTTGTCGCTTCACGACACATCGGATTTGCACTGCTTGACGTATCAGGAAGTTGCTTTCAAAGTCCATGTTCTTATCTTTTTCTACACGAAAATACTTTGCGGCAGCATAACGCGGGCTTCACAACTTTACCACTGTTACTGCTATTGCTGAATAGCTGAATTGCTGAATTGCTGAGCTTGTAGGATTAACGGTCGTAGGTGACTGACTAAACATGCACAATAGAAAGCGAGAAAGACAGAGAGAATTTAATAAAAACATCACAATGAAACTATTTAAACGAAACAATTCATTCTCCTGGTTTTCATGGCAGCAAATTTATCAATGGCCCTTTTGATTAACATCTGGAATTTGCAGAATGAAAGCATTGTATACTGCTTATGTTTTGAAATCACAGTTTGACTGAAATTAATGCTTGGAGTTGGTTTACGGTATAACGATCTAATACTATTTTAAAACGTTGTATTGCAACAACAGCCAATCTGTCTAAAACTGGAGGCAAACTTAAATGCACTTGACGAAAGGTGACGTTTCAGGTGCTGCAACACATAAGGACTCTTGTGGGCAAGAGTCGTTCCTGCAACTTTTCTTCACCTTCCCCGATCAAAATATTCCACAAATCTATTGGTTTGCAGCGACTGGAGGTAAGGTCCGCTATAGATGGTAACTCTAAATATAAATATAAGCGCAAGATGGAAGTTCCCTATAGACGATTTTAATGCATAAAAACGCTTTAAGTAATATAAAAATTAAATGTTTAAATGGGGGAGGGGGGGGTACAGCACACCATCAAATTCCTAGAGGAGCCGCTCCTGTTAAATTATTATTATTATTCTGATAATACGTGAAATGAAATGATATATTGGGAAAGGATTTTTTCCAGATCTCCCGCTCACGAGTCCGCGCCGTAACGACCTCAACCACCCCTAGCGGGATTGTTAAAAACTGAAACATTTGTAATTTTGTTCAGGAATGCGAAGTGATATAAGCATTAAATGAGTTTGCCAACCGATATATCTTCCTTCTTAATACTAATATGATGAATTTATATACAAAATACATGTTACAGGGCACACAATTCTGCCTCGATACTATATAAAACCTTTCCTCTCAACATTAAAACAGATGCGCCCACCACATAACTGGTTGCAAGGCATTATATATATAAAAATTAACAGTAATAATAAAAGTAAATAAGGATAAAACACTTAGATAAAGTCACACTTGAAATTGCTATATTTCCAACTACTGGAGTTCTTCAATGGCAAGACGTATATATAGCTTATAATTATATAAAATATATATTATATATAATTATTTTATTCAAAGATATTCGGATTCTCGTGGTGTATTTCATTTGTTAGAAAAAGTGGGGTCCGGAAAACAATTACAATTTCATAAAATTCCATTTGCCTATTGTTTTCAAAAACCGAAAGAAACAAGAGTCAACGTACGAGTAATATGAAACAAAACGTTTTGTTTACTGTTTTACAGTATGGCATAAGGATGGCACGAAATGAAAGTGATACGGCAAAGCTCCGTTACAAAGGTATGTAATTAAAGGCCTCGTTAAACAACAGCAGCAGCGACAACAACAAAAAAAAAAAAACAATAATAATAATAATAATAATAATAATAATACCAATAATCAAAATATTCACCACAAAACCTGTAATTAAATATTTCGGTTGAAAATAGCAGTGGGAGTAATTTAAAACGTTCTCGGAATGATTAAAAAATGACTGCAAGCTTTTGGAAAATATTCTTATTTTTCAACATGGTCTCCCTCGACACTGTTGCACTTTGTCCGGTGATGATGATTTATCCATCACCAAAGTCAGATTCCTCGATGTCTGCAAAATACGTCTGAACTATTGATTAAAGCTCTTTGTAGGACGAAAATTTCTTTCCACCAAGAATTTTTCTCAGTTTAGGGGACAAATGGAAATCTGATGGAGCCAAGTCAAGGGATTAAGGCGGCTGTGGCAGAAAATCGTATCGCAATTAATTGATTTTCGCTGTTACATGTGTGAGGCCGACTTTTATCTTGATGCTAGATGTCCTCCTTCTTTGATAAACCCGACCTTTTCTCACATATTTTTGTTTTCATTAAGCCCAGGAGTTTAGCACAATACGCTCCAGTGGGAAGATATTGGCATCTCAGAAACCCAATCTTCCGCTGTGATTTTTCCCGGCCACTTTCACACACTTGGCTGTAGATTCATGATGCTTCAATTGTTTACACTGCTGTTTTGTTTCAGATGTGTAGCAGTACACCCATGTTTTATCACTGGTCACAAATTGACGCATAAAGTCGGCGGGATCTCTCTGAAAACGGGCATAAACTTTGCTGAGAGATTTGCTCTCTGATTCGCTTTTGATCTTGAGTCAGCAGTCGGTGTACCCATCTTGCCGGTTATTTTTTCAAGCACAATTGCGAAACATGCCCAGAGTTTCAACAATTTCGAACATCTTGCAGAAGCAAGTATGAAGAATTTTGGTTCTCCCTGCATGGGTCATCTTCCAAGCTTTCACTGCAGCGTTTAAACTCATGGTCCTGTTGGAAACAGTTGAAAATGATGGTGCAGAGTCCCTTAGAGTGTTTGGCATGTCTGTATAAATTTCTGTTGCATTCATGCCCTTTTTTGCCAGGTACTTAATAACCGCATGATGTTCAAATTTTCCCTGTATACTCACGCCTACAGCTATACAAACAGCTATAGCTACAATTACTTGACGTCTTCTCGTCCGCCAGTGACTTCGGCAGATATGGGTAGATCATTAGGTATTCCTGTACCATGGCGTGTTAGCTCAGATAGACAGAGCGCCGTGCTGTAATAAAAAAGGTATTTGGTTCGTATACTCACGGCCGAAGTGGGGTGTTTTTATTCTGCTGGAGTTAAAGAAGATTTCTCATCATTACAATGATTTACCCGCCTACTTAGTAGCACACAATCCCCTATCAATTTATATTTACAAAAGCATAGGCCTTCTACAGATGTAGGTAGATAATTAGGTAGTCCAGTACAATAGTTCAAGTACTCATTGCCTTCCACCCCTCTCTCTGCTAGAGTTAACCAGAATTGCCACTGTTACAATGAGTTACTGGCTAACATTATATTTACGATGTTTTTTTCCTGCTGGAGTCAAGGGAGATTTGCCATCATTACCTGCCTACTTAGTTGAACAGTAGCCGACTGGCTACGATAACAGAAGTGTGAAAAAGAAAAACGGAAAGGCAATTTGTAGGTGGTATACTAAAGAACAAAGAAACAAGAAAGGAAACATGCTTTTAAGACATAAAAATAACACTTATTCAATTAAGAAATGTGTAGAAATTTTATGAACATTTAAAAATAAAATAATCACATTTATCCTGCGAGAAATAAATACAAGTAAGAAGAAAAGTTACCCATGAAGAGTCGAACCTACGACCACATCACTAGCACGACGTTCTAACCTACTGAGCTAACAGGGTTTCAAGCTATCATTTTAGAATAGGCGCTATAACATTCAGCTTTTCCAGGCATACCACCTGTTTTGACCTGCCTATCATTAACAAACTAAATCTCCGCTGCCATCCATGAAATCTGTGCCTCGCGAGATCGGCACGAAAAGACGGCCTTACTTTAACGTCAAGTACTACTAATCATAACCGATCCATGTATTGTTGCACAAATGTTTCTATGCAAGATGGCGGGTTTTGATAACAAAACTGCAGCTGCAATCTGTGGGTCATTCCGAGAACTTTACAAATGATCCCCGTGCATTGAGAATGAAAAAATTACAAGCAGGATAAAGGGAAATAAAGTTTCAAAATAGTTTTATTTCAAAGAAAAACTCGCTAATGGAAAGAGGAAGGAGCAAATAAAAAATATAAAAAAGGGGGAAAGGAAAAAGAGAGAGAGAGAAAAAAAAAAATAAAAATACGAAGCTTCTTTCTCTCTATGTAGTTTTTACCCCCTTCTCTTATTTCTTAAAACGAATAAAACAATTCCTGGCTCGAGACAGAGGCAAGAATCGTGTTGTTCTTTCTGGAAAAGTTTTTATTACAAAATGATGCATTGTATTACATAATGGTTGACATATTTTTTCGTGTATAATTGATTTGTACCTCCAGATATGAGTATATTACATTAAGCAGCTAGGATATCCTTTCTTGATAGATGACACTTGCCTCGTATAACCAAAGTCACTACTTCAAACTCGACCAGAATCGATGGATTTGCTAGGGTGTAAAAGAGTATGGCTTCCTTCGGAAGGGAAGTAAAGCCGTTGGTCCCCTGTCGTAGATTTATGGCACGTAAAAGAACCTCAAGCCTGAACGAAGAGACCTGTGCAAAATTTGTCGGCCGTTTCACGCCCTGAATTGAATGGGACGCTGACCTGAGATGTTAAACAGCGTCCGAAAATAAACAAAATAAATAATAATCATAATCATAATAACCGCCATGACTCATACGCACTGCTTTGTATTGGTTGGTTGGGCTTCTGTCTACATTCAAGATTTTTATCTGGTTCATTTTTTTTCTCCTGTGTTTTCCCTTAACTTTTATACCAAAGATTGCAGATCGATTAGCTCAAGTAGTTTCATTTGCCTTGGCAGAACGGGATATTAAGCGTGTAAACTTGTAAGGGTGGGGGGCGAAACTAAATGATTTGTCAATTAGCAGTCAACTAGATGACACGTTAATTTAAAAAAGCGAAAAATACAGAGATACATGTGCGGAGTATTTTAATCGCGGAGGTGAGAGGAAGCGGTTGAAGGAGCCTCTTACCCATAAGAACCATTGGTGTGGCGCACCACCTGAAACATAATGTTGCATCAAATGCGTTCCCAGGAAAGTTTTCTTCCAGCTTTTTTACGACTGGTTGTTGTAGGGCTACTAAGTTGAATAATTTTTAAAAGACTATTAGACAATAATGACCACCTCCTTAGTCTAGTGGATAGCCTTGCTGACTGTGGCCGGAAAGTCCGGGTTTGATTCCCAGCACTTGCTTAGGAATGTTAGGGAGGCCTGGAACGGGGTCACCCAGTCCCGTGAGGACAATTAGGGAGATGCCTGATGGAGAGGTACGTTCTTCGATCACGAAAGCCGCATCATAGGTGACCGGTGGAGTGCCGGCATGCTTATCACATGCCCCCTCTATCAATGAAGTCGTTTTACGTGCCAAAGTGTTTAGGATTTTGTTATACCAATGCCACGAGATAAGTAGAGCTGGAAGCTGAAGAGATGGCCAGCTATGTATGCGGGAGAGGAAGGCTTTATGTGCCAAGCAAAACAATGCGCACTGCATGTGTATCACCTGTTCAAATACGGCTGTCCGTTCTCTTTGCGTTAATGAAAGCACAATATTAATAGTTGTTAAAGAGCGTCCGTAAATAAAATAAATCAACAATTTTGGTGAGGTTAAATGCCATTTAATTTATATGTAATTTTTTTCACCCAACATCGATATATTAAAATCCTTATGTGTTTTTTAAAATGCGTAAATAATCGCAGAAAAAATCCACAACGATCCAAAACAGACAAAAAAAAAAGTTTTAAACATTAAAATATGCAACGGAAGCCAAAATGGAAGGGGGGGAAGCAAAAGAAAAATGGCCCGACCGGCCCCAAATGTAGGGAAACCTGTTCATTTCCATCTGGCTTTTAAATATATACACCTAGATAGGAAAGGCATTTTGCCTAAATTCCGGTCTCTGGACTTACGTGTGATTGAATGTAAATGACATGAACATTATACAAAGATTACTTTTTAAGTTGTTTTTTGTGACCATTCTAAGGGAAATTTGCAATAAAAACTGAGTAGAGAAATTGCAAGTCAAACTGTGATTTCAAAACATAGGAAATAACAGTGCTTTCTATACGGATAGACTTCGTCTTGCAAATTCGACACTTTTGCAGAGGTCACTACAAATTTGCTGCCATGAAAATCAGGAGAATGAAAACTTTTAATTATTACAATTTTTTATTGAATTTTCTCTCTTTCTGTTATTATAAATTTAATGTTTCTCCTAGTTATTAAGATTCTAGAAGTTTCCGATTAATGTTCAGCAGTAACAGTTGCAAAGTTGTGTCGCCGCTGCTTAGAGCTTTGCCCATTGCATTTCATACAAATTTTTTTCGTGATATTTGCTTTTGTACAAAGAAGGCAGTCAAGCTACCGTAAGGGTATTGTGTAGTGTAATTATACTGCTAAACGTTATGTTACGGTCTGTAGTGAAATGAAAAGGTACACGCATCCTCATCCAACTAGAGGCGTTGCAGCGAGACCCGAGGCAGAGGAGACGCCATTGTTGCAACAGCCTTTGTATGCTCTTCTCAAAGAAGTACTTGTGCTGCGAGAGCAATCAATTCGTCACCCTGCTCTTGACCTCAGCATCCTATACAAACCGTTGTTCCTTCAGAAGATGTTTGGGCTGGTCAAACAAACGACAGTCACAGGCTGTGCAGTGAAGCTGTTGTTTCATTGGAAATTTGTTATCAGGCATTAAGTGCAACAATCGCGAATGTTTGTCCGGCAGATCGCCGCATTATTGACGGTGGATTATTGTCGAATAATTCAATCAGCAATTATCTCTGGACGGAATCAAATAACGTCATGGACTTGTCGTCATGCATGCATGCATGTTTTTTATTTATTTATTTATTTATTTATGGACACTCTTTAACATCTCAGGTCATCAGCGTCCCAATCAACTCAGGGCGTGAAACGGCCGACAAATTTTACTCAGAGGCCTCTCTTTCAGGCTTGAGGTTCTTTTTCGTGCCGTAAATGTATGACACGGGACCCACGGCTTTACTTCCCTTCCCTTCCGAAGGAAGCCATAATTAGGATTTTTACGCCCGAAAAAATCCATCGGTCCTGGCCGGGTTCGAACCCAGGATCTTGGGTATTAGGAGGCAAGTATGATAACCACTACACCACCAGGACCGACATGCATGTATGTAGCAAAGACTAAAAATACATAAGAAACTCTTTGATAATAATCCGGAGATGATCTCTAAAAACGTCGTTACCATTTCACTTAGCCACATTCAACTACAATGAAAATATACTTTTTTTTTACAAATTTTTTGTTGAATGAACAATGCATTTGAGTGGTTTAATACGGTACTCTTATCTATTCTATGCTTATAGCACCAATCATTGTTCAAAATGATCCCTGTTTGTCCTCACACATGACCGAAATCTGCTTGGCCATTCATGTATAGCCCTTAATCACTATCACTGCCACTGTTGGCTCCAAGGATTTCTTGAGGCTCTCAGCATGTACCCTCAGCACCGACCAGAGGTTACAGTTCAAGAGGTTGAGTTGCAATAAAATTGGAGAAGTCAGTTGTGAGCTGGTGCTGAATGCTGCTGGAATTTCCGGTGCCAATTTTTGATCAAAGGTTTATTGCATGGAAGACTTTGTTCCCTTGTGGCAGAAATGCAGCTTAGTGACACTATCGTTACTCATTCCTCACCAAAACAGACGAGGCCCTCTCGTGAGCTTTTTGGCAGTTGTAGCTCTCTTCATTGGACATCCTTTCACTTGCAAAAAGAGTTTTTGGCGTCTTTTGTTAGCGTACCGTTCAAATAGCATCAACTTCTTCAGGCTCGGAGCTAAATTGCTTCCAGTATTGCAGCGTTAAATCTTCAGTCCAAGGTCTTTTCTAAGCAACCTGGGCATGTTCATCTCATGTGCTATGGCATTTTTGCTTCTGTCTAAATATGAGCTGCGCTGCCATTCGAGTCCTGTACAGCGCGGGCGTCTGGAACTTGGACGGTCATCCAAAGCCCCCGTTTCACTGAAGCGGTGACGATGATGTATATAAACACCCTGATGCTTTTCAGCTTCCTAAATCTCAGGTTCTGACTATCCAACCCAATGAAGAGCAATTACCAAAACGCAGTTCTTACAACCTTTGCTTCTCCATGATTAATCATTAAAATAAGGGCTCTTTTTTGCTGCAGTGGAACACAGTAATGGCTATGGTGAGAGTCTGGCAGTCAATGCAGGGCACAGTTCTTTTGAAAGTTTGTAACAGTATTTATATTAGAACTCTTCTTACCGACAGCCGCCATTTTTTTAAAATAATGTTTAACACCCGTGCTGAGGCATCACAGGTGGACACCGTGATACATAAGATGAAATGTTAAAATGGAAAAGGATTTTTTAAAGGAAGGAAGCGTTCCATGCCTAAGTTTAGGGTAACTCTCTGGCATTTGCCATTTATGAGGACTGAGGAAAACTTGGAGGACCTTAGTCAGGAAGGGCGGTTCTGGTGGAATCGAATCCCAGACCTCCCGCTCACAAATACGCGCCTTAAGCACCTCGGCCACCCATGGCGGTATCGGTATGCTGATGGTATCTTCAAGTAAAACATCGAACCGGAGCCTGAGCAGAGAACTTTCAGATAAGATGAGCTGATCTAAAGAAGAAGATAGCCGACATTTTTACGATTTTCCTCAGTAATTCTTGAGTTTCTCAAACTCTTTTAATTTCGTTTGTTTTGGTTTTAACTGAATGATTTAATACTCCAAAATGAGACAAAAGACGCAGTTTTCTGCAAGCGGTATGCCCCAGTAACTTAGTGAGTCCCATGAATGGGCGAGCGAATCCAGCAGGGACCCGCACCCTTCCACCTCCGTTTCCGGTGGCACTAATTGCCGTTAGTATGGCGGCCCACACCCACACTTCCCAGGGCACCGCCCACCACCCCTGCCTTGCCACAACAATGCACTGATTGATTTGTGGGTAGCGGCATCTCTCACGGAGCTGTTCAGAGTTCATTTTCAGCACCCTATCTCTTCTTTACTCTCAATATAGCACTGAACTGGCAACTCTGATTTTGGGTTTATATCTCAAAACAACGTTCAACTGGCTGAGTATTGTTTAAATAATAAACATACTTTAATTTTGGCTTACCTAAAAAATTGTATTTGATAACTTTCGGATATGATTTGTCATATTTATGGTCCAACAATAGCCGGCTAGCATACGTGTACTCCATTTGCTTTGATACATACATCATTTAAATACTCGCCGCACCCAATGGAGAGGTCCTGATGGAACTAGGAAGGATTGGTAAGAAAGGTCTGGTATAAAAAGCATTATGAAATGTTGACAGAATACAATCATTGGAGGAAGGAAGTATTGTCAAAGAGTGTTTGGAGGCACAAGAAAGCTAAATGGGAAGGACGCTGGTTATGTCGATTAAAGGAAATTGTAAGAGAAATTGGATAGGGAGAAGTAGCTACTTTACAGTCGTCAAATGGGCAAGTGAAAGCAAGGGTTGACGATATAGAGAAACAGGAAATATTTGGTAGCTTAAGAGATAAGAGTACTCTGATATATTATAGGAGTTTAAGAAAGAATGGGACAGGTAAAAATATATCGACGTTTGCGACAAAATGGAAGGGATATAGCAAGAACAGAAACAAGGTAAGATAAAAGCTGACACAGAATTGTGTCCATTGTGTGAAAAGGCAGACAAGAACCAGCACTTTATATTACAATGTACAGAAACCGAAGGATGGAGAGAGGAAATATGGAACAAGAAGTGGAATAACTTGCAGGCAGAAATTTCAGCATTAAACTTTTTTATGTCAGCAGGAAAGGATTTTTGAAACAGCTTGGAAATTATGCAGGAAAAGTAAGAGAAAAGTGGTGGAGGAAAATGATCAAGGTAATGGGAGAAGGCAATAAAGAAAATAAAGAAACAATGGCGGAAGATTAGAGAAATATTTGTCAAGTTCGCTTTATAGTTAGCGTGATGTAGGATCCATATACACAACAACCGGGGTGCTGCTTGTATGGGATCCTGAATTAACAAGCACGCTAGGATTAATGAAATATTGTAAATGTGTAGAAATAATAATAAATATTCATCCATTCAAGTAAAATAATAGCCATGCTAATCACTGACGATTTTTGGGAAGAACTCTAAATGCGATTACAAATAGCGAAGTTTTGAAGACATTTTGCATGTCATAAGTTTATATATTGGCGAGATCACTCATTATGTCACGGTGGTTTTCTGCTTTATGATTTCAAAGAAAACCATGACAGATACTTTTGAGTTATTGCATGGTTAGTTTTAAGCTGATTTAACACTTCCTCATTAAGTTTGTCTCCTATTGTTACTAATATTGTCCTTATAAATATTCCCTCACTAGCACCACTAACTTTGGAAATAACTATGTTGTTTTTGTGAAATATGACATTCCAAGATTTAATAATTTTATGCAAAAATTAGTCAACTTAATGTATTTTAATTTTTTTTATGTATTTTTAAATTTTTTAAAATTTTTATATATATTAGAGACTAGCTCTCGAACTCATAAAAACATGAAATGTGGATAATATTAATTACATTTTAAAACTCATGTTGTGAAGATCATAATTATTTATAAAACACAATAATTTACAAGATTAAATTAAAAGATGGCAATATGATAAATTACTGAGACAATAAATATATGGAATAATTCTCTAAGGTAAACTAGTATAGAAGAAATAAGTCATGTCTGTCTGCATTGGGGGCGGATTTGCATGTTTTATTCCATAGTTTCAGATTATATGCTGCCACTTTATAAATGCATTTCATTATCAGTACTTTATAATGCTTATTTTGTTGGTTAGTACGTATATGGCACATAAAACATGTTTTTCCCTGGAGCTTAACCAAATTTAATGAATTACAAAAGAATCGAAGATAATAACACACACTTATTAGGCTTGATGAAAACACATTTATATTAAATTTACTGCAATCTGGCACAACGCATTGTTGTCGGCGAAACATCATGGCCAGTTCTTCACCAAACGACAAAAATTCCTTAACAAAGATATTGTTGACTCTCAGCAAATTAGGTATATAAACCGATGGATGCCAATTTATTAAAAAAAAAACAAAACAAAACAAAACAAAACATATAATCAAAGGAAGACCAGCCTTATCATCTGTTACATATGTACATAAGATTCTGGCAATGGTTTCAAAAACGCTGCAACATGTTGGCGCGAACGTAATACCCAACAGAATATTGTTGGACTGGTGCGCTTACTGCAAGTTCGCCACGTGTGATAGACACAATAATGCAGTTATCTGCTTTCATAAGACTTTCGTTTTGTTTCAGTAACAAGCCAGTGTTGGTTTTAAAACATGTCTAAGGAAAAAGCTACCAGAAGTGCACTGTTTGGAGAAGATGCAGCTTTAATAACTGACGAGAACATTGTTATTTGTCAGGCCTGCAATAAAATCGTAGATTGAATTTTAATTAAAGCAATTAATTCATGATATAATCCTAAACACACAAGAGTTTATTTAAACTTTTATAAACCCAAGGTGTATCTTTCTTAATGAGTTGTGTGATGTTCTCAAAGGGTAGTGTGAGAAAGAGAATCAAACAATTCAGTGTTCAGACATCATTCTAAGTTGAAATAAGTTTTACGTCACTTGAAAACTTTGTTGCAGACAATAATTGGATGAAACTACTGACATGAACATGAACCATCTTTTTACTTACGTAAGATTTATAGATGGGGCAAGAGCGAAGTAAGAGTTCTTGTTTTGTGTATCACTCACTGCCTGCTCCAACAACCTCAAATGAAATATTTTCAAAATAAGGCCAATGTATGAAAATTAACGGTATATAATGTTTATTTTGATGGGGCACGTACAATGACTGGGAAACACAGTGGCATTGTTACAAAGATTACAGAAGTAAAATTTGTACATGGTAGCATTCATCGCGAGGCTTTAGCTGCAAGGACGGTGCCTATTGCTGTAAAGACAACTTTAAATGAAAACGTGAAAGCTGTCGACTTCATTACGTCCAGAGCTATATATTGCAATTGTTTTCCATTTTGTGTAACGAAATGGTGCTGAACTTGATTTTCTTTTGCTTCACACTGAGCGATTGTTAAGCTCATTCATAAGTGCAGATTTCTCTGTCCGATGCTTCCTCACACTTCATTTGTTTCACTGATGAGCTTGGTTTACTTGACCGAGTCAACAGCTTAACAAGAGCTTGCAGGGTGTGCTTGCTTTCATTATTCTTGATACAGGACAAAGCAGCGGCTCTTAAGAAAAAACAGCTTCATGATAACAGAAATCAACATTGCAAACACATCCTCCTTTTCGTTGTTGGGTGCTTTAAGTGAAAATGAAATTGCTCTTCGTTGTGAATATTAAGGGAGTCTCATCTCAGATTTCAATGTTTACTTCCCTGAAAACCTGGATACAGAATTTTCTATTAGAGACCCGTTTTCTATTGCTTTACCAGAAACTTACGAGAAAGACGAACTGATCCAGCTATCATGTGACTGAAGTCTCAGGCAAACCAAGAAGATGGATTTAACAGACTTCTGGCTGGCAAGAGAAAATGAATATCCAATGATCTCAGAAAAAGGCGTAAATTTTTGTAAGTGTTTGTGACTACTTACCTTTGTTTATGTGGATTTTCTTCTCTAATTCACATAAAAAAGCAATTGCAGTAATAAGTTAAATATTGATCCCTATTTAGACTAAAATTGATCAGTTGAAACCAAACGTTACAGAACAAGCCCAACCTTCGCACTGAAACAAAAGCGTGAGTCAGAAATTAACTAACTTTGTAAAGTTAATATACTGATTGTAAGTATGAATACTGGAGTTAGTGGTATCAGGAATATAAGTTTGTGTATGTATTCATTCACTATATTTTAACATTTAACAAAATTATTTTTAAGATATTTCACAGAACAATCCACTGAATAAGAATAGATTGAAGGTTTTTTTTCCCAGTAGATATCTCATTCTAAATACTACATAAAAGAAATAACTGAATAAATCATTAGTATTGTAATAAATGTACAGGAGTGCTAATTTTGCCTCTTGTAGCACAAAATGAAGCATTTTCCTCGTAAAATTTGCGTACTGGTATATCTAACATGCTGCATTGATGTAACGGTACGTCACTGTAAAAGGTGAAACCCCCTGCTCTATGCAATAATAAGCCAACAATAAATGTAACGACGCCGAGAATTGCAGCAATGTATTATAACGTAATAAACGATACATTCGAAAGAAGTTACCGGGAACTACAGATCAGATTTGCACTCGAATCAAATACACGCCACCATTTTGAATACTACATTTGAACAAAAATGTGCGCATTACATTCACGTTATTACAGTAATTCTTAACTGTCTTATATATGTAATTTTTTAAAAGACAATGCTAATTTGTAAGGTTCTCTGCTATGAGAATGATTTAAAAGTGAAGTTTTACCTTGTCAAGAATAAGTTCTTTCGTTTATTCAGTTTTTTCCCTTCTTCTTTACTGGCTATTTAGCAAAGAATGTACTAAAGGAGAATTGATGGTAACTAGAAGTTTGCATGAGATCCGTTAACAAAATTCTTGCGGTATTTTTTTTTTTTTTTAATGATTTATTTATGGACGCTCTTTAACAGCTCAGGTCATCAGCGTAAATTCTTGCGGAATGCAGGTAACAGTGTACACCATTTTTGTTGTATTTGACTTTAAAAAGAAGGTAAAACATTTTTACGATTATAGCGGTAGCTTCCAGCACTGAGTGATGGTTCACTTGCATTTCAAGCGATATTTGCCCGCCTTTGAGAGAAACAAGAGAGAAATTCTCGGCTCTAAATGTTGTTTGAATGCTCTTTCTGGAGTTAATGTTGTGGCAAACAGGCATTACTTCTGTAGCTCTTGTTTCTTCCGAAATGTTAATGGCCCAGCACGTGTCAGATTCTTCCACAACACCACAAAGGCTCCAGATAACATCTTCTAAATGGGGTGTTGCCTTGCCCATTAAATCGCTGCCTCACCCTCTCTGGCTTGAGGTCTCGCGTGTGTGGTCAAAACCAGGTTTTCCGCGAGTTTCAGGTCCTTGTTACACATCCAGGACGTTAGACTTTATATTTGATCTTTCATTGTATGGAAGAACTTTCAATCGCGTCCACAGCGAAGCAGCAATAGCAACGGGAAACCCTTTCTGGCTTCAATCGATTCTCGGTGATTAAAAATTTTTTTCTACCGGTTCAAATATTCCATTTCTCACTCAGAGCCATTCAGAAACTTCCCGGTTATTGATAAGAATTTGAAACTTAAGAAAGGCATTCAAAACATTTGTAGGTGTCACCCTAAAGTCCAAGCTAAGGATTCATTTCGAAAACTTATCCTCACAATCCTTCAAAGCACTGTCTACCTCCCTCCACGCTCAGTTTAGACGGTACAACCATTTGTCAAAAGCACTACCGCACTCGGACCGAGATATTGTCAACAGAACTGAATTTAGAGCTTGAACAAGGTCCTGCACTCATTTAAAACGTTTTACAGCAATGCAAGATCTCGCTCGAGGAAATAATCCGAAGTCCACGGTGCAAGATCAGGGCTGTACGGTGGATTATCAAGCAGCTGGACTTTGGTAACTTGCAGTTTTCTCAAATTTGCAGCTATTCTGTGAGGAAACTCAGAAGCAAGAGCCTTAAAGTTCCTGTTTTTAACAACGCCGCCCCAACTCTTCAAATAAAGGATTCAAAATATAAGTGTCGTAGTATTCTTCATTCATTCCACTAATGATTCTTCATATGTCCACATTCCTGCACCAAGTTCCTCACTCATTGAGTTGTTCTCTCGTTCACAGCTTCCCGAGGCCGGTCAGAGCGAGGGTTGTCTTTCAGTCTCTCGCACTTCTTCAAATGATCGAATTGGCATTGCAATGACATCAAATAAACACACTTGATCACCATGAACAGCTACCAAGTCTTCTTTTTTTTCTTCCCACTCTTTCTCTCTAGCTTATAGTGTGAAAATGTAGAATGTAAATTTTTCTTAATTTTTCACCAGCTATTGACAAGGACTGAGCGGAACAGGCTGTACGATAGTGGCTATGCAAGTCAACAATGGATAAGTTGGTTGCAAAAAATATTGAATGTATCTCAAATGTCCCTACATTTTCTCAAATATTCTCCCTCATCCTCTATACACATCATCCTCCTTCGTGTGCTGCTGAAGTATCTTCTGTGCTTGAAAAATCCCTTCCCCAACAGTCTGTTCTTCACCAAAGAGGGCAGAAAGAAGTCCCAGAGTGCCAATTCAGGACTGTAAGGAGGATGGGTGACATGCTTTCCAGGAAATTAAGTACATCATTGTAATGATCCAGACACAAGCTTCTAATTGTGTAGAACATCACATTAATTGACTTGGTGCATCCTATTTTCTTTTTACACTGGTTTTTGTTTGTGATTATTATTTAGTGGTTTTGAAAGACGGTCAAATATTTTTAAGCATTACTAGTATTTATTTCTTCTCCTAAATCCCTACTTTATGTTTAATTGAGGAAGTATAACAAAATGTTATAATTATGACGTTTCAGATATTAAAAAAAATTATTTTAAGGAGCTGTCGAGCGTAGCTTAGATTTATAATTACCGTAAATGAAGATCTCTGAAAACTTTATATTGTGTTTTCCGAGCTTTGCAGCAGCAGGAAGGAGAGAAGAATATCATAAGGAGATATAAATAATTACTGCAAAATTTCAGATTAAAATAAGTATTTATTTGTTTGCTGCATAAATATCACCTGAGTTTGCGTATGTTGTTTGTGCATCATTTTAGAACACATGAACAGCCTGACATTATTTTAAATAATAATAATAATAATAATAATAATAATAATAAAGATTCCGTGATTTGTTTTATTATCAATATTAATCATTATTCGGCCGAACGGTTCTAAGATTTTTCAGCGGTAAAAATTATGAATTTGGAACTTTTAGGGTAATTCAGTCGAGTCAACATCATAATTAGTATTACTGGCGTAACCTATGTAAGTGTTAGCCAGAAAAGTATCGCAGGCTTTAATTCACAAGAGCCGGTGGTGCCAACCCCACAGCTTTAGCATCAATAGTAAATATTTTGGAATACTCTCTTTCGGGAATAATTATTATTAGAATTTCGATGGGCTATCTATGCCTGATAGCTGTTTAATTGATTAAAAATAGCAATAAATATTCGGTTTGTTTTCAATCAGTTATGTAAAGCCATCTGTAGAAGAATACAGGTACTAGACATGGACACTCAAGAGTTCAATCCCGCGGAATACCCACGTCGTTTTTACTGTATACACTGTGCACATATCATATCTGCATACATTAAAAGTGAGATCGCTTCTTGTATGGGAAACACTACATGCTCGTTTTTTATTTCGCCCCCTCTCCCTTCTATTTGAACACTGCTTATGACACACGTTCATTAAGTCGTGATTGGCTATGTGAGATTGCTTAAAATCAAATCTGTATGTAAAGTATTCTCTAGGTTTAGATCAGTTTCCCAGAGAGGATGTGAGCTATTTTTCAAACGGAAAATATCTGTGAAGTTCATTTTGGAAATAGCAAGAAATATAAAACAACTCTAAGAAAAACCTGAAATATCAAATATGAATGTATGAGGAAAACGGTATTTTAATGCAGTTCTCGGCCCACATGTTTATCACTGATTGTTCAAATTTACACGCCGAAGGCTTCAAGAAAATTTTTAATGCGCATTTGGAATTTATGTGAATATTGGAGGAAAATTCTGTCTGAGGTAAGAATATCGGCTACATTACGCGAAGGCTTTCGTTTGTGCATTAACCCTCGCTTCCTGCTGCTGCTGACGCGGCCCTAGGCATGAACATACCAACACGCCCTCACCCTTTCCGACGCCTGTCGCCTGACCCAATTCCTTAATGGCGTTCAAATAAACGCCAAGCCGAACAGAAAAGAATACTAACCCAGTTTCCTGAGAATCTCCTGCCGCCGGAATTTTCTCTACTCCGTCTTTGTCACTTAAAACATTTCCGGAACAGGATAGAAATGCATATTTCAGCCGCTGAGGCATTAGAAACCGTCGCAAACTTAAAGCGTGGTTTCTGTTGGAAATTTGAAACTTCAATGTATTCACTTTTTTATGCAAAGAGACATTATTGCTTGGGGGGGGGGCATTGTAGTACTCATAAATCGGGTGAAACACACAGCTATTTTCCAAAATATTGGATTGATGCGTAAGTCCATAGCGTAACTTAAGTTTTATTTGTCGCGCAATTGAAAGAAACAAAAGCCAAACGAATCAGTAATATATTCTCCGCGTCTTCTGTAGACTTAGGTAAAGGTTGCTAAAAGTTAACTATATATACGTGTTTATGAACAGAAGAGCAGATTACAACTGTCACAGATATGGTGACTAGGGTGGTTTTGATGTCTCAAGTAATAATAATAATAATAATAATAATAATAATAATAATAATACAAAACGAACATGTGTACTTAATGGCAACAACTGGATATGGAGGAAGGGGTACTGCAGATCATTATATTTAAATTCGGAAATGCGAAGTGGCGCCATAAGAAACATTTTATTGACATTAGTTATGTATTTACACTGGTATTGTTGGGAATATCAGAGGTCCTTTCTTCTCTAGGAAAACGCCGAATGTAAATAGATACTTGGAATTGCTTCGAAATCACATAGTACCAGCTATCGCAAATTTGTTTCCAAATCCAGTGAACCATGGGATACTCGGAGATGACATCTTTTTTTAACAAGATGCAGTTCCAGCCCACTTTGGATAGAATGTATGTCAATATCGGCTTTTCCCTTTAACGATGAATGGTAGAAGCCTCTTAGAGTGGCCAACAAGTTTTTTTTTTTTTTTTTTTTTTTTTTTTTTTTTTTTTTTCCCAGATTTGTCGCCTCTAGGCTTCTTTTTGTGGGTGCATTTGAAGTCAGCAGTGTATCGCTAAAGTCCCAACAACTTAAAAGATCTGGAGTATGGAATAATGGAAGTGTGGTAAAGTCATTCCTTAAATGATTAATATGATCGACTTACACACTGCTAAACAGACAAGAGCCACCAGTTTGAGCACAGAATTTAGACTTTTTTGGTTTCGTGTCAAAGGAAAGTTAATTTAATTTCAATATTGATTTCCGGATTACCTTGGCAATTGTTTTTGATTAGGGCAGTTCCCTTGGGGACCATTGTCTGGTTAGCAAGTTTTATCCTTTTTGGGGGGAATAGATAAGGAGTGTTTCATTAATACGTACACATTTTTTTGTTTTCTTAGTATAGCACCTCTAATTCTATCGAACTATCTAGTGCAAATACTTTTTGAAAAGCCCATTATGGAAATCATAGCACTTAATCCGGAGGTTAAAAAGATCGGTAATATCCTTTTTGAGTTCCCAGTATAGGTCCATTCCCACATACTGAACGTTAATTAATCACCTGCTTCAATAGTTATTTAGAATGTTAAGGATTTTTTATTAACCCTGTATGCATCGCTTCTGTGGGAAATGCAAAATCCTTTAGGTTATCTTTTAATTAACAAAACAGATGCTGGTCATGGGGAGCGAGGTGTGGAGTATATGAACAATGATTCAAAACACAGTTCAAAGGGACACGAGTATAGGAATACATGTCGTATGTCATTCAGCAAAACCCCTTTGGTGGTTCAAATTACAGGCTTCAGCTTGTTGCAAATCAAGCTGTTAGCATGCACCATTTATTTAATTCTTTTTCCAAATAATATTCCAGTACTGACCCATGTGAGTGCTAAAACAATCAGCCCAAAAGTTGTGCTCTCAAGAACTGTCGAAGAAACCTTTATTAACGAAAATGCTCTTCAAACTCGACTTCACTTCTTGAACTTCAAATCAACATATTTCTTCAGGAGTGTAATTGAGCTAGCAGTCACAGAAAACTAGCGATTTATGTGTAGTCCATGATTACAGCGCTGCAGGATACACCGGTCGCACAGCACACAGTGACAAAGGGAGTAAAATTCTTACAGGAATTAACGCAGCACAACAGAAGATGATTTTGATTATGTTCGTTCTGTTTCCCAAAAGTTCTGGGCCTGGCCAAGAAAACTCAAGATTTAAGGTAACCCCCCCCCCCAAATATATTCATCTTGTAAATAAACATTTTAATACCTTCAGTAAAATAAGATTTGCTCATCTGTCATCCATTGTTAACAAACCCGGCACGTATCATGCGCAAAGGTTTCTCTTACACAGAACTTGATGTAAAATGTAGTGGACACGGTCTATTGAGGTCTTTGCAATGTCAGTTAACTCGCGTACCATCAATCGGCAATCACTGAGTACGGCATTGTGAAAATTTGGGACAATCTTGTCGGTCGTAGCAGTTTTGGTACGCGTTGAGCGCTCATCATCTTGAAGGCTGTACGGCCACGCTTAAGTTGAGCAGCCCACTTTTTAACCGTCGAAAATGAAGGGAAAGAATTCTGTAATATGGAATCTAAATCCGTTTGTATTTCTGTTCGGATTAAACCCTTCAAGTACTTTATCACAGTTCGTATTTCAATTTTATCATTTTGCAGAAAATGTTAACATTCGTTTTTTACACAACCGTCACAAACAAGTGACTACACTTTACGAGGGTAGATTGATAAGTTTGCAACTTTTTTTGTGCAAAAACAAGCATTTATTTCACAACATAATCTCCTTTGAGTTCAATACATTTGATCCAGAGAGAATGCAATTTTTTCATTTCCTCAGGGGGGAAAAAATGTATTTTTTACTGTGCCTAATATTCTAAAGCTCTTCATTAGATGAACATTTCTACCGCCCAAGCCAATTTTTGAGGTTAGGAAAGAGACAGAAGTGACAGAAAGCAAGTCAGGGGAATAGGGTAGATGGGGAACTGTTTCGAAGCCCACCTGGTGCACTTTGGTATCGCAACGGCCGAGGTGTGAGCATTTTGGTCGCTTCTGCGCGTAATAGCAGCCAGTCACTGTTTTATCCTTCTCCAAATAGTCAATCATAATGACGGCCCGTGAGGAGGGGGGGTTTTAGCTTTTTTCGGTGCACTTTCACCTCTACAGTCACAAAATGTCGCCAGAAGTTATCCTCATTATGCTGTAACTTCTCCAAACACTATTTTGAAATGTCCTTCCTAAGGTCTGGAGTCAACAAAGGATGTTTTATCACTGCACAGTACTTATCCATTTCTACGAAAACGTGTTACACCTATCACGTAAAATCAAGAACTGCGCGTTTCATCTGTTTGAAAATTTGAACAATAGCAATACAAGAATAACGCTTACCAACAGTCAGTAATAATAACAAAGTTTCCCGACATTTCATTGGAATTTACCAGACTTATCAACCCGCCCTCTTGAAAACTGATGTAATTACTACGTTTTCTATTACTGTTTAAATCATTTATAAAAATAGAGCGGGGATAGTTATTGACTCATCCTCGTAGTTTAAATTACATACTGTAGCGCCCTGCGCATGCGCCAGTGAAACTTAAGTTGTTAGACTAATGTAAGGAAGTAGAGCACATTCAGGTTACATGTCACATAAAGTTGGAAGGAATGGCTCTACAGATGTGGTAAGGACATTTCACAATGCTGGCGTATAAACCATTAAATCTTCTGCCTCCATTAGAACAGTAAAGTTGGGTGTGGTGTCTCAGATCAACAGACAGCTGGATTTGATGTCAGAAGCGAGTGGCATTCAAACCGAAGATAAAATGTGACGTAGATTTTTGTAAAGGAAAGTGTTTTGCATTGCTGAGCCATACACAGTATTACCTACAGTGGTTTTTCAATAAGAAAGTGGTTTGACCTTGAGGTACGTGGTATATCGCCCAATAAGGCCTATGCAATGTTGCCATGCCTTTATTTTTATAGCTACATCAGAATGTTGTAATTTAATTACAATGCTCAATTAGGAAACGGAGTGCGCCTTTCTGAATACACACGCAGAAACCGCACATTTTTACCTTTAGTAATTTCCATTTTGCTACCATTTTGTTGTTTCCTTGTATTAGCATAACAACTTTTGAATTGATCGTACAATAATGGAACAGTTAAAACCTTATTCTTGCGTTCACGTTTGTTTCATTAGCGCGTTATTTGTCGCACTGTCGTCTGTTGATATTGCCTTTGGTCCCTGATATTGCCCAGCTTATGAGAGTAACGTGTCGCCATCGAGAGGAAATGGCTAGATATTCAGTAAAAGCCCTCAGAGAGAAAGCGAGAGATAGTGTGAACAAGACCACTCTGTCATAAATACAGTCAAACTCTGATCAGTGCTGCAGTTTTTCTGTTCCTAAGGAGCCATAATGATCCCCCCCCCCCTCTCAAAGAGGTTTACGAACTTAACTGACGCCTGGAGAATGATTTTACTTACATAGCCAAGACGAATTTTTAAAAATTACATGGGTTTTTAAAAGCAAAATTTCATTAAAGATCTCTAACTCGTCCACTTACGAACACTGCAAAATTTGGGTTTCACGTACCGAAACATAAACGCAAGTGTTTAATCGAAAGAAGATATATTGTAGCGACAAGGTTAAAATTTCTAAGTACATTGCAGCAAATTAGGACTTTGGGTGACAATACATTATATAGACGAGGTTTTAGTTAAAAAAATCACGTTAAAGTCAATTTGGCAACACCTGAAATAGCGGATTTAAGGTATAGCCTAGTCGCTGGAATGGAGATGACATAGCCGTGGAGTTTCTGTCATGTACAGAATACGCCATAGGCCCCATTCACAATGAAAATTAAACGTAAATATAATAAAAGAAGACGTAACACGTTAATTTAGTAGTGTGTAGGCATTTATAATGAAAGACGCGAATGTACGTATTCCCCAATCAAAATAAGAAAAAGCGAAGATCAGCTAACAGATAATTAAAGATGGCTGCTTCTGAGCAGACGGCGGTAGCTTTTATGCATATGCAAAGTGCAGTAACCGATTTGCTTGGAGTAATGTGAGCAAGGATAGCTTTCTTATAACGCAACTAATATTGTGTCCATTGACGCCATTCTGTCTACAGAGTCACTGATGTTCAGCTCTCTGTATCATAATTTGCCCTTACGCTGAGCACGGAAAACAAGTCTTGCTGCTAGCTGCTGCAAGTCCCGAGCGACAGCGGAGAGAGCCGAACTACTGTGCGTGGCCGCTTGTAACAGTGTTAGGGCCCCCATTCACAATAAAAATTAAACGTAACATAAACTTACACGTAAAAGCTAGACGCTATGTATTGTAATGGAACCATTCACAATGAATCATGTAAACATAAAAATAAACGTACAATTAGACGTAAACTTAGAAGCTTGCAAGGTCCAAAGTTTTGCGTCTACGCCTAACTTAAACTTAAGAAATCAGCCATTCAGAACACAGCTGCTCTGTTTATACAAACAGCTCTATGGAAGAATTTATCCATACACGGAGCACGGAAATCAAATGCAACTCATGCTGCTTGCTGCTGCAAGTCCCGAGCGACGGCGAGAGAACCGAAGGTAGTGACCCACAAATAATAATAAAGCTTTCAAGCGAATAGGACAACGCACAGAATGCGCTATAAATTGATATTTATGATTTTTTTCTGCTTCAATCAAAGGAGATTTACCAATATTACGGTGATTTACCCGCACTTATCAATTTATATTTAGGAAAAACCATTGGATCCACCGGTTTCTAGGATATACCCGAGGTTAGCGTTAATATATAATATTAATTAACCGCGAATTCCAATAAGAGCAGATTTGCCATCGTTACAATATTTTACCCGCCTAACAGTTGCCTATCAATTTATATTTAAAAGTTACGGACAAAGCATAGGTTACACTATGTTTAACAAAACAATAATACATGCAACATTTATACCGCAGCTCCGCACAGTAGTTCGGCTCTTTCCGCTGTCGCTCGGGATTGCAGCAGCTAGCAGCAGGAGTTGCACTTGATTTCCGTGCTTCGTGTAAGGGCAAGTTATGGTAGAGAGAGCTGAAGATCAGTGACTCTGTAGACAGAATGGCATCCACGGACAAAAGATTAATCGTATTATAAGAAATCAATTCTTACTCATATTACTCCAAGCAAATTAGTTACTACACTTTGCATATGCATAAACATCACGGCAGCCTGCTCAGAAGCAGCCATTTTCAATCAGCTGTTAGTTGATCTTCTCTTGTTCTTATTTTTGATTGGCTAATACATACGTTTGCGTCTTTCATTGTGAATGCCTACATATCACTAAGTTAACATGTTAACGTCTTTATTATGTTTATGTTTAATTTTTATTGTAAATGGGGGGCCTTATTCCTATTTTTTCTCAATATGTCATGCTTATGTAATGCATTTACGTACCCGTAAATTATAACTTGGAATATCACATGTTGATAAATAATATATTTTAGCAACAACAATGTTGACAGCAATGAAAACAGTTGGTACAAATAATAAATAGTTGAAAATATGGATAGTGAAAGTTGGACAAGATGGAGTAGTTATTCGATCGAAGAGAGCTTTGTTGCTAGTGATTTGGTTCATGAAAGACCGCACACTGGGCACACAATGCACTAAACTATGACACAATTCAGGTAGAGATTTGGGAATCGCCTCCAAGAAAAGCAACAGTTATTTTAGGATGAATGAACAGTGTCAAAGACAAAATGGTCGACCAGTAATCAGATGGACTAAATGTGCTGAAGTTGCAGAATAAATCCAACGGTCACCTTGTAAATCGACAAGTAAACGGGCAGCCGAACTCGGAATGGCATATTCAGCACTGCGTCGTCATATGAAAAAGGACGTAAAGCTGAGACTATTTCGTTGATGAACTGTTGAAAATTAACTTTACAGAAAGTCCCCTTTCCCGGTTTTCCAACATATCTTGTCCTACTGTAACATTTTGATGATGCATTACCAGTATAGAGCGCGCATGTCACCTGTTCGAATCTTACTTGATATTAGTTTTGTTGTTATTATTATTATTATTATTATCATTATTTATTAAAATTAGTTTATATATCTTAATTTTTTCCTACCCCGCCTTTTCCCCTTGTTGCTCTGTGTGTGTAAATACTTTTTTTCATTGTCATTTTCAGTGTATAGTAGTGTAGATCGATGGAGATTTGAAGAAATTTTTAAAAAAATACTTTCATGGGTACAACCTCAATTGCTTCGGAAACAAGCAACAAGGGGAAAAGGTGCGGTAGGAAAAAAATTAAGAGATATAAACAGATAATTTAATAAATAATAATAATAATAATAATAATAATAATAATAATAATAATAATGTTTCTTTTTTGTAATACTTATGTATTGCAAGAATTTAATATTCTTCCCCTAATACCCTAATTCCATAACTTCTTTCATTTCATTAATTAAAAATGCCATAATTTGGATTGTATATTAATTTTTAAAGTTCTTCAACTTGCTGGGGAGTTCGCCCGCTGTTAGTTTCAGCAGCTACAGCGTGATGGACTCTTTCTGTTTCCACGTACTATGTTACCTTCAAGATTGAATATTTTCTTTTACAACCTTCACTTGTTTTTGCCTTTGAAGAGGAATACAAGCTGTTGAAAATATTGTGACATTTGCATAACTATTTTAGTGGTATATTTATTTCTGCGTTTGTAGTTATTATTTTAGCTATATGTATACACATATAAGAACTTGTCCATTTTCACGTTCGTTCTTACTAGGAGTGTTTAAGTAACTGTTGCATTATTTTGACCCGTTGTACAGCAGCATAACAATGGCTATTGTGATTGAGTAGATGTTTACTATGATCATCCGCCACGCGCCTAATGTAACTAAGGTGAGCCCCTAATTGCTGAGTTTGTTCCCTATTTGGAGGTAACGTTCCGATTGCATCTCAGTGAAACTTTTTCTGCACTCTCCGGTAGAGTGAACTGTCTATTTCTTAATTTTCCTGCTACCCCCCTCCTGTTTCCCCTTCCTGTGATCCAAATGTTACCAGACCCCTTCTTATTTTGAAACCCAGTTTTATTTCCCTATATTCTTAGTCGCAGATCGCCCTAATTAGTGCATCTCCGTAAGCTATTCATTGCTCAGTTCTTGCATCCTATTGCTATAGATATTTAAATAAAATAAGAAAAATATTTTAATTAGGGAAATTATACCATTAGGAGAAGGGGTATACCTGGAAACCAAAATTTAAACACGAAGCCGGATTTAGGAGCAATATTATCAAAAGTCCGACACAAGCGAGACGATGCCCTTCCACTCCCTCCCCACCGGTGCGATATCACCTCGACACGAGAGTAAATACATTAGGGCTACGAAATGCAATCAACACCGTAGACATAATTTGAAAAACTATATTCAAAATACTTTCTAAGCAGTTTTGGGGGCGAGATTTGAAAGAACGCGCTTTTAGTGCATTTTCGCGAAATTAAACAAACATTTGGCCGCTATTGGGAAATGCGGGTAGATCAACACTGAAGAAGCCTGTATCGGCGGCGTGTGTACTGTTCATCACTTCGCTGCCCCGATTCATTGAGTAACTGTGGAAACGGATCGTGAGGGAGGTGCTTAAAGAGGGCAACAGCTGATTAAAGCAACGTCCTGATAGCGGCACGAAAGGGCAAAGGGGCCGCTTTGGAGGTCGCTAATAGGCCATTTCTATTGTTTATGGGGAGTCAGAAATCCTCTGCAGTATCCACGGTAATTGATTATGGGCGTAGGTTGCTGAATCGGGTGGGGCAAAGAATATTTTAATTGGTGGTTTCCACTACCGCGAGCCGTCCCCGCTGGACATCCGGATGGAAAAGAACCGGAAGACTACAAGTCTTACCCTTAAGTGACGTTGTAAACTTGTGTTGCAGGTCTGTGCAGGCCAAACCAGGATGAAGAGTACGACGAATACCCTAACGATGACGAGGGTAACTACGACGACGACGAGAAGGAAGATGTGAGTGTGGACATCGGAATGCCTGTGCTGAAGAGCAAGCCGCTGAAACTGGTTGTGCAACCGGGGGATACTGTGGCTCTGCCATGCGACACCGAAAACCTGAGTAAGTTTAAAACCTTGTACATGTGTAGAGCAGCATGATTGGCTACTTTTGGTTAATGTCAAGTAGCATTTCGGCTTTACCATGTCTTTATGAGTATTGATACAGAAAGTGGGAAACCTAAGGATAATATAACATAGGGCCTAAAAACAAACAACAAATTTGATATTAGTATAGGCGCAATTTCTATTGCTTTTTCAGTTATATTCATTTTAATAATTTTACAAAAACTGTTTTTGTACAGCATGAACTGTAACACAAATTTCCATGCACCTATCATCAACTCTCTCCCATGTTTCTTCTGTATCTGCTGACATCTCAGTTCAATACGCAATATTCACATTATCGATCGATTTCGGATATACTTATACAATAAGCTTTAAATGCAAAAATCCTTTTAAGTGAGGTCAACAGAAAGAACAGATCAGGATATCAGTACCCCAAAGTAGGAGTAGTATAATATTGGTGGCGATAATAGAGGTGGTAGTGGTGGTAGTAATACTAATAGAAGTGGTGGTAGCAGTAGTGGTAGTGTGGTAGTAATAGAGGTGATAATAGTGGTAGCAGTAGTGGTAGTGTGGTAGTAATAGAGGTGATAATAGTGGTAGCAGTAGTGGTAGTGTGGTAGTAATAGAGGTGATAATAGTGGTAGTAGTGGTGTGGTGGCGGCGGCGGCGGCGGTAACGGCGGGGTAGTGTTGTTACTTTTGGTGGTAGTAGTAGTGGTGCTGGTGCAGTGGTAGCAGTAGCGGTAGTACAGTTAAAGCAGTTTAAAAGTCCCGATACCGAGTTCACCTGGTTGGCAGTTAGACCCCTTGTTTCCAATGTAATTTTCATGTGTAGACTCGCGGCGCCAAAGCTCTTCATAATTTTCTGATAGTCCCAAGTGACGTATGTCATGTTGATGTCCAGCATGAGTTAAGAATATTTCACTAGGCATTTTCCATCTTCGACTTGCCTCAATGGTATCTTTGCAGAAAATAAACGCGATAGCATTCAGAACTGCAAGCGAACACTAAGGAGCAGAAGAGGCACGATTAGTCATTCACAACTCTGAACTAACACAAGGAAGCATTCGGTTTTCTCCGCTGCCGTTCGTGAAAGGAGATGTGACTTGTTCCGGAGGTGGTTTATAACGTTAAGTAATTTGATACACCTAATGTGACGTGTCTCTTTTACGCCATCATCCATATCGCTGATTCGTCAACAGTGGTGTTATTTGGCATATTAAAGTTGGAGACTAACTTAACAGTTTTATTTAATCAAGTACACACTGGACAATATGGATTGTACAAGGTTTAATGTCTGTGCAATGTTATGTGCAGGGCCGACTTATTTGGTAGGAAACTTAAGTAATTTTCATTATTGGTTTAGCTAGTGTTGTAGTTTTCTGCGAAGCCAAAATTTCGTTTCCCTTTCTCTTTAAAAAATAAGACGGTCTTTCTCTCAACTCGGAATGATACCGAGTTTAGCAGGAAACGTTTGTCAAATTTCCGCAAATCACATAGAGAGACCGAAATTCATTTGTTTGTGTTTCCTCTATTTAAATAACCTTTTCTTTGTATTTTCGTTTTATTATTGGAAAATCTTTACCTTCTGTTCCACTTCTGTCGCGCTTTGCAAACAATTATTGTGACGCCGCAGATTCGGAAATGTTTCTTTTGCGGAAAGCTCTTTTGACAAACAAACGCTTTTGTACATTGTTTGGCTGTTATACACTGCTTAAAAAATTAGAGGAACACATATTTAAATCAAAGCCCCAAAATAAATACTGATACACTATCATTTTTGACAGATCTTATGTTTTAAAGTATTATTTAAAACTAAATAAAGATCTTTTAGGATTTTTTAATTTTTCTCTGAATAAGTTAATAAGTTTCAAAAACTGTTGAAACTAAAGTGAGCTTGACTTATGTTATTGAAAACAGGTTAGAAGATTGCTATTTTGTGTTTACTGAGGCTGATATAGAGCATTGAGATATCTGAATGAAACAATCCACAGATTACTACATCAGGCGCACAAGCAGTTGCGTGGATTGAAGATGGCAATTCCATTTGCTTTGTCTCCAGTATTCTTCATGTCACCCCTTCTGTCATCCACAGGGTTTGGAGGCGATAAATAGAGACAGGTGGATACAAGAGGCTGCCCGGACAAGGGTGTAAGAAGTAAGGTGTAAAGAAGTAAGGTGTAAGAGGTACAAAATAATATCTTTCCCTAGCACATTTGCGCAGACGCAAATCTACAACCAGAGATCTACAAAATGATGAACAATAACTGGAGTGGTGATTTCTGACCGAACTGTAAGAAACAGACTGAGAAATGCAGGGTTGAGATCCAGTATCACCTTTCAAGCTCTTCGTTTGACACGTCAGCACAAGGAAGCCCGGCTGAGATTTGCTCAGAATTATCTCAACTGGCAGCTCCGCCAATGGAAGGGTGTTCTCTTCACAGGCGAGTCAAGATTTCGTTTGACGAGTTGTGATCGTCGAACACATGTATGGAGACGTCCTGATTAACGTCTTGCTCCAGCCACCATTATTGAACCTGACAAAATTGGAAGCGGTTTTATTATAGTTTGGACTGGCAAAACTATTGAGTTTCAAAGTGATCGTGTTATTGTGCCACAGCACATGAATGCGGATGTTTACATTAATGACATTATTCTTCAACATATCATACTCTTTGCTTATGGTATGAACCCTAATTTTCTCCTAATGCATGATAATGCTAAATCTCATACAGCACAGAATACCAAAGATGGCCTGCAAGAATGCCAAATTCGAGTGATGGACTGGCATGGATGCATCCTGACCTCATTCCCACTCAGCATCTGTGAAACAAACTGGTAAAACCAAGCTTCCTCCTTGCCACAAAACCTGGGAGAACTCGCAAATGCACTCCCTGGAGAATGGGAGAAAATCCCACAAATCTTTATTAGGAGGCTGATGTGAAGCATGCCATGTAGGTGTTATGAAATCATTGCAGCTCACGAAGGACACACTAGGTACTGAGTGTTGAAATAATCATGGAAACTTTGATTACTAAACAATGTAATCTTGTATTTCCACTTTGTTTTCTGTATCAATCAATAATTTGTTCATATTTCTAATCCTGTGAAACAAAAATTTATTAGAATACCTATTATAATTTTACACAATTCTTCAATCTATAATTATAAACTGTCAAAAGTGTAATTGTATCAATATTTATTTTGGGACTTTGATTTAAACATGTGTTCCTCTAATTTTTTTGAATAGTGTGTGTGTGTGTGTGTGGGTGGTTGGGTGGATGTGTGTGTATGTTTTTTTTTGTTTTGTTTTGTTTTGTTTTTTTTTTTGTTTTTTGTTTTTAATCAAGAGTGAGCTACTGGTTTGTCCTTCTTTTCAAATATGCATAACATATTTTTTCTCAAAGTACCTGTTTGAAACCAATGGTCAGTGCCTAAAAGAAAACCACTCAGTAATATGATATACCCAACTTGATCTCTCATAATCCAGAATACAAAATAAATACCGGGTTTTTTGTTTAAAGATTAGCTCTTAAATAAAAAATGTCAACTATTATATTAAAATTGTATTTAATATTAAAATATTACCTTAAAGCTTAACTTATTACTAAGGCAAAGCTTAACTATAATATTATTAAAAATGTTAGCTACCAGGTTGCTAAAATATCAAGAAATAACAAATAAAGAAACAATAAAAATGTTACAAGATACTTTTAATGAATAGTTATTACTTTAAAGTTATTTATTTAATTGAAATTGTCAATTTTAAATTTTCATTTAAAAATCTAATTTTAAACAAAAAGAGCTAATTTTAAATGAAAAAATACTCATTTTTAACGAAAACTCCTGTACAGATTTAATGAGAAAATACAAATACTTTCCTATTTGAAAACCAATAAAAACACCAGAGTCAGTCACTAATGTAGCATTCAATAATATAATAGTAACACAACTAAACAATTGCAAAGATATTAAAGACAGAGTTCTCATGCAAGAATCATCAAAAATGACAGTGTTATCCCCATAAAAATGAAAGGCTCATCTAGCTCATCTTTCTTCCCTGTTTTCCATAAGCGTGTTGTACAATTGGTAACTGTGCCATTTACACGGACATGATGCTACTGACAAACCAAATGACTGTGCAAGGCAAATTGATTTACCTTTTATGCTCATGAAATCCCCAAGTGTAAAGTCTCAAAGGCATGTCTCACTGTGTGCTAATAAGAGGCAAAATGAAAATTCTGGTTCAAATTTCGTTTACCCTCATATTTTAAAAAACCAACAGTTTGGAAAAATGATAGGGGATTTAACTTCAAAAAATAATGAGGTGCACAATTAATATGTAACAATCAAGCTACCTTGTAATCCTTGTAATCACAGTCCGGAAATTAGGCAAAATGCCTTTTCTATCTGGGTGGACATATTTAAGAGTCAGATAGAAATAAACATGTTTCAGTACATTTGGGTTTGGTAGGGCCAGTTTTTATTCCACTTTTTGTGCCTATTTTAAGGTTTAAAACTCTCTCTCTCCGCCTGTCTTGGATCGCTATAAAATTTTGTTGTGATTATTTATGCATTTTGAAAGGCTCACAAAGAATTTTAATATATCAAAGTGAAAAAAAATTATAAAAATTTAATGCCATGTTCACCTCTCAAAAATATCTATTTCTTTTCAAGCAGTCAAAAACTTTCTCCTTAATTCATCCATTTAAGTTCTTTAAATAGCAGAACCTTCATTAGTGAAAGGAATGCATGGTTACCTTGGGCAAATGAATTCTGGGCAATAAAAGAGAAAAACACTGTAGTTTTGAATGATCCTGACGAATGACCTTGTATCGATCTGCACAAGACAACTCTAGGAACTTTGTGGTAGGGGTAACTTCTCAGCTGCAGAAATATAACAAACAATTGCAACCGGGAAAGATGAGAGCTGTATAACTGTGCAATAAACTGACTCTACAATGTGTTTACTGCGGAAGTAAGAGAGCTACTGATCTGATTCCCCTATAAAGGCATAAACAGAAAATGAATTCGACCATAAACCGCTCCACATCTTTTGCTCATTGCCAGCATTATTCAAAACTGCTTTACTTTGTCTTGATCAACATTTCCATGATGTCCTGGAAGGTAAATATTATGTTGGAACTGGTATTAGTCCTTCCGAAAATGAAATTGTTTTAAATATGCTCCAATCACTTAAGTGGAAGTAGAATATTCTTTTTTCATGATGAAAAATGTTCTCTCTGACAAGCAGCTGACTATGAAAATTGATACCTTGTTGCTTGTAACCAAAATAATTTTAAGTACTTTAATTATGTGATTAAAAATTATTAAGTATCTTAAATACCCATTTTCATTAATAATGAGTGATATTACTCTCTGTTTCACTTTTAATAAATGCCCATTTCATTTATTATAGTGCCTATTTTCAGTATTTTAAGTGCCTTTTTGCCTGCCTATTTTAACCAAAATAAATGCCTGAACTTCTGGGCTCTGCTTATAACATATGACATGGTTTGAAATCTGGTAATTACTTGTTGACAGCAATGGTGTTGGATGTATATTCCGTGGTATGGCGAAAGGATGGGAATGTGCTGTTTGTGGATGCCTTGCAGCAGTTGAAGGATCCTCGCTACCGACGTATCCATGCCAACAACAGTCTCATCATCAGCAATGCTCGTGGTGAAGATATGGGTCATTACAGTTGTGAGTTCAGCTCTGATCCTATGGTTAAGCTGGAGCACGAAGTGATGGTACCAGGTGAGAAATTTTTAATGCTACATATCTGGCAGAGTGGGTTCTTCCAGCTATGGACCTAAAAGTTGTAATTAGTGTTATAAGCCTTCCAGAGGCTGCTAATCTTAGATTAATGATGATAAACTAGGCTTTCAAAGATCCATATAGTAGCAATAACATTTAAGACAGATATTGCTGCTCTGGTTAAATAAAAGGCATAATGACAAGCAGTCCAGTCAGAGTTAAATGGGCTTCTATCATCTAATTATTAATTTTAGGGTAATAATTGCCCTCTCAAGAGGTATCTGATATATATTCGAAATATGTGTATATTTATTTCTACATAAAATATAAAATATGTTTAAACAGATATATGCTGCCTTTAACTAGATCAGAATATATCAAATTAATAACAATTAATAGTCCCAACAGTATTAAAAACAATAGTAAAGTAGCAGTCAAAGATATAATAATGATCTTAATTTGAGCTATGTACTGGCGGGGGTTTACTTCTGTCGGAATACAAACAGCACGTTGACTTTCCTTGAACTTTTCCCATCACATTATTAACTTGAATCCAATTTGTATCTGGATACAAGCTTATAACCACTTGTAAGGATGTATCAGGTCATTCATTATTTTGTTGCCTTTTATGGTAACTGGCTGGTTGGCACTATAGTGGTAACTCCCAACAAAGGGATGATGACACAACTGATTTGAATTCTTGCAATTATAAGTACAATTACAATGAACATAAGCACACACCTTATGGCAGGAGATGTTGAAAATATTGTGCTGCTGCATCCACACATTTGTGGCATCTTTTTAAAAAATTGCCATTCACAACCATCAGTTTATCTTCTGAAATTGAGGCAGTTTATACTTAAAAGCATGCAAGATCACTGTTGTTCATGAATTGCAGGCATGAATATGAGTAAATGGATGTTATAGGCTATTAATGATAGAGCAATTGATCAATACTAGATATTCTTTACTGATAATTTGATCCAAAATAACAGATACTGGAATACAGAAAAATCCAGTTTTATAGTCAAGACTCCCTTGCATGACAAGATCATCAGTATATGTTGCACATAAATATATACTGAGTAAGAGAGCCTTTTTTATTATACCATAAATGCTGAAAGATTTAGGCATGACATACTCATTCCATTTATTGCATAACTGACTGATATTGAATGCCGTTTTAGGAATTTCCAGCAAGAACTGATGCATGTGAATGACAATTTTCTAAAACGATGCCAGAAACATATGGATGTAGCAAGACTACATTTTCAACATCTTAGTACATGCTTGCTTTTATTGTAATTATAGTTATAATTGCAATAATTTGCATAATTGTATGTATTAATTTATAAACTGAATGATGATGATGATGATGATGATGATGATGATGATGATGATGATAACAATATAACATAACCTATAATTACAAAGAATTACAACAATAGTATTTTGTACATTTTATCTTTTTAACATATATATTGATGACCTATTGAGGAATAGGAAGAAAAATAAATTAAATCAAAACATTTTGATTAAATATTTTATTATACACTCATCTATATATAGCATGTGATCAGTGATGTTTTCCCCCGCAGTGTAGGTTTTTTATAGCCCCTACTCTTCTTGTTGACCTTGCTGACTATCGCAATTTAACACAGATATTTAAGTGTGTGTTTTATTGTTCGTTGCTTAATTTGACAATATACATAAATTGTACTATGCTTTGTATGCTTACAATGGCACCAACGGAACTTTGCAACTGCTCATGCTGCAAACAATTTCAACAGAGAAATTCACAATGTGTTTGCACAACAGTTATTACTAAGGATTTGTGGTCCCCTAAGTTCCCGATTTAACAACCTGCGATTATTATCTTTGGGGTAAATTAAAAAATGCTGTGTAAAAGTAAAATCTGCTCATCATGCAAGAAATCAAAGCTACTATTTAATTTCTCAAAATGAATCACAGCAAGTGATGAATGCTTTTCTAATGAGATACCAAAAATGTGTGGAGAATGAAAGCATGCAGTTTTAACACATTATTTGATAATTTTGTAAGTAATGGCCCTCTTAAATTGGTTTGTGTGTTGTTGTATAGTTGGCTTGTTTTATTGTTTTACTCTCCTGCTAATCACTGAGTCCTGGTTGGCCAGCTTAAGAACAGTGTTTTTTCCCATAGGCAAAATATTTCAAGAAAAACAAAACTGATTGCATTGTTTATAAAGAATATTACATAAAAATTTCTAAAGAAAATACTAAAATAATGGCATTTCATAGTTATTCATAAAAGATCATTCATGATAATCATTCCTTAGAGCAGGTTCCTTATTATTAAAAAGTTAATTTATTGAAAATAAAACAAGATATATCATCTGTATCAAATTTTATAAAACAGAAATAAAATTAAATTAAATGTTTAAGAAGACACATATTGCACTATATAAACAACAGCATAAATAGAAAATAATTAATTGTAAAAGTCTATAATGGAAGAAATAACACAATACAGAAGTATGAAGTGTGGTCCATAAATTTTTGATCTGATATATTTAAGGCCATGATTCACTGTTGTGATGTTCATACTATATGATACTCATATGTTTCAGGAGAAAAAATATTGCATTTCCTTTTCAGCTTTACCATTAATTTGTTTGGAGAAGCTTATTAAGTCAGACATGTAGCATGATATTCAAAATTTAATACCAAACTTAAAATTATAAACAAAGAAGATTTTCACCCAGTGATATTAAACATTATCTTGACAGTGTGTATGGGAGAGTTTCCCCATCATATTCTACCATGAAGGAATGGTTATTTGGGCAGAGAGAGCCTTAATCCACATGAAAGTTCTCTGGTGGATGTGTTGACGCAAGAAAACATCTCTTTATTTGAGGAGGGAGTTCTGGAGTGGCAGGCATTTGGGGATGGAGGAAGCTAAAAGTTGTACATTGAATTCAATCATCAACATTTGTATGTGCATTCTTCTGCACATACACAGGACTGAGGAAAGCTGTATCTGATGGGAAAATACACAAATTATATTGGCTGGCCAGGGGAAAATTGATGGATCAAAATCCTGCACATTAGATCAACAACAACAACATTTGTATGTGCATAAGTTCAGTGCAAAAGGGTGCTTCGAATTCTTTTATCAGCTCAAATACAAGTGCTGCATGTGGAATGTTATCAAAAGTTTTTGAATCTTTGCTGTTTGCCATGGTAATGATAGCACAGTATTGGAATTCATCATCATAGGAGACAAAACTAAGATCCTCTACCATGACCCTCTTTGAAAAAGAGAATCACTGAAATGGCAGAAGAAGGGTGAAGTACTTCCTTGAAAGACCAAGGTCACACAGTCTATGAAGAAGGCAATTTTGAGAATTTTTTGGGATTGCAGAGAAATCAGTATAATAATACTTTAAAGAAACAAATACAATGGTTATTGGGAAATAATATGCTGAGCTACTGCATCAGTTGTAAGTGCTGTCAAGGAAAAGAGTCGTAGAATGTTCAGTTGAGCAGTTCGTCTACTGCACAACTCTACTGAAAGTCCATGTTGCTGCTATGAACACAGAAGCTGCATTATTCACTGTGTACTGCCCACACTCTACCCCCAGTACCTGTTATCTGTTTTAAATATTGAAATCTGACCTTTAAGGATGGAGATTTATGAGGAATAATGAGTATTTTGCAGACAAAATTTCAGATTGTTATTTCAGAGAGGTTTAAATGTTAATCACCATTGTGAGAAATGCATTGAAGTAAAGGAAGATTACACTGAAAAATGATAGCTGTATTTTTATTCCAACTCCTAAAATGGTTAAGCCAAAATCTCTTAGACCATACCTTGTAATTGGTTTGAATGTATCATAAGAATGATGAAAGACTACTAAAACTGACACTGAATCACATATCTCTTAAGAGCTACTGGAATACAACAAAGAAGATTCAGAGAAATTTTTTGAGGGAGGAACAGACAGAACTGCATCTCCAGCTTTTGTTGTACATTTTGTGAAATTAATGCTTAAATTAGTGCAAACAAGTTGCCAAGACTAGTGTTAGCTTGCTTTTACACATGTACTAAATCTCACTAGATTATAATCCATGCTATGAGCATAAGCAAAAGTTGTATGAAAATATAATGCCACCATCTTATTGTTAGTGCAAACAGACAAAACATTTACATGTTTAATGGTTAGTGCTATTCCACAACACCCATGTGTAGCAAAATTTTGTAGTAAAAAGATGATTGAGAGATTTGGTGGAAAAGTTACATATAATGGGGACACGTTACATAGACTTCATCATGAATAAGAGCTCTTAAATAAATTTTGATAATGTGCTCTTTTATCATTATTAAGATAAAACTGGACAATGATGATAAATTGTAAAATGTCACCAGTGAAAGGATAAGTTTAATTTTTCACATATAAAATCCTTTGTGAGGAGTGGAGAAGGAGAAGGAGGGGAAAAAAAACCTAAATAAAGTTCACTAATTATTGCTGTATCATAGAGACCATTTTGTGATAATATTGCTTGTTCAACACTGAGTTTCATTATGTAAGAAAGCAATCATTTTGAAACATGTAAATAAAAAATTCCATTTATCTATAAATTGTGTAGGTTACTACAGATATAATTCCACTGAATAAAAGAGAATAGACAAGCCACCTGACATAAATAGGAAGAACCGTATAATTGTAAATTTAATAAAAGTTAGAAACAGTGAAATTGATTGATTATACATATAAAGAGGTCTGTATTAAATGACACTACACTTCAACAACTGATTAATTTATCAGAACATGTTTCAAGAATTTTCGCTCTCATCTTCAGCTGGGAACTGACTGACACTGGCAGGTGACAATGTAACCACTTGTGGTTCCAATATACAGAAAAACAGGATGTTCACTGGTGGAATGTCAAAATACATAACACAATGCTTATCCTTTAAAATGAAAATCTTTGCCCATATTGCAATTCCTGGGTATTGTTAGTAGCTTTCAACAGTTTGGTTCTCTTTTGCAATGTCATGATTGAAAGCCCAAAAATGATATGCAATTGCCTGATTTATCACCTGTTTATATCTGAACATAGGTGGATAAATCGACAGTTGCAGATCATTTTTGGGCTTTCAATCGTGACATTGCAAAAGAAAACCAAACTGTTGAGAGCTACCAACAATCCCAAGGAATTAGCATTATGGGAAAAGATTTTCTATTTAAAGAATAAGGATCATGCTATGAATTTTGACATTCTACCAACTGACTTCCTGTTTTGCTGTATATTGGAACTGTCAGAAGTCACACTGTCACCTGACCGCTTGTGGTGCCTCATTAGTAAAAATGAGCATTAAACACTATTTTTTTTAAAAAAATCTGTCAGCATTAGTTGGTCCCCAGCTGGAGATGAGAGCAAAAGCTCTTGAAACATGTTCTGATAAATTAATCAGTTAATAAAATATAGTATCACCTAATAATGATATCTGTATGTGCATAACCCTTTAATCCTTTACCACTCTTGCTATATTTTTGTATGCCATGAACACCCTGCTAGCTGTGGGTTATGGGCACAATTTAATGTTAATAATGCAGCTAAAACTATTTCTTCAACGTATTTCCCTAATAACTTTAGGCAAAAATAGGAGGGCTAAAATGCCCATACAGCATCACTTGCTAAGAGAATTGTATCAGGCTTAATATTAATTGCTAAACACTCAATGAGCATGTCTCTGTTAACCATGGGAAGCAAATGCGGTACAGTGGAGCCTATTAATATGACAAACGAAATATGTTAGTTTGTCAGATTGTACACATATCATATTTTTTCATTGGTTGTAATGAAAGTGAAGGCGCTTAAAACATTTGGAGCCTTTTTTTTTTTTTTTTTTTGAGTAGTGTTTAACGCCCGTTTTTACTACTGAGGCACCACAGGCGGTGGACACTGATGATACATGAGATGAAATGATAAATTAGGAAAGGATATTTTTTTTTTTTAAGGAAGGAAGCGTTCCAGGCCTAAATTTAGGTACCTCCCCGGCATTTGCCAGTTATGAAGACTGAGGAAAACCTGGAAAAAACCCCAGTCAGGGAGGACGGTCCTGGCGGGATTCGAACCGCAGACCTCCCGCTCACGAGTCCGTGCCTTAACGACCTCGGCCACCCGTGGCGGTCATTTGGAGCCTAAAAATTATAAATTCTAGAGGGATGCAGCATCATCAGATGGCTTTTTTTCAGATTCACTAATAAAATTCCTGTTTCAAAATCATACCATTATCTCAGCAATGGCTTAGTGCAGCATACTTGGGGTTCAAATCTTTACTGTTGCTCCTACTATTGGTGAATAGATTACAGGGTTCTAGAATCTTAATAAGAAGAATATATGCACTTGGCTGAACATTTACCTCAGAGGAAGAGAGAATTTAATAAAAATATCATAGTAATGTACCTATTTACACACATACACAAAAAAGTTATCATGGCATCAAACTGGATGATGACTGATTGATTGAAGTCTGGAATCTACAGGATGATGTTTGTCTTTGCAGAAAGCATTGTATACTTTCTATGTCTTGAAATTATAACTTGACTAAAGTAATACTTGCAGTTGGTTTTAGACTTAGAATGTAAGCTTTGTATAAGGTTTTAAGGTTGCTTTCTTTACATTCAGTTAACACAACTTGAAATAAAATAAAATAATTATTTCATGAACTGATACAGAACTTTACTAGTTTGCCATTAGTAACAATTTACTACTAACAAAATAAATGATTATCACTGCTGGATAGTGCACAGGAATGATTACATAAAAATGCATTTAGCAACAGTTACAGGAAGTTAAATGTTGAAAATTTTGGAGAAATGCAAACCAGAAGTTCCTAAAGGAGCTGCATGTGAATTATTTGCTACTTTATTGAAAACTAAGGCTGTATAGCCTGCTCCCTTATACTAATATTATGTTTGTAATGATAGCAGTTATTAGATGAAAAAGACTATGTTTTAAGACATATTGATCTAAAGCTCTTGTTTCTGTTAATTTATAAATCATGAATATATGAGGTTCAGATAATTGGATGAGGTTCTTTGAAAATTGGTATAGAAAAACTGTATGATATTTATGCTTGTTTTGAGTAAAAATCTCACATTTAATTTTTGATAATCTGTTTAATGTAAAGAGAATATACATAAAAGAAAATGAACAAAATATTTCAAAGCTATTTTCATTAATAAAAAATTTTGGTGCAGTTATTTGATTTTGTCCTTTTCAAACAAATTTTAGGATTGCAAATATCTCTGTTTTTTTTTTATCCCACTTGTGTAAAATCATTCTGATATGGTAGGAACATCCCACTCTGCCTTTTAGAAGTAAAACATTACAAAGCATGAGATTTACAGAAGCAAAGGAAAGCAATCTCAGTTAAGTGCTGGTTGCATGTGGAATGTGTGTTTGTTTTTCTGTTATGTGGGAGAAATTTGGGATCTTGAGGAGGCTGAATGGTACAGATCCAGAATTGGTGGCAAAGTCTTTAATGTGTTTCATGACTGCATGTTGTAGATTAGTTTGGTTGGCAATTGATGATGTTTGAGATATGAAGACAATGCTGTAGTAAAAAGCTTACACGGTACAATCAGGTGCACTTATTGAAAAATCTCCCATAAAAAGCATGCAATGCACAAGGCATGTGGAAATATCTGGTAGTAAAGTTTTTTATGCTTTAAAAGTTTTATATGCAAATATTATCATTTCTTTGTGGAAATTTGATTTTGTAAACATCTATTTTAAATCAATCAACATTTTCCAGAGAATTATGTTACAATTTAAAAGCATTTGCAGCAAATTTCAACATTTTTATGGAAAGCTCATATAATTATTGCATGTTGTTTGTTTTGCTACACCCTTCATTAATTTTTTTTTTTTGTGAAATTTTTATTTATTGTTGCTGAAAATGTTAAATCGTTTTTTAAAAAATTAAAAACATTTTTTTCAGAGAGCATTGTTTAATTAAAAATTATTGTCATTGGAAAAGTGGAATATATTTTAATGAAAATAAAATATTGGTAAGTAAGGATTTCTGTGATATCTTCCCCTCAGTTTATTCATCTGTTGTTGTAACTCCGCAAAGATATAACTCATCATAAAGATATCAGATTATTATTATTCCTCTGATGTGTAACATTCGTTAAGTGCTTGAGTGCAATGTATTCATTAATGGTTAGAATTTCTTTTAATAACATTTTTTGCATAGATATTTAATTTTTGTTTCTGTTATATTTATATATTTTCTTTTTTACACTCCTATGTTTATACCAGGTATCACCAAAAACCACCAAAATATTTCTGAGACAAAAGGTGCTATTGATGCACTGTTTTTATTGACATGAAGCTCAGACAAAGGCTCATCAACGTGGCTCTAGAACGATTTCAATAATTATTATAAAGTGCATTTCTAGCATAAAGATAAATGTTTTCAATGCCTGATGACTTAAAGAAAATAAAACTGTATGAAATTAAATGTTTTTAATAACAACTATAATTATAATATTTTTATTATTTATTTATTTGTTTTTAAAGATTCTAGGTTAAGTAGTTTACAAGATAATACCATATATAAGGCTCAGACTTTGGCAAAAAATTATATATTCTCCCAATTGTTAGGTAAAAATATTACATATCTATAATTAAGATTATTATATGATTGAGTCAAACTACACACTCTTATTGGCTCCACTTACTTGTTTATAGTACTTGTTTTTTGAACCTATTGTTCATATCTTCAGCTGCCTGTCAACTCGTAGCTGAAGATGCAAACAAGTAGTTTGTGAAACATGTACTACATATTATAAATGAGTAAGTGGAGCCAATAAGAGTGTATAGCTTGAATCGATCATACAGTGATCTTAATTATATGATTCGCTTCACTGTGCAAGTTCGAATTAGCATTTCTAGTTCATTACATGTCTATTTACATTTTGTCTAAATTATCAATAATATGTTGCAGTTTAACATGATTACCTGTCTGGATATCTCATAAGTACAAAGCAAAAGAAAACACAGCATTCTTCGTACATTCTCCATGCATGAGTAAACAATACCATCTTGCAACATATTGACAGGGATGTCTCACTGTACTCCATTTAAAGGAAACAAAGTATAAACACAGAATATACATACTATTGCGGTAGGCAGGAATGTGCAGCACATTTTTAGTCTAGTACCTAAGCAGTTAAATAGAGTAGACAACTCTTTAAAAGTTTCATATGACTGTGCTCAAAATTTTAGACCCATCCAGAACCTACATCTTCAACACTGCATTAGGAACTTTATATAATTTTTCTCAAAATGTGTTTTTCTCTGATAAATATTTACAAAATATATTTTGTTTATTCAAAAATCTGCTTTGTGCAATTTTTAAACTAATATTTTAACATTTCTTTGAAAAGTAATTTATTGAGCCTATTTAATGTTAAAATTATAACTCAAGTGTACATTTCAAGTTAGTTTACTATCACGAAACAGTTTCTTGTGATTTTCAAGCTGCATTTATGTGAAAAATGTACTTTGAATGTTTTCTCCAATTATATTGAGTTGGTCCTGTATCTAGTGGTAACCAAACTTGCCTCGTAGACCCAAGATTGTGGGTTCAATCCCAACCAGGTTCAATGTATTTTTTTGGGCATAAAAGTCCTAAGTATAACTTCCTTTAGAAGGGAAGTAAAACCATGGGTCTTGTGTTGTAGATTTATAATACGTAAAAGAACTTCAAGCTTTGAAAGACGAGGCTTCTGAGCAATGTTTGTTAGTCATTTCATACCCTGAATTGAATGGGATGCTGATGACCTGAAGTAAATAAATAAATAACTTATATTGAACTTGAAAATGTCAACTCTTATAAACTAATAGACAATAAATGCTATTAGTTCTAAGCCATTTTAGTACTGGTGGTGGATAAATGCATTGAGCTGTAAGGAATTAATATTTATGTTTAAATGATATTTGAAATCACATTAAAATGGAGTAATAATGTCAAACTTTCAATGACCAGTGGGGTACTAGCATGCTGATCACATGCTCCCCCTGCAATACTGACCCCTCAATGAAATCATAAGAAGGAAGCAGAGGTCACTGCTGCAGGCCCAATGGCTTGATTTCAGGTTGTAGCAGCTTAGAAGGAGAAGAAGAAAAGAAGAAGAATAAGGTCAAATTTTAATTGCCTAGATACCTGTGGAGCATATTAATTAAAAATGAACAGCATTCAGTCTTGAAATCTCATGGAATCAAAAATTAAGCATATTTATTTTGTACATATTACACATTACTACTGAATTAAATTTAAGATGAAAGGGAAACACAAACATACACACATTCCACATATTGATTTATGCTAACAGTAGTCAAAATAGATATTGATTTGTTAATGACTGTAGCATACAAAGAAAAAGATCAAAATATTATACTTTGAAGTTGACTATCATTAAGGTTAAAGGTCATTCTTTAGCCATCACTAGAATGGTATTAAACTTCAGCTCTAGCATAAATGGAAATTTAAGGCTGCCTAAGGGCTAGCCTGGGTATGTTTATAACCAAGGCAGTTGTTTCTTTATAGCTCCAGCAAAGATTGTGCGAATTGTTCCTTCCAACCAGCATATAGTGGAAAAAGGATCACCACTGACACTTTCATGTGAAGGTAGAGGATATCCTGAACCAACCGTATCATGGAGAAAAAAGGTAATATAAAATTATTATAATTTCTTTTGTAAATTTTTTTTTATTATTAGCAATAAGTTTATATAATTTATAATGCCAACTAATTTATCACTTTGGACAACAGGAGACTTCATTCTGATAATAGAAATCAGTGATGCAGTCTATTTTTCAAACTGTGAACAGAGTTCAGCAGAAAGCATCATGCAGGGTGATGAAGATGGATTGACATGAAGGTATCACTGACTGGTGAAATGAATACAGAGGAAACTTAAGCATTGGAGAAAGCCTACTTGAATTCCCCTTTATTCACCATAAATTGGTAAATGGCTACTGGGAGCAAACCCAGATTTGTCTTGGTAATCTAATCACTTCTTCACATTCCCCCATGACATGGTTGAGCTGTTGTTGCTAAAGGTTTATCCATATTGCTTTATTTTTTCAGAGAGGAGGAAATTACTGATTTGCCTTTAACTATAATTTGTCATCATTAGGCACTTAAAAGTATGGGTGCAAATAATGGATCATCAACAACTTCCTCTGCACTCATGATGTGCACCACACAGGAGAAAGTTGATACTTCTACATTTCTGACATTCCTTCCTTTGAAACTGGTTTTTAGTAGGTAATTGCTCACTGTTGCCAAAGTTTGGACTTTAGAGTGTGTGCTTCCCTTGGCAGTTAAGTGAACACAATAACTATGTTCTCAGTGGGCAGTCAGTCCTGCCACCCAAATTTGCTTCCCTAGTGAAATCTCAGCTACACAATGACTGCAGAGTGACTTCGATAACCCTTTATAGTTTGCTTGCAAATTTAATATGTTAAACAAAGTTAACCACATATATAGTTTATGTTATTTGTAACTGCAATTTTTCTAAGAGACAATGTAGATTTGATCATTATGTAATTCTCAGTTCATGTTGCATTTTTATACAGTAATAATGGGATTTTGTTTTAGACTCTAGTCATTCATTTCCATTAATTCAGCTTGAGCATAAATACTGCTCCACAATAAATGCCTTTCTCTATCACTGAGAACCATAATGAGATTACTTCCCAGAAACAATTGACATTAAAAATATGGTTAACTTCATTAACCCTCAAGTGGTCACTAGGCCAAAAGTTCCATGAGTGTTCAGGTGGTTGCACATGAACATTTTGCTCACAATACAGTTTTGTTTATTTTTCTTAATGTTGTTATAATTTTTAGAAAATAAAATAACTATATTTAGTTTTACATACCTAAAATAGTTTTATCATTTGCTATGGAGTCTGTGCAGTTGCTATGGACTCTAAAGGACTGGAAGGACACATGACTTGACTAATTCCATTCTGGTGTTTTTTTTTCTAGAATTTATCTAGTAAGATGAGCTGTAGGCTACAGAACTTCTTCCATGCCAAACTAATTCTTCTTTTCACTTTGATTTCTGTTTTGTTTTGGAATGAAATAGTCTGTCCTAAATAAGTGTAGCTCAAAACATTTTCTAGATGTTTGCTTCTACTTTAATTTTGAACTATTGGGCCATTTGTCATTAATTGATCTTGCTGTGGTTCATTTCAAGTCTAACATTTCTACTTACTCGGAGTCCTGATATCATCCTCTCTAGTTTTTTCCCAGATTTTTCAAAGAGGATTATGTTGTTTGCAAACCTAAGATTGGTAAGAAGTCTACCATTTATGTTGAGTTTGATTCTGTGGCCTCAGTTAAGTTTGCAGAACTCTTGTTTTAGGATACAGATGAACAATTTGAAAAGATAGGATTTCCTTATTTGGCTCCTTTCTCTAGACAAAATAGGTTTCCATCTCTTTTTGTCCGGAATCTTGTGTAGCTGTCTTCATAGATTCCATGCAGGTGAGTCATGCATTTGACCTCCACCCCCTATGATTGAAGTATTTGAAATATGGTTGTTGTTGGACTGAATTGAAGCCTTTACTGTAGTCAACAATACCTAAAGATATTTGTAGCTGAACTGTTGTTTCCAATGTATTAATGAAATCATTTAACTTGTATAAAAAAATCACTGAGAGTAGAATACTAATGATGATGATAATTTGCCCATAATTGAGATAATAAAAGGGGCACATTATGCCATTTTTAACATAAAAACATTTTAAACATGTGTGTTTATAATTAATATTTATTAATGATAATTCATGTTAATAATTTTGTTTAATAATTTTTTTACAGATAAAGGATACAGTAGCATTTTATAGGTTATTACATTAAAGTATTTTTATATATAGAAATAGTTCTTTCACATTAGTCATATGTAGGACATTAGTTATTCGGCTTTCCAACTTTAACTGAGGTACCATATCCTCTTAAGTACAAAATCCTGAATCTATCTATCATGGTTTAGTAAACTGACTTAATGATAACTTATCACTTCACAAAAGATGAAATAAGTTTTTTGGAAGATTGGTTGAATTGTGGGTAGCATTTTCTCTTAAGCATACCCAACATTTTTTCAGCAATGCTTCGCAAACTCAAATTAAAATCTAACTGCAAAAATCTGATTCTATACTTCCCAGAGACTTCTTAAGACTTTCTTTACTATGACAGATTTATTCCTTAGTAGCAATTCGTAATGCTATGAGCACTTTTGACTCAGGCTTCTAGTTTAACAACTATATAGAGATTAATTTGCAGCTATATTTTATAAAAGTTAAGGGTAAGGAAATAATTAATAGGTAATGGATGGAGGGAAAGATTTATGGGAATATTTTGATTGCTTGGATTCTCAGGGGTAAGTGATGATTTCTTCCTCTCCAATTATAGTTTCCACTGACTTATAATTTTGCTTCAACTGTTGAGATTCTGCTGCTGGATACTTTTATGGTCCTGTGACCATAGGTTATTATTATCTTTTTTTTTAAATTTGGTTTATTTACAGACGCTCTTTAACATCTCAGGTCATCAGCATCCCATTCAATTCAGGGCGTGAAACGGCCAACAAATTATGCTCATAGGCCTCTTTTTTCAGGCTTGAGGTTCTTTATTGTGCCGTAAATGTACGACATGGGATCCATGGCTTTACTTCCCTTCCGAAGGAAGCCATACTTAGGATTTTTATGCCCGAAAAATCCATCGGTCCTGACTGGGATCAAACCCATGATATTGGGTTTAGAAGGCAAGTATGGTAACTACACCACCAGGATTGACTATGTGACTATAGGGGTAGGAGTCTGGAAGATTAACAAGATTTCTCACTATAGGAGATGAAATTAAATTTATTGTTTATAGTCTATTCTACCTAAAAATTGTGCCGCCATTATTTTCTGGAGAATATGTACCACTTTTGCACTAGTTATGATGATCACTGATGTTTCTTAATTTGATAAAGACTGATCCTGAAATCAACTAATCTTGGGATGCAACTGAACTCAACTGATAAAGATCTTCCACTTAATACTCTTCCACTGAGCGAAACTGAACTGGCTGTGCTTATCTTCCAAACTGATGGTCTATGTGACTTTTTAAATGTGGATATCAACTGAAACTGCTAGCTTCTTCCCTTGAGGAGGTTATCTGCCTGTCTTTTCATCCCCACATGATTATTTGTTTTATTATGCCTATCCTGCCTAACATAATAACAGCAAAGCTTTCAGACAATGTTACAAAGAAACATCTTTTCCATGGAGCCTGCTTAAGAATTCTCTCCAGAAAATATCGATTCTGCTTGGATCATCTTTTACAAAATATTATTACAAAAGGCAACAGAAATTCCCAGGTCAGATTTTATGGCTGGAGTAGCTTTCTGCACTCTGGCGAGAAAATAACATCACAAACAATAATCCAACACTCGCTCAGGAAATAGAAATGAAATTACACTCATGCTTAAAATAAGGAAGTTGCATAAAACTGCTTGCTATAATCACTGGGATTAAATTTTGGCGTGCACCATTTCTAATTCTTGCAATCACCTAAACACTTCATCTTGACTAAGTGATATTTTAAGCATTCATTATTAAAAAGGCTGTTCCAATATTTTATTAGAGAAAATTTGCTAGAGTATTAAAGAACAACTTATTTATTCTTTCACAGAGTAACAATATAAAGTAAATTTTAATACCCGTTAAACATTAACAACTTCTAAATTTATAACATTTTACAAAGCAAATGATAACTGACTGTTTGCAACTTGTAAATATAGACAGCTGAACAAAGCATACATATTTACTAAGTGTTATCATTTTATAGATGTGTGAAGAATTTTATTTAGAATGTATGTTATTCCTTTGACAATTTTGATGTATGGATTCATGAAAGTAGAAGGTATATGATTTGTAGCAGAAGGTAGATGCTGATGGAGTAACATTAACTAGAGGGTATATAGTACTTATCTCTTTATATCCTTGTCTATGGCACTGACTTTCAGAACAGTAGATTCTTAATATAAACAGACTATTTTAGCTGTTAATTTAACTGAATCAAAGAGCCAGTTTAACAGTGATCCCTTTTGAATTTGAACTTATTGCAATTAATATTCTTACAATCTTGTTAACATATACAATAAAATAAACAATTTTATGAAATGCAACTCCATGTAGCTGTGATATACCTTGTTACAAACTTTTGACAGCAAGTTTTGATGATCAGATAGCAGTTTTGCTGCCAGACACTGTCACCCTCATTGTTGAGTTCAGGGGCAGCAGGAAGAGTAGACGTTACTATGGAATAGGGAGATTATTAAAACTGTGTTGCTGTGATAGTTCTTCATATGGTCAAGTAAATCCTTAAATAGCTGGAAATCAGTAGAATGTTTGTGTACCCATAATATCCAATGCTTCACCAAGACTTGTACTATTGGTGATCATTTAAGACCTGATGCCGTCACTCTCTAAGGAATATATTTGGTGAAATCCTGTTTGGAAGCAGAAAGTGATAGCTCCTTAGTTGAACAAGTCCAGGATATTCATGTTTTGAGTGCTTAGACAAGACCTTGGACTGAGTGCTTCAATTTCAGGGGTTGGAGGTGAAGTATATAACATATTTGTATTTATTACTTAAATGTAAATTGGAACTTGCACAGTGAAGCCAATCATATTAATTGATATCATAGTATGATATCAATTAATATTTGCATTTGGTTTCCACACATGAAGCAAGGCAAGGAAAGACCATAAGTGCTATGATCTTGAGATCTGACAGGATCTTCTGGAGGCATCTTCTTACTGGTTTATGCTACTGGTTCATATTCTTAATATCCAGCTGTTGTACATTACTATTTCTTGGCAAGTCCAGGAAAAAACCTACACTTTCACAAACCATCGGCTTCAAGAAATGTCCCATTACCACAGGATGCATTAAACCTTAAACTATCACAGCTCCCAACCAGTTTTTGAATGAGACAATAGTAAGAATGGGATGAGAGGTGGACAAACCAAGAAAAAAAACCATGAAAGTCCTGACTTTGTTCATCACAAATGTTGTACAGTAGTTGCCTTTATAACAAGAGTAATTGAATGAGTGAACAAGCTGTTGGATTGAACTGCAATTTCAAGCACTAAATACAGCTGTTAATGAACTACACAAAAATAATTTCTGAGATTGTACAGGGATCTCAGATAGGCAATTTGAGATAGAAAATGCCATGTTCCATAAAGAAAAATATGGACTTATATGCAGTGACAGCTCATGGCATAAAAAGTTGGTGCAGTCCTACTCCACATAATGAGTTTAATTTAAAAATAGTGTCAAATATCTGCTACACAGTTTGGGTATAAAATATACTGATATACACAGTAGGTAATGTTTGAGAATAGGTCATGTTAATCGTTCCCCTACCCCCCCCCCCGCCCCCAAAAGCTGTCATTAGGGAAATGCAGATTGCATATAGAGAACCATTGTAGTCAAAACACAAGTTATTTTCATTATAAAGCAATAATAAACAAGCACCATACCATAACAGCACATAACCATTGATGCTGCAATTAGGGATCCAGCTGCAAACCCTTATAAAAACACACAAGCAACTAAATCACAAACACATAAGTACTAATTAAATGTAAACTGGAACTTGCACAGTGAAGCTAATCATATTCGATACATTTATGAAAAGTAAGTGAAGCTTTAAGAGTGTGCAGTTCAACTGAATCATACAATGATATCAATTAACATAAGTACTAGTTAATTTCACAGATATGTGGGTAACAGTAGTACTATAGACAGTAGTACTACACCAGTTGCTTCATTATAGCTGAGGTTAAATGCAATAGCAATTGAAGTAATACGTGAACAAAAGTTTTATTTTTCTGACTAAAGACTATAAAACAAGTAGCAAAATCACTATACCAGTAAATATGAAATTTAAAAATTGTTGTAGATAAACACTCTTAGCATATGATATTTAGCTGGCAAGCACTTTGAATTGCTATTTAAGTGGGGTGGCCAATTAAGGGCACACATTTCTCCCTGCCATAGAGGCTGCCTAGTGTCCGATTCTCCTTTTAGGCTGTATTTCCTATTTCATAAGCAGACATTTACCATTACCTAGCAATTGCTATGAAACAGGTCGCTAATGCATTAAAATTCATTCTGATTTATTTAGGCTGTACCAGAGGATACAGATGTAAAAATCATGCTGAAGTAGCATGCTGTTACAAATAAATTTGTAAGTCAGCATGAAGAAACAGTTTAAATTTGAGATAAAAATGGAAAACCATGAAGTTAATAATTTACATATAGACAGGATAAAAGATTGGTTAAGCTGGGCTGTACCTACTGCACCTGAAAAGCTGATCTGGTTATATGGCAATGAAGAAGTTGAAATTAGATGCTGATAATCAAATGTTCAAGTGAAATGGGGTAAAATTATGCTGATGAATTTCCTCAAATGTTCTTCATGAGTGAGAAAATCCCATTTTCAATGGTTCATCACTAGTGTTTTCAAGATTTAGTGCTATGAAAATCTCTAAAATGTGGAACTATATGACAGTACGGCACTGAAAAATAATTAAGTGATTTATTATTTTATTTAGCTTAGTGAAGAGGGAGCTATCTGCTTCATGGCCTAATGGATAAGAGAACAGACTGTGGTTTCAAAGATTATATGTTCAGATCTTATGGAGTAGGTTTATTTATTTATTATTTCATATGCTCATGTAGGAGGAGGAGGAGGAACTCAAACTGATAGCAATAATCTGCTTTTACTTGATGCCAGTATCATACTAACTGTTTCAGAGAGTCAAGCTTTACAGCTTCCATCCATTATTGTGTAATATAATTTCAAATGAAAGTATTATTACTCAATGTATACTGCTCCTTTAGTAAATAATACCATAATTCTGAAATTTAACATACAGTTCAGAGAATCCCTATCTCAAATTGCTTGTATAAGACCCTTCTACCATCCCTGAAATGAATGTGGAGAGTTCAGTAACACTAAGTATAATATTAATTATAGCTCATAAATCAGGTATTTTCAGGCATGTTTGTATACCTTATTTTTGGTTTAGTTGCAGAAGCTTCATATTTTAAAACATTAACTTGATTTTATTGTATGATATGTGTCAATTCAATAATGAAGTTATTACATTTATAAGAATTATGCAAGTACATCTGCTTATTTTAAAGAATGAGTAGCTCTGGAGTTTTGACTTGTTCCAAGAGTCACTCTTGCCATTTCCAATTGTAAGCTGTGATGAATTCTGTTAAGTCTTTCAAATTGATGTTACATTTGTTTGAATTTCATGTTAAACTGTACACTGTTTTGTTTCACTATTTCCATTAACTTTTTAAATTTGCAAATAGTTAGAGAGGTCTGAAAATATTTAGAATGATAAAGTTGAAAAGAACCTCTTAGTTTTTGTGTTTTGAAAATACCCTAAAAGTGTAAAAGAGAATAACTGATATTTATCAGATTTAATGAATCTAATAATAACTGTTTGATATATTGAATTTCAGGGAAAACAATCCATTGGAGCAATAGCTGCAGGCAAAGTCGTAGTCTTTGGATCTGTTGACCGAAGGCATTCTGGTATTTATGAGTGTACTGCTGACAATGGCATAGGTAGACCAGACACTTCTACAGTTGAAATTAGAGTCTATTGTAAGTATCTGTAGGGTTGTTTTTCTTGAAGTTAAAATGAACTATTATATCTTAAAGTATTTATTTAAATAGTGTTAAGTATGCAAATATTGCAATATGGCCTGGCTCTAACCCAGATTATATTCCAGGCCAATATTTTAAATATGATAAAAATATTCAATTACCATACTAATTTACACCATTTAACTAATTATATTCAACAGTGTTTGTCAAAACCCACTCCTCTAATATCCAGAAGACTCTGGCACCACAAAGAAACAATATAATGGACAAACCAAAACATTTTATAAAATTCAATAATCATCCTAAATTGTCAATGAATCTATTCTTATTTATGAAACTCCTGCCCTTAACTGACTTACGTCCATATACATTGAAATTTTTGATCTACTATACATATAATCACAATACTGCTACCAGCCTGTTATCCAAGGCAAACACAATCCAACTCACTGATCGTCTTTCCTCACTGACATAACCATTTGTTTTTAACTGTACAAATATTCTCCAAGATTTCTAATTTGTCTTTGATCACCAAACATTTTCTTCACTGCAATTTAAATATTTAACTTCAACCATTTGCATTTTTACCTTGTTTGTCTCCATTCACTTGTTCCTGAGCTCTATGTTCTATATTTTCCAAGTTTTCACATAAAGCGCAAACTCCATGGCCACAATTATTTCTAAAACCCCTTAAGCTGCAGATTCCTAATCTAAACCATGCCATTCCCTTTCTCTCTTGCTTATTGCATATACTAATGTACCTATCTCTTTTAATATCCCCTTTTATCTCCTGATAGAACATTAGTGACCTCTTCTCCCCCATTATAGAATGTAATATCTGCCCATCTATATCCTCAAGCCTTCCAAAAACCTCCCTCCAAATCACTTCTTATTAACTATACACCAACTATTCCATTCCTTGTTAACAGTTCCCCAACTTTGTTTACCCAATAGAAATCCTCTACCCCAGAATCCTGAAATTTTAAACATTCATTTAACAAGGAAACCTCCCACATCTGTAGTATCCTAAACCAATGTTTCAAAAACTCTATCCATTACCCATCATCTCACACAAACCTTTCCCATTTCCAACAGTGTCCCTGCATTATCTTAAAGTAGGTCATATTTAAAGTACAAATATAGTAGGTATATGTGAGAAGCATCTCTGAAAATGCTTAAGAGCATATTAAGCTGTACATGTTAGTATTGCAGGGTATGAAATTAGTGCTAATTAAGAGCACAGATGAGGTACCAGTGCATTGATCCAAAATTTATAAAATGAATTGATTGGTGTAATTGCTTAGATGCTTTCTTGAGCCCAGGTAATTATAATTCATCTTGGCTTCTGGGTTTTGCCACATCTGAACAATAAAATTTTTTGCAGTCATTTGTACATCCTATGCCATGTTTCCTCCAAGCTTATTCTATAAGCTTATTTTCAGAATAAGCTCTGAGGAAGCACAACATAGAACTGTGCAAAATATCAGCAAGAACATTCATTGCTAAGATGTAACAAAATCCCAAAGCCAAGATGAATTATGTTGACACGAACCACAGAAGCTTGAGACAACATCCAAGGATATGATGGTATATTTTTTCAGGTTTATTGAAAGTATCAAACATTTCCCTGTGCTGTTAAAAATAACATTGAAAATAAAATTTATATCACAATAATTATAGTTTTAATTATTGTTTCATGGGTTATCAGCCAGGTGGAGATCTTGTTGTCCTCCAAGCTTTCAGCCATCTGACTGTGTGGCCTTTAGGGAATTTCTGTATCAAGCATGGAGGACAACAAGATCTTCACCCAATTAAAATGTTGAAATGAAAATAATGTTTAACCTTTATTGATTTTTTCTGGGTTAATGTTTTTTTTAAATATACCCAGTATTATTGAGTGATAAGATTTACAAGGGTGTCAGCTAATGGCCTATGAAACCATCATTAATAATTAATCAGCTCCAAGAAAGCTTCAAATCCTCAATTAAAATGTTAACTAATGCTGAGTTGTTAAGTCATCAACTCTCTTGCTATCCAATAATTTTCATAGAGGATTTGGTAGAGGTGACTGGACATTACTAAAGATGAACCTGATCCATTTCTTCTTTGAAATTGTACAATAGATAGAATGCCAATTTTGTTCATGTGCTTTGCCAAGCTCGTGACCCATAATTATTAATCAGAATGTTGCATCTACATTTTTCCCTGGCTAATCTGGAATTATATAGGTACCTACTGCCAAGACATTCACATTTGGATCAATCATGAATTACATTGACAGATCCAAATGTTTATACCCCTTGCACTGTAAGCAGCTCTTTATATAAAAGCAGCTGGTGGCGAGCATACGTCCTCAATTCATATGCAAGTATTGGTGCATACAGTTTACTAGAGTACTACAACATGTACCTTGTTTTGGGGGCATGTTTAATGGGTGAGTATGCTAAGCAACACCCACATATAATATCCTACCAAGTGTTCTAAAATTTGGATGATTGAATGAGGATAGATTTTCCATATGTCTTGAAAAAGTGGGTTGTCCTCAATTTTAGCTTCAAAAAAGATGTGCTGCCTTAATTTTTAATTTTCTGCAAAAGTCCTGAATTTTTATTGATGATGATAAGTTTATTGCCAGGTTTCTAGTAAAATATTATGTAATAAGTATGAATTATCTTGAATAATGTTGATTTGTTTTTCTAATATTTACGCATTTAATTGGGTGTTATTAGAAAAAGTTTCAGTTTGGGTTAAAATTGAAATAGGGTTGAAGTATTCTCTAAGTTTAATGCAGATTAATTGCGACAATTTTATAATATTTTCAGATGATCCAGAGGTAGAAGCTGAGAAAACACAGGTAAACACTGGTTCAGGTTATGAATCAGAGCTTACATGTATTGTACATGCAGAACCTCGTGCAAGGGTGATATGGCTATTTAATGGATTTCCTATAAATGCAAACAGTCACCAGAACCGCATCAACAGGGGACATGAAGGCAATAGACACATCCTCAGGATTTCCAATACTCAGCCTGAGGATTTTGGAGATTATGAGTGTGTTGCAAACAACAGTATGGGACTGAGTAGAAAGAAGATAGAACTTACAGGTACTGTTATCTGTGATATTAATGTTAAGACTGTGAAGCAGTTGGGTGTTGTATCCCAACAGATACAACTAAGAACATGCGACTTACATGTTCTTGAATTATATGTAGTCTCACTGTTCTGTCTAAACAGTTGTAAGTTTAATGTTCATATCACCTTGCAGTGTAACAATAATTGTTACTTCCATAGACTGTGGTATGTGAATTTAACTCTCTGCTCAAATAGGCATTATCTTTAATGTAGGTTTAATTTATTAGAAACTTCTTTTTCACATTTTCAGCTCGTAAGAGAGCTCCTTAAAATACATTTTTTTCACCAAATCACTGATATTTTCATTGAATATTTAAAAACACAAATCTATGATTCTTAATTGAATTTTGTTCCGCTGTCCTCTTTTTTATACAGGCTATTTAATGAAATGTAACCTTTATTACTACAATTATTATATGAGAGCCATGCAATAAGCAAGTTTCTCTATTTTAAAAAATATTAAGTATGATTTTTTTTATTGTTTCAAAACTACTATTTTATTTTTCCAGATATTAATCTTTGTCTAAATATTTAAGGTACTGTGATAAAAGTTTTTTTAATACCTTGTCTCTATCATACCTATTAGTGCATTCACCTGTTCATTTTATCATCACTTTCAAATCATTTGGGACAAAATCTGCTGAGTTGAATATGCAGGATGGCAAAAAAACATCCCATTTGAACTTTCTGGGCAAATCATGTTTCCTTTGAGATGAGAGCAAGCAAATGTCAGGCAGAAGCAGAACTTTGTGATTGGAAATGTAATAGGAAGTTAGAAACAGTCAAGTAGATTGATTATGCACATAAAGTTGATTGATTATGCAGGTGACTTTACACTTTGCTAACCAATAATTCATCAGAACATATTTAAAGATCTTTGGTTCTCATCTTCAGTTGGTGACTGACTAATACTAGCAGGTGATGATGTAACCTCTGGTGGTTCTAATATAAAGTGAAACAGGAAGCCCATTGGCAGGATGTCAAAGTTCATAACAAGGTGCTAATTTTTTAAAATGAAAATCTTTCCCCATATTGCTAATTCTTTGGGATTGTGGTAGCTTTCAACAGTTTGGTTCCTCTTATGATGTTTTGGTTGTATGTCCAAAAAATCATTTGGAACTGCTGATTTATGCACCAATTTTATATCTTATATCTTCAGTACTGCCCTCAACAATGGATTCAACCATTCTTTAGTAGATAAGAAGGTCAGACATTTCAAAAGACTTAAAGATATTGAAGACACCACCACTCTCTCTGTGATAAAGAAGGACATAAGTTTTAAAAATTTCAATTACCGTCCGCCCATGGGCAAGCAGAACATTCACGAAACTGTTTTAAAAATTTGGTTTTGTGTTGGCTGCACAAAATAAATTTAATGTTCAGAACCTTTTCAACAGAGCCATAAAGGATGTTGTTCCATCCAGCAAAAAGGCAGGAGTATACCAGATAAATTGTTTGAATTATGATCAGATATAAATAGGCAGAACAATAAGACATTTAGAGACAAGGGCAAAAGATGTGTAAAATATAAACTAGTGGATAAATCAGCAATTGCAGATCATTTTTGGTTGTACAACCAAAACATCACAAAAGAAACCAAATGTTGAAAGCTAACAATATTTATAAGGAATTAATAATATGGGTAAAGATTCTTATTTTAAAAAATAAGTATTGTGTAATGAACTTTGAATTTTGCCAATGAACTTTCTGTTTCACTTTATATTAGAACCACCAGAGGTCACATCATCAACTGCTAGCATTAGTCGGCCCCCAGCTGAAGATGGAAACAAAGCTCTTGAAACATGCTCTGACAAATTAATCAGTTAGTGCAGTATAGTGTTACCTAATACTGGCTCCTTTATGTTTATAGAACTTTGTGAGCCTGGACTTTAGTACAGTATAATTGTATTGTATGATTGTAGCTTAAAGTTACGTAAAGACCTCACTGTATCTCTTGGCATTCATTGTGGTTTATGAGGTATGCAGTTCACCAACAAACTCCTTGACAGTCCATAATACCTTTACCTTGATCTTCCTGCATAATGTGTAACCTTGACTTTTTTGAGAGCCTTTCACCAGGTATACTTGCAAACCATGTTTGTCTTAAGTGTTGAATCAGCAAGTTGCCCTAGTAGCCTTATATACTCTTTGAAACTATCTCTATGCTTGAGCACTTATAAAATCTGAACTATTTCTCTCAAGCCAAGTCTAGGTGGACCTTGCCTTGTAGGCTGCAGCTGAATTTTACTGGAAGCACAGAGCTTGTCTTTGAACAAAGTCATTTTAAGGTCCTTGTATCATATGTTCCAGAGAATGGTTTTGGACACTTTCTTATCTTCATTGATAGGAATTGAAGTTGGTGACATTCTCATAGTTCACTCTCCACCAAACAATTAATGAGGCAGGATGCTCTAGAATTTTGGGATCCTGTCACAAGCTTCTCATGAAGTCAAGACATAACTTTCTCCTTTGATGTTGTAGCTCTCTTCATTATTGAATATTTTCTCATCAGTAAAAATAATTATATAGTGGCCATTAGCATAACACTAGAAGGTATAAATTTCTCATCACTCTCTGCTGCTTCAATTCTGCAGTAAAGAAATGCCCAGTTCTGTGGCAAAAAGTTTTATCTAAGCACTCTGGATATGAACCTCCTGGATATATTCGTCTAAGGGGCCATCAATATCTGCTTCTGAATGATTTCCACTGAACACAGACCACCATTGCTTTGACAACAGCTATGGTCCTCACAGTGTGCAGGCATTGGGTCATCAGCAGTGCTGGTCTCAGATAAACATTGAATGGTATGGTACAGAAAGAGCCAATTGATATTCAACTTTTTAAAGATCTGGAAAATCTGGCTTGGTGATTTTCCAACCCTGTAAGGGGTTATTATAGCAACATGCTTTTCATAATCTGCCTATTCCATGGTTAAACCTTAAGTAATGTAGTCTTACTGCTGCATCTGAACTCAGCAGTGAGGTTAATAGCGTTCTGTAGCAAAATTGCATTTGATCCCAGAACACCTGGTAAAAGTTTCAAAAGTTTTTATGACAAGTCTAGGTAAAGCCTGTTCCCTGAATGCATTTCCACTCAGCAGCCTTTGAAGGAAAATATCAATTATACATGCTATCAGGTTCTCGCCTCCATTTCAGATAAAGTTCCATAAGCAAACGGTGTTGTCACGTCTTGCAAGTATGTTACGCATATGTTGCTTAACTCCAGGCCAAGAACTTATGGCTCTAAAATTCAAAATACTAAAACAATTAAAGGCTAAATTAAATCTTAAATATTTTATGGTACAGTAGAAAATAAATAATGCTCTACCTCAGTCACTTTTTTTGCTGGATTCGGCGCTGTTTCCAGATAAATGAATGATGAATCTGTCATTTTCCTACTTTAGTCGAACATAATATTCACGTTCTTTGTTTATTATGTGCTGTTCACATTTTCTCCACTACTCATCATTGCTTGTTTATATTTGCTCCTTTTATTTGCTGTATTAAAACTGTTTTTATTGGAACTGGGTTGGGTATGAGAATATTGAATTGTTAAATGAAGGCCAAAATTTCATCTTTTATTGATGACTGTGTAGGTATTTTCATAATTTGCCTTGAATGATAACTGGCATTATTGTGCACAATAACACATTTCCTATTATTTGGCGGGTTTTTCAGTAAGCAATTTTGGAACTAGTTTTCAAAATTATTGCCATCCATTTCATCATTACTGTCAGCCTTAGCATTGGCAATGTTTTTTGCCAAAATGTAGAAACAGTTCAGAACCCAACCCTCGCCTCCACCAGCATGTAGCACCATTATCCTCTTTCCTTTGGACAGGGGTGTGTTGAGCGCACAGGAGTACATTCCATCATCCCAGCCTTTCTTTAAAACATCATATTGTTATACTAAGTTTCATCTGTATACACCACCAGATATCCTGCAGATCACAATTGATTGATTCTCTGTAAATATGTATACCTCCAAAGCACTATCTGAGTTGATTCCATGATATATAGCTTTTATTAAGAGTAAGAAAGCAAAACCCAAGTTTTCATACAAGGTGCTGTAGGGACATTCTTTTGTATGAGAATTGTGTAAGCATGCTAGGAGTTCTTGGAGTGTTGGAGGTTTTCCTTGCCTGTAGAAGCTGCAGATATCTTGCTGAACTATTTCACATTAAAATTCATTAAACTTCCTCAATGGTTTTGATTTTGTTTTTGCTTTTTATGGGTGTTAATGGCTCTCTCCTAACAATTTTTCTGACTGTAGGCCTACTCAGTTTTACAATTTTAGCCATCTCTCTTATTGGTCCTTTAACTAGTTTATTCTTCACAATATAGTCATCCTTTTACAGACCAATATCTGGGACTCCTTATTTAGAGTTTTTGTTATGTTTTTAGACTTGCTATTGGGACTGGGTACAAACTCTACAGCATTTGCATTATGATCAACTTGAAATTCATGCATTGCCCCATCGTCATTATTAAGCACTATTAACATTTACTGGCTCACAAGGACACCACATATTTAACTTAATAGACACTGCCATGATAAACCATATTCCTGAACAGTAACAACATAACTGTGTAAGAAAAATATTTCAATCTACATTTGGCAACATGCTTCTCCTTTTAACTCCATGTGGACTTGATTGAGAGCTGTCATCAGTTAAAACTAGCATGTAATTAGCTACTACAGAGCAAGAAGGGCAAGCTGTGTGTTTAAGCAACTAGAGATAAGTGGCAGCGGCCCATCTTTGATAGCAAGTGGAAATGCATTCAGGGAACAGGTTATACTTATGTAAATGTTCAATTTTACTGATCATGCAGTTGATATTGACAACTCACAGTATCTCAGGTTGTATTAAAATATTGAAAGTTTTAACATAAACAGATCAAAAGAAAATGTTGAACCTAATCTAAAATTATTTCTATAAAAGATTCAAGTAATATTGCAATAATGATATTGATATGTGACTAGTCCTTTTTTGGAAGAAAGATCTGGTGATAGTGGTTTGTCTCTTGCATTTGTTCCTTTTTCTTGTGGCTTCATCACAAAAGTGTTGAAGGAACAAAATGTTCATGGCAGTCCTCAAAATAAATCAGCATTTCTTCAGCAACCTTCAGTCCTTCATGTGTCATCTTTTTATTTCTACTATCTTCTTGTCTTGATTTCTCTTCATTTTTCTCTTCCTCTCTCTCACTCTGCAACCATTTTGCTGTCACCTGGTAATTCACCATTATCATGTTTTATCTTCATCATCACATTGTTTTGTTTCCTCTTTTTCTTACAGGATGTTTTTACTACATACATACTTGAAAACTTTCTTGCATAATGATTCATTGCAAAAGTGAAACTGAAATACTGTGTGTGTATGTGTGTATGTATATATATATATATATATATATATAGTGCAACATAAATTTTCCAATTTTTTATTGTGGAAAGTCCAGTAATGAATGGCAAAGACAAATATTAAAAGTTAAGTATGCGTAATTAAGCTATCTCACATTCGACAGTTGCTATCCCTAGACAGTTAGAAGTTTCCCCAAACTATAAGTACAATATAGGGTATGTTACCAGGATTGGTAGATATATGTATTTTTACTTATATTACAGCATGTTTCAAGAATTACTGTCCCCTAATCATGCAGCTTGACTGATAAAAGTTGTGAGAAAATAGCACACTAGTTTCATAATTTAATAGCTATTAAAAAAAAAACTCCACACAATGTCGAATTTTATGGAATATTAATTTACTGAAAGTGCAGTTTCTGGGACTCTAGCATTATTCAAACTGTCATTTTCACTTCTCTTGTGATATCATTCTAGCTAATTGCAGTTCTGTCTAAATCTAGTCATTATGAAGTGCAATCATTGGGCACGATGAATAAAATGAAGGATGTTACTCCTTTGAGCATTGCAGATACTATTCTGCAAGTGAGACAATGTCCATATTCAGTTAAACAAAACACTGTATATTCCTGGCTTTGTTTCCACAACTTGAGCTGTTACTCATTGATGCATCAGCTGCATAAATACAAATAGAAAGGCTGCTTAGCTAAGCTTCTGTAACTATGTACAGATAAAGAAATCAACCCATACTTCACCAAATCTCAGTTTCTTGAGATGAGATGGAAAAAATCTACTGCATTTGAGAAATGAACTCTAGGGAGCAATCTCTAAAACAATGGTTCCCATGTTTTTCAACTGGCAAACCTCCTTCAACCTGAGCAGAGCAAGCCCCTTATTAATATACAAAAACTTTAATGAATTTAAATAGTCTTAAGTTGCTATAGTTACGGTAAAAAGGCATACCTTACAATTCTCCTCCAAAAATGATGCAATAATGCTTAAAATATTGAAACTACATATGTTCAAATATGGTTGATTGTTTCCAATGGAATACATTAGGGATTAAAAAACCTATTTTTATTTAGCCTCCTAATACAGGCTACTTAGGTTCTTACATTCTTTCTTACATGTTGAAGTGCTCTGTTCAGATCTGAACATATTACCAGGTAATCTCGGTTCATTTTATGTCTTGTAATCTGCATAGTGCGTATTTTACCTTGTTTAGAATTTTCATTTTGCATAAGTAAGCAAATATGTTCAATTATTTATACAATTATTTACATTTAAAACATTAAAAACAAAACTAAATAGTTTAGATGATAATGCAATAGCACATTTCCTGATCTTTAAAGTCACATTTTTATATTTCACACATTCAAATCTAAACTAGACACTGAGAACTACTTTTTTGATATTATTGAAATATTTAATGTGGTAACAGTTTCAAGTTACACAGTTGCAGAGTAGTTTCATTATTTTAAACTGCTCTCTTAATCTTCAAGTCTTCATTATAATCTTTGTATCCACCTGTCTGTTACTCCCTTCTGTTGGCCGGCACATATCTTAATGTCCAAAATTGAAGTCCTTTTCTTATAACAGACTAAGAAACTATTTCCTGTCACCAAATATCTAAAACATGCCTCATTTCAGAGAATTGAAAACAGCATTTTAATCTACAATGGTCATAGTTTGATGTTCCAGGTGTAAATTATAATAATAAATATCTGGGGCAGCCTGTCAATAAGGAAATAAATATCAGGGAGCGGCCTCTCAATAAGTACCATTTAGACCCAGCCACTCCCCTCCCAAAAATGCCATAATTATTCCATTTTCTGTTCACCTGGTCAACTTTTTAAAACAATGCATAAAACAGTGATATATAACTGATTAGTTCTTAATTATATGTTACATAATAAGCACATTTCCTCTCTACTTTAGTAGCAGTAGTATAGGAGTCCTTGTAAGCTAGTAAAGCTCATGGGCCACCCTGGATTTTATGCTTTAAACTCATCATGGGCCAGCAAAGATTTACAAGGACTTATATTTGTTTTCTTCCAAGATAGATTAGTAACCTTTCTCCTGATTATATCTGCATTCTCTTGTGCCAGTAGGAAGATAGCCCAAGGTCAGCTCTCAGTATTCTCTCTTTCCTTAGGAACCAGAAAACCTGGGGAAAAAAAACCTCATTCCTGGAGGGAATTGAATCCTAGACTCCCACTCACGAGTCTGCATCTTAGCCACCTGCGGCAGTACCATTTTTTGTGGATATTATGATACATCAATGGGAATAAGCTGATTACATTCTTAAAATTTGTTGCTGTTTCTGAATTGATTATGAAGATGCAGGAGGCTTAAGGCATGCTTTAATGGCTGAATTAGTAGAGTAACATATATAAACCAGCAGTTTATAGCACAAATGTACAACAGTGCTGCAGTTATGAGAGAATGTAAGAGAGGGATATAAGTCTTGATAAAAAACCACACCATTTGAGTGCCTTTTAGTTAAGTCCCTGGCCCATCCTTCTACAGAGGCCAGCACTGAATAATGTCGTTACAATAAAAAAAACTCCATTAGAGACAAATTTTGGAAAACCCTTGCAAGATTACAGAAACTCCCAGGGGTTTGTAAACCACAGTTTTGGAAACTCCGATCTAAGGAAGTGCATCTACAAGATTACCATTCACTCTGTAAGCAATTACAATTTCTCCATATTCTAGAGTCATAAGCAAATCCAGGCCAAGAAGCATCAATGCTTGTGAATACTTTTTTGGCATTGCATATTGCTGGGAATTTATCGTGATAACTCCATTTTCTATCAATGCATTGGTTCTTTATATTAGCACAGAAGTGCAGTTGATCACACCAAGAGCATTAGAGAATATATATTTTTCAAGTCAGTTAGTTGTTGCATTTTTTACTTTAATTGGTATTTTAAGAAATATTATCCAGCTCTGTGCTTTAGACTTATTTGTGTCCATAATTTGCCAGAAGGTTATTGAGATAGTGTTTTTATCATCTTCAAACACTGATTTGAAACCAAAGGTCACTGGCAGAAAATATACCATATTTATGTGAATCTAATGCACACATTTTTGTCCAAATGTAATATTCAAAATTGTGGTGTACAAAAGATTTGATGGCATATTAGATTCAAGTGCAAATCCATTCTGTAGATTACCAGTAACTTAATTCAAATTTATTATTTATTACATTATTACCATTGCGCAATTTGTGACTTAGTTACATATATTGTTGGCCTATTATTGCATACAGTGTTTGAATAGTAGGTAGTCACAAAATGGAGGGCAAAAGGAGAAGAACATCTTATGATGCTACTTTCAAGCTAAAGTAGTTTTATGCTGAAAAAAATGGTAACAGAAAGGCAGGAAGAGAGTTGAATCTAGCTGAAAGTAATGGTCAATTGTGGTGGCAACAGAAATTGACATTATTTGCACCTAAAGCTAGTAGAAAGAAATTCACTGGTTTTCGCAAAGAAAGACATTCTGACATTGAGAAAAAGTTTTGGGATTTGTACATGAAAGGAGGAAGAACAGGCAACCTGTGATTAGTGATACCACAAGAAATAACTTTTTCTTTTTTGATCTATGCCTACTGTCCTGACAACAGCACGAGTGATGGATTTTATCCTATGTGCTCCAAGGTGTAACAATAGTCCACTTATAAATTCTATATTCTGATCATTTTATGAAGCAGACAGGCTTATATCTAAGATACATACAACAATATGCTTTTTTTTTAATTTAAATTTTACTAATGATTTTAAGTTTCAAATTTGGGGTGTGCATTACATTCAATGGTGCATTAAATTAACATAAATATGGTATACTTTTTACTCATTGGTAAGTGAGCCATCTCTTCCTCATCATGGGCACTCAGAAAACAATATTTTCATTTTTAAAATGGTATAGAGCTTTATGGTCAAGCACAGAGTAGTCTCTATTTACTTTGTATATCTTTACTGATGCACCAGCATAACTTTTATGTGAAGTTTTATGCATAGTCTCAAGTACGCTGGTTAGCTACTAAGGTGTCTAAAGAAATTGCAACATACATCTGTCTCCATTAAGACTAAGCTCATTTATACTCCACTAAAACTGGTTAAAACTCTGTAACAGAGAGATAACAAGCTTTATCTCAGGTTTGGAATTGAGAGTCAAATAGGAAAAATTAGAGATCACAGTCAGAACTATAACCCATGAATCTTTGGCTTACTGTGTCAATTGCATATTGATTATTTTTATATTTTATCTAATATTGTATATTATGTTATTATATATTGTTGTAAATGACCTATGGTTGTCTAATGATGAAAAAATACAAATTATCAAATGCTCCTATCATTTGAGCTACTGTGTGCTGTCCTATCTCAATGCAAATCTCCCCCATCTGAGCCTGTATATACTCTGGAGATCTGCAAGGTTATTGTGTTTTTACCTGAAGAGGTGACTTGAAATTTCACACAATTTTTGTGTGAAAAAATCATATTTCATCAAAATTAACTATAAATGCAGTTAAGTATGAAGCCTTGACCACAAATACTTAAAGGTTTCCAGTCCCTTCTTCAAGTTAATATCTGTAATAAGATTCCAGGGTATATGTATGTAAACTCTGATGAGGGAGATTCACAGTTATGCTCAGTAGCTCAGATGATAAAGAGTCTTGGCATAGTAAGTTGAAAGTCTATGATATGAGTCCCAGTCATAGTCTTAAATTGTTTCCATCAGACTGCATTTCATATCTTTACCTAACAGCAGCTTGTGTGAAAAAAACATATTTCACATTTATCTCAGGTGTTGGCTATCAGCGTGAGCTAGTGCTCTGTTTTATTTAACTGACTGTGAGATTCATCTGAGAATTGTTGACTTAAAAGTCAGAACTGTGGTTTATTCAACTCGCCCATTGCTTTGCACATTCTTTAATGGTAATTTTACAAAATTTTGTCATTTAAGAGTTTAACAGAATTATTTTGTAATTGTAAAATGCAGATTTTTAAAATTTTTATTTATTTCTTTTTTTCTCTCTGAAAAAGTTAGTAAGGTCTAATCAGTGAGCAAATACAGTATATAACAGACATGTTTAAGCATTAAAGTTTATAATGTGCTAATATGTTCAGAAGTGCACATTCCAATGTGTTGGCTAATTTAAATGTCAATTTCAAAAAAAGAACCTTTAAAATAATAGTGCAGATTGCCACTGTTAAATAAATTTTTTCTGTTCTTTGATCATAAATGTTTATTTTTTTCAGTGGATTCTGCATCTGCTTACAAACAGCAGAATGGACTTTTTGTTGTATTCCTCCATTTGACAGTAGATTTGTGTAATGCCTATGGTGTAAAGTATTGCATGAAAGTTTTGAATGATGTGTGGATAGCTTGTTTACATGAAAGTTGGATATCAGTTTTGGTGAGCATGTACTCAATTTGAAAAGTACACATTAAGAAAGTAATTTTTGGGCATGGAAATTATATTTTGTCACCCCATCCTCAGGTAGTTGCATGATATATGGTTACGTAGTATTTCTAGCTTGCAGATAAAGCTGAGATTTGTTAGCGTTTCACATATCTTGTTAATCGTTGCATCACTTTTAAGGTGAGGGTGCTAGATCCAGTATACTTCTCCAATGCTGTATTGTCATTAATATCATTAAAAGTACAGAAACTGCAAAACATTATAAATACATTGCATGAAACAGAAGGTTTCCTTTTTTTTTCTTTTTCATGGTCTAATGAATTTTTCTAAGGAAATATAATTTTGCAGGTCTGGCATTAAGGCTGTTGCCACCATAGCTTTCAAGGCCTAGCCAGTTTCCATCATTCCCATTAATGAATTGCTGTTTGTTATGAAAGTAGAAGTTAACAGCTCTTATATTCACATGATTCATAATTCTGAGCAATACATATTCAAGGAGTTTCATAGAGGGGCCAAATTTGCATTTGAAATTCATTTCTCTGGACAGTCTTAAATATACAGAATATTCAAAAGGTCAATTTTTACAATGTTTGAGGAATGATAGAGGAGATTAAGAGGTAAACTTTTTTTATTTTACAGAAATCTTGTAGTTTCTTCATTTTCCTTCTAGGAGGATGTAATGAGATATTGGAGCTCTATTCACTAAGTATTATTTCATTTCTACAAAAGGTGAGTTTATATGCATCAGTTGCTGTTGAAATATTTTTCCATTAAACTCATTACGGAGATGTTAGCAGGAATCTTGTCTCATGAAGCCATTCATGAAGTTATTGGAAAAAAACATGAGACAGCAACCTCGTGTTTGGGAAGTGTTTGGCGTACAGGCACTTGCAGCATGGCTTCTGCATCATGTTTCATCATAAATGAAATGCATATTCATCAGTTTGGTGAACGTGAAGTCTGCCAACGGAACAAATGCCACCACTGTCCTTTTGGACTTGTTGGAGGCTCCCCCAGCCTGGAGAGAGTATAGCCATTTTTGAGTTTGGGATGTCTGAAAGACATGACTACATTATCCAAAAGATAGCTTCTGGGGGGATAATAGATGATAATTTGACTGAATGAACTCAGGGGACTTTGCAGACTAAGTTTTCTGGGCATTTGTTTTAAAGAACAGAGGGAAAACTCCTGAAAAACCTCAGACAGGAAACTAACTCAAATTCGTAATCAAACCTGGGCCTACCACATAGGAAGCAAGATGCCACCACTAGACCACAGTTTTTTTTTTATTAGTGTTTAACGCCCGTTTATACTACTGAGGCACCACAGGCAGTGACATTGATGATACATGAGATAAAATGAAAAGTTAGGAAAGGATTTTTTGAGGGGGGGAAGGAAACATTCCAGGCCGAAGTTTAGGGTACCTCCCCGGCATTTGCCATTTATGAGGACTGAGGAAAACCTGGAAAAAACTCCAGTCAGGGAGGACAGTCCTGGCGGGATTTGAACCCCAGACCTCCGTTCACGAGTCTGCACCTTAATGACCTCGGCCACCCGTGGTGGTCTCTAGACCACAGTGTTGGTCATCTATCACAAATGAAAATCATGTTGTATATACTGTATAGTAAATATTAACTGATTTTTCAGAGTTAATGGAATAATACAAACAATAAGGCACATATGTTATGTTCAACAGAACAACAAAAAGGTACCTTTCTTTACAGTAATATCATGCACTGTTTTGCCAAACATTGATGTTTGTTTATTGTCTTTGAAGTGAAGCAAGTGAATATAACATTGACATTTACCACTGTAAACACAAATGGATGGTCATGTCACAAAGAATGAATGATTCCGCACTCCTAAACTTTTCATCATGATCAGTATCCCTAGGGGGAAAAATTTGGAACTACAAGAATTTTGGTGCATAAAAAAAATGAGTTTCTCTGGGCAACCCTCAAATATTTTGAACAATCTCTTGAAACATCCTGAATTTTGTCAGTGAACATTTTTATCAACTGCTTTCTAATTCTATGTGGTTCAATTGTTACAAGACACAATTAGTTAATGCTACACATTTTTTTCTGATTCAAGATATTTTTTTACAAGTTACAATAAAAAACAATGGGAAAGTGTTATAAGTTTACTACAAATCAACTGGTATGCAGGAAAAGTGTGTGCTGGCATTTATTGATATAATGGTAGGTAGTTTTGTGTCCACTGCTGAGAAGACCTATTGTATGCTAAAGCAGCCAAAGTGAGATCTAAAGATATTATATATGATGGGTTGCTCAAAGTTTTTAGGTTCTCACAAAAAAAATTTAATTGATTTTTTAAAACACATTCACAGTTTTTGTATTATCTTCTTACATTTACACATTTATGCATTCTTTTAAACTATGAGTATTTGAAATATGTTTCCTGTTACACATTTTCTTCATTATTGTTCAGAGCATCCAGATATGGAGCAACTGCTTCATAACCCAATAAAAACTATCATCCCTGAGCTTTTATTTCACTTTCTGGAATACAGAAAAGTCACAGAATGCCAAGTCTAGAAAATAGAGTAGATATGGTAGCACTGGAAAACCCTATTAACTCAAAAAATCTATTGTTTTTGCATCAGAGTGGACAGAGGCATTTTCATGATGGAGCTGTGATCTTGGGTGTTATTCCTTTCATTATTTGAAAACCTTGGAAAGACAGATCTTGATAAACTATTCTGCAGTGATGGTGCATGATTCTCAAGAGGAATTTTTGCAAAGTGGCTCTTTTTTTAGAAAATAGATGCAATATTTTTTTTTTTTTTTTTTTCCCCAACACTTCAGCCTCTTCTGACTTTTGTTGATGGTTCTTCATCTTCAAAGCACCAGGTTCACGATGTTGTTTCCATCCCCTGTGATGATATTGCAGACATTCCTACTTTCACTTCCATTGAATTTTAAGCATAAATTCACACCAATCAGTTCAGACTGCTTTCTGATGGCCAGTAAGGTAATGTAGCATCCAAAGGGCACAATGCTTGCTGAGATGAAGATGTTTAGTTGAGATGACCTGAGTAGCTGTTGGCCCAATGTTTAAGGTCTGAATCTCTTGGAATGTGATTTGAGGATCTTCTTTCACCATTTTCCACAGTCTCAATGTTCTCTTGAGCAACTGCAGTTTGCAACTGCCATAGTACAGTTTATCCTGTAAGGATGTTCTTCTCCTTTTAAATTTTTCATACCAGTTAAAAACTGTGGCTTGTGAAGGGGCATAATCCCCAAAAGTTTCTACCAAACTTTCATCGCATTGCTTAAGTTATAAATCCTTTTTAAAGTCATCGAAAATGATTTTATGAAAATCATGTCTTGATAGCTCCTTCTTGCAATGCAGACTGTCATCTGCTGATAAACATTTATCTCTGTAACATAAACTAGTGGAGATAAAATTTTCCTGGTACAGAGGATTTCTATCTAAACATTAAGCTATCTAATGTGCTGAATCAGAACTTGCTGTTTGTGAATGAATCAAGTGTATCTAAAAACTTTCAGCATATCCTCAAAATATACAAGGGTAGGTCCATAAGTTTCCAGCCTAACCATTTTCTAGGTATGATGAAAACAAAAACTATATTTCACTTTTCAATATAGTTACCCTTTATTGCAACTATCTTCTCACATCTTTGAATTAATATTTCAACCCCCCCCGCAAATAGTCAGAAGTCTTGTATGCAAATTTGGCATAAAGAGCATCCATCACTTCTTCGTTACACTTAAATTTCGCTCCTTGAAGGTCCTTCTTGAGTTTTGAGAATAGGAAATAGTTACTGGGAGCTAGATCTGGGCTGTAGGGTGGATAATTGATCTCCTTGAAGCCACATTTCTTCACAGCTTCTTTTGCAACAAGAGCTGTGTGCACAGGCGCATTGTCGTGAAGAAGGCACAAACCACCACTGAGCTTTCCCCACCTTTTCTCCTTGATGGAAGGAAGCACATAGTCTGTGCAGTGGGCCAGCACAATACTCCTCATTTACTGTGGTATTCCTCTCCTTGAAGTCAATGAAGAGTATTCCTTCATAGTCCCAAGATTGTGGCTATGATCTTCTTGGTTGACTGAGTGGCCTTGGCCTTGAGGCAGTGCTTAGCCAGGTTTACACCACTACATTGATTATCTTTTGGATAAGGTATCATAGTAAAGGAGCATAGTTTCATTTCCTGTATCAATGGTTTGCAGAGCTTCTCTCTTGTTGCAATGGCAGAGCTTCAAAAATGCCTGACAACAGATGATTCGTTGCTGCTTTTGGACTGAGGAAAGAAGTCCAGGCACCCATCTTGCACTAACCTTATTCATGTTTAAATGTTCATGAATAATCCAAAGGACTGTTGTTTTAGATAGGCTCAACCTTACTGCTATTTCTGTAACTTTGAATCGGCGGTCTTCAGTAATTTCTCCTTCCACAAGAGTGATGTTTTCAGGAGTGAGCACCACCAAGGGCCAACATGCACGTTCTTCGTCTTCAATGCTTTCTCGACCCATTCAAAAAAGTTGTGGCCCATTCTTTAAGGTAGAATACGAGGGGGATGCTTCTCCATATACACTGTCCAGTTGCTGTTTAATTTCATTTGGAGTAAGTCCTTCTTTTGTGAAGAACTTAATAACAGCTCAACACTCCATTTTGAACATGTCGCAATCTTCTACATATAGCCTTCTTTGTGCAACTATATCTGAACTACTGAACATAGTGAAGTGAATGTTACAGCTGCAATTATTTACTTGACAAACAGGATTTTATGAAGGCAATAACCCTTATTGGAGAGGCTGGAAACTTATAAACCTACCCTTGTATGTTACCTGTGTTTCTCTACAGTAAATATTTTCATGGGAAGATTTACCTCTAGCAGCTGCTTTCCTGCTAATTTCTTATTGAAACATACATCATTAATCTTCAGGATAATGGTTCTATAGTTTATATGCTTAGTTAATGCTTAAATTCTGACTGAATTTTTTTTTTTTTTTTTTTTTGCATAACAATACAGAGTCATCTCAGCTGCACTTACCATGAAAAATCACACAAGATCTTACTGCAGAACATGTGGTTTACATTAAATGTGATACAATAAGTATATTCATTCCTTTGTGTAACAAACTCAATATTTTTGTAATACTGCTATCTTCTTGCTTGTGGATGCAATCTGAGAACTGCTACACTTCATTTTATAAAACTATTAACTTGTAATTAAAATGTATTCAAAAGCAGTCACTTTTACGTATAATAAACAAAACACACACAACCAATCTGATTAAAAAAACTGCTGCCTTCTACCATGCTGTAAAATCAGTGTATGATTATTTATTAAATCAAGGATTGTGCCAATACATTTTTAAAGTTCTTCTAAATCTTTCTTATTGTCTCATTTTCCACCAAAAGAAATCCAATTACTGCTCTTTGTTTGGGTTGCACATCAATTACAGACTCAATTTTGAAATATAACTGTATCACTGTCATGCAAAATGAGAGAAAAAAATTACCTGAAGCAGTTGGAGAAGCTGAAAATGCTGCACATAATACATTTTATTTTTCTGTAAAAACAGGTTTTGAAAAAACATCTAGTGCATAATTTACTGAATCTCTATCCTAATTATCACATTACAATATATTAAATATTGTGGCCACTTAATCAAAAACCACAACAAAAGTTTGTATATACTTATGACCTGTTTAAGAGTCATGATTTTATGTTTTTAATTGAAGGAATGAAGCTCTTTAGCAAATTTAGTCTATTATCAAGCTCTGCTAGTTAGCAGAAAAAATGGCTAATAATTACACCTGACTAAGGACCTTAGGGAGTGTTTTAAATGTGTGATGAAATTATTGTTTTGTAATTTTGGAGCCTTTACTTTCTTAGACATTTTATCATGTTAACATCCAGCAATTCAAATTGTTACCTTATCCTTACTAGGAATTTTAATAAACAAGCAATGTATCTTCAGCAGAAAATGATTTATGTTTGTATGATATCTTATATATAAAATTCTGGTAAAAACTTGCAGGGAAGATTATGAATTTGTAAAAATGGAGGCTATTGCTAAGGTGCTTTTACCTATTTTTATAAGGAAAAATTGTTGCCCGCTTGGTTGAAAACTTAGCTGAGGCATGGCATTTTGCTTGGATGAAGCAGATGATGTCAGATTGATGAGGAATCCTCAGCCTTGTAGTGTAGTATGAGAATGTTATGTTGTACTTCTATTCCTACAGGAAAGCCAAGCCCACCTGAATTCATGAATGGTTACCCAGATGCAGATGATGAGAACAGTTATGTTGTACAGTGGACTCTTGTGAGCTACTCACCAATTACAGAATACAAGGTCCTGTACAGGAAACAGAAGGTACGTAATCATCTTCAGAACAACAATATATAGAGTGGGGCAGGACCAATGCAACATATATGGAGAATAGATAGATCTCACAATGAGAAACAGTGTTCTCTGACATCTCATTTAGAAATTTTACCCCTGTTTGTTTTTAAGTACTGGTTCCAATGTTAAACACTATGCATAGTTGATGCATGTGCAGTTGAATGCAAGAACCCATTGAAAATGAACATCTAAATTACAAAGAGCTAGAGGAAATGGCCACCTGACTAAATGCCTCTAGATTTTTTTCTCTGGGGGCCTGTGTAGTGTCATGTACATAAACCCAGTTGACACAAGACACCAACTGATGGAGCAAATATTTACTGCTTTTGATCAAATGTAACACAGGCCTGAAATGTTTGCCAGAGTCCAACAGGCACTACTATAATGAAAATGTAATCAAATTTAGGGCAGACACTTTGAATACCTTCTATAATCTGTTCCAAGGCATCATATTATAATTTTTAAATATTACTAATTTTGTTCAATGATATATGCCTTCTAAGTGGCATGTCAGGAAACAGATTATTGAACAAAATCTGTTCCTCATTGTGAAATTTATCTCTCACAGGTCATAGAGGTCTTGACTCAACCTGTAAATACAGTCCTTCAACTACAAGAATTTGCCTGCAGGGGGAATAGATACATTGTAATTCCTTTAGAATGAGATGATGTAATATATGTATGCATTAACTATATTACTAACATATGCAACATCAGTCTTAAGGTGACTAGTTTGTTAACAATAGTTGATGGTAAGAAAGATACAGTGGTTCATAGTGAAGCCTGGACAGTAACAGCAAATATTTTCAGGATGTGTGATGGGGAATCTATACAGAAACAACTGACCTCTTCTTGCCTGGGCAACATAGTGGGCATGATTTCTTTTCGGCAAGGTTCTATATTCTAGTTTTGTCAAAATCTAAGCTGTATAGTACCTCAGATAATGTCAGAGTTGTATGTGCAGTGCATTCCTCTCAGGAATATTTTCATGGTTGTAAAACTGCTGGTTGTATAGTCTAGCTATAAATACTGTTCCAAAATTTTTATAGGACTGTACCAGGTGTTTTGGAGATCCAATAATGCATTTGCTGCCAGTCTGGCAGCAAATGCAATTGAGTTCAATTGTAGTGAAAAAGAGAACTTAGTTAAATGTTAGTCATGAAATGGGTAGATTATTAGAACCGTGTTCTGTGATTGCCATCTATAGAATTGGAAAGTTACCATCTGAGATTTTCCACTAGCTTAAGAAGCTGAAAATTAGCAGGATTTTTGTGTATGCTTCAGTGAAACTGGTACTTTAGATGACTGGTACTCTGTGAGGATCATTGGTGAAAGGCAGTGGCCAACACGGAAACAAAAAATCATGGCCCAAGAGATGAACATCTTTAGAAAACCAACCTCTATGTTCCTCAGAGAAGATGGAAGTCTTATCGCTGGAGTACTGAACATTTTAACTCAAAGCCTGAAGAAGCAGAGGGAGCTGCAATATGTACTTCTAAAGTAGATGCAAAACTTAATGGGCATGAAGGCAGAGCTTGCTTTAGACTACATCCAATCATTAGTAATCTTCACCCTGCTGTGTTGTCAATTATGGTTGTTATGGCACATATTTGTTACTTTAATAACCAAGTGGTAACATTTCTGTTTAATAGTGTGATTGGAAAAGGCTTAAAATTCTAAACATGACTGTACAAGTCTCAGGTTTGTGTAAGAGTGAAATATTTGTTTTGATTCACATTGGAATCTTGCTACTCAGCAGTAAATGAAATAAAGAAAAATCTCTCATACCAAAATAACCTGCAATACCAAAACAACAGAACTTTTCAATAAGAAAAGAAAGGCAGAAAAAAATAAAATAAACATATTGCTGATTTATACATGCATTCATTTTGGTGAGATATTGTCTTCTAATAGTATCATTGATATAGCATCTGGATGCAGCATGGAAGTGAGCATGGTAATGTCAATATGGCATGACTTTACTTTTCAGTGGTACATATCACAGTAGCAAAATGTGATAAATGGTAGTTGCACACCACAGTATAAACAATGGAAGCATCAAGATTCTCTACCACCAAAGAAGGCCATGTATGTGAAATTGGACAGGAAATCATACGTAAATTTTCTGGATTGCCAAGGGTGCATGGCTGATTGATCATTCTTCCCACTGGAACATCTATCACTGGAGCATATTATACTAACCTTTAAGAAGGCAAAATTATGTGAGAAAAGGCTGTGTTTATCAAAGAAGTAATTTATCTTACATCAAGTCAGTGCTCACCCTCACATATGTGTCATTGCAGTGGTGAAAGTCAATGAATTGGAGTACAATTTTCTTTCACATAAGTCTTTTTCCCCTGTCTTGACTCTATTGGACTTCCATCTATTCCCCAAATTAAGAAAATTTCGTGGTTGAAAGAAATTTTTGTCTCATGAAGAGCTTAAATCATCAGATGAGGCATACTTTGCAGGCCTGGAGGAATCTATTTTCATGGTGGGATAAAAGCTTGGAGCATTGCTGGACAATGTGCATTAGTGTCACGGGATACTATGTTGAAAAATAATAATAATTTCAAAAAGCTATGCCATCATTTTATGCTTCATTCCAGGACTTTTCAAATGACCCTCCTATTTGTATAGAATAAATATGAATATAATACACATAAAAATCACATTAAAACTATTGAAGCTTGTTGCAGCAAAAAACTTTATAATTTATGTCCAGACTAGGTATAAACAGTGATTAAAATTTTTTAAAAATTGTAAAAACTTTAAAAAATTCATATGAAACTAACACAGTGAAGCTCACATAAATTAAATCTGTCATCTAACACTCTTCATGCTTCACTAACCTTAAAAATATCTGGAATCGATTTCAAAGATATGTTGTCTCCACCTTCGGCCGTGGATGACTGGTGTGAAAGGTTGTTGTTACATAGTATTAGAAGCAATGCTCTGCTCTGGTGAAACTTTTATGAACTCAAAATTTAGATTTTCTTCTTTCGGAATTCAAAATTCATCAAATGATCCTTATGTTTATAGGTGTCTTTTCCCAAATATTCAGTTCTACTGGTCCCTGTACAGCTCTCAATAATTCAAGTTCTTTTTTTTATATCATCATTTTCAGTCCAAAAATGATATGCTATCGCTGATCTTTCTATTTGTTTGTATTTTAAATTCCTCATATGTTGCCTTTTTTGGATATTAAAACCATAGAAATTTGGCATATATAGAAAGGACACACATGCAGTTAATTATATCAAAGAAAATGGTTTTAATCCTATAGCTCACAAACATGCAATTTTTAATAGTTTGTTGTGCAGATTGATCAATTTACCAATTAGTAAAGAAGAATATAACACAGAATATAAAAAAATAAAAGAAATAGCAACTTTAAACGGTTTTAATGAAGATTTAATACATAATAAGATAAAAAAATTCCAGAGAAAGAAAAGAATTGGAAATTCCACTACATTATCAATAATTGAAGAAAAAATGTACATATAATCGAACAGTAATGTATAAATTTCAAAAAACATTTAAAGATGTTAATATAAAATTGGCCCCCACTAATATATTTAGTCTAAACATTTTGAAAGACAATACTACAGATGATACCCCTAAGGAGAAAAAAGCAGGGATTTACAAGATTTTGTGTGCTGATTGTGATAAGATCTACATAGGAAAAACTAAGAGCATGTGGGGACACATCTAAAAGAACATATGAGGAATTTAAAATACTAACAAATAGAAAGATCAGCGGTAGCATATCATTTTTGGACCAAAAATCATGATATAAAAAAAGTTGAATTATTAAGAACTGTACAGGGACCAGTAGAACTGAATATTTGGGAAAAGATTTACATCTATAAACATAAGGATCATTTGATGAATTTTGACATTCTGAAAGAAGAAAATATAAATTTTAAGTTCATAAAAGTTTCATCAGAATGGAACATTGCTTCTGATACTACGTAACAACAATGTTTCACACCAGTCATCCACGGCCGAAGATGGAGATAACATATCTTTGAAACCGGTTCCAGATATTTTTAAGGTTAGTGAAGCATGAAGAGTGTTAGATGACAGATTTAATTAACATACAGTGATGTTTCAAAAATGAACAGATTAATTGGGGATTAGTTCCTCATGTTTATACTGAAGTTAGTTTATATCAACATTGATCTGGAAATACTCAGTCTCTGAATTTTAAGGTCTGTCTATGATTTCTTTATATAAAACCTATTTTAAACCAGTTAAAACTTCTTTCCTATGGGAAAGTTTGAAATTCTAAAATAGTTAAAATGGTTAAAATATTCAACACTCTTAAGCATTTAACTCTTTAAACTATTAAAATTCAGGACATGTTTCGTGACCTGTAGATCACATTGTCAACTGATATGACTAACAAGTCATGCTGGAGTTGGAGAGGCAGGTAACTGTAAGGGGCTCTGGTAGTCTATGAAAGAACTTAAACAGTTGTTATCTGCTTCTGGAATTTCTAAGTTCATAAGTGTGTGTTCATTTTCCTTAATAAAAATGTTGTCCCATATGCTCAGTTCTTTAGGAGCCCCTTACAGTTACCCACCTCTCCTACTCCAGCATGACTTGTTAGTCGTATCAGTTGACAATGTGATTTACAGGTCAAGAAACATGTCCTGAATTTTAATAATTTAAAGAGTTGAATGCTTAAGAGTGTTGAATATTTTAAACATTTTAACCATTTTAGAATTTTAAACTTTCCCATGGGAAAGAAGTTTTAACTGATTTAAAAGGGTTTTATATAAAGAAATTACATATGTTTCACTGTGTTGATTCCAATCAAGTTTTATGATGCTTAGCTCTTTCATTACCTTAAAGTAAAGGTTCAAAAAATTCTTAATTACTTTTGAATAGCCCTATACTTCTGTTAGCTGTTTGTCTTAAACATTCCAGACATGTAGTGTATACTAGGTATTTTATTTATTACAATTGTATTTTCCATTGATTTTGAGTTTAGTAGTTTTAATGGTTCCTAGCATACTTATCCTTTACAAAATAAATGCTTTGTGTTTCAGTCAAGTGACAAGTGGACTACAGAAGCAGCACAAGTGGAGAGTCCAGAAGGAAATGTTTACACCCTAAAGTATGCGCTTAAAGGATTGAAGCCAGGAGATTATGAGGTGGCTCTGCGTGCTAAAAATCAACATGGCTGGACACCGCAGTCCAAACTTCATGACTTTTCTATCAGCAGTATGTTTATTCTTAGCATTTAGTACAGGGAGAAATTAAAACAAGAAATAATTGGGGGAGAAGAACTGATATATTTATATGCTTTTAATTATTAGTTTTATTTAGTAATATCATTTAGAAAAAGCTGATTTTTATTTAAAGAGATGTTGGCCCTCCTCACTAAAATATTGTCTAATACAGTGCAATCAGTGATTCTTTCCCCCTGTGGCGCAGGGTTTTTTTCTGTGAGTGAGCCTCCACTTGTTAGCTGTGCCATGAAGGTACAAGCCTGCTTCCTTACTTGTTGCCCTTGCTGACTTAATGGTAACTAACAGATATGATGCCACATCATTACTCATTACTTTGATTTCCTGAATTGTAGGAATAATGCTACATTTCACTTACAAGCATATCAGGTTTAATAATAGAAATTTGTATTCTGAGCTCTGTATTTTCCAGATGGTTCCTGTACTTGTTTTTTGAGGAACTACTTCACAGATTTAGAAATTTCTTGGAAAAAAAAGCAAGCACAAGGCTTTTCATGAATGCCAACATTGCATGAATTTCATGCCTCTGCACAAGCAGTTTTTTCACTGTATGCACTGTATCAAATAATGTTACATTTGGCCATTCCAACATAGAACAAGGTTATATATGTGGGTCCTGGTGGTGTAGTGGTAACCATACTTGCCTTCTAAACCCAAGGTCGCAGGTTGGAACCCAGCCAGGATCGATGAATTTTTTTGAGTGTAAAAATCGTAAGTATGGCTTCCTTCAGAAGGGAAGTAAAGCCGTGGGTCCCATATCGTACATTTACAGCACGATAAAGAACCTCAAGGCTGAAAGAAGAGGCCTCTGAGCAAAATTTGTTGGCCGTTTCACGCCCTGAATAGAATGGAACGCCAATGACCTGAGATGTTAAAGAGCGTCCTTAAATAAACAAATCAAAAAAAAAAGGGTTATATGATTAGAAATAGTAGCCTCATAGATGCAGTTCACTGTTGAAAGATTAGCATGGTATTACCAGAGAAATTATGACAATGCATACAAATGTTCTATTGGTCTATGTTTTCGACTTACATAATTGAAAGCTCCCTCTGAAAAACATAGTTATCTTTAATTTAATTATATTTTACTTTACCTCAATAAATACACATAATTTATTTGTATCATCTTTAATTTTCCCAAATTAATTGTTTTTATATTGATACATTAAAGAATAAATGTTATTAACAGTACTATAATACTTCATGGAACCCTCTTAATAGTCCATTCTATATTTATAAATTAGATAGAAATGTTACTGGTTGGTGGAGGTTGCTAGTAGTCATTGGGGTAGCTGCTATTTATAAGTTTTTCCCTAGCTTCTAAATAAAGAGTTTCTAAATTATTTTTCATTTATTAGTTATTATTAAGTTGGCTACATTTCAGTAGATATTCTTTGTTTAGATTAGTATTCACATCCTTACACAATTGGTAAATGCCCTTGATTAATTTCATCCCGAAGAGATGTTCAGACAGGCAACCATGCCTGACAATTGGACATAATTGGGAAACTTTTCATTTTTCATGGTTTCAATCAAAGAAGTTTGAAAGTCTTTAGATCTTCATATGGTTTTCCTTTAAGTTTCTGTTGGATATTGTTGTTCTTGTTCAATTATTAATCTTTTTATGAGTTAAAATTCAGAAGAAGTTCTAGTTCAAAAGTAGGTTTTAATTTCATGATGGCTCAATTTTTGCTAAAGTGTCAGCAACTTCGTTCCCGTTATATCCAACATAGCTTGGGATTCATTCTAAAACTATATTTGTATTTCTGATCTGGATTGTATGATATAGTTTTCTATTTCATTTATTATGTATGTGGTGGGTAACTGTAATTCATATACTTTGCAATGCTGCTTTAGAGTCACTTAAGATAACAGTTCTTATATTTATGTAAGATATATATATAGTAGATTTTCTAAAGCCACTGTAGTGGCCATTATTTTGCCATCAAAATTGTTAGCATACTGTTCCAAAGGTATAAATTTAGAGAATTTTTCACAGTGTATTCCAAAGCCTGCTTCTCCATTTTTAAGTTATCCATCTTCATTATTCTGTACCAAGTGTCAGCCAGATAATAATTGGTTCTGTACGAGTGCTATCAATCTTAATATTTCAGGTAGGTCATTCTTCTTAGGGACTATTGTATCTCCAGATTTAGTTGCACACTGATATCTATATATTGTAAAGGGTCATGTGGTATAATGGCAGGTTTGGTGCTTATTTTTAAAATGCTGGGTAAATCTTCTTTCCATATATAATTTTTGAAAGTCTTTTGTATTTTTAATCATTGTGTACTGTCAGGAATACGAAACCATTTATTCTTGTGTTGATTACATTTTAATTTCTTTTCCTCAGGATATATTCATGCAGAATTTTTATAAATTATTCAGAATTTTAGGAAATACTTTTGGGAAAATACTCGGATACATCAATATCAACCCATGCAATGGTTCCATATTGAGTAACTGACTGAAGCAGAGCTAAATAAATAAAGCTGATGAGCTCAGGGGATTACATTAATAGGTATAGTGTCTTCCTCAATCTATTAATGTTAATCCACAATTCTATTATAAAAGTGAACATTAAAAATATGTTGATAACATATCTTTAAACTTTCCAACAAAATTAATTTTTATGAATTATTGTTTTAAAAATTGAACAAATTTGTTAAAAAATAATTTATATTTTTTCATAAAAATCATGACCACTTTAAAACTGATCACCCATGGTCATGATATGAGACATAATAAATGCTGTTTTTTTAAACATACTCAAATGTTTTACATCTCCAGAATTTGGAAGGAATTTTTTCTACCTAAGCTCTATAATAATGGATGATTTTACTTTTGCAGAACCACTCCATGCACAATAGCAGGTTGATCAGTTTAAGTTGGTACCACAGTAAATGGGAGTCAGAAAGTCTGCAGCTATAATTGTTGCGTTAATTTATTACTAAAACTCTTAAAAGGTACATTTACTTCCCATTATGAAGTAAGAAGATATTGGAACTGCCTCTCTTCATTTTCCATACATTTCTGACATTGGCTTATGAAATTAACCATTACCTTGGCTTATGAGATTAACCATTACCCTCTGCAGTTCCCTCTGAGATATGCAAGAAATTTCTTCAAGAATGTTATTTTTCAATTCATCTAATGTATGTGGATTTGTCTTGTACACTTTTCCTTTAATGATCCCCAGAAATAAAATAAAAATTGCAGGGCATTAAGTTGGGGGACTGAGGGGGGCCAAATTTTTTATTGTTGAATATCTGATGAATTGCTGCAAGGAGAACATGGGCTGAATGTGCTATTGCACAATCCTGTTGAAAGTCACAATCCTATGTTCCCCGCAGTTAATTCACAGAAAAAGGATTGCAAGATTTTTGCACATACCTATTGTTTCTTTTTTTTTTTTAAAAAAAGGCCTATTATTCTCTTGCCTATTATTCAAAACAAAGTTTTATCTATAAAGAAAATTAGAATAGTATCAATTTTTCATCATGCACAATATTAAAAATCCATTCACTAAATCTACTCCTGGATGCAGAGTCACTAGGTTTAAGTTCTTGCACTACAATAATTTTATAGGGTTTTAACTATATGAGCTTTGTAACTGTTCGAACAGTGAAATTGGAAATTCCTATTTTTCTGAAAATATAAATTGATATTTTAGTCGAACATTCCAGAACATGTCCAATATTATCTAATGTTTCTGTGTGTGGCTATGTATGCTTTTTATCATGAGTACTTCTCATTTTATGACATTTATTTACTAATCTTTGAATTGAGCTTTGACTTGGAAGTTGAATATCAGGCAATCTCTCTTGAAACAATATCTGTACATCATGCTGATTCTGTATGCACAAACATATCATAAACAAATTCTTTGGGGAATAGAATACCTGATTTGAGCCATATTTACAAAAATTAATTCACTGTATTATGCCACCTAATGAGAACTTAATACACTGTCATACATTATTATTTGGTTTACTTACGGATGCTCTTTAACATCTCAGGTCATCAGCATTCCATTCAACTCAGGGCATGAAATGGGCAACAAAATTTGCTCAAAGGCCTCTTCTTTCAGGCTTGAGCTTCTTTATCATGCTGCAAATGCATTACAGCGGACCCATGGCTTTACTTCCCTTCTGAAGGAAGCCATACTTAGGATTTTTACTCCCAAAAAATTCCATCGATTCTGGCCAGGATCAAACCCGTGATCTTGGGTTTAGAAGGCAAGTATGGTTACCACTACTCTACAAGGACCAACACACAAGAACATGCCCATATGTTCCTAGAATTAAACTCATACTGACCACTGCTCCAGCTCCCCAGCAGGCTTTGAACCAAGGAAATAAGACAAGAACTGCAGAGTTTGGTGAACTGTGCCCAATTGCTTTTGGAGCAGTTTTGTAAAGGCAAAATCACTGAGAGTATAATAGAAAATTGACCAGTAGGTTTATTTCCTATAACTTGTACCTTAACAACAAAATCATTATGGACTGCCTATGAGGTCTAGTTACAGCATTTGTGACTACTAATCCAAAGGTCCTGGGTTTGAAACCCAGTCAGGTTAAGCCATCTAATTAAGAGTTTTTTGGAAGTTTTTCCTTACTCTGAGAAGGTGAATGTTAGCTTTAACGTATCATGGACTCTAAGCTCATTTGTGCCATCATTAATTCATTTCATTCATCCCTACAGACTTACACCTATAGTATTTAATCCACAATCATGTTGTAAGAAAACCAATGCAATCAAAGCGACAATAAATAAAACATAAAAAATTATTAATATTAATTAAAAAATATAAGCTATAATTTTAAACAACTTTCATACATCTCTCTGCCAATATTAAAATTTATTGGCAGTATAAATCCTTTAATTCAGAGGGAAGAAAATTCTTAATTTGTTTATGACATGGTCTGGAACAAATTGCAGACAGAAGGGGCAATATCTGAATTTTATCATGGGTGAGGCAGCAATTCTATTTCTTCAAACTCATGGATTTTGTTGGATGAATCTTGATCAATGGACAGGAGCATTGTCTTGTTGCAATATTGTGCCATGTATTTAGTAAAAGTAGGTAATGTGGTCTTAAAACTTTCTAAGCCTTGTGCTGTTGCTCACAGTATAACTCAGGTCAACTCCATGACTGTTTGGGACCAGGTTGAAATGGACAACACTTTCAAAATTCCACCAAATGCAAGGCATCACCTTTTGTCCAAAACAGTTTTGATAAAAATTATCTGGGGTTCTTTCCCATGTAATACACATTGTTTTCTCTTCTCAGAATTATGGAAAATAGCCATTTTTCATCATGTATCACAATGTATTTTCAAAGTAGGTAATCTAGGAGATTTTTTAAGATGTTTGTTTACATATTAATCATTGCTGGGCCCAAGCTTTAGTAAGTTCTTGTGGATCTACTCTAACAATTGATTGATGAGTACTAGCAAATGACTTTTCTCTGAGCACAGTGTGCAGAACTTCATTTCTATAGCTGAAGGTCTCCGGAGTGCTTCTTATCTTAAAGGCTAGTACAGTATAACCCTACGATTCCATACTAATTGGGATCGAAGCTGTTTGTATTGGCAAAAATTCAAATTAATGGGGTTTATTTATAATCAATGTAATAAGAACTATACAGTATGTATATGAAGTCTTCAAGGCAATTGTACTCAGTTGTTGTAACATGTGGTATTATTTTTGAATGCCATTGTTGAAAGTGAGCTCGTGAAGGTCATTTATACTTGGCCACATAATTCATGGGTATTTTGTTCATCTTCCTGGAATTAGGATTTGAGTGCTCAATCCATTGTTTGTTCTGATTTCAGTTGAGCTGCAGATGCAGTATAAAGTGCAAAACTTTGTGAATGCTTTCAGGAGATTTATGTACTGTATTGTGTTTTTAATCCAGTAAAGTAGTTTTAATTTATGCTGTTTGATTAAAAATGGTACCAAGCAAATACATAGTTCTTGTTCATTAAGAGATAAACTTGAAATTTTAAAACATTTAAATAAAGGCAAAAGAGGGACAAAATTAGCAGCTGAATTCGGTGTCGGAAAAGCAATGATAAGTGATTGGAAGAAAAATCAAGTCAAGATAGAACAAATTTGTGGAACTGTGACCGAGAAGATAATGGAGGAGCACCATACATGGTAAAGTTGGCCATGACTTTTTCCAAGATTATCACTATGACTAAGCAGAACTGAAGCTTTACATCTTATTAAGCAAATTCCAGACTGTGAAGAAGGAAAGGAAACAGATGTGAAGGGGCGGTTATCAGCTGACACAGAAGATTAAGTTATCACTGATCAGGAAATAGTTTCCCTAGTAAGTCAGTCAGATGAAAATGTAGCAGAAGAAGCAGATGCAGGCCCACTACCTGGAATTAATAATTCGGATGCAGCAAAAACATTGGAGACATCCCTGCAGTATGTAGAGCAATGACCCCAATGCTACAGTGGTGAACATAATGTTTATGAAGTAATGGTGGAGGATTATGTCATCCTAAAGATTTTCATCTTGGCATCAGCAGAAAGTGACTGAATTTTTGTGTAACAATGAGTGATGTAAGTTCCTGTGTGTTGTTTTATCATCTTCATTGTTAAATATGTTGAGTGTTAAATCTGCTGAACTGTACCATAATGCACGTAATTATGAATTGTGTTGTATTTTATTACTGTAACAGTACATTTGACTTTCTAATGTGTAATACAAGGCCATTTTAGTCTGAAATTTCTTTTATAATTTTCCATTACCAATTTTTTGGGTTTGAATTGATGAGATTATATTATATTCCCATCATTGAATTGCCTGCACTAGTTCGAGGCAGTTCTCATATTGACAATAACAATGTCACCTTTTATCAGACATATTTAAACACTCAAACCTTTTCTCCAAAAGAATCTAAGAAGAATGCCAACTGCTGTTTTGTCCTTGCAATTCATAGTTAAATTTTGAAAATATATACTAAACATTCATAATGTAATAAATATATTTAAACATGCCTTAATTTAAAATAATATCTTTAGCAAAAATAGATAAGTTGTCTGTTGCCTAACTCATATCATGTGGAGTAACCAACCATTTACTAATGTGTATTAAAGTAGTGGCTTCTAGTAGACCAGCTTTTGTCAGTTTCTCAAAGTTTTATTTTGTAATTTTGTTGTGAAAGCTGTGATGGCTATGAGATATTTGTTGTAAAAATGTACATATATTATGCATTTTTGTTTTGCTTTGCACTGCTTTATTCATTTTATTTTGTTGTGACTTGCTTTAGATATGTCAAATGGTGAGGCAGCTGCAGAAACCAGCACAATGGAGGAAGGTGAGAAAGTGCATCATGTAGTTTTATGTTTGAGATGGAAAATTGCAAAACAAAAGTTTGTTTTTTTAAGTAAGAGTATAAGTTAAATGTGTAATAATTTGTAACATTTAATGCTTTATTTTTCCCTTACTGTCAGGAATGTATTGTTTTATTAATAATATCAGGAATGCCTAAATGAAATAAAGGAGCAAAATCATGGTAACAGATTGAAAATAATGGGACCAAAGTACAATAATTGTTTAATGTATAATTTTGTCTATTTTTCATCTGCACATGTTTTTGCTTCTTACTGTGTGATATTCCTAATTTTATTCAAAATGTTTGAATAGTTATAGTGTTGTGTAAATGTACTCCATGTTTTTCATTGTTCACAGCTTTCAATAGTTTAATATAGCTTATAACTACATAGATAAAAAAAATCTGCAAAAGACTGTTGAAGATTCACTGAAATTAGCAATTCAGCTATAACCAAATTAGCCAAATATATCTTTCTTCTTTCTCTTCAGCCCAATTCATGTTCATATGTGAGAAGACTTTCCGCAAATGTATTTGAACTGAACGTACATACACTCAAACAAAATCTTATGAAAGCAAAATACTCCATACCCTGCAATCCATCCCCTGAATTCCAGACAAACATTCATATTTCAAACATTAAATTTGTCATCATTGCATTATAGGATTGATTATATTTCATGGAATGAAAAACTTGAATCAGCTCTGCATAGACCTAAATTTTAACCAAATATTCTGATTAGGAAATAATAACTGCTATGACACATACAGTAATTAATTTAAGTTAACAAAATTCCATTTTCTATTAAGTACTGTAAATGCTTTCAAACATAACAAAACTAAGCTAGGCTTCTTTAGCCATTGGTAGTATCTCTTCTTAACTTCTGAAATTTGCTGCATCATTGTGATTTGGGATAACATTTGGCACCTCCTGTCTTGCACTTCTTTAAATATGGAAGACTGTATCAGCTCTAAGGAAGCACAAGAAGCATAAAACATCAGTTACACAAGACACAATGATGTGGCCAAACCTAGAAGCTAACAAGAGAGCATTTTATTTTTTGTGTGGCACTCCTCAGGAATGTTACAATAAATCCCTGTGACTGGGAAAACTTTTATTGTATTATTTGCAACCTGCTTAATATTTAGCTGCACTACTTTTCAGGCACAAATTACAAACTTCCTCCATCGCCCATGACTTGTGAAATACATTCTTTTCATCATCTTTGAATCACAAGACTCAACTGTACATTTAACTCTCATCTTGAAACAGCTGGGAGACCTTGACAACAGCAACTATACCATTCACTAACTGCAAAGAAAGAAAAAGTGAAAAGCATTAGAAAAAAGGGTGTGAGACTGGCAATGAAATCATTGCATTGTTAAAACAACTGCTGCCTGTTCGGAAACTACGAGAAAAATATAGATTTTTTTTTTAAATTATTGCAAATATAGACTATTTGGGTCAAGAAATGTGGAACATTTAATATGGGACTGTTCCATATAATATGGAATATTTGGAAACTCTGATGATACCGCCATGGATAGCCAAGGTCGCTAAAGCAAGGATTCATGAGCAGGAGGTCTGGAGTTTGATTTTTGCCAGGAGCATTCTCCCTGATGATTTTTCCAGGTTTTCCTCAGTCTTCATAAATGGTAAATAGTGGGGAGGGATTCTAAACTTAGGCCTGGGACATTTTCTTTCCTAAATGAAATCCATTCCCAATTTATCTTTTCATTCATGAGTCTTCATTGTCAAACACCTTAAATACGTCAGCAGTAAAATCGGGCATAAAGAAAAATCCCTGATGATGATTCTCTCATTGTAATGAAGATTGTAATGCAACAGTTTTGTGCATAGGAATGAAAAGTATGAAATGTTGATTTTTAACAATTGTTTATTTATATGTAATTTTTCTTTACTTATCAGTTTTGGGAGAGTTGAAATTTTTGAACTCTAAAGGGTGATGTTCAGCTAAGTTCTTGTGCAGCTAACATTATTCTTTAGGGCAAAGCAAAAATCTTGCCATTGTATAGCATATCAAATTTAGATTGTTGTGCAATTTTCAAAAAAGATCAATGCAATTGCATTAGTGAATTCTTCCAGGGGCCAAGCAACCCATGATTTCAAATTTACTATATAAATATATAGGCATACCTGTCATATTTTAAAAATAACTGGTTACTAAGTAATTTTGTTAAAGTTCTAATTTTTTCTGAAAGCATGCATGCTGTAAAATAAGTTATCTGAGTTTTTGTGGTTATTACATTTTTTGGAATGAAGCATTTATCTATGAATTGTCATTAGCAGCTAGTCTGCACCTGTAAAAACTAATAGTTTAAATAGTTACTTCTTTCTTCCTTTATCTTTCATTTTTATATTTCCGTAAGATTTTGCTTCATAGAATGGATAAATTTGATGTCTATACTTGCACTACAAAATTAAATGTTTGTACAACTATTGAAGTTCTTGTTTTATCAATACTATATGTTTAATTATGCTAATGATGCTCTCTTGTTAATAGAAAAACCAGAAGTATCAGAAGGCAAAGACAGCGGAGATTCCATACGACCCAGAATATTGGCATTAGTGACTGTCATCACCCTGAGCACTTTTTTCTTGTAGTTGGTTTTGAGGTAAGCATTAGCTTTATCTTTAGAACTTCTGTTCAGTGTAAAAATCCTGATTTATACCCATTATGTTTTATGTTTGTCATTTTCAAGTAGTTAATTTTAAAACTCTCCACTATTATTTATTGAATAATGAATAGTTGACTTTCAAAATAGAATTTGTTCTCTTACCATGAATACCATGATCCAATGGCTTTGATTCTCATTGATTATAAAGGATGAGTAAGGATTGCACTACATAAAATTATTCAACATTAATCTTAAAGGTTGGGAAGATATTTTGGATCTATCTGAACCAAGTAGACTTCAGACTCTTACATTTTGTCGATACTAATGGTTAAGACAAGGTACTGGATGGAAGGGGCAGTTCCTTAATTGGTTTTAGCTGTTTTATAATCATCTACTATCTACCATATGTATTTAAAAATAGGACTTCCTTTTTCAATATAACTTTCCTCATCAAAATGCAGACGGACAGGATTCGATAAATTGTAAATTTAATAGAAGTTAGAAACAGTGAAGTTGATTGATTATACACATAAAGAGATTGGTGTTAAGTGACACTATTCTTCACTAACTGATTAATTTACCAAAACATGTTTCAAGAGCAAGCTCTCGTCTTCAGGTGGGAACTGACTAGCACAGACTAATACTGGCAGGTGACAATGTGACTTATGGTGGTTCCAATATACAGCAAAATAGTCCATTGTTAGGATGTCAAAATTCATAACATGATGCTTATTCTTTAAAATGAAAATTTTTTTCCATACTGCTAATTCCCTGGTATTGTTGGTAGCTTTCAACTGTTTGGATTCTTTGGTGATGTCATGATTGTAAATTCAAAAAATGATCTGCAACTGCAGATTCATCTACCTGTTTATTTCTAAAGTATTCTTTTGTACTTGTCTCCAAATTTCTAATTGTATATATACATATATATGGGGTAATTCCATGCTGTAAATGGGAAAATATTTCTAATAACTTCCATGCTGGCCACTGACATATGTTTGGGGGGGACTGTGTTATTTTTCATGTTGTATAGTATGTTTATGCACCAAAATGAATTAATTTTTACTATAATAATGGATAGACAAACAGAAATAAAACAAATAATGTCCTTTGTCATTCTTTCACAACTCAAAGAATTTTGATTAAACTCACCTGAATAGTTTTATTTGAATCATTTCATTTATTCATTCATCACTGGTGTTACAGTCAGTGAAGGACCTGGGCCTCTTCAATTAATTGAAACCACTCATTTCTATCATTGTCTCCATTTTCTTATACTAGCTCTCCTCAGGCTGTCCTCCACATCTTGGAGTTATCTAAGTCTAGGTTTTCCTCTCCTTCTTGTTCCCCCTGGATGTACCTTTTTCTGGAACTTGTGGTGAAGAACCTGAACAAGAGTTTGGTAAAGAACAGGCATTGTAACTTCCAGCCCACAAGACAAGGTCCACCAAGACTTGGCTTGAGAAGTGCTCAAGATTGGTCTTTTAGCAGTTCCAATGTGAACCCCTGGACAACTGCAGTCAGTGCTTGAGGGTATGATTTGAAAGAAAGGGCATCTAATGCTGAGAATCCCAAGCTGTAGAGTCAGCAGTGGCAGTTTCCCATTGGAGGTAATATGTGCTGCTATAGATGAATGGCCATGTCTCTTTTAGGTAGTATGCTTACTGATAAATGCTGTATGTGCCTCAGCCATCTTTATCTATTTTTCTTAGTAAATAATATTATATTTGGTTCTCCAAAATTTGTGGCTCCAGGCTTTGTTATGAGGGATAATTTAATTTTGGTATAATAGACTCTTATGTGGCAGATTTGTGGCTATGGTTGTACAGGACACAGTAGCTGAAATTTCAACAGTATCAACAGGCTAAACTGAAAATCTGTGGTTTGAGTCTTGGCCATGGGCTCAAAATTTTCTTATCTTCTCCCATATTAAACTATGGCATTGAGTTTCCTTCCACCTGAATGTTTAAACTAAATAGTACCAAAAATTGTCATGCACCTCTATAATCTGATAGAGGAAAGCTTGATGCGATTATTTGAATGACAGTATTTACACAGATGATGATCATAGTATCAGGTCTTGTTTTACTGCACAGGAAAAGATTGAGGTACCATTCTTATATGTAGATTTTCAGCACAAATAAGTTAAAATTTAATCTCAGGTGAAATAAATACATTGAATGCTTATTTAAAATAGCCTCTCAAAGTTCACTATTGTCAGATACTTCTGTCTCAGGTATTTCAAAGGCACTAACCATGCTACTAACTGAATACAGACATAATGATTGATGGATGTGGGGATGGGAGAAAATAGCACTAATCAATTCTTTGTTAGAATGCTTACCTAAGCTATAATATGTATTTTGCAGAATTTAGCAAGGGAAAGTTGCCTTTGAAATCAGTTAATTTTCTTTCAAAATTAAATATGGAGGTTATAAAGCAGTATTATGGATTGGTTGTTATGACACAAAGTTTCACTAGCCTCATTTAAAAACTAGACTTGGGTCAACCAAATTTTCTCAATACTTTGCTGCTCAATATTTAATTTTTTTATCACATAAAATACAGATTTGATAGATCTAAATTTCCTCATTGCAGAGTATTTTTTATTATGAGACATTTAAAACAATTACAATTGCATTAATGAGTACCTAGGGTAGTTCAAGGTGTTGCATTTACTCCTTATATCCATTATCTTTGATGCTACTAAACTGGTTGTCTTTGCATATCTTTGGGCTGTTTGCAGTAATGAGTTTTGATTGGTTAACTGCTGGTTTAAATCTGGATTTACTATTCAGAAGAGATTATAGCTTTTTGGATGATAAGCCGTGTCAGTTCGATAAAAGTCGAGCTTTTGGCCATTGTAGACTCCATGGCCTTCATCAGGAACTAGTGATAAGATTCAAGATTTTTTATTGTTAGAAAATTTCCTGTGGCCTTACAGGGGATGGCCTTGCAGGATACAGTTTACATTTCTGTACAGTTATCTAGCCTAGTGTTAAAGTTGGTTGTGTGTAAACAACCCATCAATGGAAACATTACTAATATACTCAGGGGGTAGTGGGCGGTGCTAGCTGGGTCTTGGCCAATGAATGAGTGACAACCTATGAATGGACTGCTTGGTTGGTGTAGGTTATGCCACCTGAACTGGAATTTTCTGCATGGTCTGCCAACTGCAACTGTATGTCATGACTATTCTGAATGGTGTGCTTGATGGCTGGAGTCCAAGCAGAGCAGCCACCATCATATCATTAATTCAAAACAGTTCATCACAGCGATTTCAACTCTTAAGCTGGAACCTGAAGACAGATTGGTGAGCTTTGATGTGGAATCCCTTTTCACAAGAGTGCCTCTGGAAGACTCCCTGAATCTCATAGCTGGAAACTTCCCAAAGGACATCATGCATCTATTCAGACATGAGCTCACCTCTAAATATTTCAGTTATAATGGCCGGTTTTATGAACAGACAGATGGTGTAGCCATGGGCTTGCCACTTTCAGCTGCTATTGCTAATTTTTTCATAGAAAATTTTGAACATGCCGCACTGGACACTGCTACACATAAACCTAAAGCATTTTATAGATACGTGGCTGACACTTTTATCATATGGCCTCATGGTGAAGAATACCTTGCAAACTTTCTCAACCACTTCAAAGGTCTGCACAATAACATCAGTTCACCATGGAAATAGAAAACAATGGTTCCCTTCCCTTCTTGGATGTGCTTGTATACAGGAAATCTGATGGAAGCTTGGGCCAAAAATTATACAGGAAGCCTACACATATGAATCGCTACTTAGATGCTGCCAGCTTTCACTACCCTACACAGAAGAAGACGGTCATCTCGACCATGTTTCACCGTACTTTTGAAATAGCGGACGAAGACCATTTAAACGAAAAGTTCAATTTTTACAAAATAGCCTTAGGTAGATTGGTTACACAGACCACGATCAAGGAGTCTTACAGACGGGTCATGCGCAATAGATCTACTCCACCATCTTCCAACAATACTAGGAATGAGATGATCAAGGTCTTCATTCCATTTTACAGCGCTACAACAAATAAGATTTCTCGCATTCTGTCCATCAAAACCTTTTTAATTGCATACAAGAAGATCTTACAACACCTAAGATCAGTGAAAGACCCACTTTTACTTAAGGTTCCAGGAGTCTATAGAATCACATGCGAATGCGAAGAAGTGTATGTGGGCCAAACTGGGCGGACCATTAAAGAGAGATTCAAAGAACATCAACGTAACATTAGGCTCCTTCAACCAGAAAAATCGGCAGTGACTCAACATAGCATAAAGAGTGTACACAGAATAAATTTCAAAAACATTAAAATTTTGGATCGTACCAGCAAATCCTGTATCGACTCATTAAAGAGGCCATACAGATCAAATTGCATCCATTAAATTTCAATAGTGACTCCGGATGTCAACTAAGCTCTTCTCTGACTCCAGCTATCAAGCACACTATTTAGAATAGCCATGACATACTGTTGCAGTTGGCATACTATGCAGAAAATTCCAGTCCAGGTGGCATAACCTACAGCAACCAAGCGGTCCAATCATAGGCCATCACTCGCTCATCGGCCAGATCCCAGCTAGCACCACCCACTACCCCCTGAGTATATTAGCAATGTTTTCACTGTTTATCACTAGTCTATGGAGTCTACAATGGCTGAAAGCTCGACTTTTATCAAATTGACACGGCTGATCACCCGAGAAGCTATAATTTGTAATATATGCCATGAAAGCTTCAAGTGTTACAGAAGAGATATAATTATAGGTTGACTAAGTAATTTGTTGATGAAGACAATGACTTTGAAAGAATGGGTACAGACTCTTCCACTGCTACTTCTTCACTAATGCAACATTTTTTATTGTGATGTTCAGTAAAAACAATTTTATGATCTGAGTTGACATATTTCTTTATGTTGCTAGTGTTGTGAGATTTTCCACCCTGCAAAAATCTCTTTTTCAAATGAAGGAAATAGGCACTCACAAAACATTTGAAAAAAATTCCAAACTTTATTCATATTATTCGAAAAAGATAAGAGCACAAAACACAATTTCTGTCACTTCAAAATAACAAGGTAATTATTAATTTGTTTATTTATTTATATTGGCAGAGTTAAGGCCTTAGGACATTTTCTTCTACTGAACCAGTCTTATACAAACAGACATACTAAATGTTGATCCCATATTGAGCAAAGATTCAGAACATATTTTGTGTCATATCATAAAAGAAATATATATTAATGACTATGTAATAAAGGATGCAATGAAGTTTATTTTTACTTATATTAATGTAATCTTTCGTATCATAAAATGAATGAGTAATGGTAATCCCTTTATACAATAGATAGTGTGGCTCCGTGGGTCATCTAGCAACTTTAAACAGGTTGGAAGGCATTGCAGCTGCAAAATTCTTAGTTAATATATTCAAAAAAGTAGCATACTAAATATAATTATGTAGAGATAGGTTTCATTTTAAAGTTATCTAAGTTGTCAACAACAAAAATAGGGATAACAGTCATATACACTATAAATACAAAGTTAGGAAGATTATTGCAACAGTATTGTGACATATATAAGATGTAAAATTTTCTTGGTGCTTTTCCCTTGACTTCTTCCAAGAATTCATTTACAGAATAATAGGCTTTTTCTAACAAAAACTTATTTGACTTTTTCTGAAATGGAATATCATTTTCATTATAAAATGGTGTTATATAATGTAATCCCTTGGTGTAAAAACTGAATTTACTTACTTCACACTCCTGAAGTACACTCAATGTGAAGTTTGTCATTGTTTCTTGTGGAGTACTTATGCACTTCATTGTTTGATTTAAAATTATGTTTATTGTTGTGTAACATACATGTTGATTCTAAAATGTATAATGAAGGCTTGTTAAAATATTTAGCTGTTTAAAATAGGGTTACAGTGTGTCTTATTACAAACATTTTAAATTAATAATTTTCTTTGCATTACAAATGCATTTTTCATTTCACATGCAGAATCCCATGCAATAATTCTATAAGAATGCATGAAAATAAACTAATTGCAATATGTGTAAGTTACAAACATTTTTAATGCAGATATTTCAAAATATGATCTTCTCATTTTATTTATAATATTAAGTATATGACTTTTCCATTGTAAATGATCATCAATTAGGATTTCAAGAAATTTAATGTGTCACATATGATATTATATACTTATTTATGGATATCAATGGATGATCATTTTTCTTTATTTTATTACTTACATTGAAATTTACATAACCTGATTTTCAAGCATTTAGAAGTAATTCATGTGTATCCATCCTATAACCTACCCTAGTGTGTGATCAATTTTTTGAAAATCTGAAATATTGTTTTTAATATTCTTAATAATCATGTTATCATCAGCAAAAAAAAATATATATATATATATATATATATGATCAACTTCTGAAATATTATTTGGTAAATCATTAATAACATAAGAAATAATAGTGGGCCAAGATATTTTCCTATGGAACATTATATTTAACACTTTCCATATCACATTTTGCATAACCATATAAAATGTAATTTATAACAACTATTTGCCTTTTCATATTCTTTCATTGAATGAATAAAAAGCATTAGCTATAGACTTCTTTTTATGAAACCCATGTGATTAGCAATAAATACAACTTTTTCTAAAAATTGTGATATTCTGCTAAACATAACAGTTTCAAATATTTTTGAGAACTTAGGAGTAAGAACATTGAGCTTTTTAAAGAATGGTCTACCTGATTGTTGAGAACCGACACCACAGAGAGTTCTCACTCTTATATGCAAGGTGAACATTTTCTTACTGTGGACAGAATTATTTCAAAGAACTATCCAATATCTCAAGATGGAATAAAAATATGCATAATACATTAATCTGAATATATTTTGGTTTACAATAATGCCAAACTTCACAAATCAAAGCAGGCAGGACTGTAGTCTCTTTACATTTCTTTCTATTAATTCGTAAATTTCTAACCCTAAATGTTGGTGTTAGGAATTTTCCTTATGGTGAAATTAGTGTAGCTAATAGTTCATTTTAATACCTGGTTGTTTTTGTAAAATCAGCTTTTATTATTGATCAAACTCAGAACTGATGCTATGTTGTAGGCAGGGTGGTTTTTCCACAACTGCAAAAAATTAAAAACATGCTAAAAATTAACACAATAGCATGTTCAAAAATATCTGCTTCAAACTATAATTCAGCATGTTTTATTGCCTGTATGTTATTTTTAAAGAAATTTATAGCTCAGGCATACCATCTACAGAAATATAAGGAAGGCAGCTTCTTTTATTATGGGGCCAACAGTCAGGCGTAGATGGGTACCCATTTTTGGCACCTGCAACTTGCTATTTATATGCTTATGAATGAGATTCGTGTTTCTTACAACCACTTTGAATTTTGTACTTGTGACAATATTAATTAAAATTGTATAAACAAAGTATTGAGCACATGGACTGAAATATCATTAAATATCAATACCTCTGAAGTAACAAGAGTATTTATAACCCATCTCTATCAAAAATAGAATATACTTTAAAAACCACTGTTTCTATCATCAGCTGGAGACTGACTGGAAGTGGTTACAGATGAGCTTGAGATATCTGGTAGTTGAAAGGTGAACTTATTGAGATTATGCAGCAATGAAACTTTGAATTCCTTATAATTTAAATTTATGGGAGTATGAGATGGTGCTGCATTAATTCTTAATATTTTCTTTTGCAATTAAAGACTGTAGATAATAAATCTCCAGCTCCCCAGAATGCTATATCATGAGCTAAGACAGTCAACTCCCAATAATTCATGTGCAGATAATTTGCAGTTCATCTTCTCTCTCTTTTATCTTTTTATTTTTTAATTATTTTGTTTTTATATATAAAATATTTTACCTTTACCTGTTTGGCCAATTCCTTTCTCCAAATTTTTGCACATAATGCATCTTTCTGCCTTCCACTGAAGCCACGTCCTCTCACTTTGAGTTTTTGTGCATAATGCATTGAAGCCAAAATATTTCCTTCTTTCTGTAGCTTGTGAATAGTGTGATTGGTGTAGATGAACACCCAGCCAAGCTAGTACTACTGTTGGTATATTTCTATTGTATATGGAGAATGGTGATGACTTTTTGTTTATGGACATTGATTTCCTAAGAAATTTGTGTGCTAAAATTAGGAAAAATATAACAGTCTTCAAGGACACAAACAATACTGTCCAATTTTTTCCATTAAAGTGAAACATGATATGTTTATTATATTTAAAAGTTGTATCACTGAAGATAGGTATCTTAAAATGTATTGCAGTGTTTCAAATATATGATTTTGAAGTGTACTGTATTTGTACAATCTGTCAAAGTACTTTTTACCCAACTTTAGAAACAAATTTTTGCAGATAATTTGTGAAGTTGATGCATTAATTACCACAAATTATTGGGAGTTGACTATATAGAATATAGTTTAGAATTGTATGCCTTAATTATAAAAACTACTAATTCCTCAGTTCAGATAGCTGAAGCTGAAATAACTGGTAATATATTAGTAATTTATACTAACTGAAAATTAAAAATATAGAAACATTTACAACAAGAAGACAAATATGATAAATATGTATCTTATGTGTTTCATGATTTATTTTTATTTGTTTTATGCAATTAAGCACTATCTGTATTTAATTCCAAGGTTACTACAATTCTATAATTGCATATAAATGGAAAATAACATTCTGACTTTCAGTTATATAATGTTTCTATCAGAATTTGAGGGTAATCTTTTTACATATGCCTGTATTTGTCACTTTTCTCCAAACTGTTTTAACATATCTTTCTCTTTCCTCTCTCTTTTAAGCATGTCTGTAGCAGAGAACCTATATTTTGGTAAGTAATTTATGATATTGCACTGCTTCATACCATTAACTAGAGATACTTATGCAGAATTGGAGGTCTGGTTCTCTTGAGTTTAATTTGCATTTTGTAGCATGAAAATAGGCATATTTTTACTTCAATTGCAGTGCATTTAACTTTTCCTCAAGATGGGTAGTATATTTATATTGAAATGTTTCTTTATGGAGAATAGATTGCATAGTGATTTTTTAATTTCTTTAGAGTTGCACTTAATTGCATGTGTTAGTTACTTTAGGAATTAAAGCTATTTGTTTTAAGGGGACTGTCATTTTGCATCAGACATGCAATATTATAAAGAAAAATAACATGCATAACAGTTTTAAGTTAGTTTTATAAGCTTGGCATCCTTACTTAGGTGCTTTATTGTTTACTTTTGTCATTTTGTTAGCATGTGATTATACTTGCATATAGCCCGCTTCCATTTTTTGTTTTTTTTATTGCGTTGTATTATTTCTGGGAAAAATTAATTTAGAAAAGCTAAGAATGTTGATTTTCCTTTTGCTTGCATTTCAGAGTAATTGAAAGAATAATTAAGTGGGAGATAAAATGTTTACATTAATATTCTATGATGCTATGGATAGGCAAAAACATCCCCACTCCATTGGACAATGATTTTGAGTTTCCATTGGACAATAATTTTGAGTTATTTGATAAATTGAGTTTACTTCTGGTTTCTATTCCCATGTTAAAAAAAAAAGTGTAAAAGAATACTAAATAAATTAACTTTAAGTACAAAAGTAAATTAAAGTTGAGGTGTTATAGCATCCAATTATAAAATTAAGACTATTTTGCATATTGCTAGTACAGCTTTGGTATTTACGGTATTTTAAAAAATGCAGTTGCAGCCCTTAAAAATTAAAAATATTTAATATTTTGGCTTTCAAAAGATGCAAAATATTTCGGGGTACATGACCCTGGAGTTGAGACTTTTTGCTTAGCATTGCAGTATAGTGTAATGTTGAATTCAGTAATACTTAACATACTTAACATAAATCCTTGTTATTTACTTTAAACATTTGTAAAATTCTGGTTGGATGTTATAACAAAATAATAAAATCTTATAAATATTGTTCACAAAACAAAAAATAAAAATAAAAATAAACAATAAAAATATACTTTGTTCTATAAAGTGCAATCATACATTCTGTCAAAGAAAACACTAGGCTAGGCTATATGTTGAAACTTTATTTAGTTCCAAGTAATACATTCTTAATAATTTTCAAATTAATTAGGTAATTAATGGAGATTAAAATATTTATTCTCATACCTCTTACAAAGTGAGAATATTAGACACAGTGCATTAATAAATTTAAGACCTCTTTAGCCACTGCAGTTCCTTTCTGCATTTTCTTTGGGAGCTTCCATATTAAAAGCAAAGCATAAAAAAAATTTTACAAATATTTTAATTTTTATAGCAATGCAGTTTGCAAGATTAACAGCATTGTTGATCTAATTATTTATTGTTTTTGATTACAAACTTTTCTGAAGCCTAAGAAGATGAAAGCATTTTGGCCAATTTGTAGGAATTTTCCAATTTTGTGGGAATTAATGTGCAGAAATTGCAAACATTGGAAAGTAGGAGGAAAAAATAATAACAATTTTATTTAAAATAATTTTGGGTTTCCATATTTCATTGCCACATTTGAAAAAGTTCTATTTTGCTTTTTAATATTTATATATTTATGTTGGCTTTACTTACTGCAAATGGTAATAGGCTAAAATATTTTCATTTGTTGCATTATATCATGGAAGAGAAGATAGCAAAATATGTATACAAAATATGCTCCCTTTCTCTGCAGCCAGTGTCCATGTATTTAATGGTTGGCCAACAGAAAGTCTTCTCTTATACTTTATCACAATGCAGGTTAATTGCTAATGCTTCAATAAAACAGCAGCAAGTTATGAAATTACTGATTTATGAAATTTGCATTTATATGTAAATTTTACATCTGCGGAAATAGTTTAGTAACTCTAAATTTTTCTGTGGAAAAAATGGAACAATTTTATTAGTTATTAGGAATTTTAATCTATATTTTTGGTAACACCATACCAAAGTTCATTTCCTATCTATAATTTTACTTTTATTTCCATAACTGATATGGAAAAAAGTGTATGAAACACAGTCATAAATAACAATTAAAGATCTTGAAGCAAAATTTTTTCTTTACAGTTTTCCTGATTGATCTTTTGTAATGTAAATAAGACATTAGGAACTCTGAGGGAAAACTTGATCATAGAAAAATCTAAGTATAATATAGACTTATCCTATTAATTGTAAATAGCAATAAACACACTGGCAGTAATAACCAATACCATACCTATGACACATGGGAAAAAGCTAATTTACATCCAGTCACCATAAACAAAACAGCATCAGAATGTGATCCATTTATCAAAGGTATAATTCTGTATGACAAACTACCAGAGACTCTAAAAATAAAAAAACTGGGAGAAATTTAAGAGAGATCTAAAGAATTCATGGCTGAGTAATGCCTATACATAGTGGATGAATTATAGATGATTGTAGAAAAAAATGTGTAATTTTCCTTTATTGTTGTAAATGTGTATTAAAATGATTTAAGAATAAGTTACTGTATATCTACTGCTATACTTTGCAATTGTATATGAATTATTTAAACTAGTGTTCTAGATTTTGAAAATGTCTGAAACTTGGTTATACTAGTCTATTGACAGCAATACATATAATAATGATGACAATGACGATGATGATAACAACAACAACATTCACTCTCATAAGTTACTGAATTCTGTTTTATTAGTGCAATGTCTTTTACCTTGGAACCTAGTAAATTTTTTATATTATATTTGTTCTTTGGGGCTAACTTTATACCATGTTCATTGAATATCTTATTGAATTTGCCCTGGTAAGTCAAATGATATGTAAAATTTCTGAATTTTCTACTTTCAAGTTTCCTTTCAGTGTGAAAACCTCTCTTATAGATTTTTGTTTTTTACATTTATTGACAATTTTTAACATTTTGTCTTTGTTGAAATTATTGATTGTTGTATTAACTATTTGTTAGTATTATGTTTTGTACTCTGTTTCTGGGAGTTGGATGTCAATTATTCTGTGTGCCAAGCTGTAGAACATCACATATTTGTGCAGAATGGGGTTATGACATTTATATTTATGGCATTTTCTGTGCGTGTCTTTCTATGGATTCCAAAGTTCAGTCTGTCTGAATTTCTTATAATTTTTATAATCTAAGAATGGGAGCCACACATTCTTCTCCTCTTCCATTGTAAACTGTTTAGATTTACGTTGTAAATTAAGGAGTTTCAGAGCATCTATTGAATATTTTTCCAGTATTATTACAAATATGTTGTTCACATACCTATCCTGTGTCTTGAAAATTAATGGTAAGGCTTTGGTGATATGTATTTTAAAGAAACTCATGAATAAATATGATAGAATTGGAGGTGGGGAGTATTTCATTGCTAAACCAGAAATTTGTTCATAACATTTTTGGTTAAAACTGAAGAAAATTTGCTTAATGCATATGTTAGTAAGTTTTGATAAGTCTTCTATTTATTCCATTTGTAAATTTAAGGAGGTTAACTGATTCCTTAACATTTTAGTAAGATTTTTTATTGGGATGATGGGGAATAAGGATAAGTAATGGTTTCTTTTGATGTAAAAACCTCATTCCTTATATGTGCAGATTGTAATAAAAATACATTAGAAAAACAAAGAGAAATTCAGAAATTCTTAGAAAGGAACACTTTAGTAATCGTTTTAAGCAAATTGATAAATCAGCAGTGGCAGCTCACTTTTGAATCCAAAATGACAAAATTAAACCAGAGGTTATGCTGCTGAAAGAACTTCACAACCCAATAGAACTATCTACTTGGGAAATAATTTTCACTTTGAAAAACAGAAAAAAATTAATGAATTTTGATGTTCCATCCATGAATGAATTCAGCAAGTTCTTATTCGGACCATCAAAGACTGCCACAGAAGCACCTTTGGATTCAGCCACCACATCAAGTGGTCAGTCAACAGCTGATGATGGGAGTGATTGTCCCCAAAACATGCCCTAATGTTGTATAAGTAAATGGAGTTAGTGTGAACTTATTTAATAAATTGTAGTAGAATTCTACTATAATTCTTATTTTTTAAACAATATTTTTGTGTTTCAATGTGCAGACTGTGAAAGGAGAGCTTGTTGAGTCTAAAGAAGGATAATGCTAAAAATTTCAAGGCAGTAATGTTGTAAGTGAAAATTTACAATGTCAAATCAGATATAGTAGTGTCTTTTTCATTATAGATGAGCAGTACCTAAAAATTTTTCCTTATTCGGATATTGTTATTGTTTAAGTCTTTGTAAGCCATGCTATGCTGTAACTGCAGTGATTATTTTTACAAGTCAATAATGCAAACTTAGAACATCAGCTAAGAAACGAATAACAAACACAATGAAGCAAGACTAGTATAGCAGTCTACTTACCCAATTTAAAAATTTACGAAGGTCTTCATATTTATAGCCAAAGAGCATTTCATTTACAAAACCAAATTCACTGCAAAACATTCTTTATAACATCTGCGTTGGAACAAACGATTACTTCTTATTCCCTCCAATGAAGCATTAAATTAAAATAATAGAAAACTAAGATAAAAAAAAATTGAAAAAAGGCAGAAATAGACAGAGTAGTGTGAAATAGGCAGCAGCATACAAAAAATATAAAAATAAAATCTTTCCATGATGTTTGACAATTCACAAGTAACATTTCTGTACACTTATATCATTTCTGATGGTTACCAATAAAAGAAACATTATGCATTAAATTTGGACTCTAATTAAAAACATTAATTATGGACTTGCTGCATTTGAGATAGTTTTAAACAATGATTTGCCTAATTGGCTCTTGTAGAATGTGTATAATGCAATGCTAGTGTGGTGTGCTGCTAGCCAAAAAAGTTTGAGAACCCAGCTGGATATGAAGTTGTAGGAGAATCCTTTCCCAAAAGTATACAGAATTTGCTGGTTTAATGTATATAAATGGGTTATTAAAGTCACCCTAAAAATATACGTATATGATGTAACTGTGTTGTAAAATAGTTAATGTAGATTTTAGTTTATTTTAATCAATTATTAATGAAATATAATGAGTTTTTTTTGTTTTGTTTTTGTTCTCTTTAGATCACAAGGAAACTGCTGTTACTCCCTCAGACTGAAGCATGTGACTGACTAAATGACAGCCTGTCAGAAGCTCAGTGGATGCATATGAAGTCGGGGCATGTACCTGAGATGTTCCAAAAGAATATCTCACATTTCCTTACTGCGTGATAAGTGAGCGAATGAAAGTGCTGTATGTCTGTCTGTGCAAATGATAGTGAAAGAACTTGCAGAGGGATATTATGGCAACTTGTGGAAATATCCAACAAAGAATGGCTACTACATCATTATAGTTAAGTGCAACACATGTGATAGTTCTGAAGATAACTTGTGCTGAGATGGAAAGCAAAAGTGGATGTAGTTGACTTTTGTGATTATGTTTGTACATTTCAACATCTTGACACTTTTTTCATCCTTAATTCTTTTTCTTATTTTAACAATTCCAAATTTTGTAATTATTTATCTAACATAAAGATTGTGGGAACTAAATATTTTTGTCCAGAAATGCCACTGAGTAACATATCTTTATGCATAGTACTGCCATGATATCCTTGTTAACTACCAGCAGGTCACAAAAAAGACCCAAAAATAACCCTGATAAACTCTCCCACAGCCATATGTAAACTACCATTTGACATCACTTCACTTGGAGTTAGTCTACTGTTAATTCCTAGATTGCTGTTGGCTGAAGCAATGCTATTGGTGCTGTCATACAGAGAGTTTCTGTCATTAGGCAATTAAACATTTGATATCACTCAAAGGCTGTCTGGTTGTTAACAAGGAAAATTTAGCGACTATAACATGAATTCTCAATTTTAGACCAATATAACTGTCTTTCAAACATTTTAAAATTATGTAGAAAGTATGAAAATAAGTTTTATATGTGGCAACTCATAATCTTTAAGCATATTGTTCATTACTACATAATTTTTAAATATAGTTACTAATTTAATGTTTTTATTGAAGATTTTAATGAAATTACAACATGAGAGTTGAATTAATGATTGAAAGTAAATTGGAATGTATCAGAACTTTTTCCCTAGTTTTCTGGTAAAGAAGTTATTTTGTCATATTTTTTTTATAGTCTAAAATATCCACATTACATTAGAATTTTCACTATTTACCTGTTATTTTTGGACTATTTAAGTATCTTTGTATTAGCATATTTTAATGAGTGAAAAGTGCAGCTGCTAGTACATGGAATAACTTTAGAAATCAAGTTAATGTTGTTTAGTAAGTAATGTAATAGTATGTAATTGAAGCTTTTAGAGGTATATGGTAGAAATAAATAAAAAGAAAGTTGAAAAATAATATAAATATAAAACCGTCTGAGGATTTTTTTTTTATTTTATTTTAGAAATCTCTTAATGATGTGCTTTCAGTGTTTTTTATCTCTGCTGATAGCTTAAATTCACAGCAATTATAACATATGAAAAAATGAACTTCTTTACCAGGCATCCAAAGCTATCATGGCACAAATTATAACAGAATTTAACCATTTGTTGTGTTCATAATACAATATACACTTAGCCTGTAAAGTAACTCTTTATTTTTTAAGTATAGGAGGCAACTCTTGCATTTGACCTTGCAGGCAAGGATAACCAAAATAAAAAATATCAGTCAGCTAGCCTGTATATGTAGTAATCATGCCCCAGGAGGCAGATGCAGGTTCATAAGTCAACACTAAGTAATTGCCGAAATGAGAAAAGAAGGCTGTTAAGGTTTAAAGAAGTAATGTGCCTTCTCAGAAATAATGTATGGCTTATTAGTCACAATTTCCTTACATCTAGAACCTGCATTTTTTGAACTAGAATGGGGTGAGGAAAAAGAGGAACACCATAGCTTTCTTTTCCAAAAAAGAACCAAGGAATCTCATAAATTATTCATCCTTTTGCTAAAAAGAGTAAAACCAAAGTATTTTGAATTTCTCATGAAGTTCATTTACCTTCGTTGTGGCCATTTGTTGCAACTACGTTGGAAGCTACTGAAAATATTTATCTGTTGATAGCAAAATTTGAGGAGAATGAATGTAAAAATACTAGTAGATTGTTATTATAGATGGATAAGTCTACTTAGATCTATAGTTAAGTCAAGCTACATTCTATCTATATTACTATAAGAGAGTTATAAGAATAATACTGCTATGTATAAAGAAAAAAGTGTAATTTAATGATTTCTGAATGTGTAACTGCCACAAATTAAGAAAAGTATAGAAGTTTTCTTATGTAGAAAAGTACAGAATTCATAATCTAAAATAGTCTGATACTTGCCGATTCAGAATTAGTTTAATTTGCACCTTTCCACAAGAAATAATAAATACTTTTACGTTCTAGAAGTTTGTGCTATCCCTAAAACTAACAAACAATCCCTCATGAGTTTCAAATTACAGACTATTCTCATGACTTTTTTTTATATATTTATTTATTTTAAATAGTGTTTAATGCCCATTTTTACTACTGAGGCACCACAGGCAATGGACACTGATGATACATGAAATGAAATGATTAATTGGAAAAGGAGCATTTTTTTAAGGAAGGAACTGTTCCAGGTCTAAGTTTAGGGTATTTTCCTGGCATTTGCCATTTATAAGGACTGAGGTAAACCAGGAAAAAACCTCAGTCAAGGAGGACAGTCCTGGTAGGAATCAAACCCCAGACCTCCCTCTTACAAGTTCACACCTTAACGACCTCAGCCACCAGTGGCGGTCCTCTGGTGACTTTGTAGAGATGTTTAACAACTCTGATTTTCTGTTAGTTTACCTGTGAATCAGTTCTTTTATAATATTACATGGACCTTTATGGTAATATAAACATTTTTTGACTTTATTTATAAAATAACAATCTCAACATTGAAGCAATGCATTAGTAAGGATAGATAAAATTTACGTTTAATAAGGTTGGAAATTTTCAAATGTAATTTTAATTATATTTACAAATAGAAACATTTTGGGAATATCATAATACTAGGGTTGCCATATTTCCTGATTTTGGCGGGCTTTCCCAGAATTTTTAAGTCTTATGACAAAGTTTCCCACCTCCCATTCCACTACACTGGTGGTTAAGCATTAAGATGCAGACTCTTGATTGGGAGGTCTGGAGTTTGATTCCCACAAGAACCATCCTCCCTGACAGGTTTTTTTCCAGGTTTTACTTAGCCCTCATAAATGCTAGGAAGGTACTGTGAACTTAGCCCTGGAATACTTCTTTCTTCTAAACAAAACAATCCTTTCCCATTTATCATTTCATCTTATGTATCGTTAGTGTCCACTGCCTGTGATACCTCAGTAGGTAAACAGGCATTAAACACTATTAAAAAAATGCCCATCATAACGTAACATTTTCTCAAATTTTCCTTCATTATGTTAACAAACTTCTAAAATAAAAGTAACTTTTAGCAGTTACAATCCAGTGAATTTATTTTGTTGGAAAAACTTTGCTTAAGTAAGTCAGAATAGACTGATTCCAAGCTGATCCATAAGGACTTTTATAATGTTTAATAGTAATTCATTAATGCTTAGTTATGCTGGGCTTCAGGAAAATATCAGGAACATTAATAAACTTCAGGTAAAGAACACCTGTATATGATTTGTAGGCTATTTGTTTTATTATGTAAGTTCTGATATTGTATTTAAGTTGTCCAACAGACTACTGAAATGATAACTTTTTGATAGGAGTTTATTATAATAACTATTAAGTCAATGACTTGCAATGATCCAGCTAATTTGCATTCTATAGTGGATAGTTAATCACATTTTTAGCACAAATAAAAATATAAAATTTAAAATAAAATCAATTGACATTCATTCTGATACCTAATTTTTACATCAGGATGTATCTGCATTACTTTATTCTTTATTGCAAGTGTTCATGGCAATTGCAATACAATTAACAGATATTCTTAACCTAAAAACTTGGTTATTGGAAATCAGCAGCTAAGGATTTAAAAAAGAGAAAAGAAAAAAAGAAGGAAAAAAACCTATGTCAACATTGTCTAATGATATTAATGAAATTTAATAATTTATTAATACTTTCTATGTATGTCCATAGTTAACAAAGACAAACCCTGACCCTAATGTAACACACATAATTAACTTCCTATGTATTTTTTCTTCATGTTTTGTTTGTACCAGAAACATTTATTTTAATGACTTGCACATAATATGTAAACTGGTCTATGTGCTGAATTTTGGAAAAGAATATTGCATCCAACAATCTCAAGATTTGGGCATATTAATGACAAAAAGTGTTGGAATTTCTCTCAGTTTTATCGTGATCTGATAATCCTGCATAATCTGTTATTGTGGGTGATGATTATATATAGGAATAATCCTATTTTCAATTATATTTTTCTTTGTAATATAATTAGAAATTAGTAACTGTGAAGCAAAACAATATACAAAATAGAATGTTGATACATCATTGTAACACTATACGTTACTTATATTTTTTCCCAGAGCCCTTGTCGGTCCTGGTGGTGTAGTGGTAACCATACTTGCCTTCTAAACCCAAAGTCGCAGGTTCAAACCCTGCCAGAATTGATGGATTTTTTCAGGCATAAAAATCCTAAGTATGGCTTCCTTTGGAAGGGAAGTAAAGCCATGGGTCCCGTGTCGTACATTTATGGCACGAAAAAGAACCTCAAGCCTGAAAGAAGAGGCCTCTGAGCAAAATTTGTTGGTTGTTTCACACCTGGAATTGAATGGGATGCTGATTACCTGGGGTGTTTAAATAAATAAAAATAAAAAATAAACAGAGCCCTTGCTCTCATCCTCAGCAATAAATTGACTGGTGTTATAAGCAGATGTCTCCAGATTATCTGCCTGTAACACCAGTCACTCTACAGCTGAGATTGAGAGCAAGGGTTCCTGAAACATGTCCTGATCACTAAATACAAATGAAGTATGGTGTTATGATTTTATGATGTTATTTTTCTTTCTTCTTCCTTAAGTAAACACAGTAGTTCTCTTCATATGCAGATTTGGACTTTTTGGGTAGTAAATTAGATAAAAATAAAACTTGTTTTAGCTACCATACCTTTTGGTACAAATATGTTATTTCCTGTATCATTTTCTATAGTTGATACCAACATTTAAAAAAAATTGATAAATTATCATCAGCTATCATTTAAATTGGTGTTTATGACTGCATTTAAGATGTTGATTAATTTGGAATATTAACTAAAATAGTAGAATTCTTTAATTCTTTTTAGATAATATGTTTATATTGGAAAAAGTATTGTATTTTATAAGTGAATCAAGATGATTTTGTCTACATTCTACATATAGATAAAACATACCTTGGTTCTCTAATAGCATAAATAATTATAATACACTTATGTGACATTTCCTATATCACTTTCTATAATTAATCCAATATTTAAAAACATTTTTATATATTTTGATAATTGATATTCTGTGACTGCATTTAAAAGTGTTAATTAGTATGGAATATTAACTAAAGTAGCAGGATTCTTCAATTCTTTTTTGACAATATGTTGGTATTCGAAAAAGTATTGTATTTTATAAGTGAGTGAGGATGTTTTTATTAGCATTCCACTTGTAGATAAAACATATCTTGGTTTGCTAATAGCATGAATACTATAATAAATCTTAAATTTATTCATTAAGAAGTTATTAGTTGTTTCACTGTATTAGTTCCAACAAAAAATAAGTTTTAAATTTAACAATAATATAATTTTGTGACACTAGTCATGAATTGTAAATTATCTACCATTTTGCAGTGGTAAGACTGTTCCAACTTATTTTACAAGACATTGCTGCTGACATGTCAAAGCCTGCTAGCCATCTGTTACATTGACGTTTTTGCTAGAACAGCAATTTGGGTATGGAATAATGTTGTCAGATAATACAACTCAGTAATATAGCCATTATATTTGTAAGACATGCTTACATGCTATGTAAGAAACTTTTTTAAATGTATGAGCCCTTTAAAAAATTAACAGCATAAAATATATTCATTCCAACAAATAATATAAATTACACCCACTTTTATTTTAAGTTTAATTTAGACAAACTTTTTTGAAATTACAAAAAATTGTTAGACTAGTCTAAGGAGGTGAAATCATGAATATCTGGTAAGATAACCTAGCATAGCATTAAGTGATTTATGTTTCTCATGAAGTTGACCAATAAGTGTGTTTTTGGAGTCTGTTTAATTTCTAGTAAGGCATATTTTCTATGGCATTCTGCATCTGTTACAAATTCTTTTTTTTCAAAATACACAGAATTTTGTGTTATATACTAAAAACTGAAAATTTATGGTGTAGGTGCCCTTGTATCAGACTATTTTAGGTTGTAGCTGTGCAGTGCTACTAAGCCTGGATGGCAGTAGTGCAGATAAACTATGCTAGTTGAGAAAGTAAAAGATGTGTCATTCATTCCTGCAGATTGAGTACCGCTTTTATCCATGAATATGCAGAGTAACATATTGTGGACAACATAATTACTTTATAGATGAAAAATATTGGTGCAAGGATGTAAAAGTTAAAAATATTCAGTTATCTGTTGAAGTTAAGCTGATAAAAACAAGCTTATAGTATTTCTATAAATAAGAAAATGAATTTTGTTATTACTCCAGTTATTTTGTTCCTTTTTGCTCATCTCTAGAATATACAGCTTTTATTTGAATATGGTGAGAGAGAGAAAACTTTTTTCGTTTTATTTAAACTTGAAATTCATATGTTTTCCTTTTTTGTTCCTTTTGACTTGTGAATGGTGCCATATCTGAGGGGTTAGACTGTTGCCCTCCACCAAGGTGATCTGGGTTCAATTCTTTGGAAGGTTTCTCTAGGTACTCCAATTTCTCCTACTATCAATTTCAGTTATTGCATTTTTTAGTTCCAAATGCATTTAGATTAGCTTTCAGCTGTGGCAGATTTTTAATGTGTTTTCCACTAAAAACAATACTTTCATTAATTTATTTTGCACTGAGTAAGGAAGATCTTTACATCACTAGGCTGTCAAAATTTGGAGATGAGTCATAAACAATGAGTGTTAACTGTGCACTTAAATTTTCATTTGTAATGAAAAGATCTTTTAGATGATTTTACAATTTTCATTTTTTTAAAAATAAACTGCTCACAATTATTTATAAGATGTGCCATACATTACTTCAATCTTCTGAGCAAAGGACTTGAGATGTTGATATTCTAAAGAATCTCTATGTTTAAATATATCCAAACCAACCACATTTGCTTTTCAGATAAGGAATGACATTATCTCCCGCAGCACAAATAAAATACTTTTGCTCTCATTTTTTCTGAAATGGAATGCATGTTTTGTTGACTTTTCTTTCAGTTTTGAACGAGACATGATGAAGTCTTCAATATCAAACCACAAGAGTATATAACAAAGATATTCTGCTGGTACTACAGCATAAGTCATCAGCATTACATAGGAAAGAAACAGGGTGGGTAAGAGAGGGAGTTGTTACTGTACTGCTTCTGGGGCTTGTGATGCAACACTGGTTTTGCTGATGTCTGATGTATTGATGTACACTTTATTTTTTCTTCACAATTACATGGTTTACAGCTCAGTAGAATGGTCTACCTTCTTAATATAGTTCTCCTTCAGCTGCATGCACATGCCACCATGTGGCAACCCCTCCATCCCTTCTAGAACAATTTTTTTGGATTGCATCATACCTGCTCCTGGAAGCTGCTTCCAGTTTTTTGAAGCCAGCAAAATGATGTTCCACTGCATTGACTGGTTCATGGTAATGGAATAAAGTCTCACTGTCTTTCACAAGCTTGATCATGAAGCTTGCTGGCCTATAATGGATTGCTATACATGCCCCGGTGCCATTGTCTTTATGTGAGGGATCTGGAAACTCACTTGGTAGACTTCAAGTGCTCATGCACAGTGCACTGCAGAATGTGATGTACCTGTTCTTCAGGATTATCACCAACTTGTGTGATGTTAGTTGGCATTGTCATTATCACTCCCCTCCCCGAATGGTCACCTTTTTTGTTGATGTGCAGCCATTTTTCCAGTGTTCCACACATTTATACACAGTTTTCCATTTTGGCACATGCTGTCCACACATTACCAACAATCACCTGTGAAACTGTGCAATGGTTACACCTCTTTCCAGAGAAACGAAGATATCCAGTCTCCATGGTGTCTGCACATATGCTGCAGTGCATGGATGAATGCGCTTTGGTGTTTACAAAACTGCTCTACTAGCTACCAGTGACTGTCATGACAAATAAAGTGGGAAACCAGGAATGGCAAGAGAAAATAAAGTATAAGTCAATATGATATACTTCTCGTGGCCTACAAATAGGCATATGGTCCAGAGAATCTAGGTTTGATTCCTGACAATTCTGAATTTTTCCAAAAGTGTGGTTTTTGTATTGGGGACACTGAACCTCAGAAGATAACTGGAGAGATGGTGAATTGCAGTATGGAACAAAATTTGTTTTCACAAAAAGCAGCATTTTCAGTAGTACTACTTGAGATGAAACATGAAATGTATACAGAGTGAAAAAAGTAGCAGACAAGCTTACTTTGATCTAATAGCATACTTATGAATCTCATATATAAAAGTACTCCTGCAACTATTGAAGAAAGCGTTAAACACCTTTGCTTATTGCTGTATTGTGGTAATGGAGATCATTAATGCCATTATCTTATCACTATAAAATAATAACTAAATGTATTGCCTGAAATATGTTAAGCTGCATATTTAACATTTTTTCATCATATCTTTAGAGTTAGTTCTAAAAATCAGTAAATGTTTAGAAAACTCAACTTCATATAGCAGTGGTTTTCAAGGTATCTAAATTTTTTTCTGCAGTTACATGTGGTATCATTTAGTACCTTCTATTAAACACAGCACTATTTAGTTAGAAAGTAATAGCCAAAATACAGTCACATCATCAGATGCAATGATCTATGTATAAATCATAGGAATGTGATGTTTAAATTGTAGAGGTTTAAAATGGAGACATTGCATTTGGCAATGCTTCCTGTATCATATAGATATTAACAAACCATTGCCTAATCAACAAAAATTACAACTTGAAAACCACTTATGTCCTGTTACAGTGACTCTTTTTTGTGTGATGTTAAAGCATACAAAAGTTGCAGTTTTGTCTTGCAGGAAACTTATCTGGCTTCCTTTATTGGCATGATTGTTGTGAAATTTAAACCTATCGGTCACTCAATAAACAACATAGATGATATGTTTATGATAGCAAAATCAAAACTTTCAGTTCATTGGATTTCATAGGGTGTAAAAATCTTTCAGAAGGAAGTAAAACTGTTGACTCCATGTCATAGACTTACAGCACATAAAATAGCCTCAAGCCTGAAAGAAAGGCCTCTGAACAAAATTTATCAGTAGTTTCTTGCACTGAATTGAATGGGAATGCTAATGACTAGGGATGGTAAAGAGCATTCTGAAATAAAATAAACCTAAGTTATTTATAAGTAAATAAATAAACTAATATATTGTGAGTTGAATTATTTGAAATAACACTCTCCTAGCTTCTTCACTTGATCAAGAATTTAACTGAACATATTTCATGGTCCTTTGTCCACATCCTCAGTTATATTACAATTGTTGAATCATTGGTTGGAGTTGCGTTAGATGGCAACTGAGGGGATTCTTGAATATTGAGCTTTCTGCTTCTAAGATGTAAAAATTCATTAAACATTACTCACATTTTTTAATATTGACCCCTTCCAGATTTTTTTGGATGATCTTAAATACTTAAATTTTTGGTCTAGTTCATGGTTTTATTCTAGAAAATCATGGGCTATTGCAAAATGTTAAAATCATCAATGTGGCAGCATATTTTTGAATGAAAACCATGAATTAGAGAAAAAGATGATAAAAAAATCTTGGAAAGGATTGATATAATAAAATACAAGAATGAATTTTGACATCACAGGAGCAGAAAGCTCAATATTCAAATTTGTCAAAAGGCTACCGTAGTCACCTCAGACTCAAACTTTGATGTATGAAGATCCAGCAGTTGGATAACAACTGATGATGTGGGCAAACATCCATAAAACATGTCCTGTTAAACCCTTGAGTAAATGATACTAACAAGAGTGTTATTTCAAATAGTTCAATTCCTCATATATTATTGTGTGCTTCACTATGTTAAGATTGCAATTTAATTAATTTTGAAATAAATAATGGTTTTGTGCCACTTATTGCAGTGGATACTGAAAGAAAATGCTGGTAAAGTGAGAAATATTCATAATTTAAACTAAAATATGTTACTATGAGTATAGATTATTAACTTGTCAAATTGCTGAAGGGATATTATGGGGATTTTTCTTAGGATTGTGCTGCTTTCTCTTATTAAATAATTCCACTAACACTGGCATTCACCATTCACTTTGCAAGATTTCAAGTCAGGCTTCCAGAAAAATAAAACTTAAAAAAAAAAAAAAAAAAAAAAAAAAAGGCTAGAGAGTTGTACATTTTGTGTTTAATAAACAATAAAAATAGCTTAAAGTGCAGTATCACCAATATTAAAGATTGAAAATAAGGGAAAAAATATTGTTTATGCCTGTAACTCATGAATTACAGATCTAAATTTACTTCCTCTGAACATTATGGGCAGCTTATAAAGCATTGGCGCAATGATTTAAAGTCATATTTTGCTTTCTATCATCAAAGAAGAGGCCACAGTAGTCAAGTCACTTTTTATAGAAGAGCACAAACTGAACATATTACAATAAAGGTGAATAAGGATTTTAATATATATTGTAAAGATCTATTACTGTGTAAATATTGTATTTATCAATTTGAATTGATAAACATTATATTGGAATAATTTGTGTGTCTGAGTGTTTGTGAAAACTGTATTTTAATTAACTGTGACTTTATTTATATTGCAGTGATTTTGTTGAAATAATCAATATAGAAAATGTACTGTGTACATACTGAAAGAATTGAAACTTGAAATTTTTTTCTTTCTTTTAAATGAAACGAACTAACTTAATATTATATTTGTGATAAAATTATTTTGAATTAGATATGCAACACATTTTGAAAGGCTTTTCACACAGACCAAGCTTGTTGCTATAAGGCACTTATCTGGGGGAAATGTGTGAAAGTAATATTTAAATTAAATAAGCATCTGATTAAATTATAAGCACAAAATTTTAACTTTAAATAATGAATTTACAGCTCTTATGTTTTAAATCGTACAAACTAAAGTGTTAATAGGCCCTGATTTAAAATATTCTGTCTTCCTTTTGTTCAAATTTACAGAATCAGAGTGTATTTTATTGTGAAGTTACCCAGCTGTAAAATGGTCTTGTAAAATTTTATCATTGTATAGACATGCTTTGAAATAAAATCAAATGATTTAAAATTAAAAACTTGTGTTATTGTATTCCAGTGCAAAAAATGGTAATATGTCATGCCATTTTATTGGTTATATTGTGTATTTTCTATTCTTTGAATATTGCTGAAAGCTTTATGATCTGCTGGCAGTCACTTTCAACCAATATTTTATGCCAGCATACCTTATTAGAGCTGTTCATTTTCCAATAATAATGCATGTGTTGAAATCATGTTTTAATAGTGTTGCATAGAATGAGGAGTAATGTGTGTATATATATATATATATATTTTTAATATTTCCAAGATTTAACTATAATTTTCTCCCTCCTCTGCATTTTTCTTGGAACCCGAGAGAATTTTACTTTTACTTTTAATAAATTTTTTATGAGTAAAATAAAAAATATAATTTTCTTTTTGTATTATTGTATAAATTTTCTTGGCATAGAATCTAACAATTCATTGTTAATACACTGAGCCACATTAAAAACTTAGCCAGTTGGCCACTTATGGTGCGATCCTTCCCACCATCACTGACATCTAGCAGTGCAAACTCACAACAGTTCACTATTTTAAAATTTGAGTACTACAAATAAAATAAATGAATGCTACACACACTATTCTGACAGAAGATGCTGTAAGTGTTGCCTGTTTTGAATGACACACAATCTATACAATTTGGAGAAACTACAATTTATATTCATCAATTCTAATTAGATCCATTCTTCTTCCAGCATCTTTGTAAGAAGAATGGTTACCAAATTCATTTATTTTATTTGTAATGCCCAATTTTTAGAAAGGTAAAGGTATTATGGCACAATGAGTTCATAGCACCAGATGCCAGCAATGGTGAAGGGTCATACAGATAAGAAACAGCTTGTGAATGTACGACTTTAAATGCGTCTTACTCTAAAGTTAAAGAATCTCCTGAAAAATGATATTGGCTTAAATTATTTTGACGATATTCCATTTTTCTACACTGTGAATTTTCATACTTTTTAAACTTAATGTTTCAGATATTGGTTAAATGGCAGCATATGGGTTTGATAACTTTCTTATATCTGCATGATATATTACACACACATATGCATGCACACACACCCCCCCTTTTTTTCCCCCCTACACACTCTTGTAGCTTGTTTCATCCGTTTCCATGTATAACGTTAACTTTGATATTCAATATTTATTTTTATCACCTTCACTTGTCTTCTTGCCATAGAAGAACTCTAGCAGTTCGACATATAGTGATTACAAATCTGTGACTTTTTCTTAGTGCTCTATCCTTTTCTGCTTTTCTAGTTACAGTTTTATATATATATATATATATATATATATATATATATATATATATATATAAATTAAATTAAATTTGTTTAATGGGGTTCTCATATGATGGTAAATGGATTGGATTGGATTGGAGCTTATAGCAAATGTAGTTCTAGAGATGAAAAATTCAAGAAGAATGGGGTAACTGTTTGGTTAGGTGGAATACAGTACAAAAATTAACATAGTTGAAAGCTACTCTAAATACTTTTTGGAACTAACACAGCATCTATAGAGGGAAATATACCAGTTCTTTAGAGTATTGCTTTATGCTTTCACTGAAGTATCACAGATGGGGTACTGCCACGAGTGGCCGAAGTCATTAAGGCACGGACTTATGAGCGGGAGGTCTGGGTTTGAATACTGCCAGGACTGCCCTCCCTAACAGGTTTTTTCCAGGTTTTCCTCAGTCCTCTTAAATGGCAAAGGCTGGGGAGGTACCCTAAACTTAGGCCTGGAGCGATTCCTTCCTTAAAAAAATTAATCCATTCCTAATATATCTTTTCATCTCATGTATCATCAGTGTCCATTGCCTATGGTGCCTCTGTAGCAAAAATAGGTGCTAAACACCATTCATTCATTTATTCATTCATTCATACAGATGGGGTTACTAATAATGTGTGAGATGAAATTATAAATTAGAAAGGGGATTTTATTTGAAGGAAGTGTTCCAGGCCTAAGTTTGGAGTACTTCCTGTGCATTTGCCATTGATGAGCACTGAGAAAAGCTCAGTCAGGAAGAATGGTTCTGGTAAGAATTAAATCACAGACTTACTATACTCATGTCCATGCCTTAGCAATTTCTGTCCTCTACATTAGTTTTAAGAAAATATATACATTGATAACCAATAATTAATTAATAATGAGTTGTGAGATAGACTTAATATATTGTAATTTGTTTGTGCCTCAATTTTGAAGTAAAGGTATCCTGGTGGTTGGAATCTGTGCATGCCACATTGGTCCTCTTACCATCAACAATATTGGTGAACAGAATATTTACATGTACATTCTTATAAATCAAGAACATACAAGATAAAGTACCAATTGTGAATGAATGAACAGAGCTAAATCATAGTACACCCCAGTCTGTCTATTGTTCCTGGAAGCATTGTTTTATGGGTCAATCATTTGATTAATGTAATCCCAAATAATTTTATTATAAACAATAAAAATAAAAATTGCATTGATTGTTCCAGAAAATATCATTTTCCTGCCTTGATCGAACGTAGATTTTTGTTATATATCTTATATCTTTTTATTAATCAAAATGCATTGATAAATTGCAAAATATACAGCTTAATGTTTTCTAAGCCTATGGTAGCAAGGCACACATTGTTTTCTAATATTTGTAGCAGTGAGGCATTGCTAAACCGAGCATGCAAGGACAAAAAGATGTATCATAATGGCACATGTTTGCAGTGGAGGGGAAGTGTGAATAGAAACAAAGAAGCACAAGACAAATAACACATAAATCTGTGAATGAACCCTCAGAGCAAGGAATCTCCCTTTTATTGTCCATCAAAAAGTTTTGCAGTACACATACAGCATGAAAAGGAAACTAATGATTTATTGTTATGGAGCATGTGAGGATACTTGATGAAAGACCTAAAATTATTTTAGATCATACATGGAAGGAATGTGTTTTCCCTTAATATTTTTATATTTTAGAATGAATTTAATAGCATATTTCTGCTTTCTACAGGCTTTATTTCATTGAAGTCAATGGAACTTTCCTCTCCCCTACCAGAGATGCCCATGTTTTATACACCTTCCTCATCCATAATCTGCACTTATTTTCTTTTTCTTTTGCTTATCCCTTGGGAATCAAGGTTTTACTGTAGTAGAATATTTGAGCACTTTAAAAACTCTGAACAAACCTAAGTGCTTATGAAAAAATATGTTGAAAATGTTCATACCATTTGATGCAAAACAGACATTGCAGAGTCTAAAAATGTTGATAATCACATTATAACTTTGTTGAAATCTGCAAACATCAGATAAACTTTAATATAACATAAGAGAAAAACAGCTAACATTTTGGAAGCAGAGTAGTAATGCTTAAAACAATGCAAGGTGGAAAGGTTTTGTGGAGTATTCCCCATTTTTTCCACTTATCTTTTCCATATAATGATATGGCTTTTTTCCAAATAGGAGGAATGCTGTCTTTACTGTTCCGTATATTGTTGAATATGTTGAATAGTACCTTCTTGGCTCTGCACCCTAAATTCTTGATGCATTCACTATGAATTTTGTCTGGTCCAGGGCTCTTTTTGCTCTTCAGAAATAATGCTGCTTGGTTGAGTTCTTGAATTATAAAATTGCCATAAAATAGCTGTTATTGATCTGCAAATACTTTGGGCTTATGCCTTTTTAAGTTTTATTTCATTTCCCATTGTCTCTATTCCTGCAATTTTGTAATGAGTGGCAAATCTGTCTGCTATGTCTTTATCATAAATGAGAACTTTGTTGATAATAAAAGTTCTTGTTTTGATTCTGGGATATTGTTTAATGTATTAATATATTTATGCACTCCAGTGCTATTACTTCTAGAGTCAAGGAAACTAAAGATCATAAACATTGTTATGGCCCTTATCTAAAAGTTTTTCAGATAGACTAGTTTTTTTCTAGACTTTATGGAGGCTTAATACCAAACCCCATCTTGAATTCTTCTGAAAAAAGAACTATTCCATCAGAAAATTAGATCTTTTCATTTGTTGCTTTGTTATTTGAGAACGAAGAACATCTGCAGCCTTGAAGTCTTTCCAATTCATCATTATTACATCAAAGCTTTTCTGTTCATTTTAATAAGTTTTGCATAATGATTGCTTGTAAATACCTTCTATTCCCTCAGATAATCTTCTATTTCACAAAATCTTGGTCAGAGTGTAAATAAGTGACCTGACACCATAAATGTATGCTCTAATTGTTTGAATCATGCTGAATGAATGCTACAAAGAAATGTGGGAATCATTGTGATTTTTATTTTGATTGCTGCAGTTATTGCCAAATATGTGCAGTTTATTAACTTGTTGCTCAACTTTGCTTTCATAGTAATGCAGTAGACAATTTACTATTTCATATGAGCCTCTTCTGTCCATAGTTTCATCCCAGATGTACATACATGCTCTCCTGTTACTACATTATGGGTTCCAAAATTATAAGTTCATTATTTTCTCCTATAATGTTAGGTTCTTGAATTGATTTTAGGTGTTGATAAAGCCTGTTGCAAGTCTATTGCTATTGCAGAAATTGTAGATTTTTTTGTTGCTTTGTGATAAGTGTATGGGCCATTTTTGCTGTTTTGTCATGCAATATTTTCTCTGCATGCATTTCTGTAATGTTTTCTGCATTTCTTGCTTCATCAAGCTTTTGGATTCCATGCTTCACTTTGTCATAGAAATTGCATTTGTCTACATAGGTGGCATAAAACCCAAGATTAAATTCAGTTTTAAATATAGCAGTAAAATGATTCCATCACAAACTGTGTATCAGTGTAATGCTTATTGTATTATTTTTTAAAATTTAAATTTTTTAAATACATGAAATTATGTAGTGATTGGTGCTTCATTATTTTAACCGTATGCAAGTGAAGGACAAGCAAATTTTTAAAAATATTTTGTATCCTTATAGAGGTGCCAATTTAAAGGAAAAGAGGATTTAAATGGATGTTCTGGTGTATGCCCCATTACTATTCTCAGCTTTATAGTTCAAATAGACGGATGTAAGGGCTAACACATCATTTGTGTAATTCAGTTTTCACCCACTTAGAAGAAGTAAAAGCCATTGATACTTGTTGCAATGATAAAGGATAGGTTCAAGGAATGATCTGAAAGAAAAATCAGAAAATGAAACAGTTGGTGCATAGTATCATACATATTCTAAACACCTCGTATTTGGGAGGCTGGATAATTTTTTGTATTTTATTCATTGTCATTTTCACTGCACTTCCCCCTTGCCACCTCTGTTGATTGTGGACTGAATACTATAGGCATAAATCTGTTGGAATGAATGAGATGAAAGGAATTAATGATGGTACAAATGAGCCTGGTATCCTTGGCCATTTTTCTGAGTTTTTCCTTATCCTGAGAACATGAATACCAGATATGGTATTCACATTCTCAGGATAAGGAAAAACTCAGAAAAATACAGGCAGCTAAAATTGATGCAAATTCGAACCGAGGATCTCCAGATTATTTGTAGCAAATGTTATACCACTAGACAACGGAGACGGTCGCTGGAGCAATGTTCTGTTTGAAATCTTTGGTTTGTAATTCTTTCCATATATTATAATATAATCTTCAATTGTATTTTTCACTCTGTGTATATAATAAAATATTGCATTTTTACAATCTGCAAAAGAAAGCTGTTTATAGTAATGAAATGATGTTATCACAGTTTCTCAAAGATGGGGCCTTTAAATGTTAAAATTATGCCACATTTATGAGAAACTGTTATAGCATGATTTCATTATTATAGGCAATATAAAAATATGAGACCAATGGGACAATGTTACCGGCCAGTAAATAGTTTACATATTGGCAGCTAGAGGCGCTAGTGTGGGTATTATGTACTACTCCCCCACTCGGTAGAGGTCCCTGATGTTTAGGGACCAACGATTAACATTGCTGTGAGCCATCTATATCAGGAGGGTTCTCTATGTATATCAGAGGGTTATCTCATATATGTGTGTGGTGATGGTGTTGTGATAGGCACCGTATACAACAGATGACTCTGCCCATGGCGGAATTGATAACTCCAGGTGGCAGCACTTATTATGACATGTTAGACAAGATGGAAGGCGGCGTTTAAAATTGCTGCACATGTGTCTGTGTGGAATTATGTAGATTAGTGTAATTTAAAGAGCCTGGAAATGTTTGGTAACGGAAGAAAATGTATGCAGTACTCACTAGTATCTGTGCAAAAATGTTGCAACATAATTTCACATTTATCTCATAGACCAGCTCCATTAAGATCGTTCATAACCTCTTCGTTTCATCACAGGAAAAAGGATGAAACAAATTTATCATCGTTATTTATTCCTGTACCTGTTAAGGCAAATCCAGATGACATAAATGTGGGAGCGGAGTTAACTGGTGCCTTGAATAAATCTGATTTATTAAAAGTGCTAAACAAATTTTATCAGAAGAAGGAGATTAAACTCCTGGCGATGGAAAATGGCCTTGATAGTAAGTAAATTAAAAATCGCGCTTTTAATACGGTGGTCACTGTATAAATTAACGTTCAATATTGCATTTTTATATACTTTTCAGATTATCTTGTACATCAGGCTTACGTAAGTTTTCGGCGATATTGCTTAGAAGCCGAAGCTCTACCTGTAGATCTGCACGTCGTCATAAGCGACATCCTGCAAGGAGCTGGCCATATAGACGACATATTTCCGTACTTCTTGCGTCACGCAAAGCAGATGTTCCCCCATTTGGAATGTATGGATGACCTGAAAAAAATCAGTGATCTTAGAACTCCAGCAAATTGGTAAGATATTAAGACGTTTCCTCCAGTGAAATTATTTTACCTTTCCCTCTTTTCCTTTCCATGAGGTTAGCTGGGTGAAACTTCCCATCGTAGTTTAGCATAAAATTAATTCCATGCCTCCTTCCAAAAGTATAGTAATCATGAATTAGAAGAGGTATGTCAATTAACGCTGCCTGATACACACTTATCATGGAAATAATAACTGTTCATTACTATTTCCTTATTCTCCATTTCTTTTCCCCTCCTGATTTTCCTTATGTCCACAGTACTTTTCCCTTTTTGTCTGTTACTATTCATTTTATACACCTATATACCTTGCAAGTGTTTATTTCTCCTTTGCCATATAAATTCCTTCATCCAAATGTGCCATAACCTCCAGCCCTACATCTACATATTACATTATTTCGCACCAGGGTTACTCTTTACCTCACTTTCTTACAGTCATACACTATTTTTCAGCTGCCAACTGTTACATTATAACACTGTAGGGAGGAACATTTCTTCATGCCATCCTTTTTAAGTAAGACTTATATATGAAACTCTTTAAATTAACCCCTAGGTTAGGTTTAAATTTTACAAGAATCATTGTAGTAATGAGTGCTTGATTATGTTATATTAGGTGTTCACTAAATTTATCCTTACAAAACGGCCTTAAATTTATACTTGATAGTATACGGCATAGCTAATCTTTTCGCACTGTTTCAACTGCACTCCAATCTAGTGTATTTATTGGCGTTAACAACAACTACTTTCCTTCCTGCTGCTGTAATTTGCTATAAATTCAAATGCTTTTTGGGGAATGGGTGAATAGCTTCTAACCATGTCATACATATCTCCTGTTGATTCTGCTTCAGATTTAATAAACCTTGCAACTTTTGTCTACATTCCACTCATTTTTTAATATTGGGTGACTACAGTGTTTCACCCTCTAAATAAAAAAAGACTTTGCCGGAATTTCTCTGATTTTACCCAAAGTTTTTGGTACAATTAACCATAAATATCAATGTTTAAAGCCTAGATAATTTTCCATAGATCGGTTTGAATCACTTTTAATAAATGGAGCTCAAAAGGCTAACCAGTATAAGTGTGTTCATGCATAATATTTGCCTGGCAGTCTCAGCATTGAATCTAGAGTAATTGTCTATGCAAATGATACTAGTGCATTTGTTTCTGTAAGATCTTCAAAACAGTTGTTAATTAAAACAAATAATGCATTTAAAGAATTGAACCTATGGTTTGAAGCTAATATATTACTCATAGATTATGAACATTTAATTGAATTATTATGGAAATTTATCAATTACTGGGTTATTTTGCCATGGTGGTTCTAAGATCTCTCATCTAGCTAAATTATAATGTATTATTTTTATTGCATTTGCTTCTGTTTTATCAAATTTTATGCCATTGTAATTTTGAATGGCATTTTCTGCAATTGTAGATTTTTATGCCTGATTAAGGCATGTGCTAATTATGTTCTATAAGCCGAGTTTTAATGGATTATCTGTAAAAGTATAAAATGGTATAATCAAAAGATCTTAAATGCAGCTTGTAGAACATAAGCAACACATGTCTTAATCAGCCACAAAAATGTGCAATTGTGAAACAAGCATTCAAAATTGTCATGGAATAAAATTAGAAAAAATCAGAAGTAATTACAACAACAGAATATTTTAATCTGGTTAGAAGAGAGGCCTTAGAAATAAAGCAGCATCTAGATAATATAAGCAAAAACAGAGGTTTTCAAATAAGCAAACCTTAGAATTCATTAGTGATCAAAAATGTCTGTGCCACAGATCTCCAACTCTCATGCCCCTTCTTACTTCTAATGGTTCTGTACTTCTGCTACTCCAGACACTTTCAGTCCACTGATGATGTTGAGCATAGCACCAGTGAAAGCTGTGCTTTTTAAATTAATTTTAACCAACGATTATGGTAAAATAGCCTGCTAATGATCATCATCATCTCTCTCTCTCAGAAGAAAATTATGTAATACAGACAGCTTCAATCTCAGCTCTTCAACATGCAATGTTTCACAGATTAGTTAACATACCTCTCATCAAAGCAGAGTAACAAAAAGAAAACAGCATATTAAAATTGCAGTAAACAACTGTTTCAAAAAAGAAGTAATAGAAAAACCCATCAAAAAGTAGTAAGACTGAAAGACAAAAAACACAAATGCCACTAAGAAAAAGAAAAGTTCACATACTCGTCTTGGGCAGGCAGTAAGTTCATAAAGATTTTCAAGGAGTGCAACTTTATCCTAGCTCCTTAGAACAAGTCAGTCCTGGTGGTGTAATGGTAACCATACTTGCCTTCTAAACCCAAGATCATGGGTTCAAACCCGGCCAGGATTGATGGTTTTGGGGGGGGGGGCGTGAAAATCCTAAATATGGCTTCCTTCAGAAGGGAAGTAAAGCCGTGGGTCCCGTGTTGTACATTTACGGCATGATAAAGAACCTCAAGCCTGAAAGAAGAGGCCTCTGAGCAAAATTTGTCAGCCGTTTCATGCCCTGAATAGAATGGGATGCTGATGACCTGTGATGTTAAAGAGCATCCGTAAATAAACAAATAAAAAAATTCTTAGAATAATCAGTTTAAATTATTAAGAATATCAAAAGGTAAAATTGAAACAAATAATAGATCAGGCATAAATCAGATAAATTGCACAAATGTAACCTAATATATATCAGGAGGAGAAAAAGAAATGAGTGCAAAGACAAAAGAGCTATTTAGAAATATCAAATATAAAAAAACAGAAATATGAGCAGTTGCACTGCTCTTCTGGTTACAGAACCATTAAATAAATGAATTAAAGAGCCCAATATGTCCTATAAAGAGCTAGGACTCCTGCTAGAAGGAAAAACTTGTTTTGTGACTCACATGGTGAGCTATTCCACATGAGTTATGAATTCTACTGAAAAAGTCATTGTTTGAAACTTTGCCACTTCCACTCTATTCCTATTGCAGGCTTAGCTTAACCAGTGAACTCCAAGCTGTTCCTTGAATATGTCTTCTCAGTCATCCTGGAGTTCTCTTTCCCGCTTAGGAGTTCTATATGTCCATCTGTCACCTGGCTAAATGCCATCCTATTTCCATTTTATTGCTGCTGCTTTGTCTATGATGCTTTCTGATTCCACGATTTCATGCATTCTAGCATTGGAGATCTTGCCTCTCAATGTTATACAAGGATCTTCCTCTCCATTTTCCTTTGGTATATTGCTATGCCCTGCTGCTGTCTGTCTGTAAGGGACCAGGTTTGACATCCATATATCAGCATCAGGAAGACAGGAGTTGAGTGCCTAGAGTCTCAATTTATTGTTTTAAAGATGTTTCTTGCAATATGAACTTTATAGACCAGAAGGCTTCCCAAGCTTGTACTACTCTCCTTTTAATCTCTTTGGCCATTTTTTAGTCAAATAGAAAAATACTGAAACGAAATTATTAACAGCAGCAAAAACTGGCCATTTGGAAAACAATTTATATAAACAAGCAGAAACAAGCAATAAATTTTGAAATTCCATCAAAAGTTCATTAAGCAAACCATGAGAGGGAGAGGTGAGCAGGAAGAAAATAACAGTTATAGAAGGTAACTGATAATGAGAATGCAATTATTGTATTCTAAAAAGTCAAAAATATAAGAGAATTGTGAAGTTCCAGAATAAAATAATGCAACTAATTATTACAATTTAAAATAAAAATGTTCCCAAATAATAGATATAAATCTATTTAAGTTAGAGAGCATTTTTTGTAATTTTTTTGATGTAGGTTTTATGTGAATATGCAAGTTACTTTAACAATTATTGTAGTTACACAGTTTAAACTAATGGCTCTATACAATTTTTATGCAGAGACTCATTTTATTATTAATATTTTAAATGTATTTAGCTGAAATAAGATGTAAAATATGTCTGCGTAGATTACTTTTGAGGATAGCTAAAAATCCTTTCTTAAATCAAATGGATATGTTTCAGGTACCCTGAGGCACGCACAATCACAAGGAAGATTATCTTCCATGCAGGTCCTACAAACAGTGGCAAGACACACCATGCTCTGGAGAGATTTATTAATTCTAAATCTGGCATTTACTGTGGTCCACTAAAACTGCTGGCATCCGAAGTTTTTAATAAATGCAATGAAAGGGTAAATTTTACATTAGACTGCTGTTAGGTTGCTGAAGTCTGGCACATGCTAGTATTAGAAAATATTTGTAAGAGCTATATCATTTTCTTTATGAAAACTATAATTGAGGTGGTTGTACTATGTACTCTGCTTGTTTTTGTTTATGGTTTTATTTTTATTAATAATGTTAATTATGACATTTTGTAGATTGAATTTGGTTTCATTGTATATTTTTTTGAAAATAGCTTAATTCCTATGCTATTTTTCAGCAACTGAAATTTAGATTAAAAAATTAGTTTTATAATAATTTTTTATATTGCTTGTTTAAATTTCAGGTATAACAAAGGTATTGAGGGTTTTGTGATTAGTGCTGATGATTTGTTTTCTTATTGATTAATAGTGATGTCCATAATTATTTTCTGGCTGGTGATTGGTGGTAACTAATGTTCGTAGCTTTTTTCTTGATTTGTCAGTTGGTAGCAAGTTCTTGTGGAGCTAAGATGTGTGCATGTTGTTCAGGTTGTATTCCATTTTTTTTGCACTACCATTTTGCCAATAACTTTTGAAGGAAGAATTGCAGTTAATTCAAAAACCATTGTGGATTAGTTTTCCTTGTTGGGTGAGATTGTCTACTCAAATAGGCAACGACAGTGTGGAGATTGGTGGAGATGGCAATGCTATTAAGGTTATGAGGCAACATACACTTATCATTATATAATTGGAAATATTGATGTCATTTATGAAATTTCTTGCAAAGAAAGAGTTTCAAGTAGGTTAGCTCTTTTCTGAAAACTGATGTTCAGTCCATTTCATAATTGTATAAATTTTAAACTTATTAGAAGATTTATATAAATTTGTTGACTTCAAAAATACTTTCGGGATTTTCATGGTGTAGTTCTTTTAAATAATTACCAAAACTTGAATGATATAATACAGTGGTGACTGATTATAAAGTAATTGTTATTTAACTACTTTTACTTTTCTATACACTTTTCTCTCTTCTCATTCTTCCATGATCACTTTCTCAAAGCCTATACTCTGCTTACCATCAGAACAGGCTTCTAACTTAGAAATACAGAGCCTTCTTTTGGATGCATGGCTGACTCAACAGGAATTTGTCTGTTCTGTACTGTGCTATTTCTAACCTGTTCTGTTCCCCCCCTTTCACTTTCCCATCTCTCCAGATGCAAGCTAATCAGTTGACCTAAAGTCTTTGTGCTGTACAGAAGTTGAAACGTTGGGAAACCAAATGTTTCATTGTGTGTTAGTGCTGTTATAATGCCAAAAAGTCCGTATACTTTTAGCACACATAATCTCTCTCTCTCTCTTTCACTCTCTTTTTAATGGTGTTTAACGCTCGTTTTTACTAATGAGGCACCACAAGTGGTCATAATCTTCATATATGATTCTTATGTGATAACAGACTCTTGTAGAGAAGTGAGACGGTGGTTTATAGACAGACTCCCTGCTGCTGTCCTTGCTCCTTACAGAGAAATGACTTTTAATCTTGTGATTAGATTTAGGGAAATGGAATCTGTTCTTGATAAGAAACCAAAAGTAAAATGCCTTGTTCTTGCAGAGGAAATATATGATGACATCAGAGAAAAGATGGAACAAAGTCCAAAATAAAATCTCTGAGAAAGCTTGCATAGGAATCAGGAATTTTGCAAACCTCAGCTTGGAATGCCACTAAATTTTTAAAATTAAAACTTTATAAGATAACTGTAGTTCAGGAATTGCAACCATGCGATAATGTGAGTAGAGTTAGTTTCTGCATTGGGGTTGAACAATAGTAATGATTGCTCTATTGACCTGCATTTCACTTTTTTATGCACAGAGCATGGTTTTTTTACATGGCCATGCAGCGACACAAAACAATAGCTACTGGAGTGCAGCGAAACCAGAACTTGTATGAGAAATGCCATTGTATGACCAAAAAATTGTTGTTTGGTCTGCTGTAAATGCTTACAGAAATATAGGCCTGTAAGAAGAGAAATTGCTGCAATTTCAAAAGAAGAATTAATGAATGTTAATGCAAATTTTCTTATAAGGTATGAGAAATGTGTGGTGGCACAAGGACATAATTTCCAACATATTCTTTGATGAAGGTATGTGGTTATTGTAGTTATAATTTGAACAAGAAATCTATGTGCTTGAATTTAAGGGGCCATGAGTATCCAATCTGCTGGCAAACAGCACATGCTTCCCGGTGCCAAGCAAATCCCCTTCAAGCTGGCCACATGTCCAAACTAGGGCTCTGCATATTTGCTGCAACCTGTTTTCATTCCATATCATATTCACATCCATTCCAATGCCCTAAATTCAAAACTTATTCTTTACCAATACTTTCATATCCTAATGAAACCAAAGAAATTAAGATCACATAATTTGGTTTAATTGTGCCTCCAAGAATGTTGTATATTGTCAGGATCTCCCCAGTGTATTAGAAAATTAAATTATTTTTTTTTTTTGTTTGAGTAGTGTTTAACGCCCGTTTTTACTACTGAGGCACCACAGGCGGTGGACACTGATGATACATGAAATGAAATGATATATTGGGAAAGGATTTTTTTTTTAAGGAAGGAAGCGTTCCAGGCCTAAGTTTAGGTACCTCCCCGGCATTTGCCAGTTATGAAGACTGAGGAAAACCTGGAAAAAACCCCAGTCAGGGAGGACGGTCCTGGCGGGATTCGAACCGCGGACCTCCCGCTCACGAGTCCATGCCTTAACGACCTCGGCCACCCGTGGCGGTGAAAATTAAATTATGAATAACTGTATTTTTTCCAGGGTTTAGCAGGAGCATAAGGAGAATAGCTCAACAATAGTAGACTGAACAGAAATAATCTGCTCCACATCATACTCTAGATATTTATTGTAACTAAGTGTACAAGTAAATAAAAATACTTGTCTCTTTACCTTACCTTCAGTAGGTCTGCTAAAGCTAATTCCCTACTGCTGGCCTGGTAAATTTTTATTTTGCAGCAAAATGGTGGTCCTGCTGGAGTGACTAGATCAATCAATTAATCACCCAACCAACCAACCAACCTAAAGAACCCCCTCGGCCTGCCTTTTATGTCCTTATTTTAACAGAGCTCCTGGAAGGTGTTGGCATTATCTCTGCCCCCTTTTAACCAATAATTTCCAAGATCATCAAAATTGACATCAAAATTTGCCTTAATTCTGTAATTTAAGCTTTTAAGAATATTGTTAATGTGGGCATGGTTTTCTGAAAAATAAATATTTAAAACAACCTAACTGAAAGTAATTATCTCATGGTGCATCCTTTGTTATTTAAATGACAAACAGGAGGTTTTTATAGGTTTGTTGCAAGTTAAGTGTTCTTGGTGTTTCATTGGGTTTATCTATCCTTCTGATGTAATTTCCATGACACAGATGGTACTGAATATTATAGTTATAGTATATGATTGCTAATTCTCCTACTCTAATAATGCCTTTGGCTTTAGCACGTGACATTATGTCATCTTTACATAAAATATCTTGGTCTTTCAGTGCAAACCATATAAACTGTTGAGGTTTTCGATGCATTGCGGCTGTCCATTTTCTAGAAAATACATGATCAAGTGTTGAGTCCAGTGGTTTCAATGTGGTCTCAAACCACATTAAAGGAACACATCTGAAAAACACAGAAATATCAGTGTTAGCCAGTCGTGTGATTGAAACTTGTTACACTATTGATTTCAGCAAAGTGTTCAATTTTAGCAACCTCTAGGAACTATTATGAAAGGAAGATTTTCAAAGCAATGGAAATTAGAAAGTATAAAAATCATTTTAATATATATAGTAGTTTCAAACTAAGCCCCACGTGGTAGCTCCTGATAGGAAGACTAAGTAGTGGATGTAGTCATGATCAAGACTGAACACAAGGAGGCAGTGGTGATGCAAGCCAGAATCATTTAACGCAGATCCCAATACAATTTGCAAACGAAAATTAAACTTGTCACTTGATCATGTGTTTGCCTAAAAAATGAACATCTTCAGCATGTCTGAAAGGTGGGCAGTTTATAACCACATGATGTGGTTGTCATCTGAAAATCAAGATATCTTGTACTATTAACAGGACTGGAATCTCAATAATAATTCAGTTTGGAATCAAACACAGTGATAGATGCATTAATAATCTTTTTTCAGTCAAAATATTTAGAGCATTATTTATGGTTTCACTTACATGAAATTTACTCAGGACATGTTTCATGGAACAGTTGTCTACATTATCAACTGTTAAATAACTCGGCAGTCGTTGAATTTTGCAGATTTGAAAAAAGTTAAGTGCTATTTAGGCTAAAGGAGATGGAGTACCAGGTGAAAGAAACTCACTTCTGTGTGAGTTTAAAGAGAAGCAAGTGTGTCATTTATGGGAAGAAAGCTATTGAGAAAAGCATAGCAAGAAAATGTTATTTCGTTATGAATTGCTTCCCAGGAATGTTACGTAATAAGGCATGTTCACACTCTTCCTATCATGACAAAAGCAGTTATCCAGGAGATTGGTTGAGAGGTTATTCTAGATCCTTCTTATTCCCATTGTATTGTACCCTCAGATTTCCATCTTTGTGCTCTCTGTCAAAAATCTTCGAGGAAACTCTTTCAAAGCCAAAGCGAATAGATATAATACTCCCAACAGTTCATATCAAATCTCTCAATTTTTCCATCACTAAACATTTTTGTATGAATGAATTTATTTCTTCCAATTTCGAGTTTACATGCAAATATTATGTTTTTAACATGTAAATATAATCAATTTCATGCAATTTTAACTAGCAAGTAAACAAGTTAAAATCAAAAGTAAACAGTTTACATTTCCATATAATCAACCAATACATGTAAAGTTACTACTGTTAAACATTCACATTTAAGTGGTTTTGAATAGCATGACTTTTCAGAATGAAATATAGTTTAATACAACAAATTATTATTTATAAAACTTGACTGATTTCCTCCATAATAATTATATTCAAATTTAAATTTTATTAATCCTCAATTCATGGAATTACGTTCCTTCCATACCCCATTACAATTAACGCTAGGTTTTGCATGTAATGAGGATATATATTAACTCCTAAATGTCATTGTCAACAGTTATTCCCATTTGTCTTGCCCACCTTCCATAACTATTTTTGTCTCGCCTTACCTATATACATTTTCCAAGTTTTTTTAATATATCATCTAATTTTAAATTTAAAATTCATATGCCTCTTATTTCATTTGGTAAGTTTTCCTACTTTCATAAAAGGAACTATTCTCTCCAAAACATTCTACCTTAAATTACAATGCCATGTACTGTGTGCTTCTTCACACATTGGATACATTCCTTTAATATATCCATTTCTTATCCCAATTACACATGAGACTCCTGTTCTAAATCATGCCATTCCTTCCCTCCTTGCCTTATCACACGTTTCAATGTATCTTTCTCTTCCCCAATCATTTTTTAGTGTACTGTATGATTTCAGAGATTTTTTTTGGCATTAAGATTAACCCATAATTCCTGTTTTCAATATCCTCAATTCTTGTTTTTATCTCTTTCTAAAAATTTTTACCTATTCTTTTCCCCTCATACCATATTGGTTCCATGCCAACCTTGTATTTCAGATTTTATATATCCAAGTTTCTCTCCCCATAATTCTTTCTTATGTTACCAAACACTGTTTGATGATCTCCTCTTCTAGTCTCCCTCTTTCTAATAAAGATAAAGATAGCTCTTGTGTCCCTTAAGAACAAATGCCTCCTAACAAGTAGGAAAAGCTCGCTTTTTCCTAATGTGGTGAGCTATTCCATTTTTCATATGCTGTTTAAGACAAATTATGTTGGAACAATTATACGAGCATAGCAAAAATGCAGAGATGTCACTAAACAAACTCAAGATGCAAACTTCAAATGGACCTGAAACCCCAATAAAAATAGATGAAACAGTCCTCACATATGTGAGTGAATTTACATACCTAGGACAACAGATTTTCTTCCATGATAAAATAGAAAAAGAAGGATCTCATTAACCTGGAGAGCATTTTGGGCTCTTAAGTTTATAATGTTAGACCAAGCACTAACTAGGAGAAGTAAAGCCATGGATCCCTTGTTATAGATTTATGACAGTAAAAAATCTCAAGCCTGAAAGAAGAGGCCTCTAAGTAAAATTTATTGGCTATTTCACACCCTGAATTGAATGGGATAATGATGACCTGAGACGTCAAAGAGCATCTGTAAATAAACCAAATAAATAAATGTATTTGTTCAATGAATTCAGCTGCTGTTGCTTTTCTTCCACTCAACCAGTCCTAATTAATACAATGAATATTTGTTAACTTAAGGCTGTTTATAGTAAGCTAAATGTCTGTAAAGGGATTTTGCAGAAACATGTGATGTGATGGTAACCAACTTAAAAAAAAGAAAGATAGCTAATGAATATCTGGAAATAGTAAAACAGTAGTCTTTCTTTTTTCTATTATTATTATTATTATTATTATTATTATTATTATTATTATTATTATTATTATTATTTTAATGCTAGTTTTTGGAAAACTCAAAATATTTCACATTAAAAGAAAAGTCTTATACACTGTACAATTGACATTGCTGTAATTCTTTCAGGGAACACCTTGTGATTTGGTGACAGGGGAGGAACGTAAATATGCAAACAGTAATGGAGAACCTTCTAATCATGTATCTTGTACAGTAGAAATGACCTCTTTGCATACTCCATGTAAGTTGCATTAAAGCACAATTAGAATTTTGAAGAGGGTAGACATTTTTTCTTTCATTAAATTTTAAAGTGCACAGGGAAGATGTTCTTTGAACTGCAAAGCATGGCAAAACATGTACTAAAATTGATTTAAAAAATTGGCAACATTTATCAAAAAAATCTGATATATAGCTGTTTAAAAAAAATATATAATTTGTATGTGATTTGTTTTCAGATGAAGTAGCTGTTATAGATGAGATACAAATGATGCAAGACATGGGTCGGGGCTGGGCATGGACTCGAGCTCTCCTGGGGACTGTAGCCGAAGAGGTACATCTTTGTGGTGAAGAAGGGGCAGTAGATGTAGTTCAGTCTCTAATGTCAACCACTGGAGAAGATGTTGAGGTATGGTACAGAGTGTGTTGTTATATAATTATTTGGTGCAATGCTAATGCATTAGAGAATTATCACTAATAACTATGTCAGTTTACACATTGTATAGCAGCTTGATAAATGTGATTTCTTACAGGTTCGTAAGTACAAACGTCTTACAGATTTGGAGGTGGAGAATAGAGCATTAGGTACATTAGAGGCTGTTCAACCTGGAGATTGCATAGTGTGTTTCAGCAAGAATGATATTTATGCTGTATCAAGGAGTATAGAGACAAGGGGACAAGAAGTGGCAGTCATCTATGGTGGATTGCCTCCAGGCACTAAGCTTGCCCAAGCACAGAAGTTCAATGATCCTGAAAATACCTGCAAGGTTCTGGTAGCTACTGATGCCATTGGCATGGGACTTAATTTGTAAGTACCTCACAGAGAATGCATACATGGATCTTGTATATCCCAAAGAAAATATTACGTATCACCTTCTATCCAACAATAGCATTCTAAACATTAAATTGGAACATGAATTATTTTTTGGAAGCTATTGAGAGTGAAATAGATGTGAGAAAATCTCAAAGAGAAGTCAACTATACATGCAACTAATTTATTTGTACAAGGGCAAGTCATTAAGTAAGCTGCAAATGGGTATAGCATGTTCATGCAAAAGATGATGTTTAAAAGGGCAAAACAAGTGGACAATGCTAGGAGCAAGGTTGGTGCAGGATGCTCTAGGACTTCCCATTTATAGTGTCTCATTTGTCTTATTAACCGTAAGAGGATGCATGTTGTCAAGCACAAGCAACATGCCTTTGGTGAGGAGTCCCGGTTGCTTTTGTTGAATGATCTTACAAAGTTTTCTGAGGATGTTACAGTAGGTGTCAACATTTATGGTTTTTCCTTGAAGCTGGAATGGTTAGCAGTAGGCCTTCATGATCCCAGGAGACTGAGCAACTTTTTAGCACATGGTGTCACTTTAAATTTTTTTTTCCCAGACTGCTCAGGATGTTCCACTGCATTGATACAAGAGTGTAATGGTGAACCCAAGACTCATCACCTGTGACAAATTCAGGCTAGCATATCTTATCCTTCATCATAGTAGCGATTGAGATGCTGTAATGCCAGCCTTATTCTTTGCATTTTGTATTATAGGCTCAGCATCATCTTGCACAGACTTTATCATGCATTATGACATATGCCATGCCATGTGAACAATCATAGCAATGGCTATAGTGTCTATAGTTATCCTTCTGTCTGCTCATATTAAGTCTTTAAATCAGAAATTGGCCTCTGTAGCAATCGCTATGGGCTGACTGACATGCTGTTCATCTTCAGTACCTGTCTGCTGTCCATAGAACTTTAGCACTTAAAGTAAACAACTTTATTTGACAGGCATATCTACGCATTAAAAGCAGGTGTTAAATATTTGTTAAAAAATATATTTACTTAATGTGATGCTCTATTCTGCCTTAAATCTTGCTTTAAAGCTTACCACAAATGGGAGAAATTGGAAATAAAGATAGATTGAATGATCAATTTTGTTTATTTCACAATCAGATAACATAGTCCATTTCAGTATGAGCCATCTATACAATCTTCATTCATTATTGGTCACTTCTGTACCAGTGTGCATTTTGCCAAGGTTATTAAAAGCAGTAATTTCTTACCATTTGTCATGTAATGTTTTATATGAATCCCAGTGGGTTTTAATGCTAACACGTGCTTTGATCTTTATTGAAACCAAAGATTAAATCCAAATATGTAGGCATTCATTCTCAAGCTCTGCTGTGCATCATAAGGCAACTAAAGCTGAGTTTGCATACTCAGTTAATTCATGTGATGTAAACACAGTGCAGAAATGAAGTACCAACTAAATAGTTTCTTTATTGATGTTAGTAAGATAATAGATGAAAGCTGTACGTGGCATTTGTTCAGTTAGAGAAAATGCATGATTGCATAGAATTACAATTGTTATGGGATAAATTGCTGAATAAGGGAGTAAATTTTCATATGGTGAATATTCTTAAAGCATTATACAAGAGAAATACTTTCTGTGTGAAAGCAGGGGAAGGAAAATAAATTAAGAGAAGGGGTTAAGGCAAGGGTGTAAGTTAAGCTCAATGTTACATAATTTGTTTATTGATGACATATTAACAGAGATAGAAAAAAGTAACAATTCGTTGCCAGTTATTAATAATGTACAATCCCGGGGTTATCATTTGCAGATGAAGTATTGTTGGATCCATCTCAACAATTGCCTTAAAGCAATCCTTGCAACCAATAGACAAATTACTGTAATGATTGGAACTTGAAGATAAATCAGAAGAAGACTCAAATAGTAGTATTGAAGAAAGGATAAAAATTGAGTAAATATGGGAAGTGGAAGAAAGGAGATAAGGTAGTTAGGGATCGCATTTGTTTAGGAATTGAAATATATAGGGGTGGCAAATGGGAAAGGCAGAAAAAATTAGCTAAGGCAAAAGGGAAAGGAGCAATTGCAGCAGTTAGAGGTTGTAAATATAAAATGCCAGATATAAATGTTGAATGGCTAGAAAAAATATGTAATATGGTAATGAGTCAGTATTAGGTGACACTAAAACTTACTGATTAATTCTTCAGAACATGTTTCAAGAGCATTTGCTCTCATCTTCAGCTGGGGACTGACTAACTCTAGCAGGTAATGTAGTGGCATCTGGTAGTTCCATTAGATAACGGAACAGGATTCATTGGTGGAATGTCAAAATTCATCACTCTATGTTTATTTTTTAAAATATAAATCTTTTCCCATATTGCCAAATCCTTGGGATTGGTGGTAGCTTTTAACAGTTTGGCTTCTCCTGCAATGTTATGATCGTAAGTCCAAAAGTGATCTGCAACTGCCGATTTATCCACTTGTTTATATCTTAAATTTCTGAAATGTTCTTTGGTCCTTGTCTCCAAATTTTGTATTGTTTTGCCTATATATATCTGATCACACTCCATGTTTCAGAACATGTTTCAAAAGCATTCGCCAGCTGAAGAAGGGAGCGAATGCTCTTGAAACATGTTCTGAAAAATTAATCAGTTAGTGAAGTTTTAGTGTCACCTAATACTGACTCATTTGTATATGTAACAACTTCACTGTTCCTAACTTCTTTTAAGATTACAATGTAATATGGTGTTGAGGTAAAAATACTGTATGATATTGAAATATAAAGAGCTCTCAAATATTGGTTCAGAATTCTAAACTTAAATGAAGGAAATTTGTTATGGATATGCTTAGAATTTCAAGAAAAGAGTCAAAGGAACAATGGGTGGAGTAATAGTCTTAGGGTAATGTTGGATAACAATGGAATGGGTGATAAAAGATCCTTAGTATTTTATATACTGATAAAAAATAAATGGGAAAGAGAGAAATATATTGATAAATCAAATAAAGAACAAAGAGAGGGCATTGCATGGCTAAGAGCAGGTGTGTGGAGATTAAAAGGAATAAGGAAAGGGTTTCGTCAGAATCAGTGTTCAATATGTAGGGGAAAGGAAGGTATGGGACATATAGTGTTTGAGTGCAAAGGGACGGGACATTAGAGGAAAGATTTTACAAACCAGAAATGGTTTGAATTAGATAGAAAAATAGCCTTGATGAAAATCTTCAGTAAAGATAGCAGGAATGTAGGGAAGTTCCTGAGTAAAGTAAAAAATAAATGGAATTGAATACTAAGAAGGGAAGTAAATCAAATAACTTAAAGGGCTATATCTTGTTTAATTATATTAGGATTTAGATAAAGGTAATTATGGCTGGGAGTGAATTAAATTTGATTAAATTATTGAGCTTGGGATTGGAAATTATTTTTTAGAAGGTGAAAAAATGTAGCATTATAGTATGCATTTGAGAAATAAAGGAATTGGTAGTTTGTAGAGGTTGCTAAGGCTCTAACAAAGTAATAGCATAGGTAGAGTAATTGAAAACCTTCATTTAGGACCTTAGGTTGAGTCAGAGCCTGGTCCCCTGGAATTCCAGTAGCTGCTGCTGAACTGGGAACTGATGTAATCAAGGTGGAAACATTGTATTGTGTGATTATATTAGAACATAAATTAAGGTGATAGTATATAAAACAATTATTGTATTTATATTTTTGTAACTATGAGGGGTCATAACTAAAATGGCTTGGGCCAGATTGGTGGAGGCCCCCTTGTACTTTGTATTTTTTCTTAGCATATCAATAAATTTCATTCATTCATTGAAGTTAGTTCCACACAAGTCTGATGTACAAATAATGAAAAGATTAATAAAAATTTATTTATCCTAAAAATAAAATAAATAAATTACATTTAAAGGAATCGTCAAATGAGATTTAATTAAATGTTGTCTTACATGTGGATGGACATTTAAATGCCTGATGATGAAAGGATTAATTCTGGTACAGATATGTGTATAATGCTTTTGCTATTGTATCCAAAAATCTGATTAATGATGCCTTGAAATTATTAAGCGTATAAAAGTTGCATTCACTTTTGAAGTTGAAAAGAATGGTTTTATCCACTCTTTGTTTCCAATACAGATTTTTTGCATTCTGCACAACTAAACAGTGGGTATGTACCAAAAAGGATAGTTATACATTAAAAAAAAAATGTATATAATTATGCAATTAAAATACAGATAACATCTCAGAAAATATACGGGCAGTTTCACTCAGGTGGTGTACTGCATGTGCCAAGAATGTTACATGAATAATTCATTTCAAATGTTCATCTTCTAACAGTGACAGAAATAGCGGGGACAAATCATTTATTTAACTATCACAAAAATGTTCTTTGCAATTTCATTGGTCCAGATTTAAGATCTAGTAAGTAATGTTCTGTTAGACTTATATTTATGACAAGTGTACATCATTTGGTTCCAGCTCTATGATGGCTGTAGAAATGCAGGTGAAATGTGACAATGTAAATTATCCTTCTTTATTCCATTCCTACATATAGCACCCTTTATTTCAACAATGCTTTCTTCTTCTTTTTCATTTAGTTCTTTAGTACCTTCTCAATAATTAAAAATTGTTGCAATAATGTATGGCAACCTTCAACCTGATTCACCATCTCATAATAATTGGTTCAGGAAGAAGTGGTATTTCCTATGCAATGTGTAAACAAATTGATTCTGCTTGGAGTTTTAAGGAAAACCTTTATGAGCTTTATTGTTAATTCATGTAAATTAAGCAATTTCAATGCATCCTGAATATTACTATTATTAACATATTTGGTAGCTGTTACATGGAAGCCTCTTTGTTTTGATTGTAGGAGCATTCGTAGAATTATATTCTACTCATTGACAAAACCAACACTGAATGAGAAAGGAGAAAAAGAAATGAACATCTTGTCGGTATCTCAGGCATTGCAAATAGCAGGAAGAGCTGGGCGTTATGGCACACAATATGAGAAGGTTGGTGCTTAAGATAATTTGCTGTATAAATTTTGTAAGAAATAACATTTGTTCATCTCTGAGGATAGAAATTATAATTCATGTAATGTCTCATGTCAAATAGAGGAGGTACAATTTTGTTGATGAAATGGAATCATCCATGATGGAATATTGCATTATTTTAAAGAATTTATAAAGGTGAGTACATTTGAAATCGAACAGCAAAATTTCCTCAGTGTTTATATTTAACTGAAACTTGGTGAAAGATAGGCTCATATACTAATGAACGTAAATTCAGGATTTAGTGATCATAACATACTCATTGATCATGTCCAAGAAATTAAGGGGATCATGATACAAGAAGCAATATGTGCTAAGAATTTTATTGAGTATAATAATTTAAAAGATATAATGTAGCAAAAGAATTAATCATGTTTCTGAGTCTTATGACATTGACACTATTTTTAATAATTTCCAGAAGAAATAAAGTTTAATCATAGCTACTAAAAATATTTCAAACAAAAAAATATATTAATGGATAACATTGTATGATTCAGTTGAACTACACACTCTTAAAGCTTCACTTACTTTTCATAAATGTATGGAACCGGTTTCGAGAACATTTATGAAAAGTAAGTGAAGCTTTAAGAGTGTGTAGTTCAACTGAATCATACAATGTTATCCATTAATATGATTGGCTTCACTGTGTAAGTTCCAATTTACATTTAAGTAAATATATATATATATTGGAAACCATGGATAAATGATAAATTACTGAAGTTAATAAACATAAGGGATATTTCTACATACTAAATGCAAAAAGCTGAATTTATCTGATAACACATTTCAGGACTATAAGAATGTATCTACGGAAGTCACAAATATAAAAAGAGAACTTAAAGCATAATTTTTAATAATCTCTTAAATTGTAATAAACCACAATCATTTTGGAAAACTATAAAGGAAATTCTAAAATGTAAAAAAAGAAAGAATAATTTTACTTATAATATTAAACATAAGGTATCAGATGTGGATATAAATCTAAGAGTCTACAATACATATAATGAATTAAAATGTAAAATGGAACTTGAACAGTGAAGCTTATCATATAATTGATATCAATTACTTCACTTACTTGAAGTGAAGCATTAAGAGTGTGTAATTCAACTAAATCTTTATAACTGTTACATCTAAGTTAAAAAAAAAATAAATTGCTTTCAACAGAACCCATGTAATATCTTAATGATCAAATCTAAATATCTTTTTCTCTTACTGACTAATTAAGATGAAGTATTGAAAATAATAATAAAAAAAATTGAAAACATTTATCAGTGAACAGACACTATTGTCAGTAGTATAGTTTTAAAAGTAGCAATAGATTTGGTAGCAAGACTAGTTCAGCTAATTAATGAATTCCTGACAGAAGGATGCTTTCTTAAGACTGAAAATTGCAAACATTGTTCCAGTCTATAAAACTGGTGAAAAAACAAATCCTTCACACCATAGACTGAAAAGTATAGTCCCTGCTATGATATGAACAATACATAAATTCTTTTTAACTTCCAATTTGGCTTAACAAAACATTTTAGCACTAGCAATGCTGTTGCTGAAGTAATAATATATGAGAGGCATTAGGAATTTATTTATAAAAGCAATGCTTTATGATTATTACGCAACCTATAGGCACATCTATTTGTAGGGCAATGGACTTATACTATTAAGCCATGCAGATACTAAATGGCAGCTGTAAGCAGAATATGTAACAAAATGACAGTGTTCATTTATTAAATAGAGAATGATGTGATCAGTATGGAAGGTGACTATCATGGACAAAGATGAACTGCATGGTTTTGTGTAAGGAAGGTGCAAAACTGCAGAAATTAATAGACATTAAACTGCAGTATGTGATCAAGAAGCTCCTGCAGAGAAGACTGTTTACAACAGGGTCAATGGTTTTGCCAATGGCAAGGAATCAGCACACAAGAAAGTGAGTAGGGTTGTCTGTCTCCCAGAAACATTAAGTTTATGTCTGAAATGATTATGGCTTATAGGCACATAACCTTTGATGAACTGGAATGTCAGACAAGCCTCAGCTGTGCAACCCTGCACACCATTATTCATGATTTGAATATGAAAAAGGTGTGCCCATATCGGGTTTCATGGGACTTAAAACAGACACAGGAGGACAAAAGGGTTGAAATCTGTCATCGGCTACTAGAGATGCATAATGAAGATCCAAATATTTTGAAGATGCTGTTGACTAGTTACGAGAATTGGTGTCATCACTACCACACATCAGAGAGGAAAGTCTAATCATGCAATGGGAATATCCACAGAGTCCTAGGCTCAATAAATTTTGTACTGCTCCATCTGTTAGCAAATAGATGATCACAGTCTTTTGGAATACTTCAGGCATACTGCTAATGGATGGCTTCTTCAAAGAATGGCTATCAACAACAAGGTATATAGCAAGACTCTTTGCACAGCTTAAACCCAAGAGTCAGCAACAGCAAAGTGGTCAGCAAGAATGTTCCTTCAATATGACAATGTCCAGACCCAAATCAACATTGAGTAATTATAAGGATATATATAAAAGCAATATCAATTAACTTATTAACATACTTCATTTATTCATATTTTTTCAGGGTTATGTGACAACATTCAAGACGGAGGATTTGATTACCTTGAAGAACTTGCTGTCACAGTTACCTGCACCAATCACAAAAGCTGGACTTCATCCCACAGCAGAACAGATTGAACTCTATGCCTATCACTTGCCGAATTCCACTCTTTCAAATTTAATGGTAAGTTATGCATACAAAATTATGAGAACATACTTTGGTTTAATTTTAAATGCTTGGTTCATTTGTTTGTGATTACATAGAGGTCCACAACACAGGCTTTGTTATGTATCTGCAAGATGTTGCACATACCTGGGCCAAAGATTACAAAAACAGGAAATTTATGATTTAGCTGAGCATGATTTCTTAACAGCTCTGAAATTGCTCAAGCAGGCTAAATAACCTCAATATGACACAGAAAATACTTATCTAGTGTTAAATGCCCACTGATGTTTCCAGGCTGGCACGCAACTTAAAATTGCTGTGTTAGGTAAGTAGGTCGGTTAAAAAGATAGACAACAAAGAATATTCCCAATACATTCATTTTCAAACTAAATTGGGTAATGAACTAATGACATTAGTAACACTTTGGAAATATAATAGTGTTGTCATAGAGATATAGCAAACATCAACCATTAATTGAGGAAAAAGCTCATTTAAATATTTTCATTAATGTACATATTAGGGTTAGTATAGTTAAGAGTCAAGAGGTAGAGCATCACAGACATAGGTTGCATGGATAGGCCAACTGTTCCCTCCGCAGTTAGGAACTTTGATTATCAGGAACTGGAGCGTGACTTTGGTGCTGGCAGGCATCTCCAAAGGTAAGGAGAACAGCAGTCTTAATCCTAGTATGGAGGAATGACTCAAGTGCTTTTCTTAGTTAATAATTCTAGTCAATTTTGCAACCCTTTAATTATATTTTATTAAATTATTTCTCTACCCGGAATACACTCCCAAATGTCTCAGCCAAACTAGCTCATGGCATCCTGCCCTTTCTGTATGCCATAATTTTCCTTTCATCAAATTCAGACATCTGCTGGTATTACTGTTGTATTTTATATGAATGATACTTGTTCCTTCTCAGGAAATGTGAAATCAGTTTAATGTGTCTTTTATGTATAAGCTGTAACAAATATTTAATTTTTATCTTTTATTTGTTGTTGACTTTAAAGTATGCTGTTATTCAGGATATCTTTGTGACACTGTCAACTGTTGACGATTCTTTGTACTTCATGTGCAACACAGAAGACTTCAAGTTCCTTGCAGATATGATCCAGCATGTGCCATTACCCCTCCGTGCACGTTACGTTTTCTGCTGTGCACCTATCAACAGAAAACTGCCTTTTGTGTGCACCATGTTCCTCAAGGTAAATATGTTTAAACTTTTAAATATTTTCAAAAGCTCAAAGGATGCATTTAATTTGATAACATGGGCTATTGTTGCTTTATCTCCTAAACTGAAGATTGTGTATGGTCTTGGATTTATTAAAAGATCAAAAGACTGATGATCATACTCTGTGGTATTGCTAATATCTTTGTGTACATATTTATTTGTTATTTTCTCTATGAGGAATTTTCAGTATGGATAAGAATGTGTTGGTAATTTTAGTCAGCACTGTATATACATGTTGCAGATTCTTATTGACAAAAAGGGCAAGTTTGAAATGGTGCATTCATATTAATTTGAATTGTATTAATGTTCGGCCAGACTTAACTTGATTTATCACTTAATTACATGCAAATAAGCATAAATCAAATCTTCAGTCAATTTTTGTGAATGATATATTGGATAGTATAGCATTTATCTATCATTTTGATATAACAGGACTCTGACAACACTGAAGCAGGTATAACATAGTGTGCCGTGCATGAGCAGCTAGAGACGCCATTTTAGTCGGCATAGACAATTGGTCAGCACTACATCACACTTTTATTACAGAAACTCCCCCCCCCCTAAAGAATTGATCTGTCAAAAATCGGGCAACATCTCAACTTTAGAAGCATAAGTGTGTTTATTATTCTCTTTTAAGGTAATGTTACCTTTAGCATTGATTATATTAGGTCTTCCATGGTTTTGTCACCTTTTCAAGGCAGCTGGCAATTCTGCAGTCAGAGTGGTGACTCTTATTGAAGCAGTAATAATATCTGCACAACTGAATTAAATCCTTGTAATTACAACTATAATTACATTAAAATGGCCAGCACCATGAAGGAGATGTTGGAAATGTACTGTTACATCCATACACATAACTTCATTCTGAAATTAAGCAATTTCTTGCCTGATATTTTCTATCTTTCTGCCTAATTGTGTGGCTTTGCCCCTTATACTTTATTTTTTTCAATTTCCCTCATAAATAAATATCACATTATTTTTTTCAATTTCCCCCATAAATAAATATCACATACTGTCAGATCAGAGTATCTTCAAAAAATTTCTGAATGAAATTTAATGATGCACTGCTGTATGTGTAGTAGCAGAGTACAGGTGGAAATACCCAGAATGGTATTTAATATGAGCCAGTTGATCAAAAAAATGGTGTAATTATCATTCTTGAATCTTTTCTGCATACATGGTATTCTTAAAAAATATATGCCCTAATATTTTATAAGCATTTACGGCACACCATATACCAATTTCTTCTTCAAGCAATGGAGTTTCTTGCATAAAATTGGGTATTTTGTATTCTACTACCTGTTTTTTTTTTGCATTGAAACATACCACATAAATGGAACCATGTTTCATCATTAAAGGATATTAGCCATGGATCAGTGTTAACTTTCTGCAACATTCATTTACAGAAATTTACCCAAATATTGAGATCACCTGGTTACAATCATGAACTACAATGACCTTGTATGCTTTCAAGCTTATATTGACTTAATTACAGAAGATGAGCTGATGTTTGTGAAATATAGTTTTGTAAAAATGTGCCAGAAAAGTGTGGATCTACCAGAACATTTCCAATATTTCCTGTCATAAAATATATGCTTATTTTCATTATAGTTATAATTATAATTGTGAGATCTTGAATCAATTCATAGTCCTCTAGCTTCAATCCCCCTAAAATACCATTCTATACCTAATTTAACAAATTGGGATCATGACTGGGGATGTAACTCACATCTAAATAGATCCCACCCATCCTGACTCCATATGGGATCATATTTACGAAATAATTAGGCTTAGGTATTCACTGAAAAAACAAACATTATTTAGATATTAATAAAGTTGTCTTTATAATGAATATTAACAGTTGCATTCATGATGGATATTAACTAAGAGGGATTCTCGGGAGAGATGGAGGTACAACCTATCACCTTGAGCTTGCACTCTTGTCTGCTCTCATTTTATCTTTAAACAGCACATTTCTTCATTTTATGAATGCACTGACTCTAATTTTGCTTACATACATGTAATCTTTCCCACTGTCATTTCGGCTTCTGAACAAATTTAATCTTACAGTGCATTTCCCCACATTGTCATTCCTCTATATGCCACAATATTACATCTATTTTGCTGCTCTGGCTACTGACCTGTCAGCGGTCAAACAAGCAACAAAATAATAAAAGATCCAATATAACCATTTATTTGACACTTTTACCTTTTTCTGAAAAATATACTAGAAGAGCATTATCTATGATACCTTGTATACCTTTCTTTCTTCTACATTCAGTGAGTATAGAATACTGCATTTTTGTTTTCAAACTTGAACTTTTTTGGAAGTAATTTATTAAAACAATATACACTTCATGAATTATCATTTTCTGTATCACTTTTAATTTTTTATTTGATACCTTTTCAAAAATATTTTACAGGGTGCCGATATAAAGTGTTACTAGCCAACTCCTTTAAATAGACCAATAAAACCAAATGCTGACTATTTTTAAACTCATTGCAAAAGTGGCCTTCATAGCAACATGGGCTAAACTTACATGGGCTCCCTTATGAGGCTCCCAGGGGGTACCTTCAAATTTTAAATAGAACAATGGTATAATTTTTACATATCTAGATAGTTCTAAACTTCAAAATTAATTTGATTTTATTAAAAAGTAAGGAATGCACATATTTCAGCTGAAGCTTTTCTTGTATCCTTTGATATCTCTGTATTATTCTCCAGCATACCTACAGAAAGAATATCTGAATTCTTGAAGAACTGGCTCCTATCCATACATACACCTACTGAAGTAATAGATGATTATACTAGTTTTACAAAACTATGCATCAACCAACATAATGTAAAATTGTACCAATTTTAAAGCTTGGCACAGATATATTATATTTGCTATTATACCATTGCCATTGAAAATTATAAAAGGCAGTAACAGATTAACCATTGGAATATATAGAAAACTAACTCACAGTGACAAGTATATTAAAAATAATAGGTTTTCATTTCAAAACACACCAGCATGCAATCCTGAACAGCCTTACATACAGATTAAAACTGGAATATGTGTGTGTGGTTGTTTTTGTTTTTATCCCCACCCAGTTGACACACATCCCCCATTCCAAGTTCTTCTAGTAGACTTGGTAAATAGTTAATTTATTATTGTACTCTATCCAGCAATAAAAATAATTCCTTTGGAAACAAACTATTTTTAGCCTTTGTTAAATATAAAAATAGGAAGGTGTGTTGCAGTCCCTTAGACAGATACATGTTTACCACAAATTTCCATCTTTCTCTTGCCAGGTGATATACAATTTCCTAGTGTTTGTGCAAAGTTCCAAAATGTAGTAGGGCATGTTTATATGAATTCTGCTTTTATGATATATGAAGCCTTGTTGATTTTTTGTGTTAACAGTTTCTAATGATGTTTGTAGTTTTCATGCATTGCATGTTTGTGTGATTTGATACTGCCAGAGACTAGTTGTTTGACTTTTCTCATCATGTCACGTCTGCAGTACGAGGATTTCTATTTAGTTTTTTTGTTACGAGAGATATAAGTTTCCTGCTGGTAACACTGGAAACAGTGTGTCTTGATTAGTAACCATAGCAAAATTTTAATAGTGACGATGTGCATACTGTGTGTGTTGTAAGATGGAGATGGCTTGAGAGCATTTCTTGCAATGGTTTTTTTTTTTCCATTTTAAGCACAGTGAGCCACCAACAAGAAGCTTGGAAAAATTACAGAGAGCTTTTTCAAATTCTGCGTCAGAATTCACATACTAAAGTCTATAACTGCTATGCAGAGTTTATACAAGAAAGGTAAAGAGCATTCAGCAACAGTAGTCACATATGAAAACATTGCTCGTTTAGAAGTCATAGTGACTTACAGGGAGATAACAAAGTCTCAAAACATTAGTGTCAGAAATCCTGCACAGATATATTCATGTGAGAAAGCTACATTGTTGCTGGGTACTCCACAACTTACAGAAGAACAAATCAGCAAGAGTGGAATGGTGCCAGGAAATGGTTGGTTGTGGCAGCTCTCAAATGTCCACAATATCTTCACAAACCTGGAATTCATAGGGGCAGTCACCAATCTGGGTCTTGAAATGATGAGCCCCCCCAGTGAAGGTTAATTGATGGCGAAGTATAAGCCATAAGATGGTTTCCAGTTTCTAAGCAAGTGCCCATATTGCAACCATTCCATATTCCATAAACAAGAAAACTGGCAGAGCAGGCACACTTCCATAAGGCCCCTGGCAAAGGTAGTGGATCCAGAAGGTAAGCCTTTTATCAAGCATGTGCATCAACCTAAATATGCAATAGATCATTCATTTCCACTTCTAGACAGATGATTCAACAATGACTGAATACAGCTTGAGCTTCAGGCTGATGAATGCTCTGTACTGGGGCAGATGACACTTTACAGGACATTGAGCAGCTTGACCAATCACCATAAGTACCTATTCCAATATTATGCCATGCTCTTCAGTTAGTGAGATGAGTTGCTTCTGAAGTAAGCTGTATTAAGTGTCAGGGAATTTATGGGTGTGTATCTATCTGCATCACAGCTTGTCTCCCGAGGGTCTTCAGAACACTAACAGAAAGAAGACCAAAGTCTGGGTTGCAAGAACAATGCCTGTGTGCACACTGCTTCCAACATAGTGAATTTCTTCAAGAATTTGGAGTTGCATTGGTTAACCATCCACCATACAGTCCATAAATGGCTGTCTGTGACATATTCTGTTTCCAGTTCTTAAGGAAAAATTTAGGGGTTGTCATTTGGGAAGTCTGGAGAAGCTGTTGCATCCTACAAAGATGAGGTTGGTGCTATCTCTAAAGAAGCATGTCATGCTGCTTCCATGATTAGTTCTGGAGGATGAAACTTTATATCGAGAATTGGGAGATTACTTTGAAAAGAAAAAGGCATAGATGGCAAATTATGACCTTCTACTTAGTAAATATAAAAAAATGAATTAGTGAAGAATAAGACTATTAAATTAACTCATTAGCTAATTAAGGATATATTAGTTGCTTCACTATATTAGTTCCAATACGAAATTAATTTTAAATCAAAAATTAAATTGTTATCCTTGTAAGGCTAATTACAGGTTGTGGGTTTGCTTTTCACTCAACATAGAGTTTATTCCTTTCTTCGATACAGAGAAATGTTCATTTCTTGCACACTTGTATAATAGCAGAATAGGTATAGTATGTAGTTTTTTGTATTGGGGATTTTCACAGTGAAATATAGTATAATATGGCAAATTATAATTATGAAATCACTCAATTTTCACTAATTTTGTTCCACTTACCTGTACATGTTTCAAAGGCGCTTGCCTCCATCTTCAGCCTGGTCTCACTGGCCGCTTCCCAGTGTGATATTAAGATGTTATTCTGTGGCTTTAACAAACTTATTGATGAGGTAACTGTTGTTTGGGAGATCAAAGTTAACCAAAAATTCTTTGTTTTATTTATAAATATATTTTCCCATGCTGTTAATTCTATGGATTTTTGAAGAGCTTATAGTAGTTTTGGTTCCTTTTGTAATTCGTGTTGTGTGTGTGTGTGTGTGTGTGTTTTTTTTTTTTTTTTTTTTTTTTTATTTTTTATTATTATGGTCTGCCACTGTTGGTTTTTCTGTGTGTTTATATTTTACATTTCTCTGTGTTCCTTAAAACATATGGTAATATTTCTTTTTGTTTTGCCTATGTATTTCATGTCACAGTCTTTGCAACCAATTTCGTAAATGCCTGATTGCTTTCCTGGTGAATTTTTTATATATATGATCTCCTTTGTAGCCTTTTAGTGTAATGATGTTCTTTATTTGTTTTATCTTTCTGAAATGCTCTATTTTCTTGTTGACAAGATCTATTGTGTAGCCATTTTTCAGTGTTATATCTATGATTTTTGGTACTCCAATTTGTATTCTGTCTTGCTTATTGGCAGGTTTGTTAATCTGGATGTGAGGCTGTTGATTATGGCTAGTTTATGTTGTTTTGGATTGTGGCTGTTATTTTTTGTATAATTATCTGTGTGGGTATCTTTTCTGAAAATGCCAAATTCCAGTATATTGTCATTTTTTATAATTTTTATATCCAAGAAGGGAAGAACCTTGTTGTTTTCTAATTCCATTGTGAATTTAACAGTGCTGTCTTGTAGGATGAGTAGTTTTATTGCATCCTCTTTCCATTTTTCATTTACTATTGCAAAGACATCATCCACATAACGGTACCAACGTGTGCATGCGTGTGCGTGCCTAAACTAATTTTATTTCCAATAAACTCATGTAAATATCTGCCAAGAATAGGGAAAGTGAGTTTCCCATTGCTAGACCCTTCTTTTGTGTATAATTATTGCCTCTGAGTGTAAAGTAGGTTTGATTTACGCAAATTCTGGTGAGGTTCAGATATTGTTCTGTTACTTCTCCAGGTAGATTTATTGAAGTTACCATTTCTTTACAATATTTATTAGATTTTCTTTGGGAATGCTAGGAAACAAACAGACCACTTCATAAGAAATTAGCAAATCCCCTCTTTTCTAGTTTTACATGTCTCATTTTATATATTAATTCTGATTAGTTCCTTATACTTTGGCTTTTGTATTTAGGTAAGGTGTTAAATTTTTTTAAAGGGCAATGGGCTAAATTGTATGTGGGTGAATTTTTTGTGTCTATAATAGGTCTCATTTTATTACCAGGTTTATGTATTTTAAGTAGGCCATAAATTCTAGGTGTTGTAGGGTTGTCTGGTATAATATTCTTCTTTTCTTCCTCACTCAGAATTGTTATATTTGTTAATGGTTTTATAACTGCACTGATATATTTTTGTGTGGGATCTGTTTTCATTTTTTCATGATCCTGGTTAGCTAGTAAACTGTATATACTGTTTTCATAAAAGCTCACTATTGAAGCTCTTCAAAAATCCATAGAATTAACAGTATGGGAAAATATATTTATAAACAAAAACAAAGAACTTTTGGTTAACTTTGATCTTCCAAACAACAGTTACTTCATCAATAAGTTCGTTAAAGCCACAGAACGACATCTTAGTACCACACTGGGAAGCAGCTAGTGGGACCAGGCTGAAGATGGAGGCAAACACCTTTAAAACATGTCCAAGTAAGTGGAACAAAATTAGTGAAATTTGAGTGATTTCATAATAATAATTTGTCATAGGTATGGTACGTGTTAGAAAGTGTATTAATGTAACCTTCTCAGAAGTGTTCATTGTGCTTTGAAATTGTTGCAGCTGGACACACACACACACACACACACACACAAATGTTCAGTAGACAGAACTATGAACTGATGCCACACAGCCTTGGCATGCAAACTGTAGTGCCACAATACATTGGAAATTAATTATCAGAAATTGAAATAAATAATAGGTATTGGAGACAAAAATTTCTTTATTTACATACACAACCCTCTTGTGTGTGTAAATAAAGTTTAGAAAAGCCTCTAGTTAGCATCTCTAAAGCTTCCTCTTAATTGTATTTATCTCTTTATAAAATTTTTGTTATAGTTTGCAAGGCAGTACAGCAAGAATGAAGCTCTTACCTTAGACTGGTTGTGTCGAAACATTGGCTGGCCATTTTCCCCACCTAAGACAATACTTGATCTTGTTCATTTGGAAGCAGTTTTTGATGTACTGGATCTGTATTTATGGTTTAGGTGAGGCAGTTAATCTTAATGTAGAAATGTATACAAGGAAGCATTTTAATTAACTGAAAGTATTGTAAAATCAATTAATGTTCACATTTTTCTTAATAATATATTGCTGGCCATTAAAATTGCCATGCTCATAAGAGATGCTTAAACCAACCAAATTTTCTAAGAAGAAATGATCTGACTTACAAAAATATGACAGCAATACCAATAGATGCCTGAATTGATATGCTGTATAAAATATGCTCAACTAAATCATACAATGATCATAATTACCATTGGAAATGTTTCACTGGATACTGGCACACTTTTTTTTTAATAGTGTTTAATGCCCGTTTTTACTACTGAGGCACATGTGGTGGACATTGATGATACATGAAATGAAATGATAAATTGGGAAAGCATACTGGCACTCTCCAAATACTGTCTGGTAGGAAAATTTTGCCCACATGCCTGTCTTATTAGCTGATGAACTGGCCAGTCACTGCATGCTTGGCAAGCAGTGCTTCAAATGCTGTTTGGAGATTTGCCACTTATTTATTTAATGTGCCATTTCTTTGAAATATTTCTATACTATCCCAAATTCTTCTCTAGAAGTTATTGCATGTTGCTAGATTTTTTATCTCAGAAAAATCTATATGATGTCCAGTTACCAAATGTTAAGCAAAGCAAATTTTTCTGTCTGTGAAGGGTTCTTTCCCTTTTGTGTATATTGATCTTCCTGTTTGTCCAGCATATGGTTTCCTGCAGTCCCCACAGCTTATTTTGTATCCTGTTTAAGGAGAGGAGATTCTTTGTCCTTAATTAGACATCAAATGTTTGCAGTTTCTTAATTGATATGTATCTAGTTTTAATTTTATGCTATTCCAATATTTTTGACACTTTATCGATGACTGTATGTATATAAATCAGAAAAGCCTGTGTTACAGTTTTATTGCTAGATGAAATATTATTTTCTATTTTATATACTTGAGGTCATCATTACAGTATCAAAATAATGGAACAATGTAAAATAAGACAACTACATTTCAATAAAAAAATTGCAATCCCTTGTATGCCCAATGAAGGATAAAGAATCATGTGTAGGACCAATAGGAAGATCAACACAAGATGGAAAGAATACATAAGACTCTTGAAGTATTCACAGACAGAAAAGTTTACCCTTGCTAAAATGTTGTAACAACTGGATATCATAGAGATTTAGATGAGACATCCTGCAAAATAGTTTCTCTTACAGAATAGTCTAGAAAAGTATACAAATCCTATTAGAAGTAATTAAATATGTTCACTCTAACTCACTTACTTATACAGCATAAGGACATATTTTAGAGGCAATCGCTTGCATCATCAGCTGTTGATCAACAAGGGGATGTTTGCCCGCAAAACATGTCCTAATGTTGTGTAAGTGGAGTTAATGTGAACATATTTAATAAATTCTAAGGATATATTATTAATCCATTGTCTATAGCTTCATAAGTACACTTTAAATAAGTATACAAATAATTGTGTAAAAATAATGATTATATTAAGGCCAAAACAAAAAAATATTATTTAACCTAATGAAATAAACTTTATGGTAGTATTTGAAATAACAGAAGTAGAGGTGGAGAGGGCAATGAATAAATTAAAAGCTAAGGAATCAATTGGCCCAATAATTTTGAAGTTAAATATTACAGATATACAGATTGCACTTTTTGAAAACTGTATTATTTAAAAGTTTTTCCACAATGTATTTCATATACTTTTAAGACTCCTCTGTAAAACTCTCTAGCTGCTTAATGTTTAATTTACTTGTTTAATTGTTTACTATTTTAAAACTATAGTTCTAGCATTCATTTATAAAATAGAGCTCCTTTTTTTATAGCTTCAGTAGTAGTAAAAGTAATAATGATATTAACATTTGTGCCCTCTTTTAAAGATCAAGAATATTACAATAAATTATACATTTATCTGTTGTAACAGTTATCGGTTTATGGACCTGTTCCCAGCAGCAAACCTTGTGCGTGATATGCAGACAGAACTGGACCATATGATCCAGCAAGGCGTATTTCAGTTGACACGACTTCTCAAGAACTCTGAGACTGGTATTAGCAGTGGCACTGCTGCAGAAATTAGTGAAGAGGATTTTGATATGAACCATTATAAACAGTCTTACTTGAGAGGTATGGTTATAAAGCATTGATTTTATTTTCCTTTAGTGCTTGTTTGTTCTTTTCTTTTTTTATGTCACTCATCACTTTTCAGCAGGATATAAGGAAGCTGGTGAGCAGCAAATAGGGAAAGGCAGGTTGACTGAGAGGTTGTTGGCACAGGGGCTTCTTACACCAGGCATGCTGCAGGAACTACGGAAGGAGTGGTCAAATATGGAGGGCCAGGTGGGTACCTTTATTTTGTTAAAATGTGAATTATAACATGGCCAAAAATGTGGTACAAAACTTGAACAGTAAAACGTGCATAGGTCTAACCTGTAATTGAGCAATATAAAACTATGATACTGACAGTAAAAATGCATTTTGTGATGAGGAGCATTAAATACATAATATAATAAATATCTATGTAATTTGTTTTACTGAAGTACCAAAGTTTCCTTGATGTTTTATTATTTTAATGTCCAGGAATGGTTACCTGTTATTGCCCACAGTTTTTTTCTTGTGTATTCAAAAGTTTTGTGGATCGTCAATGTGTTTTTTGTTAACTGTGGCAAATATATTGTCAACATATATGTACCAGATTTTAAAAATGTATGGGAATGCTGAATTGATGAGTGTTTTTGTGAAGAGGTTAAATGGAAATGAGTAAAGGGGCTGCCTATAGTAAGTTACGGCAGTATCCATATGGTTAATTATTATAAGCATCACATTGTGGTGCCAATTTGCAGCGGTATTGGGATGGCAAATAGTTTTGGATTGATTAATTAAAAGGCCCTGTGTTTTGGATGCCAATTTGCAGCAGTAACACTGTTGACAGGAGATTAATTATTATTGATTTGGAGTAATAAGTTATGTCAAGAAGAAGTAGATTGGTGTGATGGTTATTTATGATATGCGAGCTTGGCGAAATGGGCTGATTTCTGATGGGCTGGCTCTCTCTCTCTCTTTGTTGCCCACTTCCTCTGATTTTCCCTATGGTGAATCTTGTGTTCTTGTCGATGTCACAGCTATGTTGATGTTGTACATACCATATCCGGCCGCTTTCGGTTGTGATGATCTTCTCAGGGTTCCTATGTAGCTGTCCTGGACTTAATCAAGGGGAAGAAGATGGAGCGACAGTAATCAAATAGAATGGAGTAGGTTCCACTGTATAAGCTATCTAGCCAATAAGATGATAGAATTTAGAAAGCTTCTAGAATGTCATAATTTTGAATTCAAGTATCATGACACTTGAACTGTTAAATAACCCAATTTCTGCAGTATTTGGGTAGTCGCTAATATTTCATCCAGCCAGTAGCATGAGGGATTTTTACACAGTTACTTGTATTTTGACGAGTCTCAAGCCGTATTCTGTGTTAGGGAAATATTTGTTCTTTCATCACTCAAATGAATAAATTATTAAGTTTAAAGTCACCTCGGTGAATTTAATGTGAAAGTGTTGCTGGAAAGCAACAAAACAGCTAAGTGAAAAATTTGATAGTGGAAAAGTTTTTGCCGGCATGATAATCATAATGGAAACTCTGTCCAGTGTGAAAGAGTGCAAGAACATTTCTATTTAATTCCTTGCCAGTGGTTCAGACGAGTCCAGAACTGTAAGAAAGCTTTTAAAATAAAAGTACAAACAGCATACTCAGAAAAGTTCCAAAGTAAGTACCAGGAATCGAACCCAAGCCTCCCAGCCAGCAGTTAGCAATGCTAGTCACTAGACCAGGAGGTGGTCCCTCCTTAACAATGCAGATCTTTATTGTGTCTACATATCCATCTGTCATTCCTGGTGATCTAGTGGTAACCACACTTTGCTTCATAGACCCAAGATTGCGGGTTCAATCCCAGTCAGGGATGATAGATTTTCTTGGGCGTAAAAATTGAAATTAATCAAGGACAGCCACTACCCATTGTATAAGGATGTGAATACTATCTTAAAGAACATCTACTGAAATGCAGTCAACTAGACAGCAGTTTTAATTGTTAGATGGTTTTTTCAATGATTTGTTAGAAGCTAAAACTTATTGAAAGTTCTTAAATGAACCTGAATTTTTTTTTGTTTTTTTTCTTTTGCAGAATAATGATGAAGAACCTTTCAAAAGTCTACAACCAAAGAAGCCTAGGCGTAAAAGAAAATAAAAGTAAATAGAGATTTAGATGTATTTTTAATGAATTTACTTTATTTTTACGTTATTCTAAATTGTGCAGAGTAGGGAAGATTCGTCATGAAGAATAAAAAAATATTTACATGAACATAATATAATAATTATAGAACTTGGTTTTCACTACCGGTGTCAGTTATGTAAACTGTCATCCAATGGGATTTTTCTCCATCTTACCAGACGTTTCATCCATGACTCCAATGGACATCTCAGTTGTGTGCCTGATGTAATCTTCTTGGAGACGGGGCAGTGACTGACTCATTGAGCACACCACTGCAGTCATGGACAAAACGTCTAGGAAAATGGAGAAGAATTTCATTGGGCAAACACCTTACAGCCTGGAGGACTGGATTTATATATTAATATTGAGTAGGCCATCTATGGTGTTTAAAGATTGCAACAATCAGCAGCATCAGAACTTTCTGTCAGCTATTGTTTGTTAATCAAAATATAAATGTTTCTGTGATAGAAAGCTGTTATAATCTTCTAAAATAAATATTCCTTACATCCCTCCCAAATGAGCAACCTAATAGTTAGGGAGGTGCAGAAAGCATAGGTGTAAATCCGCTTAGATTTTTCCCTTGAGGTTTTTTCTCAGCTCAAAAATCGTTCTTTATTATCTTCTGGTCCATAGGTTCATAATAGCAAATTTTTTTTTTCTTTATAAGTGGCAATATTATTCTGAAGATTAAGACAAATATTGCAAAGAATGTTTTTGGTAATAAAAGCATACATAATAGGGATGATAGTTTTTACCAGTGTGCCTTGAGTACTCTGTTGTTCAATATCCAGTGATCAAGCCTAAGCTGCCAGGTTGTAAAGTAGCTTAAATTTCAGTCTAGCAAGGAACCCTGAATATGTCTCTTCACTGCACGATGTATGAAGAGAACTAGTTGGAAATATGCTACTAGATAGTGCCACATGTTGCATGGCAGTCTGTTTCTAATTCTCTTTTAGAGGCAGTAAACTACTCAACATTAAACTATTAATATATAATATTAAAGAGGCACATAAAGTGCATTTTACAAGAGCTGTTCAATAAAGAATGATGTTTTTTTGCAACATACCTTTACTTAATCTTATTTTGATTTAAAGTAAAATAAGATTAACAAAAGTTTCACTGTGTGGATTCCCACATTCCATAAACATACCTTTACTTATCCTCATCATTTTGATGATATTTCTGAAAGTTGTCCCAATTGAATACAATGCATCTGTCCTAGCTTTTCTACCAGTCTTAAGATATGCTGGAAACCATTTAATGACAGGTGTTTCAGAATCACCTCTGGAGCCTTCACCACTGCTTCTGATTATGGAAAATGCCTCCCAGAAAGGTGTTTTTTCAATTTGGGGAAAAGAAAAAAGTCAGACTGAATCTGGATATAGGGAAGGTGAGTAGCACACTTTCATTTTTTATGAGATATTCAGCAAAAACTTTTGCAATGTAAGTCTGTGTATTATTGTGGTGCAACATCTAGCTTATTGCATTAAAATGTAACCGTTTTCGCTTGATATAGTCTTGTAAAGTTTTCAGGACATCTCTGTACAGTTACCGTTGTGAATGCAGGAATGATATGCTGGTAAACCATTCCTTGAATATAAAAAGTTAGATGCCCACAACTTTCAGAACAAAAGCAACTTTTTTCTTTTATTATGATGGAAATTTTTACACAGAGCGTCTCTGTTTGCTCTCAGGATCAAAATGACCTAGCTCATCAGCACCTTTGAGAGAAGCTCTGCATCTTCTTGTAACATCATCTTCAACTGCATGCAAGCATCCTTTTGTTGGGGAATTAGCTGTTTTGGAACCTCCATGCTCAAACACAGCTCATTTGTAACTTTATTTACCAATGTATGGGTGGGACCAAGTGAAATTTTCAGAATTTCTGAAAGTGTTGTTAGTGTTATTTGATATCCTCTCTCACAATGAAGCAGTGATGTTCATGTTTTTTTACATTAGGAAACAACCTGTAGTGTTGGATTTACTTTTCTTTGAAAGTTTGCCTCCCCTTTTAAACATTTTAAACCATTTAAATGAAAATTGGAACTTACACAGTGAAGCCAATCATATTAATGGATATCATTGTATGATTCAGTTGAACTACACACTCTTAAAGCTTCACTTACTTTTCATAAATGTATGGAACCGGTTTCGAGAACATTTTATTCCCATCTTCAGCCATGCTAAGGTTCAACTCTTGAGGTTCAAGAGTTGAACCTTAGCATGGCTGAAGATGGGAATAAAATGTTCTCGAAACCGGTTCCATACATTTATGAAAAGTAAGTGAAGCTTTAAGAGTGTGTAGTTCAACTGAATCATACAATGATATCCATTAATTTTAAACCGTATTTGAGCTGTTCTATAGGGAAGAGCAAACTGTCCGTGGGCCCTGTAACATTGCATAGGTCATTGAGACGAGCAGAATTTCAAAGCAGCATGTCATTCATTGTGTGTCACCTCAGTTTTGCTGTAGGTAGAACTAAACATGTCTGAACTTGCACATCTCTCACAAGCAGAAACTGGAAGTGACAACATTGAAATAGTACAAGTATGCATTATGCATTTAGCTAACAAAATATTGTAAAATTAAAATTTAGCAAGAGCAATTATGCCTATAAAAATTATGATCACTCTTTATGGAACAGCCATTGTATTTTGAGTTATGTATTAATTTAGCAATATACAGAGATTTGAATATTACCAAAGCTCATTGAAAGTTGATGGAAGAAACTGACAATCCAATATGTGAGGATCTACAACAAGGAATCTGTGGCATAAGTTTTTTGTGGAAAACTTGTGATCTGCATTTTAGATTGTGAAAAATCCTTCAACCTCAAGAAAACTGTCATGAGGTTAGTCTATTACCCCAAGAGCACTTAGACTAATCCTTGCTGAACAACTTTGATGGGGAAATTACCATTGTTTAAGGTACAATTACGAAAATAGAAAGGACCGAACAAAAAAAAAATGTATATATATGTACAATGTATTGATGAACTACACCAAAATAATTTCAGGGGGTGTGGGGGTGACTTAGACAGGTAATTTGAGATAGAAATCATGTGGCCTATCTATTCAAATTTCGAAGCTATGGATTTTAGTTTCTAAAGCACCAATACAGCATTGGCTAATGAAGATGCCCCTCGATAGCATAACACCTATAAAGAAGGGAGGTTTCAGAATCTGTCACTCTGGCACAATAGTTATGATATTACCTTTAGAGTAAGAGCCTTGTTCATTGCTTTTTTTGCTTTTCTGACTAGGATCTAATAATCCAGCTTTTAGCTTATGTTTTAAGTTAATGTTTCAATTTATGCGCTGAAATCTTAACATATCAGTTCATATAATTACAATCCTTGTAGTTATTATTGTACCTACCAATCAGAATCATGTTTTGAGTATGTGTTAGGTAAATTAAGGTTTAGGCATTATATTAGTAGTAAGCTTATTAGTCATTGCGTTAATGCATTCATTGTTGAGAAAGAGAATAAAACTTCAGTGTTGTGCTGTTAAAACAATTAGTTCAAAATGTTAGGTATTTTAATGGCACTAAATCTTGAAAACACTGATAATGAGCTGCAGAAAATTGATATTTCTATACTTGCAAGGCAATTTTAAAGACGTTATAAATCAATTTTTCACCTGGCTGGGTTTTAATACTGACTTATCAGCATTTTATGGCAAAATGTTAAACCATAAAACTAGGTTGTTTATAGTTGTGGATCATACTTTGCCTATTTCAAATTGCTTAAATACGACATCTCTACACTCTCTGAAATTATTTCCGTATAGTTGATGAACATTCTGTATATATGTTTCTAATAGACAACAGCAATTCTGGCTCTTAAATCTAATCAATCCATATCAGCACACAACTGGATTACATGAAAAACTAGCACTGCTATCAGTTGAAATATCATAGTGTTCCAGTGCATCTTTTGCATGAGAATTCCTGATAATGACAAAGCTGATGAACTAGCAAACAAGATGCATGTGTACGCCAACTTTTGATTCATGTACTAAAAGCCTCAGTGTATTCATTGATAAAAAGAGTAGTATCACACAAAGCAAAAACTGGAAGAATTTTATTATTGAAGGACCAACACCTAGCAATATCTTCTAAGAGGTAGTTGTTTACCTTTTTTGAATGATTATGGGTCATAACTACGAGGATAGGTCCATAAGTATCTGGCCTCTCCGATAAGGATTATTGCCTTCACAAAATCCTTATCTGGGTATCATACCTTATCTGTTAAGTAAATAATTGCAACTGTAACTTTCACTCTGCTGTGTTCAATTGTTCAAATATATTTGTTTAAAGAAGGCTAAGTGTAGAAGATTGTAATGTTCAAAATGGAGTATCGATCTGTTATTAAGTTCTTCACAAAAAAAGGACTTCAAATGAAATTATCATTGGACGGCATATGTGGGGAAGCATCCCCCTCATATTCTACCATAAAAGAATGGGCCAAACTTTTTCAAATGGGTCGAGAAAGCATTGAAGGTGAAGAATGTGCAGGTTAGCTTGGAGGTACTCACTCCTGAAAACATTGCTCTTGTGGAAAGGAGAAATTATGGAAGACCGGCGGCTCTAAGTTACAGAAATAGCAAAAAGGTTGGGCCTTTCTAAAACAACAGTTCTTTGAATTATTCATGAACATTTAAACATGAATAAGGTTAGTGCAAGATGGGTGCCTAGTTTCCTCAGCCCAAAAGCAGCAATGAGTGGTCTGTTGTCAGGCATTTTTGGAGCTATGCCGCGGCAACGAGAGAGAGAAGTTCTGCAAACCATTGTCACAGGAGATGAAACTATAATCCTCAACTATGATCCCTTGATCAAAAGAGAATCAATAGAGCGGTGTAAACCTGGCGAAGCACTGCCTTTAAAGGCCAAGGTCTCTCAGTCAACCAAGAAGATCGTGGCCTCAATCTCATGGGACTGTGAAGGAATACTCTTCATAGACTTCAACACAGCTATTGTTGCAAAGGAAATGTGGCTTCAAGGAGATCGACTATTCACCGTACAGCCCAGATCTAGCTCGCAGTGACTATTTCATCTTCTGAAAACTCAAGGAGGACACCTTTGAGGAAGGAAATTTAAGTATGACGAAGAAGTGATGGATTTTGTTTATGTCCATTTTGCAGGCAAGAGTTCTTTTGGTGGGGAGGGGGGAGGTTTAGGCCAGAAACTTATGGATCTACCCTCATACCTACAGGCTCATTTCTACATTATTGGCAACTATCCAATGGAAGAATGATTGCTTTTCATCTAACAACCTGCAGAAATCTCATTAAATTCAATCAATCTCAGTTATTCTTATCTCTTGACTGGACTGTCAGGTAGATGGCTGAATTGCCATAAGTGGCATGGCATAAATTACATTTTAAAACATGGATGCATCAAACCCGTTTATAAGGGCTGGACAAGGTTAGCAGATTCTTTTTCAAAGTAGTACCCTTTGGGTTGTATGCACTTGGCCCAATATGTCTGCCAATCCTGGAAGACGTGCTGGAAGCTTTTTTTCCTACATGTTCACAACCACCTCTGCATTCTTCACGTTGATGAATCGAAACACTTTTTGAGACGACGGAAAAGAAAAAAATCGCATGGAGCTAGGTCCGGGCTATATGTAAGATGGGGCACACATTGAATTTTTTTTTTCTATCCAAATTTGAGCAACGTATTAAACGTGAGAGCATGCATTGTCATAGTGAAGGCGCCAACCAAATGGATGTGCCTTAGAGCGTTTTCGTCGGATATGTTAGACCAGGATGCTCAAAGCTGTCTTATAATATTTCCCATTATAAGTTGTGCAGGAGTACTTGAAGATAAACCATCCCACGATGGTCGAAGAACGAAATCAGCATAACCATTCCTGCCGACCGAACAAGCACATCCTAATAAGTTACAGTTTGAAAATTCCACATGGGCACCTTTAAGCTGATTTGAATGTTAAACTCAGAGATAGAGTATGTAAAACGGGGATTCCCTTTCATGAAATGTGCAAAACTGTGTACAAAGGAATGTGGTCTTTCTACCAACATGTTAGTATCTTATTGTCTTTTTCAGATTATTACACCAAGGACTTTGGGTTTATAAAAAACATACAAATTACTAAGGTTCTTCGGTTTAAGCAAAACCAAATTTTGTAAACAGAATGGTGCCTTCATTTTCTGTTTAATTAAAGAGAGAGAGAGAGAGACATTAATTTTAAAAATGAAAGAAATCGCTTTCATGTACAACATGTAATATATGTATTATATCCATGCATTTAAACTAGGTTTTAAGAGGATTTTTGTAAACCTGTGGATATCTCCGAAGGTGGCATAACATAACAGAAAGTTGAGGGAAAGTAATTTGCATTGGTACAATGACAAGAGAAATTGGATCATTTAAATCGATGATTTCACGCATGTCTTTCGTCCACCTCCTTCCCTCCCTCGGCAAAAGCAAGTTGTTCAAGGTCGCATCTTGCTTCTGCCGGAAATCAATTCTGCTTTATATTCACGGTTAGGTAAGGTACACTATGTTAAACATTCGCCTAAAGACTATGCCTGCTATATGTCACGTTCGGCAGTCCAATTTCGATTCCCAGTAAGCATGGATTACAGAAATCGAAAAATGGTGGGTCTCAAATGTATTCGTAATAATCAGTTACCTACTTATTATTATTATTATTATTATTATTATTATTATTATTATTATTATTATTATTATTAGGTTAACGTTCGCCATATTATCCGAAAAATAAAGTTAACTTAATAATTTCAACAGCGGCTATTTTATCCTTTAATGGTATGGTTCCGACTAGGTAAAGAAAATTTTGAGAAACATAGCCTGAATTAACAGCTTATATTCTTTGTTTTCTGTTTTTACGATGCCTTTAAACGTATTAATGACGCACGGAAAAGAATAATATATTTCATGAGTGTGAAGATGGACCTTGCAATAAGTCGCATTCTTTTACAACTTTGGGCTCCACCATTGCTTAATACGGCTGCACGGTGCTAAATTTACTGATTTTCTGCCTTTGCATTTCAGCATTACACACCTCCATGTCATAAATATTAATACTTGATATGAAAATGCTTTAGTGATATTTCTGTATGCTATAGTAGGTATATGCTATTCTTCACGTCTGACGTCGTATGAACATTACTGAAAAATTAATAAGCGTGACTTATGTCGTGAACGGTCCCAGTGTTATGTAGGGAAACAGGAGTTAATATAGTACAATATGAACGTAACAACATAAGCTGATGGAAATAGTTGCGTCTTTCCTCTTAAAAGTTTGAATAAATATGATGATTACAAGAATAAAACTCCATTTCCACTGAAAACGCCGCATTAACTTGCGGACGAAATTATTAAAATTAGGAGCTATATGAAACTTATAATGAGAATTAAATGTTATAATCCCGTTTTCTTTCTGTTCGAAAAAAGAACTCGTGATAATGTAGGATATAGTTGTGCAGTTTATAATTATAAGTAGTCCAGTAATGTATATGTTGCATTGACGCCGACTTTTATGAGATAATTGGAGTGGGAGGCTTGTGGGATTTGTAAATATTGACGTCAACGACACAAACTTTAATCATGTCACCCCCTTGTAACTAAAAATCATATCTCTGTTAACGGTATGCTTAATAATCAAAGAAATCGAAATAAGCTAACAAGTGTGTGCGTGTAGTGAACAGAAATAAATTTCTACATATTTGTTTGAAAAAATACATGAACTGAAAGCATGCAAATCAATAAAAGCATTTTAAGCAGTACAAAACTCAAGAATTTTAACAGAAACCTGGCGAAAATCTGAGGCCGCAACTGATTTAGACTATACGAACGAAATGTAAAGAGCTGGTTGTGTTTCGGCGACAGTTTAAAATAGTGATTGCATCAAGACGGCTCTATCGGATGATCTTCATTAGTTCTTCAGTCTTCTAAGAATCAAGAATGGTGTTTCAGGTGTACTAGTTAACATCGGAGCAATTAAAACCTGTGGTATAAATTTGGTTCAATCCGGAAGAATTTTGGGAGCACAGCTATCTCTTTTCAGAAGCTGTGCAAGTGAGGAAAAATTATTTAGGGAATTATTGTTCACCTTTGATTCCAAAATACCCATTATCATGTTGCGATGTCAATATCAAATTATATTTTAACTCACAAAAATGAAAAGCAACACTTTCAAATTTAAACACAAATTATTTTAAAAAGCATTAGGTGGTACATTTGTTTAGGGGTGGCAAGAGCATATTCAGAATGTAATCTTTTTAAAGTGAACTTTTGGCATGATAGTTTTGGTTAGAGTAACTGAAAAGAGTTTTATGATTTCTTCGCAAAATTGTCAAAAGTGTATATGATATGTGAAAGGGTTGCCATTTGTGCAGTTTATAATTATATACAAAATATCTTGCATGGCACATGCAGAAATGGAAAACAAATGAGTGCATTTGAAGTTAAAAACCATTTGCAGTAGAACCTACATCTGATGAATTTGCTTCTGAATCAATTGCTCATAATTGAATAAAATTATGACAATGATGAGAAGCGAACCGCCCGTGACTTTGAGTTAACCGCATCTTTGCCTTGTAACTGATGAAAAACGAATTTCTTTTATGCGAATTCCTCAAAACAAAAACTATTTAATATTTTTTTATCAAGTTTAACTCATTCAAACTAAAAATTAAAAAATATATGTATATTACCAACAGCCTTTGGAAACATTGGGGAAGAAGGTGGTCCTCAGGATCCTCCGGCCCCAAGGAGTCTGCGCCTATGATTGTTGACTATTTTATATTACAAATCTCTATAGTGTTGACAAAGACACGATGGATTCGTCCATTGAGAGGACTTTCATAACCTCTTAACAGCAAATCCTCAACAATTTTGAAGTGTAAAAGAATGATGCACTACTGAATCTGATTGGTTCATTCTCAGTAGGAAAAATAATTCATATGCTCTGCTGGGTGTATACCGAGCGAGTGTTCTCATCCTGTAGACAGGTAAGTTAAGTAATACAAACTATTCCGTAAACACTCCCCTGCGTCGTATCGATTTCGGCCGAAATGGCTGGTATGTGCCTGGGTTTTTTCCGACTTGTGTTGCACTGTGCACACGATGGGTCCGCGCTTCTAATATTGGCCCTGAAAGTAAATCCTCTTTGTTTTGTTTCTGCCACGGAAGAGAGAAATAATGTTTATTAATGTAATAATCCTAATTATACAAAATTTAATTAACTCACATTGCTGTAAGAATCTGCTTTATTGAGATAATAAGTTGATGCGAATAATTTTATGTTCATGTGATATAACAAACATGAATGATATTTCACTCTTTGTAGATATTCTTACATATAAAAGAAAGAAAAATATAGGAGTAGTTCGGAGCAATATGTACAGAGTAGATCTACAGAAGCCAATGTTACAGGAGAGAGAAAACAAAAGTTTGAAACTGTCCTCAAAATCGTGAATTAATGTTCAAAAACGGGCTTCGGGGATATGGCATTTAAAACAACATCTTTCAAATAGAAATGTTTACAGTTCACTGTGTCCTGTAGTTTTTGACAAAATCGGTTTTTCTCTTCTGTTGTACACTTGTTTAGGTGACTTGTCTATTGATGTTCATATTAAACAGCGCACTTTGAATCTATCATTTATTTTATTTCTCGTTAGAAAATGTTCAAATTTGTAAGTAGAGGAGTATTTTTTTTTTTTTGAGTAGTGTTTAACGCCCGTTTTTACTACTGAGGCACCACAGGCGGTGGACACTGGTGATACATGAGATGAAATGATAAATTGGGAAAGGATAATTTTTTTTTTTTTTTTAAGGAAGGAAGCGTTCCAGGCCTAAGTTTAGGTACCTCCCCGGCATTTGCCAGTTATGAAGACTGAGGAAAACCTGGAAAAAACCCCAGTCAGGGAGGACGGTCCTGGCGGGATTCGAACCGCAGACCTCCCGCTCACGAGTCCGTGCCTTAACGACCTCGGCCACCCGTGGCGGTTAGAGGAGTATTAAAGCATATTTAATTGTACATATTTCTTTATACTCGCCTCTCTTTGAATTACACATCTAAGAAAGTATTTTAAACAGTATTGAAAAAATTTGAAAAATTGCACGTAAAATAGATTTACAAATATTTAATTTCACATATTTCTTAATATTCGCCTCTTTTTAACTCTAACATTCAACATGTATTTATTTTCATTCTTATTGCAAAATTTCAAAACTAGATAGTAGCTATATTAATTTCATTACATGTTAGAGTTTGCAACTAATGCATTTTCATTTAGTTCCTCCAAGTCAGAGTCAGTACTGGGTCTACTCTTAAATTTTATAGTAGTCATGGAAAACGCTGTAACAGGCCCAAGATGTCTTTTTTTATTTAGCACTTACAGGAACAAGACCATCATAAATGGCCGGTATTAATGAGGAACAAGGAGGCAATGTTTAAGTAACTGAACTAATATGAATTTTCCCGTCCGCATTCTGTTGGTCAAAAATAAGCATAACCCATTTACCTACAATGTTACTGCAAACTGCGTTCCACACGTTTTTTCACAGTTCAATATCTCCGCAACTAATTGGAATTCCACTTGCCCGATTTTTCACCATATGAAACTCCCCACGGAGAATCGCTGGGTGCCAATTATTCATTTTCGACCAAAATTGGACTTACCCGGTTTTTCACGCTTTCTCTGATAAAGGTAAACTACCTTATAGAACGGTCTGGTGAATGCGGCGGGTCACTTCAGGGCACCTGCATTTCCCATGTAGGTTTGCCGAGTTACCAATCCGCAGGATGAGAAGTCTCACTCGGTATAAATTGATGTCAAATATTTTAGTGGTGCGTTCTTAACAGTAAAACATTAAAAAAATAATTTTATAAACATGATTTTAAACATCCTTAGTTTCAGAGTTGTATCTTCATTGTTAACAAAACAGCTAATAATACAAATTACGAGGGAAGGTCCATAAGTTTCCGTCCTAACCATATTCTAGGTAGTTATCCCTTATTGCAATACACTTCTTACATCTTTGAATTAAGGTTTCAGCCCCCCCCCCCAAATAGTCAGAGGTCTTGCCTGAAAAATGGGCATAAAGAGCATCCGTCACTTCTTCGTCACACTTAAATTTCCTTCCTCGAAGGTCCTTCGAGTTTTGAGAAGAGGAAATAGTCACTGTGCGTTGGATCTGGGCTATAGGAGGGATGATCGATCTCCTTGAAGCCACATTTCTTCACAGCTTCCTTTGCAACAAGAGCTGTGTGCACAGGCGCGTTGTCGTGAAGAATGCGCACACCACCACTCAGCTTTGCTCGCATTTTCTCTTTGATGGAAGCATGTAGTCTCTGCAGTAGATCAGCATTGTACTCCCTATTTCTACTTGAAGTCAATGAAGAGTATTCATTCACAGTCCCAAAAGATTGTGGGCATGATCTTCTTGGTTGACTGAGTGACCTTGGCCTTTAGAGGCGGTGCATCGCCACTCCATTGATTCTCTTTTGGACAAGGGATCATAGTTTCATCTCCTGTAATAATGGTTTGCATAAATTCTCTCTCGTTGCCAAGGCAGAGGTCCAAAAATACCTGATAATAGATGACCCGTTGCTGCTTTTGGACTTAGGAAAGAAGTCTAGGCACCCATCTTGCACTAATCTTATTCATGTTTAAATGTTTCATGAATAATTCGAAGGAATGTTGTTTTTAGATAGGTCCAGCCTTGCTGCTATTCTCTGTAGCTTTGAGCCGCCGGTCTTCCATAATTTCTGCAACAGGAATGTTTTCATGGAGAGCACCTCCAAGGGCCCATCTGCAAGCTCTTGGTCTTCGATGCTTTCTTAACCTATGAAAAAGTTTGGCCCATTCTTTTGTGGTAGAATATGAGGAGGATGCCTCCCCATATACACCGTCCAATCGCTGTTTAATTTCATTTGGAGTAAGTCCTTCTTTTGTGAAGAACTTAATAATAGCTCCATACTCCATTTTGAACGTGTCACAATCTTCTACACATAGCCTTCTTTATGGAACTATACCTGAACAATTGAACACACAGGAGCGGAAGTTACAGCTGCAATTATTTACCTAACAGATAAGACATGACACCAGATAAGCTTTTGTGAACGCAATAATCCTTATCGGCGAGGCCGGAAACTTATGGCCCTACCCTAGTACGAAGTCGCAAATGATAACTAATATTAGTAAACCTTTTATGAAGCTACAAATTATATACTGTAGAAGAAAAAGTCAAAATATATAATTAGAATTTCATCAATTGCCTAAAGCATGACTAAAGTATGCAATAAAATGCTTATTCGTTGTATATTTCGACCGCCACGGCTGGCCGAGGTCGTTAAGGCGCGGACTCATGAGCGGGAGGTCTGGGTCTCGAATCCCGCCAGGACCGTCCTCCCTGACAGGTTTTTCCCAGTTTTTCCTCAGTCCTCATAAATGGCAAATGCGAGGAGGTACCCTAAACTTAGACCTGGAACGCTTCCTTCTTTAAAAATATACTTTCCCAATATATATAATTTCATTTCATGCGTCATCAGTGTCCATCGCCTGTGGTGCCTCAGTATGAAAAACGGCGTAAAAACACTATTAAAAAATTCATTGTATATTTCCATTCATCTTTCAATGAGAACTGCAATAGCTTATTCAAGCGTGCATTAATATCGATAGGTATTTCTCTAAACTCATTTTTGCGTACTCTTCAAAATAACTTATTACTAATTTGGTATTTACTTATGTGCAAAACTCGATAGCTTAGGTAAGACAAAGCGCATTTATCTACACGCTTATAATAAACAAAAATCATTCGCAGTACAAAAGCAATGGATAGTAATAAAAGTCCGTCGCGCAGAAGCTGCCTAAACTAAGCGATTTCCTCAGCAAGAAGAATACATAAAAATATATATATATAATCCATATTATGGCCTTATTAATTCATTAAATAAGTTATGGCATTACTGTGTGGTATTAGCATGACAAACTCCAAAGCTAACTGTGTAATAAAAGAAAAACTGAACTTCAATACATTACTTAACTAGTTTTGTCTGTTTTTTCCCTTCAAAATCGCTTGCAAATAAATATCTATATAGTTAAGTAACTCTAATTTACAAAAACAAGGGAAAAAATTAGAATTCTTGCAATCTATAAGTGCTGCAAATGAGAAACCACATTTTTAGCATTATTATTATTATTATTATTATTATTATTATTATTATTATTATTATTATTATTATTATTATTATTATTACTATTATTATTATTATTATTTTTATTTTTGTTGTTGTTAAACCACAAAAATTAATTGTATAACATTAATTAAATTAAATAATAGATAAAGCTGTACTGTGTGGATCTTTTAAACATTTTTAAATGTAATCATGCTTATGAACTTATCCCTTGATACCACCTTTATATGCACTAAAATAGAGAAAAATAACAGAAAGTTTCGACTTAACATTGTGTATTTAAAGAGAAGTTCCTATATGTCAATAAAACAAAACACGAGTTACAATTTAAAAACAATTACAATGTAGTAAGTAAATATATAAAATCAAAAATGTACAATGGAAAGTTCCATAATTTTTTTTTTTTGACTTTGAAATTTAATTTAAATGTTATTGTAGTAAAAACATATAACGCAACGTTATCTGAAGGTTATTACAGAGCGCTCGTTCATACAAATGTAATTCTCACACATAGATTAATATTTCACAGTTGCGATCTTCAGGACAATGCTTTTGTTAAATATTAAAATACACATCGTTATAAATATAGTTTATAATTAGTCCCTTTATTTTGAAGCAATATAGAGAGAATTAAACGCTACAGCGCTTTTAAATTTTGGTTTTCAGGTATACCCCTACTCCTAATGTTCCGATTTCCCTAATTTTCAGAAACTGTTTTCCTTTATTTTATTTAAATGGCCTGTACCAAGTTTTGTTAAGAAAAAAATATTGGTGCCTCTAATTTTTAAATTTTGGTTTCAGTTAAAAATCCCCACTGCTAATATCCAATATCCGTGATTTTCAGAAACTATTTTTATTATTTTATTCAATTATATATATACAATTATATACTGAATTTTGTTGCGAAAAAAAACCCCAAATATTGTTGCCGCTAGAGCGAGTTTTAATTTTGGGTTTCAGGCAAACAACCACTTCTAATAATCTAATTTCTCTGATTTTCAAAAACAAGTTTTCTTATTTTATTCCAATGGCATATCCTAATTTCGTTGAGAATAAAATAAAAATTGCGACCGCTAGAGCGATTTTTAAATTTTCGCCTTAACCCCCCCTCTTTAAATTTCGTCTTTCCGGTATACCCGCATTCCTAATGGTCCCATTTTTATAATGTTTAAAAACTATTTTTCTTATTTTATTTAAATGTTATATACAGTTTCGTTGCGAAAAAACAAATATTGGTGCCGGTAGAGCGATTTTTAAATTTTGATAAACCCCCACATCTAATGATCCGATTTCACTAATTTTCGGAAATTATTTTTATTATTTTATTTCAATGACATATACCGTGTTTCGTTAATAAAAAACAAAAATTGCGGCCGCCAGAATGGTTTATAAAATTTTGCTTTAGGTTAACACCCATCCTTAATGAGTCAATTTTGTTGGTTAACGAACTCGATGAATCGTTTTTTAATTGATGGTTAAATCCCGAGCTTCGTTGAGAAAAAAGCAACATTTGCGGCGTTAAAACACACACACATTCATTGTCAATTTTGGTGCCTAGTAGTTAGTGTTGATGGAGATGTGAAGAAAATGTTCAAAAATCTTTTCCGGGTGCAACAAATCTACATTCCCTGAATGCGCTAAAAAGCTGAGATCTATTTCATAAAAGTTGACAATTCGACAGGCGAGAGGCAATAGTTTTACAGTTCAATAATTTGGCAAATTTACAAAATTAATTAAATTGTCACGACAAATTTGTCATATTCTGATTTATAAAAAGTTTAACTGATTAAAAGTGACGATTTGTCAGAAATATTTTGGCATATTTGTTTTATGAAATATAACATTGTCACATACAGTAGTGACAAACTGATATATTTGTAAAATTATCAAACAAACTTGACAGGAGAATGCTTACCTGCTGCGATGTGCAATATGCGATATGATAATTTTAACCGTAATGCGATATACGATAGTGCCTGTGAGATAATAAATGTATAATAAGTTAATTTTTTTTTTCAAAATTTAGATTAGAAAGAAGCAATTATTATATTTTCTTCAATGCTCCTGTAGCTTATCTGACATTTAATTTGTACCTGAGTTAACATTGTCAGCCATAACAACTTATCGTTTGAGTTTTTGTTTACGTTTGTATGAAATATTCGATAAGGCTACAGAGATCGTTCTTTTAATATAGATTATTTCAGATAATTATGTGCTAATAATAGCAATTTAATTAGTTGTTATGTATTATAAAATAATTTGCACTTCCTCAGATTTAATTTATATTACGATATAATATAATTTATTATAATTATTATAATATCAATGCAAAGAATGTAAATATTGCTCGGCAAATAACAAAGGTTCTTGAATGAACACAGCTAGTGCTTCTATGATCGTAGTAATACAGTCATTTGTTGACAATTTGTTCTTACGTAATGGTTAGCTTTATGAAACGACAATTTGCCTTGCGACAAGTTACAATTATATACCTGTCATAAGTTACATATTTGTAAGTTATATGAAATAATTAACTGTCACAATATACCAACAAATATGTATAATTGCTATACTTGTCAACTTTTATGAAACAGTACCCTGGCCTTTCTACATTATTTTCACAAGCAAGTGCAGTTTCAATTTGGCTAAGTTATCGTTCTGAAAACTACCATATTGTTTTTTATATGTACGCACATTATCAGCTGGAGTGCTAAATGCATATTGCGCAGTCAAAACTTTCATAATTTTTATTGTTATCAACAATGAGTCTAGAAGTAGGTTACCCTAAATTTACCCAAGGTCTTTTAACACGAATAATCATACTGTAATGCTTTTCGGAGAAGTAAACATTTTTCATAATAGGCATAGATAACCCCCAAAAAGTCTGTCACGCAGGAGCTGCGTAAACTAAGCGAATTTCTCAGTAGAGTAACTTTAAAAAAGAATATAAAATCCATATTATGACCTCATAAATTAATGAAATGAAATAATTACTGCGTGGTATTAGGGGAACAAAATATTCTTGCAGTCTAGACTACATTTTTAGAATTATTATTATTATTATTATTATTATTATTATTATTATTATTATTATTATTATTATTGTTGTTGTTGTTGTTGTTATTGAAATTAAACTACAAAAATTAATTGTATACTATTAATTAAATGAAATGTTTAGACACTGTTAGACAAAGTTATACCGTGTGGGTATTTTTAAAGATTTTTAAATGTAACAGTGTTGATGAACTGAGCCCTTGATATCCTCTTTACGTTCACTAAAATAGAGAGAAATGACAGAAATTTTCGAGTTACATTGTATATTTAAGAAGATATTCATATGTTTCAATAAAACAAAAACATGTTACTATTTAAAAATATTTACAATGTACTAAACATGGAAAGTTTCATGATTTTCGTTGACTTTGAAATTTAAGTTAAATGTTACCGCAGTAAAAGCATGTAATAACTTTTTCTGAAGAGTGCTCTTCCATACAAATATATTTCTCAAACACATGCTAGATTATTGCTTCACGTTTGTTATAATCACGACAATGCTTTTGTTAAATATAAAACACATGCCAAGATATAAATACAATTTATATACTGAATTACTTATACTTTTATTTTAAAACAATATATAGAATATTAAACGCAAGAGCGACTTTTAAATGTTGGGTTTCAGTTAAACCCCCTCTCTTTAACCATCTAATTTCAGTGATTTTCAGGAAATAATTTTCGTATTTTATTTAAATGAATATACAGAGTCTCGTGGAGATTTGAAGAAACTTTTCAAAAATTGCTTCATTGGTACAACCAATTCCTTCGGAATTTCTGGCCCGAAGAATGGTCCGAAATAACCAACTTCAGGAAAGCAAAACCGCTCCATTTAATTGGTTAACTTTTTCTCGCGCAGTTCGTCATGAAGTATTAGTTTTAGCGCGTTTGCGAATTGGGCATTATCGTTTTAGTCACAATCACATTTTTAATGGTGAATCTGCTTCACCGCGTCCAAATTGTCACCACCCGTATACAGTGCGTCAATTTTAATTGAATGTCATTATCTAGCAGTCTAGTGGCTTTTAGAATTCCCCAGTGTTTGCCTTCCTCTGTTGAGGGGATTCTTGCTGACATCGGCGTTGTTGAGCGAGTACTCTGTTTTATATGTATTTCTAGTTTCTGGAGAGGCGGTCCTGGTGGTATAGTGGTTACCATACTTGCCTCCTACACCCAAAACGCGGGTTCGAACCCGGCCAGGACCGATGGACCGATCCTAAGTATGGCTTCCTTCGGAAGGGAAGTAAAGCCGTGGGTCCCGTGTCGTACATTTGCGGCACGAAAAAGAACCTCAAGCCTGAAAGAGAGGCCTTGAGCAAAATTTGTCGGCCGTTTCACGCCTTGAGCTGAATGGGACGCTGATGACCTTCGATGTTAAAGAGCGTCCATAAATAAATCAATCAAAAAAAAAAAAAAGTTTCTGGAGCAATTTTTATGATTTGTTCATTTTATACGTGACGGTTTCCTTTTTAGCGCATTTTAAGCCATTTGGTTTCTGCTATTGCTGGTGCATTTATGATTTGTACTTTGTACATGGTTGAATTTCTTTTGCCATTATTTGTTAATAGGTTTTTTTACTTGTATTGACGACTAGTTTGTGTCATTTGTTTCCTGCGCAACATTTCAGTGCAGATAGATTATTTAATTGATTTTATTATTGGAGCAGTTTTAGTGTGTTTGGGCGCTAATGACCTTAGCAGTTTCCTGCCCTTAAAACAATATTCATCCTTCGGTCTTCGCTAATAACACGATAATACATGTCCACAAATGTTATTTATATAACGTAAATATTACCTGTAATATATAATAGGCCCTCAGCTATAAATTTAACGGGCCGAAATATTTCTTTTTTAGATTTCAAATCGCTAACGTGGTTAAACTTTTGCATAATGACCTAGTTCCCTCCGTAACAAACGAAAGTTTGAACGAAGCGCAATCAGATTGAAAAGTTACCAATATGAGTGTATAATATCCATTATTTTGCAGTTTCTTGCATGATGTAGGTTTAACTCTGGATTTAAATTGTTATTCATTGGCATATGTTGGGATCATGATCTGGGCTGGGTTTATCGGGTTCCAATTTAATGTAAAGTCACAATTAACAGAAAAAAGAATGATAGACAGTATACTTAAAATGTCTATAATTTAGTTGCGAATTTTGTAGTCTGAGGAAAATAAAATTAGTTCCTGGAACCAGAAAGTTAAATAAAAAGCATTATATATCGTACGTAATCTAGATATATAAAATAATGAAATATTATTTACTTGTGCATGAACTGCATCTCTCTTTCATTTCGGATGAACAGTGTTATGACGCTTTCAAAGAAGAACTCTTGTCTCGCCAAAGAAACGTGTATTTTTTTTTTCTATTGATGTCCTTGAGTAGCTCGAGATATATTTTCATTCTCTTCAGGGCTGAAAAATGTCTTTCAACACTTACAATTGTAGAAGGAAATGTCAAAATTAGCTCAGCCACCTAGTACACTTAGTATACACGCCATGAAGTTCATTTAATTTCATATAGTTTGTAATGTCTTATACAGATTTTTGAGAGAATTCTTTCAGAGAATATAGTACTTTCAGTCAATTTTTCAAAGACACCCTATAAAAATGAAGCTTATCGTTCTTTGAGTTCACAATAGAGCTGCACGGAAGCTTTCGTCGAAGTAATAAAAAAATGTTACAATTCAAATCCCATGTCTCCGATTAATAAAGTAATTTACTTTTTGCGCACAATAAAAAAGGCCCATGCTCTTCTTCTGTAAAATATCAAACAAAATATCAGTAAATGTAAAAATCTTGCTGAACATAATCAGAAAAACGTTGGTTTGGTGTCTTTGAAAGAAACCACACAACGCCTGCAACCACTTTACTTTTCACTTGACCAGTTCTTCCTCTATTGAAGTGAAGAAATGATAAGATGACCTGTATAGTCATGGACAGGGCTTACAAAAGTGAAGTTCCATCGTGTTTGAGAGATGTTTGGCACTATTTTCTCAGTAAAAACTTTCTGTGCGGGAAGTGGAATGAGAGAAAAAGACAGGTAAGCCATTGAGGAAACAAGGAACAATTTGATTTCTTTCATGAAATTCACAGATTGGGAAAGTGTAAGATTCAATTGGTGACTGTAACAGTGGAAAAATATTTCTTGAAGGCTGTGATTAAATATGCTAACTTTGTGAAACCTGTAGTATTCCAAGGTGTCTTCTCAGTGTATAGAGTCTTCATTTGGACACTTGGCGTGCTTAACGGAATTTGCCTGTCCTATTTCTAACCAGCTTTGTTCCCCCCTCCACTTTCACGCTTCTCCGTGTGCTGACGTGAAGTCTTTGTGCTGACTTGGGTTGAACATTGTGAGACCACGTGTTATAGTGTGTTAGTGCTGTTATAATGCCAAAAAGTCTGTATACTTTAGCACACAGAATCTTCAGTATTACTCCTACATGATAACAAACTCATGTAGAGAAGTGAAACGGCGATTTATAGACAGATCCCCTGCTTTTTGTGCGCCTCAGAGAGAAACGGTCCGTAATATTGTGAATAGATTTAGGGAAACGGGGTCTATTCTCGATAAGAAACCGAAAGCAAAACCCCGTGTTCTTACGGACGAAGCATGTTTTTATTTACATGGACATGAAGCGACAAAAAAAAAAAAAAAAAAAAAAAAAAAAAAAAAAAAAAGATACTGGAATGCAGAATAACCCGTCTGTACACGAAATGCCATTGTATGAAAAAAAAAATGGCGTGTGATGTGCCGTAGAAGTCTATGCTCTTGAATTTAAGGGTCTTTTTTTCAAAAGTGTTTAATCCCATTTTTGCCACAGAGGCACTGAAGTGAATGTTATATTCGGAAAGTTTTTTTTTTTTTTTTTAAGGAAGGAAACGTTCCAAACCTAAGTTTAGGGTACCTCCACGGCATTTTCCATTTATGAGGACTGAGGAAAGCCTGGTAAAAAAAAAAAAAACTCAGACAGGGAGGACGGTCCTGTCGGGATTCGAACCCCAGATCTCCCGCTCGCGAGTTCGCGCTTTAACGACCTCGGCCACCCGTGACGGTTTAAGCGGTTGTGAACATCCGACTCACCGGCAAAAAAATGTGCTAGCCGGTTCCTAGCAAATCCCCGTTTAGCCGGCCACGCATCCAAACGTACGGTCTGTATTTATTAAGTCCGCATTTACCAGATAACTACGAGTACTTTTCACAATTATTGTATGTGGATACTTTTCCCCCCTTTCCTTTTCCTTTCTTTCTTTTTCATTCATTCTTTCTTCTGTCTTAGTGCTCTGCATCTAACGTCATCTGCATGCAAATCTGCAAGCGAACGTTCTTGCAGTCTTTAAACCCACATGTCTCAAGCACAACTTCAACGTGTGGGTGTTACCCAGTGAACGTTTCAGAATTTCTGAAAGTATTCTTAATGTTATTGACAGTACTCTCTCACAGTGACAACAGCGGCGTGTTAAGTTTTCTTCCGTTAGAGCACAAACTAGACCGACGGGTCGATCTTTCTTTAAAAATGATTATCTCTCTCTTTATAAAATTTTTAAACCCATCTTCGAGCTGTGCTATAAGCAAGAACAAACTCCCCATAAACCTCCTTTAACATTGTATAAGCGGAACTGAACGTGTCTCATTTTGCATACCTCTCTCAGGTGACAACAATGAAACACTTTGAGTACATTTGGCATTCAGCTAACAAAATATTTCAAAGATACATTTTAGCGCAAGAAATTATGCCTGTAAACAAATTATGACAATTCTTTATTGAACAGTCCTCGTAACAATTCATAATTGAACCATAAACATTTTCCTAAAAATGCTGGTAAAGACAGAAAAACTTATGCTGATGTTTAATGTTGAAAACTTTTTAAACGAAGAATAAAATGTGTGTCAACAAGAGTGACGCTTGATATGAAGCAGATAATGGCTGAGAAGCATGAGCTTTCACTTTTCCTTGTTTGCGTCATTGCACTGCATAGACTTAAGTGATGCGGCATCAGATAATGGAGTAATATTAATAAGGTAATTCTAGGAAAGTTGCAGCGAACCAGGAGAAACTTGACATACAAACATGCGTGATTTATCGCACGGACTTTGTTTTGAGGTGTTTTTAATCGTGCAACACCTAACATGAATTTTTCAGGCAATTTCGATGATTTACATTAGATGTTTTAATTATAGTCTCTACATCCAAAATCTGTTTTCTCTTGTACCATTTCAGTATATCGTACTTTCAACATAATTCTTAGGTAAGACCAGGGGCCATTTTGGGGGGGGGGGGAATTAAGTTTTTTTTTTTTTTTGTTCCAAATAATTATTTAAAATTTTCTGGTTAATTTGGTATATCATTTATTGAAAAAAATCTTTTTATTACATTAAGTAAATTAAACCTTAAATTGTGTAATATGCTTTATGTGTCAAAATACTTTGTTTTAATACCTCGCACTATTGTATTAGGCACCGGCCTAATCATTTCTAGGTACGATAAAGACAAAAACTATATTTCATTTTTCAATATAGTTACCCTTTATTGCAATACACTTCTCACATTTTTAATTAACATTTCAACCCCCCCCCCCAAATAGTCGGAAGTCTTGCCTGCAAAATGGACATAAACAGCATCCATCACTTAAATTTCCTTCCTCGAAGGCCCTTCTTGAGTTCTGAGAAGAGGAAATAGTCACTGCAAGCTAGATCTGGGTTGTAGGGTGGATGATCGATATCCTTGAAGCCACATTTCTTCACAGCTTCCTTTGCAATTAGAGCTGTGTGCACAGGCTCGTTGTCGTGTAGAAGTCGCACACCACCACTCAGCTTTGCTCACCTTTTCTCTTTGGTGGAAGCACTAGTCTGTGCAGTAGGCCACCATAGTACTCCCCATTTACTGTGGTGTTCCTCTCCTTGAAGTCAATGAAGAGTATTCCTGCACAGTCTCAAATGACTGGGACCATGGTCTTCTTGGTTGACTGAATGGCCTTGGCATTTAGATTGCTTTTTTTTAAATTGGTTTTATTTTTGGACGCTCTTTAACATCTCAGGTCATCAGCGTCCCATTCAACTCAGGGCGTAAAACGGCCCTGACAAATTTTGCTCAGAGGCCTCTCTTTCAGGCTTGAGGTTCTTTTTCGTGCCGTAAATATACGACACGGGACCCACGGCTTTACTTCCCTTCCGAAGAAAGTCATACTTAGGATTTTTACGCCCGAAAAAATCCATCGGTCCTGGCCGGGTTCGAACCCGTGATCTTGGGTTTAGGAGGCAAGTATGGTAATCACAACACCACCAGGACTGACAGTTGGCCTTTAGAGGCGGTGCTTCGCCAGGTTTACGCCACTCCATTGATTCTCTTTTGCACCAGAAATCATTGTAGAGGACAATAATTTCATCTCCTGTAATAATGGTTTGCAGAACTTCTCTGTCGTTGCCATGGCAGGTCTCCAAAAATGCCTGACAACAGATGACGCGTTGCTGCTTTTGGACTGAGGAAAGAAGTCTAGGCACCCATCTTGCACTAACCTTATTCATGTTTAATGTTAATGAATAATTCGAAGGACTGTTGTTTTGGAAAGGCCCAACCTTGCTGCTATTTCTGTAACAATTTCTCCTTCTACAAGAGCGATGTTTTCAGGAGTGAACACTTCCAAGGGACGACTTGTACGCTCTTCGTCTTCAATACTTTCTGGACACATTCGAAAAAGTTTGGCCCATTCTTTTACAATAGAATATGAGGGGGATGCTTTCCAATGTTAATTTCATTTAGAGTAAGTCATTCTTTTGTGAAGAACTTATAACAGGCTCGATACCCCATTCTGAATATGTCACAATCTTCTACACATAGACTTCTTTACGCAACTATATCTGAATAACTGAACACAGCGGAACGGAAGTTACAGTTGCAACAATTTACCTAACAGATAAGGTGTGACACCAGATAAGAGTTTTGTGAAGGCAATACTCCTTATCGGAGAGGCCGGAAACTTATGGACCTATCCTCGTGATATATTCTTTCATTGGCATTTCATATACAGAGGGTGTCAAAAACTGTATACACACTTCAAGCAAAGGAAAAAAAAAAAAAAAAAAAAAACTGTGTTAACATAACTAAACTGAATTCATACAAACAGAAAATGATGATCATTAATTATCTTAAGACTTTTACAGTTACAGCAGTTACAATAGTTGCTCCAAATGCCCATCATCGGCGTCAATACAGTTCTGAGTACGCAGAACTACTGATTGAGCAACGTGTGCGAAAGTGTCCTCAGCGATTGCAACGTTTTAATTTCCTTCCGACGTGCTGCCAGTGTAGCTATTTTGCTACGGTATACAACATCCTTAAAAGTTCCCCATAGGTAGAAGTTCAACGAAGTTAGATCCGGAGAACGCGGTCGAAACTCAATAGGACCTCTTCGTCCTATCCAGTGCCTTGGAAGATTGTCATCATGGTACGCACATACATCTCGGTGGTAAAATGCTGACCTGCCATATCTGCCCTTGTGAACATCGCATACCGCACCACGTGTCTCAAATTTGTCTCGAATGCGTGCAATTGTTACTGGTGTTGACGGTTCTGTTCTGTACTCACGTCTCCATTGCCTTTGAACTTCAACATTCTCGGGTTTCCATTACCACTTCAAAATTGCTTTCCGCTGATCAAAAGATAATCTTGGCTCCATTTTGTTGTAGTAAAGCTAGCATAAGTAATGTGAGTCACACCTGTTTACTCATTACTGTTGTTTTTCGGTCCAACTTTGAAATATATTAAATAGATATCTACTGTGAATGTGTGTATACATTTTTTGCCACCCTCGGTATATCTGCTAACACTCAAGCGGTCGCAATGTTTTTTTTTTTCCTTAACGAAATTCGGTATATAACTATCAATTAACAAACGGTTTTTCGAGTTCGTTAACCTGCAAAATTGGATCATTGAGAGTGGGGTTTAACCTAAAGCGAAATTTTAAAAATCGTTCTATCGGCAGTAATTTTTGTTTTTTCTTTACGAAACTCGTATGTGCCATTAAAATAAAGTAATAAAACAGTTTCCGAAAATCAGCCAAATCAAAATTATTCGGAGTGGGGTTTTACCTGAAACCCAAAATATAAACATCGCAGTAGTGGCACCATTTTTTTTTTCGTAACGAAACTGGTACATACGATTTAATTAAAACATGAAAAACTATTTTTGAAATTGAGGGAAATCAGGCCATTATAAGTGAGGCTATACCTGAAAACCGAAATTTAAAGAGTGGCAGTTAAAGTGAAATTTAAAAATCGCTCTAGTGTTTAATTTTCTCTCTCTTGTTTCAAATAAAAGGACAAATTAACTCAGTATATAAACTGTATTTATTACAATACATAGGTTTTATATTTAACAAAAGCATACCTGTGAAGATAGCAACTGTGAAATATTAATCTATTATATTTGTATGTAACAGTGCTCTGTAATAATCTATAGAAAATGTTTGCATTACATGTGTTTACTACAATACATTTTTAGACTAAATTTCAAAGCCACTGAAATTGGATAGAACTTTTGATTGTATATTGTTGAATGTGCATATTTGCTTAGTGCATTGTAATTGTTTTTAAATAGTAACAAGTTTTTGTTTCATTGAAACATATGAACATAATCTTCTTAAATAGACAATGTAAGTGGAAACTTTCTGCTATTTCTCCCTATTTTAGTGAATGTAAAGTTGATATCAAGGGCTCAGTTCATAAACATGGTTATATTTAAAAATGTTTGAAAATACTCACATAGTATAACTTTGCCTATCAGTGGCCACATATTCCATTATTTGTTTGGTTTAATATCAATAATATTGATACTTCTAAAAATGTGGTTTCTCTTTTGTAATACTTATAGATTGCAAGAATTCTATTTATGTTCCAATAATATCACATGTAATGCCATAACTTATTTCATTTCATTAATTAATAAGCCTAATTTGGATTTTAGGTTCATTTTTAAAGTTATTCAAATAGCTGAGAAATTCGTTTATTTTACGCAGCTCCTGGGCGACGGACATTTTAAAGACCTGGTATGTCCTTAATAAGTAGAATGCGTCCGGGATACTCATCTTAGATATTAAAAGTAGAGCGTGGGGGGGGCGGCTTAGGTGTTATAGGACTATTCATGGCAATGTCTTCTTTTCTTTATACTTTCGGCCACGAAAGGTGAAATTACAGATTGAAAACTGGTGCATTAATGCTATCTGAGATATCAGTAAGGCATGAAGTTATAGCCTTATACGTAGAAAGAAATACATCAAAGAGATAGTCATGAAAACCAACCACACACACACACACACACACACACACACACACACACACACACACACACACACACACACACACACACACACACATAAGAAAGAAAGAATTACGTCAAAGAGTTAGTCAGGAAATAATAATAATAATAATAATAATAATAATAATAATAATAAATGAAAGAACGATATGAAAATACTAGTATTTGTTTAGTAAGTTAGTGTTGGCGAGAGCGCATGCTTCACAGATGTCGGGGTTTCGGCGGGAAACCGTGACATGGACTATAGGGGACAAAGTGAAGTTAATGCATGTCACGAACGGTCTGACAGCGGACCTTTCGCAAACCTTACTGGGGCCTCATAACTGCTTTGTGATTTATGATGCCAGCTAAGCCTCCTACCCGATCTCGAGTTATTTTTCTTTCTTATTGTTCCGAAGCCTACCGATTTTGCTTATAAGAAAGTGCTTCCTGCGGATTACCAATTAAACGTGAAGGATTATTGAACCTGTGTGCAGGTCAGAATGCGTTGTTTCAATAAAACAAAAAAACAATAAACTGAGGCTTTTAAATGACGGAGCCACTAATTAAGTTTAGCTCAGTTTAGTTTGCATGAAGAATAAGCTAAAAGAGCGCTACTAATGAGGAAAATTTCTTTTTGGATTTAATAGCGCTTGCATAATTTATACATTTCATTCAAAAACTTTCTCATTTAGGTTAGTAATCTTTTCATTGCAAAAGCTAACCAGATTTAAATTTAAATGTTTAGAAGCGAATGTTTTTAAATATTACCCTCTTTTTAACGTTTGTAGCTTTGTTTAAAAGGATTATTTTTAACTATTTTAGTAATTAATATTAATTAGGTTATGAATCTCAGTTCTACCTATAAGCCCCAACTGTTGAAAGTAAGTATTACCAACACATTATTCCTCAGACTCCATTGAGAGATGGGAAATGCATTACTAAACTTATTCGATAATTTCTACGTATTTGCATGGATGTTGTGCAAGGTTTCACTAGATGTGATACCACGCTCCATCAATTTCAAATAAACAAGGAAAACTTTAAAAGAGAGGTAATTTGCAAGTGCAAAAGTTATTGTGCGATTCGTCACTCATGGAACAAGCTGGTTCTTAGATAATTTGTTCATTTGCCAGCATAGAAACAGATAATGTAGAGGCCAAGTCGCTTCTACATTGCGAAGAGCGAAGTACCGAGGGAAACCCCTCACTCCGCAGCCGATGAGCTAACCTTGACATTACTTGCGTGTAACCAGCGACACAGGAATTATTTATAGCAGTGTAGAAATGTTGAAGTACGAATACAGAACAAGTGTCTCTTCATTCGGTTCGTCGAACCAATAACAATTGTTCTGGAAGTGAACCAGCAAGTTAAGATTAAGATGAAAGAAATTGCAAGGAAACAATTTGGATGGGATGAAGAAGCTAAAGTAAAGAAAATAGGTTCTTTGAAAGAAAAAGAATTTGGTTAATTAATCACTTGGCATTCATCCTTTACACTTTTTTATTTTCTGCTGCCTGTTAATTGCTTCTTGTGCACATAAAATTTTTTTACAAAAAACAACTTAGGTCGCTAGTGGTTCTTAATGAAGGGGTTGCTAAGTTCCTAAGCTCTGCTATCACTGCAATGCAAATTTGAAACAAGGAAAAGAGATCAGTTTGCAGTAATTTGCATATTATTTGCAATATATAATGGATTAGCACTTCAATTACTGAAATAACACTCAAATTGTGAGGCACACATGACCGATTTTAATTTAATTTGCCTCGTTACAATCTAATATTTTATATATTTATATTTATTTCTGCAATATAAATTTATATAAATTTATATTTATATTGCAGAATGCTGATACAATCGAAAACGTCGTCCAAGTAGATAGGAACTTCTGCAGCTTTATTTGAATGACATTTTGAAAAACGAGAACTAATTTTGCAGTTCCCTTTAAGACACTACGAAACGGTTCCTTAGTCAGTAGATAGAGCCATTTTAAGAGAGATGCATAATGCGCTCAAATGAGATGGCGTTACATCACCAAGGAGAGCATAAAGTTTTCCTTTATCATAAAAGAGTAAACCATATGATACAATATTGTATTCTCTTTATTCGCATATTTGTTTTGCAGCGCAATGCCTCTTCTGTTATTATATTAACTTCATAAACATTAAATATATACGGCATGCATACGAACCCTAAAATCGCCATGACGCATGATCCTATTTTACCTGTTGCATAACAAAACAGAGTGACATTGCATGATCGAAATACGATACACGAAGGCTTGTAAATATAACAGCTGTTTGCGACCAATTTTTGTACAGTGTTAATTCTTACTAATATGTAAAGACTAACAAACTTTATAAAATACCGGAGAAATTTACAAATCGAAATCACATGTGAATTACACTATCTCGCTAACGACGATTATTAAAAAATCTCTATGCAGCACTATTTTAAAGGCAGTCAATGAATAATTGAAATTTGTATTTAAAAATCGATGTTATAACCTTGTTTAACAAATGCAACAATCGAAAATAACAATATAAACAAAAACATTTATAATTTCACAGATTTTGCTTTATTGACATCAGAGATGATACCTAATGGGACTAGTCTTTGTATCGCAGGCATTAATGCAATTTCATTTGTTGATTGGTCTACATTTTAAACAAATGTGAAGCGCTGCAGGGCAAAAACTGGACCAAAGAAAACAATCATCAAAGACATCACCGATATGGTGTTCACGAATTTTATCGTAACACCTGTAAAATAAAAGTATATCTCAATCCAAATAAAGAATATATCTGCAAGTTTTGTGACAAGCTGCCACTTAAGTAAGTTTTCAAGAACAAACTTTTCATATGACTATACAACAAGGATTAGATATGTAAACTTTAAGCAGAAGTCTTCTGTTCTTTCGAGTGCACGTTTCTTCTTCTTCTGTACATGATGATGATGATGATGATGATGATGATGATGATGACGACGACGACGACGACGACGACGACGACGACAACGATTCTTCTTCTTCTTCCAACAAATTATCAGCTTAAATACAAAACCACCCATTTCCAGCTTGTCAATGAGAAGATAATTGCAATTTGTTAAAAGATAAGAGCAAAGCAAAATGTTATTTGGTTGGTTTTCGGTGAGATGAAGAGAGGTAAAATAAATGCAGGAAAGTGGAAAGAAAGCTACGATTTCGCTAGTCTTTTGAATTAATGAAAAACTGCTCATATGCCTTTGAATCTGCTATAGCGAAAAATAACAAGAGACGCGTGATATGTGTTGCAATCTCTGTTCCATTGGGAGTTAAATTAATCCTGCTTTTGATCTCATGAAGTCATTAGAGATTTTTTATGAATAATTTCTGCAAAAGACCATACTTTTCAAAACGTTTGCTTGCATTTGCTACATTAGACTTTAAGAAATTCTTAAGGCATTTTATTTCTGAATAATGTCGTTAATGTAATAACATAGCTTATGTATGTGCGTAAACAATTCAGAAAAGCATGCAGATATATAAACCTCGATTTTTTTTAAAATATCATTTTAGATTTCTTATTCTAAGAGTTGCTTCACCATTGTAAAGGGGGGAAAAAAATGGACACTTATTTTAAAAGTGGATGTTGATGAATGAACTAAATAAAACGCTATGTGGATAATATTGTTTTTGATATAAAAAATGAGACACTAACTCTAAAAAGTCAATGCCTATCTAATGCAAGTAATGCTAATTAAGTGTTTTGAGTTTAGGACTCTTCGCCCGTCTTCTGTTTTATGATAATTGATGTTATTTCCATCGCTAGGAATAGAATTCTTGTTATACGTTTAAATATATTCATAAGATAATGTAACATCTTTGTTAACTAATGAACATCTTGTAATAAAATGAGTAGGTATGTTCATATTAATAATCGCTGTAAAATATTATAATTACTTCGCTTTAATTCCATTTTACAGTATTTACTTATTTCTGAAATTATTTTAATTAGTATATTTTTTCTTATATTCGAAACACGTTGGGGCTTAATACACTTAAAAACAATTATTATGAATAATACGCTCATTTCACACATAAAATCTACGCATTTGAAGATTGAACTCTTGGAAGAGAAATGGTTTGAATATATTAAATATTTAAATGTACAATGTGGCAGAAATATGGAACAAATCACTTGATCAGATATCCGTTAATTATTTCCTTCTATAGTACGTTACAGAATGCAATAATTACTTATTGCCTGCATTTTAGCCGGAAAATGTTTCAAATTTGTGAGGCTGTCTATATGAGATTGTTGCGAACTTATTATTATTATTATTATTATTATTATTATTATTATTATTATTATTATTAAAACTGCTTATTCTTGGGAAAGAAGTGTGCAAGTGCTCCTATTTATGAATACGTTCAAATTATAAACATTTTTCCTAGTTTTTGGGATGAACCTGATGTGTAAAAGTGCAAATTGTACTACCTCTTGATATGATTATTAAAAAGCAGAAGAAGAGAAAAAGAAGTACATCTATAATCAATTAAAAGTTTTCGCCATGGTGGTCGCTGTTGGTAAGTACCGTTACACTTATTAGTAATAATGAATGTAAATCATTGTACACTATCAGCATCGTCAACAAACTAAAATTTTGGTTTTAAATAGCGCATCTTTTCGAAACGAAATTCAAACCTCAAATTAGGGAGTTATAAATGTATCTTTTGCAGAGTGATAAAAGTGAAAGCCAATCTCACTATTGTGCTGCGTTTTCCTGAATGTGTTCTTCAGATCTCTGTAGCTTTAAAGAAAAATGCCACGCTGTAAGTTGTAAGAAGGTTATACATAGCTTTTGCTACATGTCCAGAGTTATATTGACATGTAAGCGGATAGGATTGGGTTATTTCCAAAACGTTTACCCAGTTGTTTTTGTTGCAATCTGATTGAAAGAAAGCAGATTAGATAATGGGAGATGCGCAAGTGAATATACGTGACGGGCATAAGACATCTCTGGTCCAGCTTTCAAATGTTACAATTCCCTTGCATGATTCGTGACCTTCGTTCGCCTTTGAGACAACACAATGACCACGTGACTTTCAAGGTAAACATGAATTGCATTTCAAAATTCGGAGCAACATACTCCATTACTCATACATGTAGCAAAGATAACGAGACATTTTGACAGAAAATATATGCTAGTCATTTCACTTGTAGATTTTCTGACAATTGGAGCGATTACGGATCAAGTTGATCTAAAATTGTGGAATGTGACATCCAGCAACATGCTCAATCTCAATTTGCAAAAAGCGAAATCCTTGTTATATGTCTGCTTAAATGGCACACAACCGCCACGGGTGGCCGAGGTCGTTAAGGCGCGAGCGGGAAATCTGGCTTTCGAATCCCGCCAAGACCGTCCTCCCTGACTGAGTTTTTTTCTTTCAGGTTTTCCTTAGTCCTCATAAATGCCAAATGCAGGAGAGGTACCCTAAACTTAGGCCTAGAACGTTTCCTTCCTTAAAAAAATTTTTTTTTCCCAATATATCATTTAATTTCATGTGTCATCAGTGTCCACCGCCTGTGGTGCCTCAGTAGTAAAAACGGGCGTTAAACACTATTTAAAAAAAGCACACAGCACACTCGACATTTTTTATTAACGTTTCACATTATAAATGCATTTAGCTATTAATCCTAAGTATGGCTTCCTTCGGAAGGGAAGTAAAGCCGTGGGTCCCGTGTCGTACATTTACGGCACGAAAAAGAACCTCAAGCCTGAAAGAAGAGGTCTCTGAGAAAAATTTGTGGCCGTTTCACGCCCTGAATTGAATGGGACGCTGATGACCTGAGATGTTAAAGAGCGTCTGTAAATAAACCAAATCAAAAAAATAATTTAGCTATCAGGCTCAGATGTACGGATGCCAATAACTAAACGTTTATTGCTTTGTACTATCTTGTTTTGACAATATTATTTTTATTAATGAAAAAATAAACGAGATTTTGAAATGACTTAAGAGAATGAACTTCAATTTTATTTCTTTTATGAAAGGTTCACAATGATAAAAACGATTTCGTACAATTCCATACACAGAGACTACTATAACCAAACAAAATGAGTAGAAAATTTACAAATAAATTTATAATTACATGTAAAGTATAGACTATTAAGAACAATATATCTATTCAAGTGTCTGATTTCAGTTAGTATAGTAGTCTTAGTACTTGGTAGTAATAATGTTGGTAATAAATAATAATAATAATAATAATAATAATAATAATAATAATAATGGTGGTAGTGGTAGTAGTGGTAATGGTGGTAGTAGTGTGTCATGGCCCTATTCTACAAATAATAATACTACAAGTGAATTAGTACAAGTCCTTGTAAGGTAGCTACAGAGTAATAACTGTATTCTAAAAAATAATATACCTATACAACTATTTTAAATGAAGGCAAACTCACTGTAGCACAAGATTTTTCAAGCGAGTAAAGAAAGGGTATGTGATAATCAAAGATAAAACATGGCTTTTTTTTTATTGGTTTGCATAAATGCACTGCAGGGAAATCTACTTTAATTTAAACACGGCGTAGGTATGTATCCCTTTTTGTTTGTGTTCTTGAGATTTGGTTTCGGTTCAGCGTGTTCTTTCTATAGAGATAATTTACTTAGCTCTTCTCCATTCAGTGTCAAATTTTCACTATTAACGAATATTATATGTCCTGTAGTCGTTAATTTTTATAATTAGTTGTCTAACTCAGTTGCTTTTCTGTATTCTGCACACTAGAATTAATACACAGTCTTGCCTGACATTTTCTTTGAGGCAAAACACTTTCTTCAGCTGTTGTTGAAACCTTTGCTCTGTGTACAGTGCGCTTATCAATCACTGCTAAAACAACAAGAATGTTTAGTAGGGTCTGTCATCGCTTGAAAGTGTAACAAGCGTTACAGCATCTTCTCAATAGCAAGGTGACATTGCGATATTACTTTCAGAATTATTTGTGAAATTTGCATGAGTTTAATGTTTTTTGAAAACTAAAAACATTCAGAATATTTCTACTTATAACGGCCAATTGTATCCAACATTCCGTTATATAATGTGTGTGATCTTGTTTCAGTTCATTGAACAGCAAACTATGATATCACTTTTGCGAGTTCTCCTTTCTTACTGTTTCTGCTCGATTTCCTCCGAAGCTTTTATGCATTTCAGTTGGTGTAAAATTCTCTGTTGGTGACTTTGGTGACCAAAAAGTTCTGCCAGTTTCAGACCAGGCATTTCAAAGTATCAGCTTCTGAATAAAATATAAACACCATCGCTATCAAGGACATTCTGTCCATGTGCTCGAAGACGATTACGCTGTGATAGAATTCCTTAAGGCGGAAAGGGGGTTTCATTCAGTGCTGTTTTCATATCGGCAGAAGTTCAGAGTTTCTTTCTTCTCTGAGTTGATTGTCCAAAAAAAGGTTTGATTGATTTATTTATTTACGGACGCCCTTTAACAGCTCAGGTCATCAGCGTCCCATTCAACTCAGGGCGTGAAACGGCCGACAAATTTTGCTCAGAGGCCTCTCTTTCAGGCTTGAGGTTCTTTTTCGTGCCGTAAATGTACGACACGGGACCCACGGCTTTACTTCCCTTCCGAAGGAAGCCATACTTTGGATTTTTACGCCCGAAAAAATCCATCGATCCTGGCCGGGTTCGAACCCGCGTTTTGGGTGTAGGAGGCAAGTATGGTAACCACTACACCACCAGGACCGACTCCAAAAAAAGGAAAAGATAATCATCTGATACTAATAGATGGTAATAGAGTTTAACGTTCTAACTATTAAACAAATATATAAACTTTATGTGCTTACCTTGTTTCATAAATACCAGACAATTTTAAAACTGAACACCATGATTACATACTACTGCAGGATATTTGCATAGCAGATGTTTTGGGCCTAGAATGTGCAACGCCTGATTAAATCTCAACCAATTTTGCATGGTCTTAACTCAAATAAATTTTAAAAAAAATCATTTGTCTTAATTGTTTTCGTAATAAAGTTCAAGATAATTTCGTACACCAGTTGGTACGACTCTTCACACACCACATACTCGCATCTTTCTTTCTTTCTTTCTTTCTTTCTTTCTTTCTTTCTTTCTTTCTTTCTTTCTTTCTTTCTTTCTTTCTTTCTTTCTTTCTTTCCTTCTTTCTTTCTTTCTTTCTTTCTTTTTCTTTTTTGTTTCAAGTTAGCTATATCCAATCCTTTAGATGTCTCATTAAACCTTATATTAAATATCTGTAAACCAGAAATAACGTTTTGCCAATTTAATTTTTCTTCAATTTTTTAAATTTATGTTCCTATCACATGATACATAGCTTATTGTTTTGCATTTGTGTATTTAATATAAAATTGTATTTTGATTTTAGCCACAAGTTTTATGTATGTTAGTTTTAAGATCATCTTTATATCACTCCGGTATGATATATCTTTTTATTTTACATTAATCTCTGGAATCAGAATTCTACTTTATGTAATGCTGTATGGAGGCCTTCTGAAAAGTCCTCCGCCTAACAACGAAAAAACGAAATTATTATTTTAGGGTAATTTTCATTTTTCAGCATAATCTCCTTCAAGACTTATTCCAGTTATGCTCTAGCATAGTTATTCCATCCCTGTAGAGGTTTTCTGGAAGCTCTGCAAAGTAGGTATCTAAAGCCGCATTTGCCTCCTGGTTCGAAGCAAAACGCTGTCCCGCGAGGATGTCCTTGAGCTTCGGGAATAGACGGAAGACGGAAGGGGCCAGATTCGGGGGTACGGCGGATATTCCTACAATTCGTAGTGCAAATCCTGGCAGCAGTTTACGACGCGCAATACCAAATCAGAGCAGACAACCCTCTTTTGGTGCATTGGTGGTTTCAGTTTGGGAATAGTTTCATTTGCTGCTAACCAGTGATGGCGGCATCTTGAAGTGTCGAAGAGGAATTACTTTTCATCGTATGTCAGCAATCAATCTAAAGGAATCTGCTGTTGACTCGGCAACAATGCAAAACAAGATTCAGCTTGTGCTGCCTTTTATCAACTAGCGCGGAACCTAGTGACCGTTTATATAATTTTTTTAGCTGATGGAGATGTTAGCCGTATGATTTCTGTACTGATTTTGACTTGCTGTGTTCTCACAAGTCTGGCGTTGCTCTCCTCAATAGCTTGACAGCCTCATCCGTTGTAGTTCGTCTTTATGTTCGTGGTTCATCCTTAAGTGTTTCATTGTCTTCCTGGAACTGCGCGAACCACATTTGCAGTCCGTTCATTCCTAATATCAACATCTATATATTTTCCGTTCCGCAGCAGTTACATTGTTTCCCAGTTTAAGTTCATTCAACATACAAACTTGCATAACCGCTTCCGGTTGATAAATTCCGCAGAATACTGCACCGACCAGTTTAATAGTCTAACTTTCGGTAACAATTCGTTCTCGTCTTAAATTTGTTGTTGTCAATGTTTGAAATTTAAGAACCATGAAAAAACCTAAAAACATTTTTTGGTCCACTGTATAATATGCCATTAATTGTGTGCATTCAATCAGAGGGGTTTCAGCAATCTACTTCCCATTGATGTAGTTTAAAATAACACTTTTAAGATGAATATTCATGGGATGTTTCAAGTGAAGTAATTCACTTAATTTTTCTTCAGCGACTAATCCATTTTTAGTGGATAAAAACCTTTTATTACCGAAGTTGAAAATATCTACATGTAATTCACTTATCACGTATTCTAATTAAATAGAATAACTAATTTCCCTGTAGAAACTTTCTGCAGAGTGGGCATGTAGGTATCTGCAAAATGTTTATTCTACCTGTTATCTCAACTATTAATTTCTTTCTTTCTTTCTTTCTTTCTTTCTTTCTTTCTTTCTTTCTTTCTTTCTTTCTTTCTTTCTTTCTTTTTTTTTTTTTTTTTTTTTTTTGTGGCCTTGTCCGAGCATTGAAGTTACGGAATTAGTCACCCAAACACCGTAATGTGTTACATAAGATACTGGGCTTGATAAAGCTTTTCTGTCAATTTTCAGTAACGTTCGGATGTTTTATCCTGTTGTTCTTTTAACTTTCTTCAAATCTTGTCTCTATAATTCTCTTTTCTTCTTTCTGCAGAAATTGGTTTGCTCCTGTACAAGATTGAGGAACCGAAGAAAAGAGTTTTCTATGTGGCTGGAAAAACTTTCTCTTGGGAGAATGAATAAATAAAATAAAATACTACTAATAATGTAATATTTCAGTTATTGATACATTTGGCAGTATTTTCGTAATTATTTATACCTATATTCAGATTCAGATACATTATCTTTCAATACACAAATGATCGAAAATTTTATTGCATCTTTTTCTACACATCCATATTTATATTTTAATCTTTGAATAATAATTGTGATAAATCGGTTTGTTTTCCTCCATATTTTGCAAGAATGAACTAAGGCACTATTCCTATGCATTTACATGTATTCAGATTACATATTTTTAATAAGTGCAATATTATTAAGGCCTTAACACTTTCTGAAATAATGTTGGTAGGAGCATGAAAGAAATTGTATGTTTATAATTATTTATTTTTAATGTTGATGGAGAGACAAACATTGTACCATAGTATAAATAATAATAATAATAATAATAATAATAATAATAATAATAATAACAGCTTCACATTGTAGTCATTATTTTATTAATCCACCACTTGCTTAAATCACTGCCTTGGCATCATTTAGACATTGAGATTAAATTCTTAATGTACGTTTTATCAGTTCGTGAAACTGCCACGCATAATGGTCGCGTACAGTTGCCGTTTATTCCTTGGCTTCCTTGCTACAACATTCCACATACCTTCCAACAGCAATCCACACGAATGTGACCTAGGCTTTATTTTTTCTCTAAGAACTTTTACCTGGAATGTAGAAATGGATGATAATGCATCAACACAACGTTTACTTCATTATAAAATGAACATTACTCATAGATTTCACCTTCAAAGCGATGTGGCAAGCTGAAGAAACGCAATTTGAAGTATCGCCAAAATGATAGTTATTGTGATCATGTTTCTCATCAAGGTGAGTAATCTGCTTTTACAGTATCGTTATTCCAGGCGACCTATCTCATGGCTGGAAAGGAATCCACACGTTTTGTCCATCCTTATGAATGCTCACATTTTGTGTTTTACATGAAGGTATCAATTCTTTACCTCTTCTGAGATGCACAAATACAAAAATCGAAGCCATGCAGGTTATACATACATTCGTCTGAAAAGATTATCCTATTCCACATCTCTACTATCCATGCCATATTTTTGACACTGTAGTCGCATTGTTTTTTATCAATAAAGACTTCTTTCTAGAGTGAGGGGCAGGGAATCTGCTTATAGAAATGTATTTCTAGTAATTTGATGCGTATTGAGACATCACGCATCTTTTCTTGTTCTCTCTTTAGTTCTGAAGACGATAGACGCTGATCTAACAGTCAGATATATTTTTATTAATATCCTCTCCTGTTTAGGGGTATAAACCTATTTTCTAATGTTTTACAATCTCGGAATGGTAGACTGATTAAAATCGGTTTCAAAGGTCATATCTTTAATGCTGAGACCAACTGACGAATAAGCAAGCACAGCTGCTTTCTTCCTCGGCGTTAATTCCACCACTTTGCCTGTTTGATCAACACAGCACCTTACTATTTGTATTCATTGTAAAGTTAAAAAGTGAAAACAAAACAAAAGTTGCAGGGAGTTAAACAATAGAAGAAGAATATGTAAGCACCAATAAACGGCAATATATAGACTATTCAAAAGAAAATTGTTGTCAAAGACAATTTGTGAATGCGATGCAATACATTTTTCCACCACTATAATCCGCCGCCCTTCTTTTAAAAATATTTATTACCTATTAATTCACTTGCATTTAGCATCGTCACTCTGCTCTCCTTCGTTCTTTATGGCGATTTTTATGAATGATAAATAGATAAAATTTACTGGCTTTTTTTTTTTATTTATACATATCTACATGTACTACTAAGGTAAATTATCTAAACAAGATAAATATCACATTGCCTAGCTATCGAGTCAGTTACGTTATCGGCGCATCTGTAATTAGATTATAATGTAATTGCATCATAGTGACGAAAGGGAATGACAAGCGTTTTCAGAAAAGGACTCAGTCTGATATACAAAGCGACAGTATACATCTTGAGAACGTGCCAAATACAGGAGCTAAATACTTTTGTGGGGAAGAATGGGAGAATGCAATAAATACTTAAAAACGTGCCTCCTCCCGTTTTTAGACTCCGTTTGAAAGCTAAGATCCAATACCAATGAACAAATGTTTATCTTTTGAGCGTGCACATATCTACATATTGAGTGATGATTAAAAATAAATAAAATGTGCATTCTAATTTCTTCAAAAAATAGTCTTTCAAGCAAAGTAAACGATTGCTATGAATTAAAAGAGAAAAATGTAAACTATGGTTTTTAAGTTCCAATACCAGCATATTATGAACTTGTGAAACCCCCCTCCACTGGCAATGGCGCTATTGTAGGGGAATTCTGAGGCGGGACGCCCATACGGCGTCGCTACGTTGTCCCAGTGGAGATGATGAAATGATAATTAAGCACTAATGGGGTCCTAAATCTCTGAATGAATGAAATGAACTAATAATGATGCAAATGAGCTCGGAGTCATTCTTGCATCATTTACCTTCTCAGAGTAAGAAGAAATAAAAAAAAAAAAAAAAAAAAAAAAACCCTTAAACAGTTTGACCTAACCGGGAATCGAATCTTGGACATCTGGATCAGTAGTCACCACCGCTATCAGTTCATACATATCGATTTATATCTGATGTTGAGCATAAAGGGGCTAAATTCTAGCAGTCTACTATCAAAATATTATTTCTTTCCTGTTCTGGACATTATTAATGGAATTATATGTAATAGGGTTTAGTGGATTTTGTTTTCCTTCATCGTTGTAAAATTATCGCTACACTGCTTTGCAGAACTGGCAACATGGTCGTGTTTTTCTGTAAACATGCGCTCTCACTATCTTTCGCCTTTAAGTAAAATTTATTTGTGTACTAAGCCTCACAGAAAAGGTATAGCGCCTCAGTAAGCGCCACGCAACATTTTTGTTAGCACTGAAAACGTAAGAATTACATAATCTATAGTGCAGATACCACCAGAACCACTGCAACTTGATGCTTCCTTAACGCTCGCACAGATGAATAAGTTCTACTATCTGTGAAATTGTAATATTTCGAAAAACTGCGCATTGTTTCTGCATTGTAGTTTATTGTTGTCATTGATCGTCGTGTTTACACAAACTGTGAAGACTTTAAAAACTTAGTTGAGGGGCTTAAGAAATAATCGTGTTTGTGACATAAATGCTACAAGCACCGCTGGTACAAATCGAGCAGATAATGGTTCTTAGCGGCAGTGGCCGGGGGGAGAGCGAAGAAGGTACGTCGTGCGGCTAGTGTTAGCGATATTGGATACATAATATTGGCGTAGTTTTGTGTTGAGGGTGTATGACAGTTTGGTCGTCATAGTTCTGGGTGTAAAGGACCTATCCAACGTTTCCAGTGAAGTGTCAGCATTAATTAACAGACTATTATGGACTTTGATAATGACTATGAAACACTTCCTACTCAAAGCGTTGTGACCCATATGACGGCAGGTGCCGTAGCTGGAGTAATGGAGCATTGCGTAATGTACCCTCTGGATTCTGTCAAGGTATGTTACACGAGATGATACATTACAGTGTACTATGTTTACGATGTAAACACTTGTAACCCTTGAAGCTACCCTGGAACCACGTTACAACATGTGGTAACATGTGCTAGATCTTAACCTACAACAGCTTTTGCTTCTCTTGGATCTGTCAATACGAGCGAATTAATTTTATCTATTTTTATAACGCAGACACGAATGCAGAATCTGTCACCATCACCCAATGCAGCATATAGGGGAGTTGGAGAAGCACTGTTTCGAATGGTGAAGCATGAAGGAGTACTGAGACCAGTTCGTGGGATGAGTGCAGTTGTTTTGGGAGCAGGCCCTGCTCATGCGCTGTACTTTTCTTGCTATGAGTTCATTAAAGACACCCTCACACAAGGAGCAACTCGTCAAAATCATCTTGCATATGGTAAGATAATATAAGACCCATCATTGTGAGCATTTTGATAGATTTTTTATATATTTCAGCAATAACACTATGGCACAGTGCTGTCTATTGTACTTGTAACTTCTTAATATGGTTCGTTGTTGAAATCATTATAAATTTCAATTGTATAGAGGAAATATGCAAACCAAGATAGAATAGCAAATGGTAGTATTTAAATGGATGATATTGTTTTCTTATAACTAATGCATTATGTTGTGGAAAGTATTAAAACGTCATTATATGCAAGCTGGTTTAAACTTATCTAAAATAATAGGAGAGTGGGTGGATACATTATTACAGCACAGAAGGAATCGAGACGTAAGAGCATATGATGTTGACAGTTTGGAGTCTGTGGCCTTTCACCAGCCCTTAGGCCTAGACTGTGCATTATTAATATAGCACAGTTTCACCTAGGCATGTTCACCCATATGTCTCCCATATGTTTTTTACTCACTAGAGCTGGTTTGTGCATTACTTCCAGTGATTCCTTGTATATTTTCCAGTGTGTGCCAACTATCATATAATTTTACCATATACCATCATGTTTGCATATATGTTTTCATATTGCCACCAGGCAGCTCTGTACATCTGTGTGGTCCCAACAATTTTAAAACGTAATCCCTATTTTAAGTGTAAGCTTTATGAAAACCTTGTAAAATATATATTTCTTAAGGTTAGGTTAGGCTAGGCTAGGGTAGACTAGACTGAGCTAAGTTAATTTATTTACAAACACCATCATTAAAAATTATATAATTCATCACCTTTAATTAATTATTTGATTATTCGTGTTTGTGTAATGTCATTTGGAAAAATTGCACAACCTTCAAGTGCATTAATGTCTCTTGAACTAAGTCTACGAGCAACATTTCAATCTCAGTGGCTGTTACTATGTAATACTATAATGCAATTCTTGCTGTTGATTCAACTGTGATGTCAGAACACTATTCTGCCATGCTCTTCTTGCCCAGATCTCAGCAATAAAAATAGACACCTTTTACAAGGGGGTGAGTTATTAGCTTTCAACATGCATCATCTATTATGTTTATGTTCACTCTCTTGTGTCATTATAGGTATGTTTTGAAAGGTTTACTAGTGGGTTGCAAATACATAAGCTAATCTGCTTAGGTTGTGAGAGAGGAAGAAGATTCCAGTCATGCCAAAGTTTTTTTTTTAACTGAAAAATTAAGACTATGAGTCAACACTGGAATAAGTTATGTGCATAGTTTTCTTTTTAAAATGTATTTGTTGTGGCTGATCTGAGGCCATTAGACCTTCTCTTCTGCTGTACCAATACAACAGTAATTACACAAAAATCAGCGACAATAGAATAATAACATATACAGTCACATGAAAAATATACATATAGATCTATGTAAATCATGAAAGAGAGTGGAAACAAATGTGGTTGCTGTGAAATAAAATCAGCATGGGGTAAAAAGTGATAAAATGAAGCTGAAACATACCTCAGTTATTTAATAAGGAACATCCACAACATATAGCAGCCAGAAAACTAAAAACAGCATAATCTCATAGTTATAAATGTGTAGCTGTCTTGGAACCACTACTAATGAACACAGCTAGGAAAAAGGGAATTCATAATTATTCATATACATACACACTAACCTTAACCTAACCCTGGGTGAATCCTAGAAACCAGTGCATCCATTGATTTGCTTTGGCCCGAAGGCCCATTCTCGCCTCCTTTTCATAATTATAAATTGATAGTGGGTTGTGTGCTACCAAGTTAGCAGGCATATTGTTTTAATGATGGCAAATTTGCTTTATATACAGAATAACCTATGTAGTATTATCCAGCAGAAATCATTGCATTGGTATGTGTAGGAAAATGTGCACGTTTGATCAATAAAGAAAGCACAATCTGTTCTGTAGTGCTGAAAATAATAGATATGTAAAATGAGTTGTATTTGTGTGAAATGTATAACCCTAGCACATAAGAAAGTGCAGTAAATTTGTTTAATATCCTGCGTTGATCTTATTGCAGATGAACCACAAGAAATGAGAAACATTAATATTATTACGCAGGTGAACGGTAAATTAATCATGATGGTGGTAATAACAATAATACAACCAATATGCAGATGACATAAACATAATTATAATTTAGACCATCACATAATTGTGATGGTCGAAAAGAACAAATTAACAATAAGATCAACAAAATTTTTAAATGGTTTGGGGTCAATATCTATAAACACTTTATAAACTATAAAAATTAGCAATACACTTTCATTTCTATTTCTCAAAAATACTACGGCTGATATTATCTTGTAACTTTATTATTTTTTTTTTGATTGATTGATTTATTTATGTACGCTCTTTAACAGCTCAGGTCATCAGCGTCCCATTTAACTCGGGCGTGAAACGGCCGACAAATTTTGCTCAGAGGTTTCTCTTTCAGGCTTGAGGTTCTTTTTCTTGCCGTAAATGTACAACACGGGACCCATGGCTTTACTTCCCTTCCGAAGGAAGCCATACTTTGGATTTTTACGCCCGAAAAAATCCATCGGTCCTGGCCTGGTTCGTACTCGCGATCTTGGGTTTAGGAGGCAAGTATGGTAACCACTTTTTTTTTTTTTTGATTGATTTATTTATGGATGCTCTTTAACATCTTAGGTCATCAGCGTCCCATTCAACTCAGGGCGTGAAACGGCCGACTAATTTTGCTCAGAGGCCTCCTTTTCAGGCTTCAGGTTCTTTTTCGTACCGTAAATGTACGACACGGGACCCACGGCCTAACTTCCCTTCCGAAGGAAGCCATACTTAGGATTTTTACACCCGAAAAAATCCATCGGTCCTGGCCGGGTTCGAACCCGCGAACTTGGGTTAAGGAGGCAAGTATGGTAACCACTACACCATCAGGACCGACAAATATGGTAACTACTACACCACCAGGACCGACTTGTAACTTTATGATAAGGTCCTTGAAAATGTAACTGATATCAAGTTCTTAGGCATCTGGCTACAAAATAATCTAAAATGGCACAAGCACATTGATTTCATGGTTTATTGTGTTACAGTTTCAGTCATTTAGTGAATATGTGTATTGTGCTTGTGTGCACTCAATTTTAAAATGTGGTATTTTAAGTAGGGTAATTCGCGACCATGTATAAGGTTATTCACCATCAAAAAAGGATAATTAGAATTATTAATTAAAGAATTAATTAATAAAAAGAACCAGAGATCTTGCAGGCTCCTTTAAAGAAACAGGTACCACATTTGTCTTGTTCAATAAAATTAATAAAAATTCAACAATTATTTAAATCAAGAAATAAATATTTATTTGCTTGATCATATTTTTGAACCATAAGAGAATGTGAACATAAGAGTATAGGAATAATTATCCCAACTTTTACCTCCACTGTCTGAGACTAATGTATATAGAACTGCCATTATTTATTACCTTTTTTTGTAAATATCTCTTAGGTTTGTCAATTTTTTATTTTTTCATGTTACAAATCCATGGAGAGAAATGTTGAAAGTTGTAATCTCTGATGAAACTTATTATAATTGTAATAATTATAATAAGTTTCTGTTTATCTTCTACATGTTATTGTTAACCTTATCATATGGTTATAATTTTTCTTTTTATGTTTGATAGATTACATAGGTAGTAGAAAGAAAGGTAAAAGTGAAATGTTTAATTTTTAGCATAATATACAGTTCCTTTTCTATTTTTAAATGTTATTTCTAATTTCTAAACTTTATCTAATATGATATTCTATAAGTGATTTGACATAACCTATATCATAGTACTTCACTATAAATACGTAAATAATATGATGACTAATTCTACAACGGCCATAGGCACAAGAGGAGAAGCATGCATGGTAAATGGAGATCCACCTTCCTGCGCTAATGTTGTGGTTTGTCCCCTACCCTACTGAGATGCTAGTTCAATCCTGCAGTGGCAGAATATGTTAGCATTAATGAGGTTATCAAATACAGACTATGAGGATTGTTTAGAAAGTTCTTTGATTGAAAGACAAAATAACTGCATAGCTTTTTGAAATTATTCATCATACTCTCCCTTGACAATATTGCAGTTGGTCTAGTGATGCTCCAAAGCCTTAATCTCATCATGAAAGTCATATTCTTCCATGCCTGCAAAATATGCCTGAATTGATGATATAAGCTCTTCATCAAACAAAAATTTCTTTTCACCAAGGAATTTTCTCAGTTAGGGAACAGATGGAAGTATGATGAAGTCAAGCCAGGGAATAAGGTAGATATGGCAGCAAATTGTATCCTAATTCATTGATTTTGCCATTGTAATGACATATGTGTGGGGGGGAGGGCTGCATAATCTGGATGCAATATGACTTTCTTTCCAACCTTTTGTAGATGTTTTTGTCTTCATTAGATCCAAAAGGTTAGCATATTATGTTCCAGTAATAGATGTTCCAAAGGGGAGATTGATACCAGTACACCCTTGGCATACCAGAAAACCAACGTCATGATCTTCCTGGTCAATTTCACACAGTTGGCCTTTGGTGGTGGAGTATCATGGTGCTTCCATTGTTTAGACTGCTGTTTTGTTTCAGGTGTGTAATAGTGCACTCATGCTTCATCATCGGCCACAAATGGATACATAAAGTGGCAGGATTTCTCTAAAAATTGTTCAAACTTTACTGAGAAATTTACTCTAGATTTGCTTTCAATCCTAAGTCAGCAGTCGTGTAACCCATCTTGCTCATAATTTTTTTCAAGCGCAACTTTTTCCTGGAAATGTGAAATATGCATTCTCATGAAATGCCCAGAAGCTTCAGTAATTCCAGACACCTGAATAACCACATGCACACTGTTGATAATTTCTTATATCATTACATATTTTGGCCATTGCTGCATGGGTAATCTTCCAAGCTATCATAGCCACATTTAAACTGTTGAAAATGATGGTGCAGATTTCCCTAGAGCATTTGTAATATTTGTATGAATATCTATCATGGACCTTTACCAAGTAATTAATAATTACACGATATTCAATATTTGCCATTTTCCATATGCACATTCCTGGACTGCAATAAACAGCTACAGCTACTATGATTCTTCACCAATTCACCAATTCATTATTGCTCAAATATTTGTATGGAAGATGGCAGGTTTTGATAACAAAACTTCTTTGGAACTGCTGCTGCTATGTGTGGGTCATTCTGAGAACTTTTCAAATGACCTTCTTAATAGTTACATATTACGGCACCAAACATAGTAATATGTATTATCACAACATTATCAGAATCTTTTTCTGATTTTTTTTATCAATGAATGGGCATTAACTTAAGAAATTCTATATGGAATATTAGAAAAGTTTATACCTAAACTAGAAATTTAAATTCCTAAATGGAGTGCAGATTTTGTTTTATTAATATGAAAAAATAGCTTCTCACACATATATGTAGAACCAAAAATAGCTACAATCATAGCTGAAAATTATTGTATTTAGGATATTTTGAGAGATTTAAAAGTTTATAAAGTTTTTTTCACCCTATTCAAGTCTAGGTCAGCAAGCCAACATTCATGTTAAATGGATTTTGAAATATTATGAAGTACCTCATTAATCCATATTTCTTATATCTGTAATGCTTCTCTGGAATTACTCTTGTGAATTTATAATAGTATCTCCATATGTATATCAATAGTCCTCCTATTATTGTATTAAGGTCTGAAAGTAAAGGGAAGTGAAATAGCTCTTTATTACATAATTGCTGTTTCCATAACCCAAACTTCATTTCAAATGCTTGCACTGCAGCTCACATATCAGTGAAGATAAGTTCTTTACCTATTAGCAGTCAAGATGACTTATTACATCAACCCAAAAAGCTAGAGCCTGTATCCAAGATGGGTCATTTAATTGTTTTACAAATATGCTTTCAATTATCATTAAATTTGCAACATATTCCCTCAGTTGAGAAAGTTGTTTTTTGTGTTACACAAAGCAGTTGTTTTTTGTGTTAACGATAAGCCATTGGATATCATTAAAATAGTGAATTTCTGAAAATTGCTTCCGGAATTTGGAAGATGGTGCTTTTCTGTATAAGTACAGCATTCTTTCTAATGTTGACAGGATGAATAACAATTTGCATTATATTCTTCCTAGAAACTTCACACACAAGGTCTCTTGGTGAATACATCATTTAGCTCTTCAGATTTCAAAAAAGTTTTAAATCACCCACGTTTAGTTTGCTATCATTGATTTTGCAACATTTGCTACAAATACTTAACTTTCTCAGTTAATCTCTACTTATCAATACAGTCTACCACAATTTTAAAAATATCACAGCCCTTAGTGGTATTGTAAAATAACACTAAATCTAACAACTCCTCTGTAATTGTCAAATTTGCCTATCACTCTCCTCACAATATTGCTAACTGGGCCACATCAGTATAGTCATTATTTTCATATATCACAATAGATCTTTTTTTTATTTATTTATGGATGCTCTTTAACAGCTCTAGGTCATCAGCGTCCCATTCAACTCAGGACGTGAAACGGCCGACAAATTTTGCTCAGCGGCCTCTCTTTCAGGCTTGAGGTTCTTTTTCGTGCCACAAATGCACGACACGGGACCCAAGGCTTTACTTCCCTTCTGAAGGAAGCCATACTTACGATTTTTACGCCCGAAAAAATCCATCGGTCCTGGCCGGGTTTGAACCTGCGATCTTGGGTTTAGGAGGCAAGTATGGTAACCACTACACCACCGGGACTGACATCACAATAGGGTAAAACAAAATTCTGATACAGGCCCTTTAATTGTTCTTATATCATAAGAAAGCCTCCTTATCCTTCTAGTGACACTATGTCTTGACAGAGCAATTCTTTGAAACATTTCAGTGTATAAATAATTTTTCGTTGTGATCTGAGAATATGCATAACAAACTTAGGATATAAGTGTCTACCAATTAGATTTTGACCCCCCCTCTCTCCCTCCCTCCCCCCTCCCCCCTCTCTCTCACACACACACACACACTCACCTCTCTCTCTCTGTTTGTCTTGTTTTGCACTGAACCAGTAGTATAAAATTTATTCATAAGGTTGTTAATTGCAATTCTGGAAGGAGGCAATTGCCCAAGGAATTACCAAATAAGTTCCTTATGAATGCGACAAGGTGTTTTGTATTTATAACATTTTCACATAAAAATATGTTGCTCTTAAGTCTTTGCAAAAGAATGTAGACTGGTGAGTGTTCAACAGTTCAAGAACAGGCAAGCAGTGGGCAGACAGCCATGTCATTCCTGATGGCTTGGTTTGTCTTGTTACGAATATGTTGATAGCTGTAATTTACCTATGGAATTACATATGTGCAGAAATGTTACAGTGGTTGATTTACTGTTGTACATGTAGCCTAAGGCACATATCTATTGTGCCTATTTTCTCAATATAGCACCAGATTTGTTGTAACAGGATGTCAACAGCCATTGTTTGTGTTCATTTGAAGCTGCAGATTAATTATAGGGAGCAGATGCGTACTCAAAGCACCTATCTCCATTCCATTAGGCCTGCACTAAACCAAATAAGCTTGAGTAACAAAAGGAGTGTTAGTAATTTTCTTTACAATTGGAAATGAGATAAATTCTTATCCAATTTCATCACTCCTTGTACATAATGTTACTGTCATGATATCTTAAATCCTGCAGTCCTGAATACTAGCAGTTTCTTCCTGGTCCACAATTTGGCTCATGAAAAGAAACTTTAATCAAGCCTGATGCTGTTGATGCTGCTAATGATTGTTTTGCAGTTTTATAAAACCTTTTTTTCTGACAAATTGAAAAAAATTGGAAAATTATTGGACCGAGCCTGTAGCCCTCATTGGAGACTATAATAAGAATTAAAGTTAATGTTTCCTTCCAAAAATGTGCTTTTATATCAAACTTTTCAAACAGCCCTTGAAAATATAATCTAGGTAATACATTAAAATGTAAATTGGAACTGGTACAGTGATGCTAATCATATAATTAATATCATTGTGTGATTTAGTTGAACTACACACTCTTAATGCTTCACTCACTTGTCATAGTGTATGGAACCGGTTTCAAGAATATTTATTTATCATTATCCAAGCTAAAGTTAACTGTCGGATCATTCGTTGAGCTGTGGGGATGTGTATTCTGCTCTGGTGGTGGTGTGATAAACTTATAGTTAATGTTTTCATCTCTGGCCATGTTGAAGTTCATTAGACTGTCTTTGTATTTGTAGATGTAGATTTTTTCCCAGATTGCTAGTTCCGTAGGTCCTTGTACTGATTTTAATAATTTTGCTTTATTGATTATGTCATGATTTCGTGTCCAAAAAAATGATTGCTACTTCTATTCATGGATGAGTTCAGCCTAAGATTGCTTGATGGCAGATAAAGTATATGGAGGAGGACTGGAGAAAGGTATGCCCCTTGCACCTTCTCATTGATAATGGCTTTCAGGTCAGGTTCCATCATGGTGTGGGCTGGTATCATTATGGAAACCAAGACAGAGTTGGTTTTTGTGGAGAATGGGGCCCTGAATACAAACCTGTACATTGAGAAAATTCTTCAAAAGCATGTTATCCCCTATGCTCCATATGTGGCAATGATTTTGGCTTCTTGCATGATAATACCCATCCATATGTGCCCACATTGTGACATGGTACTTGCATGAGGCAGGGATTTGGCCACTAGTTTGGCCAGCACAAAGCTCTGACCTCAATCTCATCGAATATGTTCGGGACATGATGAGGAGAAAATGTTCATCAAAGTGTTCCTAAGAACCTCAATGAACTTTGGGAGGCCATACTATAAGAAAACGTAAGGATCTTGATCTGCAGCATGCCCATAAGGTTGCAAACTGTGATACAAGCCAGAGGAGGAAATAGCTGCTTCTGAGAATACCACTGAGTCATCATTTTGGTTGACAATGTGAGGAATGTATCTCACGAAACATGTACCAAAATTACTTTTATAAGTGTGTTTGTGAAACTTAAAGAGAGTTTTAATGTGACGACATGATTTTTAGTGTTTTACTTTAAATCAAAATAAGATTAACAAAAGTTTCACTGTGTGGATTCCGACATTCCGTAAACATACTACTGAGTGTTGAAAAGTGTCTTGTTGTGTTACCGATGCAGGTGTATTACCTTGTGTTACCCTCCAGGTATAAATGAGATCATTATGAAATGTGATTAACATGCATTCATGTGCATACAATAAAGGAAATTAGAGACTCAAAATGATATCTGAATATATAAGAGTGGTTACAAAATGTTTGGAAAAGTATTACTCATAAAATGAATAAAATGATAATAATTTACACATAATAATGCATTAAATTAAAAATATTTTTAAAAAAAATAGCGGTTTATTTTTTTGGTCTCATAGTGGATGATGTCAAGGTACTTGAAGGTGTGTGTTGAGCGCAATAAAATCTAAAACATTTCTGGAAAACTAGGTCTTACATTATGAGCTATTGTTGAATTGGCTCCAAGCTCTAATGTTTATTCTTCAACAATGTGTTGTTCAGATCTTTCACTACAGGTTCAAGGAGAGTGGTTTCATACATATTGGCTGTTCTGTTTATCTCATTTTGGCAGAAATGCCATCACAATAACTCACTCTTTATCAAACTGTCACTCAGGAGGCTGGTGGCTCATCTGGATTCTTAGGACCTTCTCACAAGCTACTTCGGAAGTTGAAGCATTTGGTGGTTGTAGCTCTCTTTGATAATGCAATTTTTTTTCATTTCTAAAAAGTATTTTTGGCACCTGTCCTTAGCATAACAGTCAAATAGGTGTCTCAGCTTCCTCTTCTGGAGTTAATATCCAGTACTCTGGCAATAAGCCAGAATATTCAGTATTAGGTCTTCTCTGAGCTATCTGGAGACATTCTCTCATGGACTGTTGCTAGTTCTTTCTGTATTGAATTATGCTGAATAAGTCTCGGCTACTTTCACCACTATATCGGTCCTCATAGAATGCAGATGTCCAATGAATTGTATCTTGGATGATAATCCAAAGTGTGCAGGTGAACAGCTCAATAAACAAACATTCTTGCTAATTTTCAACTCTTTAAGGAGGTGGAAAATCTCAGTGCCAATTTTACAATCCAAATAAGGCAATGAGCAATATGTTTCTGATATTCTCTTTACTCTATGACTAAACATTTAACTAAGTAACTAGAAGTGTCTATTGGAACTTGTATGGTGAAGCTATCATATAATTAAGATCATTGTACGATTGAGTCTAACTGCACACTCTTATTGCTCCACTTATTTACAATATGTAGAACTAGTTTCACGAACCCTTTGTTTACATCATCTAACTGTCGACGTAGTTCTACATATTATAAACAAATAAGTGGAGCAATAAGTGTGTAGTTCGATTCAATCATACAATGATCTTAATTTAACTAAGTGTTTGTTTTTACTGCTATAAAGTTCAGTAACGACTATGGTAAGTGTCTTGCATTGAGTGCATTGTATGACTGCCAAAACATGTGACTTTCTCCATTAAGATATTTGTGACAGTATTTGTGTCTAGACTAAGTAATATCTTTGCTCACATTGAACCTAATACTTCTTTCCCATGTATGTCACAAAAATCTATATTTTACTCATCCCCTTTTGTTAATTGCTAGTTAAACTATCAAGGAATTTTATCCACAAAGGTGTTTTGCCTATATGAATTCTTTGTATTATTTCCAAAATCCTATTACATTACCTTCCCTGAACTGTCATCGATTGTAGTTCTGTATTTTTTTTGTATTCAAACTTCCCTGTATGAAAACTAGTTTTACTGACTTAAAATAACAGAAAAATGGGTGGAGACATAACAGCATATGTAATAATGGGAGAGTGAGTAAAAACTTTATTAGAGCACAAGGTGAACAGTTTAGAGTCTGTGGTTCTAAGCATAAACTCTTAAGACTTAGATGGGGCATTATTAATGTAGCACAATTTCACACCAGCATTTTTGCAAGTGTATCTTCCATTTATTCCCACCACAGAAGCTATGTGTATCACTTTAAAAATTCTGTTTTGGATTATTGAATTGAACTAGCACTCTTTTGCTCTACTTACTTGTTGAATCCATTCTAATGATTCACATTTGTTTGTTTCTCAGGTGCAGCAGGTTGTGTAGCCACTCTACTGCATGATGCCATTATGAATCCAGCCGAAGGTACAATTTAAAATTATATTTGTTTATGAAATATTATAGATGAGAAAATTATAAGTTAATAATTAAAATAATTTTACACTCTTGAGCTCCGCTTACCAATAAAACTGCAAAATATGTTTTCGTGAACCATTGCCATAAATATAATTAGGATTCCTTTCCTCAATTGAATATCAAAGTAAGTACTTAGAAAATTGGGAAAACAATAGGAAGTTTGGGGTTCAGACTCTAGGAATACTGGAGGAACATCAAATACAAACAGGTAGGAAGATTTACAGTAGAATACCATTGTTATTCTATCACAGATCAGACACAACACAACATGAAATGGAAAGCATGTTATTGAAATTTGTGAGTAGATCAGGCTAGAATAGGGGAAAGCATTTATATAAACAAATATGGGGATAAGGTTATGAACTTCAAGATCACAAATTGATTCAAAAGTTCATTAAGTGACCACCAGAGCTACTTTAGAGATGTTCATTTATTAGGAAATTCGGCAGACGACATGCAGTTGAGGATGCTGGCAAAGGCCCATGAAACATTGTAAGGAGTTCGATTGTAAGTGGAGTATAAGAGTACAAAATCTGCTCACAAACCTAATTAAAAATACAAACATTCACTCTTTACTTACAAGGTTATCCACAACATATTTGTTTAAAAGTCTGGTCTGTGAGATTTTAGGCTATTTTCAACAGTTCAACCTTCACATTACTTCAAAATGCACAAATTTTATTTAAGCTAATCAATGATTTCATGTACAGGCCATGAGGAGTTTAACTGGCAAGAAAATAGCACACTATGATATGGCATATTGTGTGTGCATGACAGTAATGCTACCCACTCTAACCTAGGCATTGCTGTGAAAGTGATCCGTGTTTATTTCTTCACGATAATCAATAGTCTTTCTTGTTTCAAGCATCAAAAGACCTCCACCCAGTATCACTGTCCAGTTTTTTCTTTCTGCTTTAATTTTTTGGATAAGTTGAGAGATGATGAATGAATGCTTGTTGCTTTGTTGGATGTATGTACCTTCCATACTCTTGCAGTAGTGTGCACTTATTAAACATGGTAGTATATTTTCCAGTTATCTTCCCTATGGTTTCTTATTACTGTCAGATAATCCTGCCTACATAAAACTGTATCTCCCTATTAATTCTCCCCCTCCCCCAAGGAAAGACTCTTAGACTACCTGCCCCTGCCAAGCCAGCCCAATGACTGTAAATGGAATTTGTGGCAGATGAAGTGCTCACAGGAAAACTGAAAAGGTGGTGTAATGATACTAAGTGTGCAGTGAAGGACATGCCTTCAGGCAGAACATTGTGAATGAATACAGCTAATAGTACATTTCATAAAGTTATCATATTTCTGAACATGCTTTTTTCCCATTCCTTCTCTTTTCAGATGTTGCTAATTTTTCTATTTAAATATTTATCCCTGGCATTACAAATACTGCTTTTGTAAATGCCAGTAAATCCTACATGGTCAACTCCATTGATTCTCTTACGGTTAATGCAAGACACTTTGTTTTTCACCATTTATTAAGGATTTAACAATTAGGGTGTTTCAATTCAGCACTATGACTGCATTATTACATTACAGTTAAAGCAATACTAACCATATATGGTGCACTCATAACTTAGACTGTTGCTGAATTGTTGTTCTAAAAGATGTGGAAATGTGTAAAGGGTCCAACTTTATTTTTGTTAGTTTAAGTGATATCAGAGAACTGACACCATGAAATGTGTTTATTTTATACCAAAAATATTTTAAATTCTTATACCTATGTATTGTGACCTATCCACTGGTGAGAATGTAGTAACTAAGTTTACTTAGCGCTCTTAGGCAATGTAATTGTCAATGGCCAAAGGTCGGATCGCCATGTGAACACAACATTGCTAAGGTGCATCAAAATTCCCACAGCCTTGTTTTGGTTGCCTTTATTGTATTTTTGAGGACACCTTAGATAGACAGACATCTATATACCACTGTGGTAACATGATTTTACAGCATAGCATTGGCTGTTTGGTTGCTAGAAGAAAAGAATATTACACCCATTGTTATTTTCACACTGTTTGATGTATTAAATTTAATTTCTGCATCTTTACATTTATATGTAATGTCATGGTCCAGTATTTAAAATGATTATTTTATTGTATTATGTTATTGCTTAATATTGCACTTAATGATTGTGAGCCCTTAAAAACTAATATTTCAATCTTCTCTGGTGCAATGTACATATTTTCTTTAGCATTAATATAACTGAGATAGGGAAAAAATAAAAATATTAATGTGAGTAAATGGCGGGGTTATGTTTTCCAAAAATTTGAAGCATAATATTGCACTTTTTTTTATGAGGAAATCGCTCAAATTTCACTAATTTGGTTCCAATCACTTGGACATGTTTCAAAGATTTGGTTCCACTGTCAGCTTCCCAGTGTAGTATTAAGATGTCATTCTGTAGATTTTATGAATGTAGTGATGAAGTTACTGTTGTTTGGAAGATTAAAATTAACTAAATTTTCTTTGTTTTTGTTTATGAATATATTTTCCCCATGCTATCACTGTGTTTTTTGAAGAGCTATTGAGAGTTTTGATTCACTTTGGTATATCTCATGTATTTCTTAAACCATAGGGTAATGTTTCTTTTCATTTTTCCTACATATTTCTTATTGCAGTCTTTGCAACTGATTTCATAAATGCCTGATGTTTTCCTGGTAGAATTTTATCTTTTGTATTGGTTTTTAGGAGGTTTTTAAACTGAATTTGTTTACTGAAGACAAAATAATGTTTGCATCTTTAAAAGTCTTCTGGAATTTTTGGTGTGCCTATGGATGGAATGTGAATTTCTTGTATATGTGATCTCTTTTACAGCCTTTAAGTGTGATGTCTTTTATTTTTGAATTTTTCTATTTTCTTATTCACCAGATCTATTGTGTAACCTTTTTCTGTGCTATGTCTGTTTTGTACTCAGATTTGTATTCTGCCTTGCTTATTGGTAGGTTTGTTAATCTGAATGTGAGGCTATTGATTATTGAAATTTTGTTTTTTGACTGTGGCTGTTTTTTTTATGTAATTATCTTTATGGATATCTTTTATGAATATGCCAAATTCCAGTATATTGCCATTTTTTTATAATTTTTATATCCAGGAAGAACCTTGTTGTTTTTTATTTCCATTGTGAATTTAACAGTACTGTCTTATAGATTGAGTAGCTTTATTGCTTCCTCTTTCCATTTTTATTTACTATTGCAAAGATATCATCTACATAATGATATCAACTTTGGTTTTTTTTTTTAATTGATTTATTTATGGATGCTCTTTGACATCTCAGCATCCCATTCAACTCAGGGCGTGAAACGGCCGACAAATTTTGCTCAGAGGCCTCTCTTTCAGACTTGAGGTTCTTTTTCGTGCCGTAAATGTATGATATGGGACCCATGGCTTTACTTCCCTTCCAAAGGAAGCCATACTTAGGATTTTTACGCCCGAAAAAATCCATCGGTCCTGGCCGGGTCGAACCAGCGATCTTGGGTTTAGGAGTCGAGTATGGTAACCACTACACCACCAGGACCAACCAACTAACTTTGTATATATGTGGAAAACCATCAACTAATTTTGTTTCTAAGAATCATGTACATATCTGCCAAGAATGGAAAGGTGGATTTCTCATTGCTAAACCCCTTAGATATTTCCTCTGAATGTGAAATAGGCTTGGTTAATGAACATTTTCGATAGGTTTAGATATTGTTCTATTACTTTTCCAGTTAGATTTATTGAGGTTAGCACTTTTTTTACGATAATTAGTAGTTTTTCTTTGGGGATGCTGGGAAACAGAGGGACCACATCAAAAGAAACTAGCAAATTCCTGTTTTAGTTTCACCTGTATGGTTTTTTTCTATTAATTTTTATGGTTTGGTTTTTGTATTTCGGCAAAGTCTTAAATTTGTTTAGTAATTAATTGGCTAAATTGTATGTGGGTGAATGTATTGTGTTTACCTGTGATTTCCTCTTAAAAATTGCAATATACTATATTTCACTGTGAAAATTCCCACTATTTAAAATTAAATTGGAAATATGTTGCCATTCTTTTGTTTAACATACTCCATTCTTTCGCTAAGCATTTGAACGATAGTGTCTTGGAATATTCCACATTCCTTGAGACTGGAGAAATAGCATCTTTCAATTTCTACAGGGTTTTGGGTATCTCAGGAAAATTCTTCTTTAAGGTAATTCCATAACCAAAAGGTTGGTCTGTTTGAGATTGTGGGGGTTGTATTGTTATAAAGTGTTACTAATGATAAGGTTGCCAAGATCTATGTAATTAATTTTTTTGCAGGGGTGTAGAGTTGCGGTGCACCATCATGTTGTTTTCTGAATTTTCTCAGATCTTGAGAAAGACTTCTATTACATGCATAATTGCATTGGACCAAATGTATTGTAACATTTAATGACAGAACTATGGCTTGCAATTAAAAATTCCTATAGAAGCGCTGGTAAAATAATTAATATTTTAGTGGGCAAAATTGTAAACTATAAAATACAAAAAGAAAGAAATGAAAAATAGTTATTTGTGCTACAAGTGTTGAGAAAGTGAGTAGGATGCTTACAAAATGAAGGCTCAGGCCGAGTTGAGCAAACCTATGAAAGAAATAATATATATCATGAGATGTTTATCAAGTGACCCTGCATGAAGTAAAGTCAAGTTGCAGGACTTTTTAAATGAACAGCCACATTTAATTTCCAAGTAGTACCTGTGTTCAGGCTGCTCACTTCTCACTGAGGTGGCCTGGGTTCATTCCCATCAATCATAAGTAGGATTTGTGGTAGATGAAGATGTAGTCTACCAGCTCGTTCTGCATGAATTGTAAATGGACTACACCTCTACTGCCTCGGTGTGGAACTTCATTGTCTGCTCATTAAGTCAGGTGGCATTAGAAATAAGCATCACCACCACCATCACATTAAATTTCCATTAAATATGTTAGGAGAAGAAAGTTGTTGAGGATGCAGTTCACATTGCTCAATTTTATTTTATTGTTGAGGTAGTATGGAGTGGGGAAAGAAGTTTTATTGGTTAATAGTTTAAAATAAGGAAGAAGTTAGCATTTAGAAATATTTTTAATAACCTTTCTGAACACAGGAATGTAATGGGAGATTTTGCAACAAGTTAAGGAAATTGGATGTAGTTAGTTAATAAAGAAGAAGATTAAAGTTGGTTTATGTTGTTATTTAATTGAAATACGAGTAGCTTATTTGGGTTTGACTATGAAAATGTGGAAGAATAGTGAAGGTAATAATAAATGGAAGATGTATAGGGCCATGAGTCTTATGCCAAAAGACTATATTTCCCTATTTATTAGGTTGGAGGAGGTCGCTCTTCTGACTTTTCAAAGACTGTTTCCTTGCACTGAAAGTAAATAATTAATAAAATAACTATAGAGCAAAGGAAAAGCTTATTAATAGTAGTATAATGACTAGCACATTAAATATACTGAAATTAAAAAACATTTGGAGGGTCATGGGTGCTGTTTTGTATAAAAAGAAACCTACAGTATGGCACAGGTGATTGAGAGCATTTAAGCATGGATTCGTAAGTGGGAGTTCTGTGGTTTTGTTCCCACAAGAATTCCTCCCTGACTAAAGGTTATTTTTTTCAGGTTTTTCTCAGCCTTCAATAGCAAATGTCAGGGAGGTACCATACATTTAGGCTTTAAATGCTTTTATTCCATATAATGCTTTTAAGAATATAAGAATATCAAATCAAATGTAGCTGGGGCATTTTGAGACTGTAGTGGGGCAAATCTCCAGAGAAAAACATCAGCTTACAGGAGGCAAATTTAATAAACTTTTGACATAGCTTTGAAATTTAGGAAATGGAAATGTAATAAGTAAATGCAGTACCAAAAGGCTAAACTTGTATCCTTAGCTATGTAATATAACTAAGGCTATTCCCTTGCATCCTATTCTCAGTTGGTCACTTTAAGTGAAATTTTAACTTCTCTCAGGGCTTGAGAAAGAACTTATTATTTTAATAAGTGCAACCAACATTATGTTGTATATTAATCAGCATATTTGTTGAATATGGAATGCTTACTTATATGGACATTATTTTCTGAATTTCACAGGAAAAGTTTGGGATGCATATGCTGTGTAGTGGCATCTTTTATGCAAATTAATATATTACTATTTCTTGAACTAAGAACCTATACATTCTACCATAATATTAATTTTACTAAATGTGGAATTTAATATTTAATTTTTTTTTTCTTTTAATGCTTTGTTCTAGGATAAGTGCAAAACAACTTCAAACTCTTGAAGCTTTTCTTCAACCCATCTTTCATAAGAATGGAAGATTTCAAACATTAAAATTTGTTTTTCTCTGAACTATATTTTTCTGTATATGTCCTTATGTTTAAGGTTCTTAGTTTAATTTTGACAACTGTCAGTCATGTTTATTTTTATGTATTTGTGTGCATGTAGTGATTTTGTCTTTTAGATGTTGTAGAAACAGTATTGGTTTGTAAGAATGATGTTTTAAATTTTTTTTTTTTTTGGTGTCCAAGATTTCATTTAAGATGCACTACTACTAAATTCTCTTGGACTGGTTGAATTAAATCAGTTACTTGTTCTAATCCATTGACAGTCATGATTGGAGATTTTACATCTAATAAAAATGGCAACAGCTTTTTAGTACATTGTACACATTTGTGTTAATGCTTGTTTCAAGCCAAACTTATTAGATAATTTATCACTGTAGAGTGGATTTCTCTGACCTAAAATATAAAAAATATTAAAAATAAAATTAAAAATATGAAGTCACTGAAAGTTGAGAATGAAAGCAAATAACATTAAAAAACAGAATATTGACCATTACATCCTTTCAAAGTAATGCAATAAACCATTCGCTCAAATCTAAACACCAGTTGTCTTTGGTAATCCTGCAAAATACTGTTCATATGCAGCTACTGTAGCTTCAGGCAATTAAAATATATGATCATGGGTTGGGGAAAACGTTGACTCCTGGCAAAATTCAGTTGTTTTTTATGCAGTGTGTGCAAAGGCATTTTAATGACACAGCAGTATTCCCATAAGACAGTCTTTGGATGCTTAACTCTCAGCACATTGAAGACTTTGGGCAGATATTTTATAGATTGCCATGTGGCAATCACTGTATATTTTCCCTCAAGCATAGCTGTTGCAGCCTGACTGCTGACTGAGAAGAATGAGAAGATCATCTTCTTGCCAACACTTCTCGATCTCTTCACTTTTGTTGAAGAACTCTCTCTCAGGAAAACCCAGACTGATAGTTGTTGCTTATTTTCTGGATTATATGTATATCGACTTTCATAAACTATTATGATGATAAATATGCTATTTCATCTTTCCTTATCAAAGTTTTGTAGCATTTTTCTGCACTTTTTCTGCTCATCTGTAAGGTTGTGTGGGATTTAATGTCTGCAGAATTTCCAGAATCTGGGCTTATGTACAACAATTGTCTTACTGCAACATATGCTCTTAATTTCATCGTAGGTTATGTGATTGTGGTTAGCAGCCAGAAACAGTGGGTTTAGACTATTGAATCATTTAAATCTAAGATAAATTTTCAGGTGCATCTAAGAATGGTTGCATTACAAAAAAGTAACAATGAATACAAATAGCTTAATAGAATACTTCACAGATTGCAGACAAGGCAAGATATGTTATTCAGAAGTAGTTCAATAACAAAGTTGGCTTAAATAAAAACATACATAACAAGTACAGTATGAAGTTCATTATTATTTGGACATCAGTTTTCTGGAATATCAAATATCTGAGTCCACTTAACAGTATGCAAGACTTAGTGTAATCTATATACTATAGATCCATTTTGGAAATTCCCAATTTAAGTTACTTGCTACTGTGAATGAGCTGACTTCAGTAAGCCTAGCAATACTGTTATATAGCTTAACATTACTCTCTCACTCACTCTCTTTCATAGGTAGTATAGTGCAGAGCCCTCATTTCTACAAACTGATTATTGGGTTTAAATGATTACATGTTCCTTACATTTATCATGACCTACTGCTCTTTCTCTAGAGATCTTTGATTAAACAAAATCATAATGAGCAGACAATAGATGTAAAACATTTAAAACAAAATTGTAATGAGCTAACAATAGGAATAAAATAACATTTAAATTGTGTACAAAAAGGAAATAATGAATCTTGTCTATTAAGTGTATATATTATAGAAAAAAATCTGAACATCAAACAAAATCAGAATTCATTTTACATTTTGTATCCAAACTTGACTGAGAGTTCTAAAAAAAAAAGAACATTTATCATGGAGGCAAAAATGCATTTTATTTGTAGCGTTAACTGACAGGAAAATTAAATTGTATACACTCTGAAAAGCTGTTCTTAATAGTACATGTAATTGACGCTCCTCTGTATTTATTTTCTGTTTGAAAATAAGTCATTCTAAAATTGTACATAACTATTATGATCTCATCTGGGATGGAAATGAAGTCTTTGGTCATAATTCTTTTTGTTAGAACAATAGCAACAACAACTATAACAACAACAACAACAACAACAACAACAACAATAATAATAATAATAATAATAATAATAATAATAATAATAATAGCAGCATCTCTCATTTAAAAGGCTGTTGGATAAGTTGTGTAGATCAAGGCAACTGTGAATGGATTAAACTGATAGAAAGATCTTTATTAAAATATATGCTAATTGCATTAATTTTTAAAGGTTATTCAATTTAGTTTGTATGTTCTGTACTTTAATTTTTAGTTGTTAACATTGATTTTGTTTCATTCTTTTTCATGCTTACCACGACCTGCTTTGTTTCCTGGTACTGTATGTGTTAACTGGATAAATAAAACTGATTATTGCTGCTGTTTTTATGGTCAGTTGTGAAGCAACGATTGCAGATGTACAATTCACCATATAAAAATGTTGCGGACTGCATAGTGCAAGTTTATCGCACTGAAGGATTGCGTGCATTCTACAGATCGTACACAACCCAGCTGACCATGAATGTACCCTTCCAGAGCATTCATTTTATGACATATGAGTTTGTGCAGAGTATAACGAACAAAGAGCAGCGGTACAATCCCCCTGCACACATGGTGTCTGGTGCCATTGCTGGAGCAGTATCTGCTGCCATCACAACACCACTGGATGTCTGCAAGACATTATTGAATACACAGCCGCAGCACAGCGAAGGGAAGGGGTTGATTTATGCATTTCGGACAGTATACAGACTAGGTGGTTTGTCGGGCTACTTTCGTGGAATGCAGGCCCGTGTTCTCTACCAGATGCCGTCAACAGCAATCTGCTGGTCAATGTATGAGTTATTCAAATACCTGCTGTCAAGCTCAAAAAATGAGCAGGTGGTGAACACAGACTCACCGTTGAGATTGGTTGTGCCACAGGCTTCGCTTGTAGTTGAAGCTTCTGAAGACAGCAAGCAGGCACATGAGAGCAGTTCACGAGCTAATGCTGAGGGTTCTTGGGATGGCTGGAGCAATACTGGAGGAACCTCTGCATCTTCCGTGATACCTCGAGAACTGCCATCAGTTTCAGGTGTAGGGCTCTATGGGGCCTTATCCTTTAATACAGTTCATCATTCAGATAGCAAGATGTCAAAGGGAAATGCTTTCTTAGACATCAGCCATAGTTGAATGGCTCTTAACTCACTCTGAGTTTCATTTCTCAGCCCTGTAAGATAGCAATGAAAAGCACGATAGGCCAGCAAGTGCCTCTTATATCCTCCCAAGGTGGATTTGGAGAAGTCCTTTGGAGTGCTTAACAAAGAATACTGTGTGGATTAGCACTTGAGATATCATTAGGCATAATAACAAAAGAATGAGTTTGTGTTGTGTTGCATCTCCAGCATTTCAGAACATGTGTGTCTACTTGACTGGAAGGTTGTACTGGAGGGGCAAAATGATTTCTCCATGTTCACTCTAAGCCAGGCGCTTTCTGGCCTAAGAAATTCCTTCAGTAAGCTTTCCCTTGTTAACTGGCCACTCAAAAAAAAATATAGAAAGTAGCGCAGATGAATAAGAGAAAAAGAAATTACACATGGTGCACATATTCACAAAAAGGATATAGTATTTGAAGTATAAGAGCACAAAAGCATTTGGAAAATTGTGTTCAAATAATTTTTATTTAATGTCATTTTTAAGTTATTAGCCCATGTGATTTCAGAGATGGTAGACACGACACATTTCAAAACTTGAATTTTTTGCAGTTTCAGAATCTTTTTTTTTCCCTTTCTTTCTTGCTTTCTTTCTTTTTCATCCCCCTTTATTTCCGGAAATTGCTAAGAAACTATCTAAGGGAAATGATACTATTTCAGGAAGGAAAAGAAAGAAAGTAAAGAAAAGATTCCCTCATCTTCAGTTTTCATGTAGGTGATAAAAACATTTTATGCATTCGATTATTCTAACTCACATATATGCTTAACATTTTCCCAAATTTTTGAGAAATAATGTGTAACATGAACATAATTTATATTATTTCTAATGTGAAATTATTCTATGAAATGCTTGCCTGATACCTGTCTCAAAAGCATGACATGATAACTTTTTGGTAATAGCTGTTTTAAATGAAAATTAGACCTTGTTGAGTTAAACGATCTTTATGCATCAAGGAATTTTTAAAATAATACATTTTCATACTGCTGGGCAGTTTGAACAATAGGATGATATTTTTTAAAAGATAGTTGAAATGTGTACAGAATTTCGTGTTCTTTTATAAGTTATTTTTTATAATTTATATTTTTTCCATTAAAAACACCTACAGTTGCCTGAAAATTCATAATAAAGCTTTCGGTTTAATTATCTGAACTTACATTAAAGAACTTAAGTGGGTGTATTAATAATCAGTGTAACAGTAAGATGCATTACATCAAACATACAAGCTGATAAGTGTGGTTTTACTTTTGCAGATAAACAGGATATAACTTGAAATTAGACATGTTGAAGAGTAGAAATGTAAAAATTTGTAAATAGGATATTGAAAAGACAAAAGGAAACAAATACTCCTTTCCCCCCACTCTTTGTCATATTATTAGTTATAACAAGGAGAGAAAAAATTACACCATGTAAATAATGGAAAACTATTTTATCTGTGCTTTAAAAAAAGGAAAGGAAAAAAAAAACTTTGCATCATTGAAGTGAAAGGTTGAAAGACTACTATCACATGGGCTGTAACCCAAAATAAGCGATATGATCAGTCACTTTAAACTCAAGAGGCTGACCTTGTTATTGAAAATATTGTGAAAAGTTCAAAATAGTAAATATTGTTGAAGTATTTTTGGACAGATAAATGCACTTTAATTTCCTTTTTGTGTATGTTGTTGGACAAATAGATTTTTTGGAATTCAGTTACCATATAGCATCTTATTTGATCACATCAGAGCACGAATCTGATTTTTTTTTATTATTAAGAAAATAAACTTGCACGATATCTTAATTATTTAGGGACAGTTTACATGAAAAAAGAAAGGCCATGAAAATCTTCAAGCAGGATATCTGCAAATACATGGAAGGCTATAAGAATAAGTCCAGAAAAGTTTTGTTATTTAAGTTGAATAATAAGAAGTGATTATAAAATAAATTTTTGTGTGCCGTGTTAGCATGGCAATATATTAAGTATTCTTGCCTACTGTATTATGTTATAGATAATGCATTTCACTAATTATGTTTTGTGTTTATCATGTTACTGCTTTTATTTCAAAATTTGCAAGCCCTTATTGGATGCATGCACTAAATCTTTCAATAAACAGACAGTACAGTACTAAGGATTCCAGATTTCCAAACCCAAAAAGTAGGACACTTTAAAAAATTTTTAAAACTAAGATATAATTAGGCCAACTCACCCATTAAATGACATTTCCAGCTCTATCACTTTTACACCATAAAAATGCTGCTTACCCCTGGGTCCTGTAAACTGTATTCTGCTGATGCATATATCTGGGGACAAATCTTATGATTTTTCTGCAGAAAGTAAAATAAAATTACCACACTTAGTCAGTGAAATGATGTATTACTGTAATTACAGCTTTCAGTATATCAATGTACATGTAATTTTGCTCTTTTTCCAAACTGCAGTCCAAGGGGAAATATGTGCCCCACAGCAGCATTGGTTCCTGGAATACAAAATGAGAATTCCAACAGTTTGTTAATCTTTCCTTACACCCTCTTGTTTAAAATACTGAAACATTCCCAGATATTGGTATAAATAGCAGGGATTTTCACCGTGAAATAGTGTAATATAACAAATTATTTATGAGGAATTTGCTCAAATTTCATTTGTTTTGTTCCACTTCAATATGTTTGGAAGACTGGACAGTGGAACGGTGCTGATGATGAAGGCAACATCCTTCAAAATATGACCAAGTAAGTGGAACAAAACTAGTGAAATTTGAGTGAATTCCTCATAAATAATTTGTTATACTTCCAGATATAGCTTGATAGGAGATAATTTATTTGTTTACCAGAACTTTCCTATTGTCCATTTTCATTAAGTAACATATTTTCATTAACAGAACAATCAGTTTTCTTTCTGTTATAAATCTGAGGGAGTTCTATACATTTTTCCATGTGTATGGCTTTTTTTTTTTTTTTTAATAGAGAAGTTTGTGTTAAAAACAAGTTAACTCATCAAATTGTAACTATTCCTTTATATATTCAATTAATGTGTCATAGAAATCATGGGTGCTATTTTCTACTGTACATCTACTCCTGAAATACCATTTTGTTCAAAATATCTTATTGGAGGGTTAAACAATTCAAGCTGGTTATACAACAATATAAGAAACAATAACTTTTCAGACAACAGTTTTTTTTTTACAAAATTGTAAGACTTTTCTATTGATAAGAAATATGATTTTAGAACTGGATATATAAATTACTATCTGTAAGCGGACATTAACGAAAGCCATGTAGTTTTAGTGTGTCACATTATTTTTACATTCCACTTTTACTTAATCACAAAGCTCTGTAAGTGTTAGAACACATTACATAAATGTGAAAATTTTGAAAAATATTGTTCACAGTGCATTGAATGGCCATTGGTAAACAGCCAGCATTTTCTTTGCAGTATTATGCAGTATGTGTGCTGCACAACTTACAACAATAATTTCTTTCCTTTTTGCTCCCCCATTAGTGTGTATATTATCCACTGAAAAATCTCGATTTTATCAGTTAATTGGGCATCATCAAGTTACATATGTGATTCATTAGCATGTCAGACATTTCACCCATCAAGTTTCAGAAGGCGATTATTTTTATTTTAATACCCCTGGATGGAATAAAATAATCAACCAATATGGAACAACTTTTATATGTTGTAATTAGATGACTCCACCATTACTCATGTGTATTTAGCTTTTAAAAACTTCTCTTTTATTTGAATGTATATTAATAGATATTTACAATTATTGCTTTCTCCTTAGTGTGCACAATAAACTTAATCTTTATAATTAAATATATGCAGCGTTGACTTAAAACTCTTATTGTGATTCACTGTATGAAAAGCAAATGTCATCTCTTAGTTGCCAGAAACATTTCACTATCACCCACACCCTTTCTGGGAAATATGAATGAATTGTTTTGCTTGACACTTGCAAAATCTGCTTCTTTATGTATCTTGGCTTTAGCACGTTTTTGAATATTATTTCTATTCATTAACACAAACCACTTTATCCATGTCATTTTCAACATCAGTAACAAAAGAAAATTTATATTTTAAAATGTCTGAAAACAAACACTTTTGCTTCAATGGCATCTCACTCTCCTATCAATAAACAAAGAATTCAACAGCATGTATTGAGTTACCTTCCGTCAGTCATATACTGCTTAACAGTAAAAATTTAATTTATAAGCATGCTCATTGTTACCTGTAAGAAATATTAAAAAAACAAAGCAGGAAACTAATTGAAATATATTATGTTATCTGTACCTATCTGCATTACAAACATATAAATCTATTAAAATGATTTATATGCGTACCCATTTCCATGTTAATGGCATGTTATATCTTTTATAAGGTTCCTTGCTACTCCCTGTTCATGTACTCACATTGTTAAGCAGATGTAACAAAATTGAACAACAAAAGAAGACTGAAAATTACCTGAGTTTCAAGTCAGCTAGTGCAATCATAATACAAAACAAGATATAGAAAAGCAACATTAATAAGCACTATAAACTTTAGTCCTACGAAACATTTAGGCGTAACATGGACAAAGATTTCAGAATCAGGATATCTGGGATCCCTATACAAGGGTCACTATACTTGGCTCGACCCAAGATCAAAGATTCAATCCTGGCCAGGGTCAATGGATTTTTTGATCTTAAAATCCTAAGTATGTCTTCCTTTGGAAGGGAAGTAAAGCTGTGGGTTCCATGTTGTAGATTTATGGCACAAAAGAACCTCAAGCCTGAAAGAGGAGGCTCTTGAACAAAATTTATTAGCAATTTCAAGCCTGTATTGAATGAGATGCTGATGACATGAGATGTTAAAAGGGCATCCATAAATAAACCAAATCAACAACAACCTCATCCTCTGGAACCATTTCCAGAAACACACATACCACTTGTTTTTCTACACTGCAGCCAGTTCCTGTTCATAGGCAGTGACTTCTTCTTCAGGACTGAAAATTGCTGATCTGGAAGGTAGCTCATCACAATCAGGAAAAGGAAGAAATCACATGGTGTGTTATCAGGACTGTAAGGTGTATGCATCAATAGTTTTCCTTCTATGCTCTCTAATAGATTACCTGCAGTAATGTAATTTAATACCTGGAATCTCCTGCATGGTGACTTGATTATATTAATAATGATCAGTTTGGGTCACCAGTATCCGAAACACCAGAAGCATTATCATCCATCTGTATAGTATACACATAATTCACTATTGTTACGGGCTGCCTATTTAAGAGGAGAAACAGTATTAAATCTTGTATTGCTACAGTGGATTCCAAAAACCCTGAAATAAAATAACTTTTTTTTTGGAAATTGTGGATGTTTATTTACAAATAGGAACTTGTTATAAAGATACAAAAATTCAAAATCTTATCTCCTCTTACTGCAACAATGAGCTTTACATAGTTTACACAATTGTACCAATGACATATTGTTACAAAGTGTCATTTTGAATATGAGATTCATTAAAGCAAATGATGCAACTTAGATTTTTCTGCACACTTGCTAGAGAAGGTAGGTGACTCTTTTGGTTTTGTTGTCTGCTGTGCTTTTTTTTTTTTTACCCTCCTGTGTGATTGTAGCACAGGTGCAAACTACTTTTCTAGTAGATCTCTGCAGTTTTTGCAAGTTGTGAGTTTTTTAAAAAATATATTTACACAGATGCAAGGCAAGTGGCTCCCTGAAGACTTGGGTTTACATTTTTTCTTCCCAAAGTACTTTTTTACAATACAAAATCCTATATTTAATTCTCAAATATAAGAGTATTATTATATCTCTGTTGAAGGTATAAAGGACAAAGTATATTGAGGGATGAAGTCCAGGAAGCTGCAAGTTGATACTGTGTCTCGTCCTTGAAAATTGAATTGACCATCTAAAACAATTGTTACTGTAGTAATATTGTCTCTGCAGAGCAAATCCAGACTCTTTAGAGTTAGAAGGAACAGATTCATACACATATCACTGTCCTGAAGTTGTTCTTCTGATTCATACTTTTATTCACTAGTAATCGTAAATTTGTCGTCAATTCCTCCTATATTGCTAATGTCTTCCTCTATCCACTAAGCAACATCGTCATCAAACTTTGGTTCATTAACATTGATGGTTTTTACTATACTGAAGAAACCTTATGCATTTCATGAGGTGCAATCTACAAAACCCTAACACTATTAATACAAATTCTAGGGAAGTTAAAAGGTCTGTGACCGTCAGTCATTGTTGGATATGTGATTTGTGGAGGGTAGGGGTAGAGTAGTAGCTTTCTGCTAGAAGCAACCTTGGTGATCAGTTTCTAATATTCTTGGTATGATACCACACCTTGTGAGTTAAAAAGTTCCTGGTTATGGATTCAGATGACCTTATCCTTGGAAGTTCATAATTTTTTCCTTGATAAATTCTTATAGCATAGTATAATCTTGTACTGTACAAATTTTGTAATGTTTCACTCTGTATTTGTGAGACTTTTAGTAATACATTGCCTGAATAGTAATCTTCCTTTCCAAGCAATCGGGGGTTCAGTGACTAATCTCTTCCAGGTATTAGGACTATCTGAAAATTATCCTGCAGCTTTTTTTGACTAACAAATGGTTTTGTAAAGCCTGTTATTTTCATTTGTAGGAAGTCTGTTATCAACGAAGTGCTAGACATTGAAAAAAAAGCAATCACAATGCCTTGTGACTTTAATGACTTTATTTTCATACAGTGATTTCTTAGACCAATGAATTTGAAATTTATGGTAGCTCACGCTCATTTTTCCTCCATAGTAGTGTATCCAAATTAGAGACATTCTTTTTCACTTGTTTTTGAACTATCTTTATAACTGCATACCTATTTGTTTCAGTAACCATAAGCTATATTATATCTTGTGTTACAAGCATTTGGATCCCATGGCTACTGGAAGTGATTATTACAAAATAAATAAATTATGAAACATGCTTTCAGGTAACCAGTGGGCTAAAAAACAGTAATAGCAAGTAGGCTTTCAATGTCAAAGTTCTAAATGTTAAAATCTGTTTCTGGGCTTGAGACCGTAGTCTAGAGGTCAGAAAATATTTATGTCAACCCAACATTTTATCACAAACTACGACAAATATCATCAGTGGAATAAAATAAAAACAGCTATCTGTCTGCTTGACCCTCTGTGACTTAGACCCTCAGTTTCAAGTCTGTTTGTCCAAAATAATTTTGACCATTCCTTCACATGGAATATGAAGGGTAAGCATCCCCATATCACCGAAGGTGTTTAACATTATAGGGTGAAAGGTCTTCTTTAGTTAAACATTTAATCACTGCTCTGTATTCAGTTCTGAATATCACACTATTATACAACATGTCTTACTTAAACGAGCTTCTTCAAGCAAATGATATGACTGGAAAGGAAATGCAGTGTTTACACTCCTGATACAATATCATGTAGCATGAATATTATAATAATAAATCTTCACCTTCTATGTCAGATCAGAAAGTTATAGAACATACTTCATACATTTACAAAATCTCATAGTTACTTTCTCTAGAGTAAATTAATTGGAAATAGTCGATTGGGCATAATGTTTGTATGTTTTTCAACATTCTCCTGTTTGTAAATGCTGAAACTTTATAGGCAAACCAAAGTTGAGGCACTGCCTGACACTGTTGTATATAGCTATCTATAATGCTCAACTTTCCAAAATAAACAAAGAAATGATCTGCTTATTTTCTGAAATGCTAATCAGGAATGACATTGGTGGAAGAGCACAAAATTTATATTGCATGTGATAGCCAAAATATGTTGTTTTTTTATAATTGCCTTCCCATATAATGAAACATTTGTATAATTTAAATTAATAGTTTATCATTTTTCTCCTCTTTTCATCTGGGTTGTTTTTGTACAACAATAATATATTTGCCATTCCTGTTGCACTTTTGTAGTCAAGTGTGTTGTAAATAGAACAAAGTTTATGATGGTAAATCTGTGAGAATTAAGGCGTGATCTTGTAACATGAATATGTGCATTGCATATCTTCAGCTTTATCTAAATTATTACATATTTAAGCCAGTTTTTTGATAATCATGTGCAGTAGCATTTCAGAGGAAACTATTTCTTCAAACCCAAGTTTAATTAAAAGTGCGAGATGATACATTGGGGTAACAGTTTTTTAAATAAAAACTAAAATTACAAAATGAATTGGGCATTAAGATGTTTTAGAACCCGATACAGTGTTTAATTTATTATCATAACAGAAGCAGAATATACTTTTTTGTAACGTCAAACTTTTCTGGACATGGTTGTTGTTGCATTTTCTAATGTACAATTTCATTTACTTGCATTTTTCACAAGCAGTTTTCTTAATCCATTTTTTGTAGAAAACAAGAACTAAAGCCTGTTTTTCATAACAGCTGCACTATATCTGAGAAAATCTAGTGCATTATAAAGTTTTGGTTTTGAAGGGCCAACATGTAAACCTTAAGTTTTGCAATGTTTTGCATTTTGATTTTGAGCTTTTATTCCTCACATCTTTGTGTGTGTATTATTTGAGCCGTTATATTGAAGTTCTAGAAAATACAAGAAATTTGTTAGTTCAACAAATTTTGGATTTTTAGACATTTCAAATTAATTTTATAAGTTTTAACATTTTTTCTGTTTTGAATAATGTCCTAAAATTTATTTATGTGCTTAATAAAATAATTTAATGCTTACAGTATTGGGAAAGCGAAAATGGATGTGGGGGAAAAATGTTCAAAAACAAATATTTTGAATCAAACTATTTACAAAAATAAAAAATAATGTACATTATGAAGTTCTGATAAATTAAATATCACACCTGTGTACTTCATATTAAAAAGAAATCTCATGCAAGTTTCATTTTCAGATAGAGTGATTAATAATTCCATGGTTTTTATTACTATTAAGTTACATTTGAGGCAGGATGTATCAAAGGGAGAAATGAGAAGAAATTCTAATCTGTTTGGTCAAATTTTTCAGGGAGGAAGTGATCAGGCTAATTGAATGTAGTGTATGATACTAATAGAATATTTCTCTGTCTCAAGTGGCCCTGTAACATCCCTTACCTTTTCATGTATGTCTCACATAAGCATGTTATGAAGTTATATCTTAGCACATACTGCTTCGCTTCATTGTTTGCCTTGCTTTCATGGACATTATTTCATTATCTGGTAATTCTTGTGATGAATGCCTTAATATTTTGCTAGGAAAGCAGGAATGTGGTCTTAAGGAAATTGCATGGGAATAGAAGAAATAATAAAAATGTTTCAGTACTCTTCACTGGTAGCAGAGGCCTGTCATTAGCAGAATGTTAAAATATTGGCACATCAAAAGGTGCAGTTTTTAAGGACAGTATACAGTCCATGGCAGATAGTGGTTAGTGCAAAGTGTACAAATGCAGGAATACAAGTTATGATGGTTAAATGGAACCACGTTTTAAGCTTATGAGTTGGCTTGAATGTGTGCCAGCTGTTTATAGAGTGTTTACTGCAGTTCGATTACAATGCATTTGCCAAGCATAGTGCACTAGCTTGCTTATTCCCTTATTGTAGTAAAATGAGTTAAATTTTCTCCAGAGGAGGACGAACATTCTTGTCATATAGGAAGTTAAAAAATACAGAGAGGAAAGAAATATCCTCTTCAAGAGCTGATAATATAACAAACCCCAGATCCTATTACCAGCCTCTTTTTACCAGAATATTGCTGAAACTGTGTTAAAATATAATCTGCAGCTGGAATCTAAAGATCAATTATAAGTGATAAAAATAATATCGCAGTTGGAATGTGAGTACATATCACTTATATTACTTTCAACTAGCACCAGTCACCTCATCCTAATTTTGCATGTTTTTTTTTTTTTTTTTTAATTTTTTTTTATTATTCCTAAATACTTTCTGAGTGTCCTTTGTAGCCTATTCTGATCATTTTCATCTGTAGATAATTAAGGGAAATTAATAATGATTTTATGTCATTGAAACTTTTATTGGATGTGATATGAATTTACATATAGTAGTTTTTAGTGGGTTAGATATGCGTGCTTAAAAAAGGAGTAATTTGTAATGTACACATTAAAGTAAATTAATAACATGTAAAATTAAAACTGAGTAATCTATTTTTAGTTCAATAAATTGTAAACAACAAATATATATATATATCACCTGATCTTGCTCTAAGGCGTAAATTTTCTCTGGATTGATGGGAGTTCTTGTCTCTCTTGCAAAATTTTTTTGTTCTTGCATAATTGATTTTACATTGTTTTAACATTTGTAGTCTTAAACACTGAATCATTTGTGAGAGACAATGGAGAGAGTTTTAGGGGAATTTTCTGATTGTTAAGCAGTATCTTCCAAAATCTGCTCAGGATGCTGATTCTAACAGACACAACTTGTAAATGAAACAATTTGTGGAGCAAAGTACCTAAGCCAAATGATCTCATTTTCTTTTCTTCTTGTTTTCTCACACCCCTCTTTCCCCCATTGTTCAAGATTTACTTCTTTATTTCATACATTTCTCAAATTGTATTTTTACATGATACTTTCACTGACATGTTTCACAACATACACTATATTTATAATATTTGTTCTAGAAATATTTCCTTTTCCTTAGCGTTTTTATTAAGCCCTTTTTTTTAAAAAAATATTAGTTAATAAAAGGGAGATTGTAAGAAAGTTATATTAGCATGCAAATTTTCATACATATGTCTTTAATAGTTATTGAGTTATGATGAAAACTGAATATAAAAATGACAGTTATGGGAAATGGGCAACAAAATAAAAAAAGGTGTTGGACTTATATCAGAATTCCCCTGCTGCATAATCAGGCCCACTTGTGATCATTTCTTGCTCTCCCTTCCATCCTCAGTCTCTTTCTGCATTTTCTGGCCTCTTTTGTGGATACCAGTTCATTTTATTAGCAGAAAGTATGTGTCTTGTGATCCTCTTCTTTAAATGCAGAAACACAATTCTTCCTAACCACAAGTTCGATTTTTCTAACTTTCATTCCATCATTGCTATCTGTATAGTTTTTCATCTAACAAAACCAATTTATGGACACACCTTCCAAATCGTTGCATGAGTGGCTCATTGTTGTTCTGTGTGTAGTCACTCGCACACCTTATCAGCAAGTCTGTAGTTACCAGATTTTTAAATACTGACTATTGCACCCATACAGCAGAATCATGGTTGTTTCTGTGGCAATAGCTGTTTACTGTGTCATTAGCCACAGCTCTGATAAGGGCATCAAAACCCTGGACCTTTTGGGCAAACATTATATATAGGTTGCTTATCTGATGACTGTGGTACCAAATTGCCCACATTGCTTTCCTCATTTCATCTAATGATGAACTACACGCTCTGATGGCATTGCCATAATAAATTGTAAGGGTATTAATGACTGAATCAGTTAGCCTGTTTTTACTCCCTATTGATTTTCCATAACTCAACTTTTTACCTTTCAAGCTGTGTTTCAATTTTCTTAGTTATGCCTCCATTCTTTTCGGAACATTGCCTACATATTCTTTCTTTTGTATTATAAGTTCTGAATAATAGGATTGGTTATTTGCCACATCCTTATAGCTGCTAGTGTCACCATCTCCAATATAATTGGTATATTTTAAACAATGCTTTTCTACATTGAGATGGAAAATGTTTTCATGCCCTTTAGTTCCATGCTATCAGCACTTCTTGTATGATTTATATCACACATTTCCTTATGCAGTTCCATACTGTATAATGTCAGTTTTTTCCTTCCAGTGTTCAAATCCTTTAGAACATGCTGAAAGAACATATTGTCTAATAACTTTCATTTTTAACACCATTAACAATGTACAGACCTGTTGCCTCTGGTTAACCATGTACCATTACAAGTACATGTACCATTCTTCTTCAGCTGCTTTATTTACTTATTCTGCAACTATTTCATTAGTTGCAGGTACAATTCTGTCACATACCAACATGAATGTATACTTCTTTACTGATGGGGGGAAGTTCATAAGACCAACAAAATACTCTCAATCCTACTAATCTTGGCCTAAACATCTCATAGCATACATTACACTCTATTTATAGAATATACATATTACTCTAATGTTGCACCCTAACCCTACCATTTTATTTACAATAATATTACAGTCTGTAGAAGAGTTGTATTAATTGTTATTCTGTAATTTTCTTGAAGAAGCACTTTGAGGTATTAGGTTAGGTGAACAGGTGGTTTATTTGTATCTAGTTCTTACCATTAATACTGTCACAAAGTTTCAAATAAATTTATTTAAAATGGTTTGAGATTTTTTAATATCCTGATATTATTAGTTAAATGGATATATAATAAATCAGAATCACATATAATTATTTAAAATGACCTCCTCTGGCATGCACACAATTCTTAAGTCTTTGTGACCATGTATCTATTGAAAAATGCAACACTTCCATTGGGAAATCTGCTGCTACCTTCCGAGACACTTCAATCTTTCAATATTTGCATGTCTTTTATTGCAAGCCATCTCCTGAAGCTTGGACCACAATTTGTGGTGAAGGGGACTAGGTTCCGACTTGCAGGAGGCCAATCCAAGGTCAAAATAAAACCCAGAACATTGGCCTCAACTCCTGGGTTATCCGAGCCTTATGTGCTGAGGCTGAATCCTGTTGCAAGCTCCAGCTTTGTCCATGGAAGAGGATGTTTGAGGTTCTTGACCAGTATCCCCAGTCCTGTATCCTTTTGGCCAATATTTTGACCCCTTTTTCACAGAAATTGAGCTCCGTGATACCTTCATCACACCACACCATAACATGCCAGATGAAAATGGCACCTCTGGGCCCTTGGAATCTTTTCAGCACTTCTGTACAACATCTGGCAAATACCCCTTCATTTATGGCATAGAAAGTCTCCTCAACCCTGAAATTTTTTTCAACAGTGAAAAGGATTCTTTAATGACCATTTGCTGCATAATGCTGAAGTATGCATATTGATTTTAAGAGCCTCTGGTGCTTCACCTCATTTGTGAGTAAATGTTCTTTCTATCTTTTGTAAACATAAAGTCCTAGGTTACTGCTCAATGTGCGAGACATAGCCATTTTAGAAGTGTTCAGCTCACAAGCCACCACTATATCCAAACTGAATTTCTTCGCATATGTGCTTCCACTACTTTCACCAATTCTGGAGTGCTCAGTGCATGGTCTCCATTGCCTGTAGTAGTTTTTAGAGTTCCAGTCTCAAGGAAGAGCTGAACACTGCAGTACACAAACTTTGTGCTTATTTTCAATTTCTGAAGTAATTTGAAAATATCACATAGGGATTTGCCTACCTCGTGCAAAGCTACCACAGCCACATAGTTTTCTTAATCGCCCCATTTCTTCTTAAAAAATATTACAAACAACCTTTTGCTTCTGCAGCTGAACTGTCAATGACTCACCACTAGCAACCACAACTCAGGAATGTGCAGGCTATTAGAAGAGGGAAGTATGGACACCATCAAATTTTGTTACAGTATTTATGGTAAGACTAGATATGTCTTTTCAATTTATATATATTGAGGAATCAAAACAGTGAAAACAAGTATACAACATTACATTAGCATCTCAGAACAGATACAGTGTTGGCAAATTATTGAAGTTAAATAGAGCAGATTCCAAACCCAAAGAAGGAAAAGCAGGTATATACCAAATCAATTGTAAAGATTGAAAAAATATACATAGGCAAGACCAAGAGAAATATAGGCATCAGATTGAAAGAATGCTGGATAGATGATGAGATATTGGCAAATAAGACGGCAAATGTTTTTCGCTCACTTGTACTTTACTGGCATCAATTTACCTACAATGCTATATAGTTATAACCATAATTGAAACAATGTTATGTTTGCATTACAACAATTTCAATTCAATAAATGCTTGAAAGTATGACCATAAACTCCGATCCATTTCCGAAAAGGTGCTTAAAATGATCGATTAATATGTCTCAACATTTCTTCGCTGATTCTTGCACAGACATTCCTAATTTGTTGATGTAGTTTACCAAGTTTAGTTCGTACTTCTGCATAAACTTTATCTTTAATGAATCTCCATAAGAAAAAGTCTGGAGAAATGAGATCAGGGAAACGGGCAGGCCAATGGACAGATCCTCTGCATCCTATCTGTCGACCAAGATACTCTCTGTTTCATATTTCTTGAGCTGCAGCCAAGTAATGAGATGACAACCATTGTGTTGATACCACATTACAGCCTGGTCCACAAGGGACATGTCTTCAAGCAACACCTGGAAGTTCTTGATCCAAAAAAGTCTGTCTCTGCCCATTAAGTTTAACTTCAATGAAGTATGGCCCAATTATATGTAATCCCAAAATGCCACACCAAATGTTCATGCTCCATTGCCAATGATGCTCTATTTCCTGTAACTGTCTTGAATTTCCCACTGCCAATAATGCATGTTATGTCGGTTCACTTGAGCATGATTGGTGAATGTTGCCTCATCAGAAAATAAAGTGATGGAAAAGTTACGATTTTGAATTTATAGTAAAACCCATTAGCAAAATTCAACATGCTTCTAAAAAGCATTCCCATGAAGGACTTCGGGTAGGCTAATGTCATATGAATGGTATTTGTGATGCTGAAGTATTTGAAGTACACTCCTTTGAGAGATTCTTGAATCATGTTCCAGTTGACGGGAACTTATGTGAGGATTAGTGGCAACTACAGCTAATACAGCTACTTCCAACTTTTCCCCAATTACACTTCTCATTCGATGATGTTTTCTTGATTCGACACCTCCCGTTTTGGAGAATAAGTTTGCAAGTTATTGAAAATTTTTAATAGGTGGCTGCCTCCTTTCAGGATATCAATCTCCGTATAAGTTGTAAGCTACTCTAGCGTTCTTATGAGCTACACCATAAATTTAAACCATATTGATCCTCTCATTGATTGAAAAAGCATAATTGAAAAAGAAGTGGAACTGACTGAGAATTGTGTTCTTTTAGGTTTGAATTGTCAATGATGAGCACTCGTTTGTGTACCGATGCCAACAAATGAGCATCTGCATGTATACAAAGGAGTTTCCTTCATAGCAACAACAAACCAAAAAAGATAGAAATGAAAATAAGCGAATAATATTTGCTGTCTTATTTGTCCAACATCTTATCATGTATCACCCCTAACTAATAGATGTTCAAGAACTTTTATCTGAAAATTGAATGCTCTTTCCATTACCTGGGGGGAAGGGGGGGGAAGAAAGAAAGAAAAGAAAAAAAACTGGAATGACCTTGAGAATGGCATCCCAAGGATGAGTTAAGGTTGCTATTTTATGTCCCCTTTAGAGTACTTCAAATTTTATCTGAAGCATTTTTTGATTTTCCCCTTTGTTTTGGAGTAAAATGGCCGTGACACTATAAATGCTTCATCCTGTATATATTATAATGAATATTATAATATATTATGAATATTATATTTCCTTCAGTATTTGTTCTATCTAAATGCAATATGCTGCACGTGCACATGCAAAAAAGGACAAAAGATAGCTTATGGGCACAAATTCAAGAAGCCTGGGATGTTGTAGCCTCTCGTCCACACTACTGTAGAAATCTGACATCTATGCCCTGAAGATTGAGGGCAGATGCTGAGGGGTTCATACATGATATCAATAAGTGTATATTTTTATTTGTTTTCACTTTAGAAGATAAATGTTTCTGTTCATGTTATTTGTGAGGAATATGTAGTTTGTGATTACATTTTTGTGTGTGCATAGGTAATGTCATAAAACTGAAATTATATGTTAAAATATAATTTGATGATAATACAACATAATGGTCTACATATACACTTATAAAACCAATAATAATAAAAAAAAAAAAGGTTGTGTGGGATTTTGAACCTAGAAGCTTATGCAGAAGAGCAATCAATGCCTTCTTGTGAATACAGTGCTTATGCATGTTCTCAAAGTTCTTCGATCGATACATAGAATCTGTGAATGACATTTTTTTTTTTTTGTCAAAGGATGTACATGTTCATGCCTCTTGCTTATTGTAGGCAGAAATTGCAATCATAGCGGGAAACACAGTAAACGTTCACAATTACTGACCAATAACAATTGATAACATACTCTTAATGAACTACTGAGGTGAACAACAGGTAGACTTGTAAGGATGTGACACACAAATTGCACCTCAGTGTAGAAAACATATGGCTTCATCTCTTATCAGCTAGGAAAAATATATGAACTCATTTGCTTTGTTCCACATACATTAACAATGCCTGAGAAGGCAGCATGAACTGAACCTGTTGAGGATTATTGTCAGGCCAGCAAAATGAACCCTTTCTTGATGCATTGCTAGAAGTGAATCTTTTATGACACTCTAAGATATTACATCATTGGTAGGGTGTCCATGAATCCATTTCTGAACAACTGAAACCTCACTGCACCAAAAATGGTTATTTTCTTGTTTGGTTAATTGTGCATAATGAATTACTGTCACCTGGCCAAACAATCAACATTATTATGCTTTCCATCCAGCTGGAATGTATCCATTAAAATCTGAAAACTAAGGTGCCTGCACTTGTGAATCACAAAGGTGTTATTCTTTTGCATGATAATGCAAAATACAAATGATATGACATCCTGTTGGTAGAATTCAGTTAGGTTGTATAAGATCTTTGCTCTACAGCTTAAATGAAATTCAGTGCTAGTTGTGCCTCATCTTCAAAGTATCAGCCCATGATATTTTTACCCTCTTAGTTCTTAGATAGACATTTGATTTGCTTCATCCCATAGTAAACAAAATTCTTAAGAACTACTATCAGCAATAAAGCCATTTTTAATTTTATTATTTAATTGTTACAGCAGGTAATGCAGATATTATGCAAGAGGTCCCATATTAACTTTAAATTCCATGGTATTCTTTTGTGGTCTTCATTTGAGTCTTACACTGCATTAAGTTAATTTGTATCATTTCTTAACTAGTGGTTTCTTAATTTATTTATATTTATGTAGGATATCAGAATAACATTTCAGTAACATTTTAATATCACTTCTGTTTTTGTCTATAGTTTCCTGTGAATAAATTAGCTATAATAACGTTGCACAAATGTTCGTATCTCTTTAACATCTCATTAAAGTGCTTGATTCGTGATTGTTTGATGGTTAACTGCAATTTAAGTAATTATGTTTTAAATGTGCTTATGATTATTCCTGCAAAATTAATTTACAAACCACAAAAATTATATTGTATTCACCCAGCTATATAGAAATTATAAATATTCCCATGCAGTTTTCCAGTACCATAAATATAATTCTAAGTTAAAAGCAATAGTTGGCTTTGCAGGTGTTTTTCTATATATATATATATATACATACCGCTGCAGCAGGAAAGAAAGTTTGGCCCCGTCATCACCCATGTTGCATGTTTATGGACTAGGTTTTTAGGTGGTTCCACATGTATCATATTGGTAAACCTACGATTTGACTGGAAAGAATTCAAGATATCCATAAATTACAGTCATATTACCTGTAACAGTTAACATCCAACTATAATGCATATGCAGTAAGAAATAAAGGCACATAAAATTAAAAGAAACTTTAAATTTTAGAAGAATATTTCATGCATTAGTAAAGATAATTCTTTTTTATGCCTAATGACTTGGTGAACATCACAGTACCATAGGATTGTCACCCATTCCAAATTCACCAGGTCTGCCTTGGAATGAATGAATGAATGAATGCCCGTTTTTGCTACAGAGGCACCACAGGCTATGGACAGTGATGATACATGACATGAAATGATATATTGGGAAAGGGTTTATTTTTAAGGAAGGAATCGTTCCAAGCCTAAGTTTAGGGTACCTCCCCGGCATTTGCCAGTTATGAGGACTGAGGAAAACCTGGAAAAAAACCTCAATCAGGGAGGATGGTCCTGGCGGGATTTGAGCTCCAGACCTCTTGCTCACCAGTCTGCACCTTAATGACCTTGGCCACCCGTAACGGTTTTAACCAATCTGCCTTGTCTGATATATGCCTTGACTGAGCCACATTCACTTCTATATGTACTGGCATTAAATAGAAGGTTGTTCTTATCTTGATTGGGTGAATTAATCTACCATTTTTTAATATTGTGTTTTCTCAGGATGGTTGATATTTTGTCAGTTACTCGCTGAATATAAGGAACATTGGCCTTTTTAGAATCCTGCTCTTCAGGTGAGCCATTAGACACAATATGGACAGTCTCTCGACATCCTTTTATTTGTTAAAAAAATGCTTCTGCTTTCAACACACTGTATAAATATTTAATCTTTCCTGGTAGTACTTTGGATCACACATGCATTCAGCTTAGTGAATTATTGTATTGGTCATGCCTCTTTTTATGGATGGGGGGTTGGTATGAAGAAGCCTCTAAGTGTCATATTTGTATGAATGAATTTCCTACACACTGAGCAGTGAACTGTATGATTGGTGCAGTTTCATTTTATGACGATGTCAAGGGCAATCTGCTGTTTGGATTCCAGTTCCATAGTGAACTGTATATTAGCATGGAGCCTGTTTAGATGTTGAAGGAAGCTGTTTATGGTTTCAGTGCCATGGGACCATATCACAAAGGTATCATCTAAGCCAGGATGCTGGTTTAAGATGGTATGTGTCTAGGGCTGTATTCTCGAATTCTTATAAGAAGAGGTGCCATTATAGGCAAGAGAGGACACCCTATGCTTCTCCACCCTCCTGTTTGATGAGTTCACCTTTATAGCTGAAATATGTTGAAGTAAGGCAGTTTCCCCACTAGATCTTCCAATTTGCTGGAAGTCATTTATTGTTTGACACTGATAATCTGTAGAGTATACTTAATGGGGATTTTTGTACATCTTTATTTATGCATCTATCTTAAAAATGCTCAGGTTAACCATTTACAGAACTGGGAAGACTGATACTAAATTAGGCTATCCACCAGTTATTCTTCCTTGACAGATACTTTGTTTAGGTAGCATATTTACTTCATCCCACAATGAGGATGGAAACTACATACCAGCATGTTGGAAAGACACATGAGAGTGCCTCAGATTTGTACCACAATATGGGAGACTCTCATTTGAACATGTATGCTTGTTTAGTCTCTAAATTCTTTCAGAAGTGAACTTCAAATATGCTTAATCTATTTGTTCTGAGTTTGCAGCATTTTTGAGAAATGGAATAAAAGAAAGCATCAAAAAATAATACAAACTATCATGAGAAGAAGAGAATAAAACCAGTTGTAGGTATCATTTTTTTAATGTTTAACTACCATAATAAACTATATGAGTAATTTAATACAAATTGAATTTGTTCAATTATAGCAATATTATTGAATTATAGTTATATAAATATACTTATGTAAACTTATGAAGTCAGTGGGTCAGATGTTGTACAATGCAGTTCTTGGTTTTTTTGTTGTTTTTTGTTTTTTTATGTATTCTAGAATATCTTGAGTATAAGGTCCCAAATCTGGCCAGGATCAATGTTTTTTTTTGGGGGGTGTAAAAATCCTAAGTATGGCTTGCTTTGGAAGGGAAGTAAAATCATGGGTCCCATATTGTAGATTTACGGCATGAAAACGAACCTCTGAGCAAAATTTGTCAGCCGTTTCACACCCTGAATTAAATGGGATGCTGATGGCCTGAGATGTTAAAGAGCATCCATAAATAAGCCAAATCAACAGCAAAAAAAAATTGAGTATAAGGTGGCAATCCTAGAATGCTGTGCTTTGGAGTCGGATTATGATCATTATGATCAGCTGCAATTGCAGAATTAATATGGGTTTAATTTTATAGCCACTTAAAGATGAATTAGTGCCCATGTTTACAAATTGGTTGAATGTACATTTACATTATATAATTTAAATTTGCCTTAGGATTCTTTCTAGTCATTCTTGGAAATTATAAATTGCTCTCTTCTGGTCTCAAATGGAAAACAGCCATTATTATCATAAAATATCTTTAGAAGCTAATGTATTGTACCACCGAAGTATCAAAATATGCAATGGTCTTAAAAAAATAATTTGTTGTTTTGAGGACATATTGCACTTTTTTTAATAATAAAAACAGACAATGTCATTTATATAAACTCCTAAAAGCCAATCTGCTGAAAATGATGTATTATGTGTATATAAAACATTAAAACATAATTATTACTACTACATAGGTATCTGAAAGGTGAGGTATGTGTAAAACTATATGTAATAGTATTTTGGAAAAAAAAAATGAAATGATATAACTTCCTCTTAAATTAGCGTTGAATTTGTGTGATGGGTAAACTGAACTTGGTGGTGCAGTTCATCATAACTTTGTGTTTAGGAAATAGGAAACAGGAAAAGTTATATTAAAAGCCAGTTTACATGCAACCAAAATTTGCTATCTCCGAGTGCATAATTTTGGTTCCACCATGTTAGAGGATATATTTTTTTAATATTGTATTGTTATGTTAGATGGACAGAATTTATATCAGCAGCCTTCAACACAATAAATTGTAAAGATAAAACTCATTTGATACACCTTAGAACAAAGTTGTGAATGAGAAACAGTTTTGTTAGGGAAAGCCTCTGGAAAGCTGCTTACTTTTGAGAAGTGTAATTTTTTTTTCATACAAGGTTTAATGCTAAAACTATAGATAAAATAGAAAAGATTTGTCTTATTAAAAAAATTGTGATTGTAAATTATAGTTAGGTGTGCATGTGGATTGTTTAATTATCTACTAGTCAAGTGTTTCAGTTCTGCAGCAAAAAAGAAAGAAAATTATTTAAAATATTTATATAGCGAAAAAGAACTTGCTCAACATTTAGTTTTCTTTTTTTTTATCATTAAAAATTCAAATAAGTCAGAAGATTATTTGGCTATTTATAAATCTTTGAAGTAGATGCTTCTGATATGTTCTGTCCACATTTAGCACTAACACACTCTGCCACCATTCACAAATTACTTTAAAACGCGAATCTGGCTGTGATAGGGTCCTTATCATTATGGTATTGACTTTGAAGGGAAGTAATATCATTGATTAAGATAAAGAGCTGTCACTCCATGTTATTTAATAATAGTTTTAACAAATACATAACACCTTTTTTTATTAAATATCCAAAATTGTATTTTTATTGTATCATATGAATATTCAATCTCATTGCTGTCAGTGCATCTACTGTTGGCAGGTATTGTGTAATCCAGTGTATTTTTTGTGCCCTTTCATTTCCCATCCCAACTTCCTTCTGTGTATATTTTTGAGTTTGTGTGACAATTTAACATGTGTTACATTATTTAAACATTTGTGTCAGGTTATTTGCTTGTATGTACATATGTTGTTTTGTTTTATTTATTTATTTTTTGAGCAAATATTCCATGGTAGGATTGTCAGATGTGTAATAGCTTTGTAAATTAATATGGAAATGGTTAGTTACTTGACATTCCAGGCAGTATTTCTAGTTGAGCATTTGAAAGTTATTTTTCACAGTTTCGGTTCATAGATAATTTGAAAAGTTTTTGGAATGGAGTATAAAAATAATTATTTATTGTACAAGAGTATAAGAATTTATTTGCAAGTGAAAAATTTAGCTCCTGAGATGAAAACAAGAATGTTCATTTCCAAGAAAGCATAGCATCTGTTCACTATTATGTGACGTACAGTGTTTTTTCACATTACTAATATGTAATGGAAAGTAATATAAATATTTAAATTTTAATGAAATGTGTACCTCTTCAGATAAAAACATTAACCCACTTTTGAAACCTGAATATGGTTTAAAAGTATACTTTTTCACAGCTTCTTTGACATACAAAAAATTATCAACAGTTATATATTCAGGAAGCTAGATTTATATTCCATGCTTTGTCAGAAATCATTTTGCATCCATGAAATTATCATAAGGAAAATGTATGGTTTTGTCAGAAATTTGACAGAGCCATGGAGAGTAAAAGTAAACCGGTGCAGTCTTTCCTTCGGAGCCAAAATGAAATAAGAGAGGTGATAGACTGTACAGTAACCATTTCCAGATAATACTAAAGTTTTTTTGAAGCATCAAGAGTGGCTCACAATTTCTTGTGTATCATGATTGAAACCTTTAATTTTGTATGAGTTTTATAAAGCTAGACATTGATCAGGCACCAGCAACATTCATAATACCCGTGCATTTCTCTTTCAACACAAACATTCATGATTAATGTAATATGTGTGATCAGATGACATTCATGCAATAGGCACATTTTGTTTAACACATGCCATCATGACATTCACAAATTTACAATGTAGCCCAATATTCACTTAACTTTCTGAAACAATGATATTCTAGTTATATTACGTATGTAAACTTGCTTTGGTTATATTGGCAGAACCTATAGGACTTTAGTGCTAATATTTGCCTTGCATGTCTATCTAGTTATGTGCATTATATGTGCCATGTTTGGTCAACATTGGTTTCTGGCACCCCTTGTACTTCCTTTGCAGTATTGTATGAATTGGCAGTGCAGATTTGATTTCCATCTGGTCTTATTTTTTATAATCCCTTTTATATGAATGTATGAATTTGTTCTATATTGCAGTCTTATTTCCAACACTTGGTGATTTTTTTTTTTGGGGGGGGGGGCTGTATGTAATACAGTAAGACTATTTGATTATGGGCTGGCAGAGTGTGTCTGTGTATTGGGAGAAGTCAATCATCAAGGCAATATAATGCATGTGCAGGAAGCAGCTTACATTTTTGAGTGAGACTTTGCCAGTGAGTGGTTATGCATTCATGTGTTATTCAGTGATTTTATTGTGTGCATTGTTCTTTGTTAGCTATACCACTATGTAAGTATAGTCTTGTATAGTACATACTTAAAGTATAAGGATTCTTGCAGAGAAGTGGTAAGGCAGTTTGCAAGAAAATATCCTGGCAATTGTGTTCCAAATAGAGAAACTGTTAACTGTTAAAAAGTTATGACAGGATCTCTCATTGACAGGAAACGTGTTCCAAACCACCAAGTCCTTATGTAATAAAAATAAGATGAAATACAGGGATTTCCTATGTAGATGCTGACAATGTATTGTCACAGAAGGGCATATCTCTTATAACACAGGTTAGTGTTTATTATTATCAATTTGAAATACAGTATCATTTAATGCTTTCAGTAAAAATAAAAACACTAGCTTTATGAGCAGCAACTCAATTTCCTTTTTCCCAGTTTAGGTGACTTCTTTTCCCTTGTAAGCTGCTATTCTCAGGCAGTACATAACTAATAACGTTACTTGATCCAGGCAGATGGACATTATATGCTTTTGTGGCATTTTTCCTGCTATGATTGCAATGGGGACCAGATAAGAAATGTGATGTGCACAACATTCAATGGAATATAGCAAATAAAAACAAATTTGCCCTAATTTTAATCCAGCATATCAAAGTGCCAATGACTATCCAAAGTTTAACTTAAATTCAGTAACATTTTTGTCTGCAGGGATACATTGTTATGATGATGATGTATATGTTGGTTGTTAATGGGATAGTATAAATAAACTGAAGCAGTTTAATTTGTTTGTGAGCATGGGGAAGAAAAAAAATTCAAGAAAGCTAAATATTTATTCCTCAAGATGTTTTATTTGATGCAATAGATAATGTGCCATTTCACATTTGTATGAAAATGTATAACCCTGAAAGTACATTTATTTCCTTTTAATTATAATCTATGAACTGAAATATGATAGCTTAGCAAAGAGAAAACATTAAAAGTGTTCAAAACACAATTTCTAAAATAAAATAAATGATTCTTGTTAAATCAAAAGTAAAACTACTAAAATCATGTCAACACATTAAAACTCTCTTGACGTTTCACATTAAAACTTTTTTTTATTAAAAAGTAAGTTGGCACTAGTTTCGTGAGTTACTTGCTCACTTTGTCAACCATTTATAGTTTCATTCAATCATTGATTTATTGCAGCTAAAATTAGTAGTAAATGCAACACAACTCTTGAGATGGCTAACTTAATGTAGCTCAAAGGCTTTTGCAGCAAGTAGAGCCATTATGTGGAATGGGTCGTCAAATGGTTTACAATGTGAGCAAGTGACTCACGAAACTAGTCCCAACTTACTTTTTAATAAAAAAAGTTTTAATGTAAAACGTCAAGATAATTTTAATGTGTTGACTTGATTTTAGTAGTTTTACTTTTAATTGAACAAGATTTATGATAGTTTCACTATGTGGATTCCAACATTCATTTCTAATGGAAAATAAATGGTGTTAGAAGAAATTCAGTGACTTTCTGATTACTGGACTTTATTTTGTTGGCAAACATCTCTTACAAATTGAATGAGTTTCAAGAAAAACCTTGAGATATAACGGAGAGTAACTTAGCCTGCTAACAGATTTAATAAATTTTGAGCACTTAAAACTGTTATAATTTTTTTATAATGATACGTTTTATTCTGTCAGTGCATTTAGAGAGTAAAATGAAATATGCCATCCCAAACATCCTGTATTTGTATTCAGATTTATCTTCGAACATTATTAAAAATAAAAACTAATCATGCCTGACAAACTTGCACTTAGATGCACAAGCAGAACAAACATATAATATTTTCTCCAAAACCATTGATAATATTAATTTCAAAATGCATATGACATTGCTAATGTACAAAACTTGTTGGTCCTGGTGGTCCAGTAGTAAAACTACACTTGCCTTATAGATCTAAGGTAGGGGGCTCAAATCTGACCAGAGTCAATAAATTTTTTCAGGTGTAAAATTCCCTAGTTTTCTTTGTAAGGAAAGTAAAGCCATGGGTCTCGTGTAGTAGATTTATGGCATGTAAAAGAACCTCAATTGTGAAAAAAAGGCCTCGGAGCAAAATTTATCAGCCATTGTATGCCCTGAATTGAATAAGAGGTTCAGGACCTGACATATTCAAGAATGTCCATAAATTAATAAAATATATATTTAAAACTTATTTTTTAAATGTTGCTAAGGAAAGCATGTCCACTGCTAATGTAAGGTATAGTTAGACATGAATGCTTTAGATTTTCTTAAAAAGCATGACCAAAATTGTATTCTACATTTAAATTAAACCCAGTATTTTTCAATATGCAGATACTGAAAAAAATTACTAAACAGTCAAAGCTAAAACTTTATTTGGATGAGATAAAATGGATGACCCATGGAACTGATCATCTTTAAAAACTATTAAAGAGATTCTTAATCATTCATTCATTTTGTGATATGAAAGATTACTTTAATATCAGTGCAAAATAAACCAATACATGCTCTTATTACATAGTCTTTGCTGGATATTAAAATTCAGATTAGAACATAAGTATCAGTGTAAATGATGATAAGGTAAATTGCAGCATTTATTACAAAATTAGAAAATCTGACAATCCTAGTTCATGGTTACTTGCAATATGAATTGACACAAAGTGCTGACCAGCTGACTTTTGAGCTGCTTTAATAGGTTTTTGTAACATAAATAGACATTGTAAGGTTTAAATGATTGATAATTGACACTGGTGTTATTAATTACCAAACTTTTAAACCTTATATTTATATTACTTCATAATCACCAGACTTCTAATTATGTGACTGGATTAATGGGCATATTTGCTTTTGACTATCTCAATAACAGAGAGTTAGCTAAAATCAATAGAAGAAATGTGTGGCAAAATTAAATGCAGTCATTTCTTTATATATAGTACATATTTAATACACTAGATAAGCATTTGCTCAATAGTTATCGCTCTTGACTCTTGTCCATTGTTATTGGACTAATATATTCTATGTATTGCAAGAAGAGTCTTAATTTTATATTGCCCTAGAATTCTGCTTTATAGTTAAAAAAAAAAATGGTTTTAGAGCACATAACAATAACGAATACAATAATGTTGCAAAATTAAGTATTGAATGATTAAAACTGCAATGTATGGCAAAAAAATTGCCATATTCATTTGCCATTAATCAGATAATAGTACTATAGCAGGAATCCATTACATTTTCAAGCACAGATCTATTGTTTGCAGAAATTCTTTATCACACACTGAGAATTTGGTTAGACTACAAAAATATTGATGAATATGTTCTCGAGAACCTCACAGGTACTGTGAGCCATGTCAAAATCTACTAGCATTGAAAATACAGTTATTGGTTTTGCTTGGATTGATATTCAAAATGTTAATAAATATTGGGATGCTCAAATATGTTGTAAATGCTTAGTTTGTTAACAATATTTGGTGAAAACAAAAGAGCAAATAGTATTTCTGCCACCATTAGCAAAAACAAAAGAAAGTTTTTGTTTGCACAGGAAAATTCTTTGTATTTTACATGAAGATTTTTTTAAAGAAAATTATTTTACTGTTCTGAAATAGCACAAAATATCATTGTTTGGTGAAGGAGGCTTATCAAGGTCAGTGTTTAAATAATACGCAAATATACATTAAGTTATTTTTAGCCATTTTCACTAAGAGCAGGGTAGCTAAATTAGATGTTACATAATATACTTTCCTGAAATAATCTTATTTCATTTAACATTTTAACTAGACTGTAACATACCTTGACTTTTCTGCAAATATCTCAGTATGTGTTATTCACAATTATGTTAATTTGTTATATAAAAATGAAATAAAATGATTTCAAGAAAGTATATTATGTAACATCTAGCCTATCCTGCCTTTGAATAACACAAGTTGTTTGAAATATAGTGAAAATATTGTATTTAAGTGTTTTATTTATTTCAAGTTCTGATAATTTTAGCTATATTGTTCTAAAACTTACTATATTTTTCATTTTTGTGATGTATATTCACTTATATTTTTAATAGCATCCCTTAAGTTCTGCCTTTCCTGAAATACTATCTCATAACATTTGAATAATGTTGACTTTTACTTTACTCCTTTGATTTATCTTTGTGTTATAGTAATTCTTAATTTTTAATCAATGAAATGTGTTGTGAAAAATAATGATGAAACATTAGTCCATAATTTAAGAGATATGATGCCATCAATTTTTGTCCTTGGTATTGTATTGTATACTACATTAACTGAAGCTTCCAATCTGAACTTAAAGATGCACATTTAGTAATGGAAAGTAATGAAAAATTGCATGTTCTGTGCTTGATGGTCATAACCCTTATCTTTATGTTATCAAGGGAATGTTTTCTCTTCATATATTCTTATTTGAGAACTGAATCTGTTCCTAATGTTGCAGATCAAGGTCCTAGAGAGTTAGAAACTAATTTATTGTATAAAACAGTAGTTTCATTCAATTATTGGTTTATTGCAGCTAAAATTAGTAGTATATGCAACAAACTCTTGAGATGGCTAACTTAATGTAGCTTAAAGGCTTTTGCAGCAAGTAGAGCAATTATGTGGAACCAAAGGCCAAGGAAGAGTAAGATGTATGTACTCTGTTTTTATATATATAAACTTTTCTTTCTTTCTTTTTTTTTTTTTTTTTTTTTTTTTGAGTTAAGGGCTGCATGCTGAGGAAGGCAGCTGCTGTACCCAGAAGAAGGGAGATAGAGCTACTGCTTGTAAGCTATTCTTCAAAACTATTTATGTAGTGGCATAACTAATAAAGAGTATTTGGCATTGGATTACACACAATAAAACCACCAAATAACAAATGCTCTGACAAAACCTCCCTGAAATTGCTATCTGCATATGCATTATATAGCCTTAATGATTAGCTTCCTATAGTATGCAGCCACACTTTGTTGGCCCTATACTTCAAATAAGTTCACAGCATTTATTTTCAATGCAGAAAAAATGTCAAAAAACTATATCAACAAAGAAGCATTCTCTTTCATTACTTTTATTGACACAGAGTTAATAGGAAGTTCATTAATCTCACTAAAGCATTAGTAATATTTGCATAACTGTAGTGAACTCTCAGTTAGAATACTTTTGCTTTCTGATGGAGCTTGTATTCATTTAACAACAGTTGTCTCTTGCTAATTGTGAAAGTATTTTGCAACTGGTGAGTTTTCCCTCCTGTATGTTATTGAAACTATTAACATATAAAATAACATAAGAACCATGTCTATGGTGTTTGTTCAGTATATCTGCCTGCAAATCTGAAGGTTTCAAATCCCATCAGGTCAGTTGCTTGGGTAAGCTTTTTTCAGGAGTTTTTCTTTATTATGACACGGTGAATGCTAGGTAACTTTAAGCATTGTGGACTCTGGGCTCATTTCATCAAATGTTCATTCATGTTATCTTCTGTACTTTGTTGTTATGAGGGATGATAAGCATTAACAGGAGATTGGGGGCAAACCTTTTACACTATTATTATAACAGTATTTGTTGATATATAACTGTGGATGTTATTTAAATATGCCCATTAAAATGCCTGACTGACACAAGGCTGATATTGCTAAGATGTGGACTCCTGAACTGAAGGTCTGCAGTTCAAATCCCAGTAGGACCCACTCCCTGACTGAGTTTTTTTTTTTTCTCCCAGCTCCCATTGATAGTTGCTGGGGATATATTAATCCTAGAACTCTTCCTCCCCCCCAAAAAAGAAAAATTAATTTCATTTAACTATAATTAATCCAATGCATGTGATATCATAATAATAAAAACGAGCATTTAACTTTATTCAAAAAATAAATTAACATTCCTGAAGGGCAAGTGCCTGCTGGTAACAGGCAGAGGTGACTTGGATTCTCCTATCTATGAGAGATTCCTTTTACCATCTTTTGCAAGTTCTACAAACATAAAGTTATAACTCTTACCATTTTCTTGTATTTCCTTTTTTGAAGAAATAACAACACAGACACACATCATAGTTCATTCTAATGTTTTAATTAATTTGTCCACAGTATTTTCACTGGTTTTCCTCTGGCTTCTCTGTGCATTTTACATCAACTTTGTTCTATAGCTTCCTTCTTGAAATCTTATTTGTTCTTGTTGCATTTATGCCTATTACTCTTGGTGTAGTCTGGCAACATTGCCTCCCTATTTCCACTGTAGTAATTATACTAGGGGTAGTTGCTCCACTCTTTATTCCATTCCTGTCTTGTTTTGTGGTTTGTCATTGTATCTTTTACTTGAATGATTAGTATTCTTGCAAGTATTTCACTGACAAACTGTAAAGCATTAGGTCTGGCATCTTTAGTAATAATGGCATGCTACTATAATGCAAATTTATACTATTTGTACCCTCAGGTTACAGTTAATACAAGGATGAGTCAAAAAGTAAGTATTACTCCAAAACAAAGCATGCAGTTCACAACAATTTTTATACCCACAAGTGCAGTCCTTCCACCAGAGGGAATACAGCAATGGTTAAAAAATGGAAAGTCACTGAATGAATGATTAGGAGGAATTTGAGGCAGTTATTCAATTTCTGTGGACAGAATGTGTGGAACCTATAAACATTCATAGATGGATTATTTTTGTGTTGAGGGATGTATAATACCCGAGTAGATGTGAAAATGGTGCCAGTTTGACAATAGGTATTGAATACATATTCCCTACCTAACACATGTTTTCATCTGTTGGAGAAATTTTTATTTGTTTATTTACAGACTTCTTTTAACATCTCAGGTCATCAGCGTCCTGTTCAATTCAAGATGTGAAACTGCTGATAATGTTTGCTCAGAGGCCTCTTCTTCCAGGCTTGAGATTCTTAAATCTATGACATGGGATCCATGACTTTACTCCCATTCCAAAGAAAGCCATACTTACGATATTTATATTTGAAAAAATCCACTGACCCAGGTCAAGAATGAACCTGTGATCTTGGGTCTACAAGGCAAATATGATTATCATTTAATCATCAAGACCAATTTTTGGAAGAATGAAAATGTAACTCTGTCGAAGATGAAGTGTTGAAATGACTCAAAAGGATTCTTTTCTGTTGTACGGGAATGGAAAACCTCATTTTATGGTATGAAAAAAAAAAGCTTGAATCATTTTGATGATTATGTGGAAAAATTAAGGAATGGCATTGAAATAAATTTATGTTGATCTTTTATCGATTCAAAAAATAGGAAGAAGTTTACTTTTTGACTTACCTTGTATCTAACAAGATGAAATTTCTTGTACTTGGGTCATTGGGCTATAAGGCATGCCTTATAGATGAAATTTTAGCAATTTCGTTGCAGAATGTGCTGATGTACAGCTAGCTTTGGTGAGTGTTGTAACTGAGTAGAGATGTTAGCTTTTCTTCTGTTAATACATGATGCCTGCATCGATTTTTCTTGTTCAACATAGATCCTGTTTTGAATTTGGGCACTATTGTATAAACAATATATCTTTTAAGTAGCTGAACACTCGGAAGATGTCCTTAAAATTCTGCATGGCACTGAACAGCTGATTCATCTCTTAGAAAGTTACAGGGAATGAAAATGCATGTTCTGTTTTAAATGTTTGAATCATGGCAAGCAGAGAAATGAAATGTAGTACCACAGTAACTTCTCATTGTTCTGAATGTAAATACGCACTAACCAGCCTTTGCAATGACAATATGTATCCTTGACTGTTGGTGTATGCACCTGTGACCTGCCAGCTTCAGCAAATATAAATAAAATGAAGAGTAAATAGAACCTTCATGTAGTATATGCTTTAGGTTTCAAAATGGTTCCCATGTTATTCCGGTTCTTTTCTTATATCTTTGTAATTATTTTATATTGATACTCATTTTATTGATGGGCTTAAGAATTAATAAGGTACTGATTAAAGTGTGCAGTTTTTAAGCTAAGAATGCTTGTTCGTTAGCTTATTTTAATTTCCAATTATAAGGTTGCAAAATGGGTGATTAAATTTAAGCAGTGATATTTGAGTTCTGAATTCATATTTTAGATCAAGAGGAATTCAGCAAATGAGTGAAAACCATTGATATACACCATTCCAATTAATGGCAGCTATTATTGAAGTAGTACCAATAGATGCTGTTCAGAAACAGGTATCAAAATTGATTTTTCAGATTTATCATAAACCATAATGTGAGGAGCACTCTTAAAAAAAAAAAACATTGAAAAATTTTGGAAAAGAGTTATAAAAGCAGCAAGGTAAGTTAATGTTTATAATTATTGGCAGTACAGCATTTTACTGTCAAAACAACTGTATAGTGATGTGTACTGTGTGAATTTATTCACAGAATTTGAATGTGAATGCGTCATTATTGAAAGCTGATGAACTGATAGCATACCCAAGATTATGTGCATGCCTGCATACTTCAAGATAATACAAACAGCATTCAGTAAGTGCTTAGCCTCCTAATGTTCTTTATTCTAAGAGTTCATGTTATAGCTTATTAATCATATTATTAGGTTGACAAAGTTTTTTCCTATAACTGGTATCTTAACATAATATAAATGAAAAAAAGTATTATTCTTCAGAAGATAGGCCATCATTTTTGACAACTTTCATTCATCTCTCTGTCTGCATTTGAATTTATTGGTGATAGCAATCCTTGAATTTAGAAACAAAAATCTCTTGAACATGTGTTTCAACATCGTCAAGATTATCAAACTGTCTTCCTTAAAGAAATGTTACCATGGATTGGAACAATCATAGTCGGAAGGTGCAACATATGGGACTGTATGCTGGGTAAGGCATGTTCTGTGCCTTCTAATATTGCAATTTTTGTCAGGTCAATCTTCATTGATGGGCAGGAACATTTCTTGTGCAATGTAGGTGCTTTCTATTTATTGAAGCTGGGTAGTGTAGTCTTAAAATTTTGTTATATAGTAATTTGCAGGTAAATGAGACTGTTTATAGGAAAGAACATTTTGGCAACCTGACATATGTCTTAATAGTATAGGATATATGCAGGACATAGGTGTGCCTAAACAACTTTTATAACAAAATTACTCTTTTCCGCCATACAGAAAAGTACTGTTGTACTTTTTAATGAACAACAGTATTTAAAATCAGTATTGATAGCCATGGTGCAGTTGATGGGAGCTTTGATGTTTCTAGGCATCTCACCTCTGGCACATTTGGTGTAGTTTCATAACTTTTTTCATGGAATAGCGCTTCCAATATTCTCATCTAATGATCTCAGATTCTACCACTAAAGCTCTTTAATATATATAGGGAAATTTGGTTTTTTTTAAATAATGAATTATATTGTAAAATCATCCATCACTGGCATGTGTGCTTTTTAACTAGTGCTCATTCGTCAGTAAGGACATTCTATCTGGATAAGGTTTTTTAGTCATAATCTCTCTTACCCTGAAAACAAATTTCTGGTAGCTTTAGATGCAAGAACTTCAGGCTCATTTGTAGCATTATTTTATTCATTGCACATATGAGGTGTGACTTTAATAAACAGTACTGATGTCATAAATATGATTTATGGCAAGAATCTTACAACCTAACTTTGTCACCTTCATAGTACTCCCTTCTCTTTCTATATGCCTCTGCATACAGGTGCGTAGACAAATGTCTATAGCAATGTTGCAGATCATTAACTTTCAGTTCATTCAGTACCTTTGCAATTTTTGCTCCTTCCTCCTCCACTGACTGAAAATGAGTTCCCTTCAAGACACTTTTCACTTTGGAGAAGTCGCATGGGGACAGATCCAGTGAGTATGGGGGATGTTCAAGAACTGGAATGCATTTATCAGTCAAAAATGTTCTCACAGCAATGGCATTGTGAGCTGGTGCATTGTCTTGATGAAGAACCCAAATGTTTTTCCAGAGATCTGGCCACTGCTTCCTCACATATTCTCTGAGCCTTTTCAAGCCTCATTGTAATTGTATTGGTAATTGTTTGTTCCTCAGGCACATATTCAATCATAACAATACCACAAATGTTGAAAAAACAATCAGCATCACTTACATTTTGACTGACTCATTCTTGGAGAGCCGAGACTCTTCCAATGCATTAACTTTGTTTCAGGATCATATTGAAAGATCCATGTTTCATCACATGTTATGACATTTTCCAAAAATTCTTTGCTCTCAGATGTGCTGCAAGATGTCAGAGCAAATTGCTGTCCTGTTATCCTTTAATCCCTGAGCGAGAATTCTAAGGACTGTGTTCAAACACACTTTTCCCTCTTTCAATTTGTCATGCAACATTTGTTTTATAGTCTCTTTATCAATATTCACCATATCTGCTATCAACCTGTTCCATCTCCATGCACAATATAACTAATTTTCTGAACGTTTTCGTCAATTTTTGAATGTGACTGGATGACCCGGAAGATCATCATCTTCCATCTCCTCCGGACCCCCCACTGAATCTGTTGTACCACTCAAAAACTAAAAATTTCCAAATACCTCCTTCATTAAATAAAGCACTTTGTGGGCAATTTTGTTTAATTTTACAAGAAATTTTAAATTATTTAAATTGGACATTATTTCCATCAACCAAATGAGACACTGTTCTCTTCAAACTGATCTAAAAAATCAGACTAACAAATAGTGACATGAAACCATCTGCACTGCATTCCTGGTCAACAACTACCTCCCTGAATTCCCCCGTATGCTACACCATACTAAGGCATAAGAGCAGTCCTGTTTATGAATAGCCACACCTAGTAGAGGATGAGGCACTTAAAAGTTTAAACAGCCCACCTGTATAAAAAAAAAAATTTAAAACAGCTCGCCAACAACACATTACCATTTATAGTGATAACAGAAAATTCTTAACAATGCAGGTGATTTCTTAGCACATTTCACTTACTGTTTTGAGTTAGGTGATATTCTCTTTGGTCCTGTGGAAGCTGTTGTTGCTATGAAAATGCTGCTTTTTTTTTTTTATTTATTTATTTATATAGCTTATTGTATATTCTTTTCCCCATTTTTCTTGAGTTGCAATTTTTAGTGTTCTGCATAATTTAGATCTAAAGTAATCTTCATTATTTCTTAGATTGTTTCATTATTTATTTTGTTTTGTACAATCTGTTTGATACTTCCATATACTTTCATATATATATGTCAAAAGATTATATATTAATTTCATATATATACCAGAAAAGATTGTATATTAATTTCTATCTTCTATATATCAAATGGAAGGGATATATATGTCATCAGCTCAGGAGATGATTTTATATATATAGACAAATGAAAAAATATAATGCATTTTAGACCTTGAAAAAGCATTTTAGCAAAATAAAATAAGTTTTGTGCACTTTTTATAGCCTTATAAATTAAATATGGAATCAGCATGACAAGACATGTTGAAAGACATGGTAAAACACAGCTGGTCAGCATTTTTTTGTTATCTTCCATTTCTTATAAATCGTAATTTTAAACAGAGTTCAATGTTGCCTCAATGCCTGACAGTGTAGGAGTGCAAAGTGGAGAATGCACATTTTAACACAGTGATTGTAGTTAAATTACAATTACACATGTGCACACACAGTCATGGCAACATTCACTGAATGTCTAAATAAATGCAATTGTTTTATTTTTATTGTATTCCCTAAGTTGTGAAAATAATCCTTTTGCATTTATTTAGGTTTTTTCTCGATTTTAGTTTGCTAACGTAAACACATGACTTTTATTAGCTTTAACTGATTGTTCAACTAAAAAGTATACCCATATGAATATTATTTAAATGATATGAGTAAATATATAAGTTCAAAATATTATTTTCTTTAGATCTTTCATTTAAAGCTAAAAGAAATATGTGTTTCTTTTGTAGGTCTTTCATTAAAGTTAAAACTTTTGCTGCAGAGACAGGTAAGAATTCTCTTACAATATAAATACCAGTATCAAGCATACTATTCCCATAATGCAGTTGGTGCATCATAATTGCAGCTGCTTCCAACATTCAGTATGCACAACAAGCAGCAATCACATTACCCTACAACCAAGAATTTTCTACACTCACCTGCATGTAGCTCATTCCAATAGCTACAAGAGGATGTCATGGTTGCTGTTATATCTTTTATCAAAAATGTTTCTTTACTAATCTTTGAAAAATTGAAGAAAAGTGTTTACAACCTTTTCCATTATTCTCATCAAGATCTGTTCATGGTTCTAAAGGTGACATCTATAATCCTTTCATCTGGTATATATACATGCTGCAGTTCAGATATGAGTATTCTTGATAAAGTATCTTCATATATGTCTGTTGTCTAATTTTTCCATTATGATGGTGGTTGTGATGCCAATGCCTGGTTTATTGGAGCTATTTCATTCCATTAGTTGGCAGTAACATAGTGCATTTGAAAGCATTCATCCAAGAAAATTGGTAGACTTCATTATATTAGATTATGGTGCAATGGTGGAATGAATAGTAGGGGACCTGGGGACCCTGGAGTTAACCTGGCAATATGTTGCTTCATCTGCCACAAATACCATTTATGGCTGCTGGGATTGAACCCAGATTGCTTTGGTGGGAGGTCAGCAATCTAACCACTTGTTTATGGTGCTGCCAATTCTCCAATTGTTTTTTCTCTCTCTCTCACATTGGCATAACTTCTTGCATTGTAATATTTCCCATAGCATTATCTCAGATTTTATATGCACATAGGTGAATACATAATTGTTTCATTATCTAAATATATTTCTTTTTAGTAATGTGCTATATTTGGAAATTTCAATTAAGCTGCTTGTCTATTATTACTCCTAGAAAATTAGTGTATTGTGTTCCTGGAATATCTTTACCCTCTATTTAGAGTTTAATATTATTTGTAAAGCATTTTATTAGTTTAAAATGAATTCATACTGGTTTTTTTGTTTTGTTTTTTTGTTTTTTTACCATGTCTAGGCTTAAATAATACTGTTTTATGATTTCAATATTCAATTTGGAATCGAACATAGTGAAATATGCATTAATCTCTTCTGAATCAAAATGTTTAGAACATTCTTTATGGTTTACTTATAAGAGCTTTACTCAGGACATATTTAATGGAACAATTGTCCACATCTTCATCTGTTAAGCAACTTTTGGATCATTCGTAGAAATTGGGTAGGTAGGTATCTGGGTTGACTCAGGTGGTCTTGTGATAAATTTGAATAAAGAGCTGTCTGCTTCTGGGATGTCAAAATTCGTAAGGCTTTGCTCATTTTTATATATATATATATATATATAAATTATTTCCTATATGTTTAATTCTTTTGCTTTTGAAAAATTTTTAAAAATTAATGCTTTATTCCATGGTTTTCATTCCAAAAATGTGCTGCCACAGCTGATTTATCTATTTGTTTGTAATGGCTGTTTCTGCAAAGTTGCTTCAACCTAATGCCTGTATTTCTCTTTGTTTTTCCTACATAGATTTTTTCACAATCCTTACAATTAATCTGGTAAATACTAGATTTTTTCTCTTTGGGCCTGGAATCTGTTTTATTTAATTTCTATAAATTTTACTTTGAGTCGGTTTTGAGGAGCTACAATGATATTGACGATAATGTATTTTGTTCCACAAAACATGTACTGAGTAAATCTCATGTAAGACAAACCATAAAGAGTATTCTAAATATTTCGAGTACAATATCATCTTAGCACCTCAAAACCAATACAGTGTAAAAAAATTATGTATGTTTTTAACCAGTTTTGCACCAAACCTCTTAACTCTGTATGTTTCTAATTTATTTATGGGAAAGTTGGATCCATAAAGTCAAACTAATGGGAATGTTGGATCAATCAAGTCAAAGGGTTTTATCTAAGAAAATAGGTGTTACATTTTCTTGTTCATTTAGAGTGTTACATTTACTAGTTCATTTAGAGCATTTATTATATTAATTCCCATTTCTGTTGCATATGCCCTTGATTTATGTTCGTGAAATCCAATGTCCCAATTTGATATTATGTTTAATTTTTTAGAAAGCTTATAATTATTTTAGGCATATACTCTCCAACTCTTTTTGGAATTATGGAACATAGCATGATTGGCATATAATTATCTATTTTTTTCTGTTTCTTTTCTGTTTATATATTGGTCTGCCATTTATTATTTAACATATCTGGAAATACTCCTGGTTTAAAAATGTACTTACAATATATGTAAAGTTTTTGGCCAATTCATCTTTGAGGCAATTTATAATTTCATTTTATATAGATTTCTGCTTTTTTTTTTTTTTTTTTTTTTTTTTTAAATTTTAGCTTACTTAGCTTAAGCTTTTGTTTTAACTCCTTTTATGATATTTGATCTGTATTCAATTATTTTGTAAAATGCCATTTTCCATTTTTGTTCCTTTTAACGTGAGAAAGGTGTAACTGTCTTAAAATCCTTAATCATACTCATTTCTTCCTTAACTGCATTGATTTCTTTGGATGAGTTTTACATTATGTCTGTCTAATCATCAGCTCTGTATATGACATCCTGTTACATTTACTTAATTATATTTCATCTAAGTCTGGATCACATGTCTTGTACAAATATCTTTTGGTTGGGTATTTGGAAATGTACCATGATCATCAGAGCCTGGAAGTTCAGCCGTTTATTTTGGTTTATATAGGCAGGCAAAAAGCCCTTAAAATAGGGAAAATAGACAGTAATATAATTAAAATAAGCATTTATTAAAAGTGAAAACAGAGAGTAATATCCCTTATTATTAATGAAAATAGTTATTTACGAGACTTAATAATTTCTTTATCACCTAATTAAAGTAATTAAACTTACTTTTCTTGGTTACAAGCAACAACAAAAAAATTTTAAAGGTATCAATTGTCATAGTCATCTGCTTGTCAGAACATTTTTCATCATGAAAAAAGAATACTCTACTTCCACTGAAGTGATTGGAGTACATTTAAAACAAACTATTTGGAAGGACTCATACCAGTGACAACAAAATATTCATCTTTCAGGATATTAAGAAATATTGATAAAGACAAAGTAAAGCAGTTTTGAATAGTCCTGGAGAGTAAGCAAAAGATGCACAATGGCTTCCGGTTTAGTTCATTTTCTATTTATGTATTTGTAGGGGAAACAGATTAGCATCTTTCTTACTGAACACCTTGTAGGGACAGTTTATTGCACAACTATCATCTTTCTCGCTTACAATTGTTTGTTACATTTATTAACCTGAGAAATTTCCGAGAATTGTCTCACACAGATTGATAAATAGTCATTTGCGAAGACCATTCAAAACTACAATACTTACCTCATCCTCTCTATTTTCTGGTATACATATATCTTAGGTAACCATGCCCTCCTTTCACCAATGAAGGTTGTGCTATTTAAAAAAGCTTAAGTGAATGGGTTGAGGAGAAAGTTTGGCTGCTTGAAAAGAAATAAATGCATAACAAGATTCCCAATAGATATTTTTGTGAAATGAATATGCCATTAAATTTTTATAACTTTTTTCATTTTGATACATTGAAATTCTTTATGTACATTTTAAAATACGTAAATAATTGCAGAAAAAATTCATAACAATCCAAAACAGGCCAACAAAAAAAAAAGTTTTTAAACCTTAAAATAGGCAACAAGTCAAAATAGGCAAAAAAGGCAAAATAAAAACTGGTCCTTTTAACCCCAAATGTATGGAAAAATTTTCATTTCTAACTTAAATATATCCACCCAGATAAAAAGGCATTTTGCCTAACTTAAAAAAGCTCTGATGATCAGTTTGGTAACTAAAATACTTAACATTAGTGTTATTTATGTTTAAACTCATGTTACCTGCCTGCTTCCAGAACAATGCAGGATCATGTACTTCTGTGCTAATGTCAGTAAATGTAAAATGCTGGTGACTTGTGTTGCTTTGAATGTCAAATGATAAGGGGTTATAATATATATAGTGCCAAAAAGTGGACTTGTGCTGTTATGAAACTCATGGCTTCAGTTTATGTGTGAATTGGTAAAAAATTTGATGTTAGGAAATGAACTGTGTTTTTCACTCTAAAAGAAAGAATGTCAAAAATTTTAAAGCAGGAACTTTTGAGCAATATAAATAAAACTCTGAGGTAAAACTATATTTAACAATAATATGTTTTTATGTCAAATTACCTATTTTAATGCTTTTTGTTGTCTTTTTGACTGCATTGGTCTTCTCACAATGTCTGTAGATTGTAGACTGATTACTATAGGTTTAAGTCTAGGGATGAAATGAATTAATGGTAGCACAAATGAGCTTGGGGACCTTGGCACCTTACAACTATCATCCACCTTCGCAGGGTAAGGAAATGCTAAATTATATTTGCAAATGCTACCACTAGATTATGGAGGTGGTCAGTACTTTTCTATAATTTAAAATACCAACTAGTATTCCAAGTTACATCATTTGTAAGTGGTTTAAAAAAAAATACATTGTAAACAAGAATATTTTTGGTTGAATATAAAACATAATTGACACAAACAAAATAATAAAATTATGTGTATAGTCTATTCCATATGTGATTTGTTCAAAATATTTTAAAACATATTCTTACATACATGTTACATGATTTTTTCTTCTAGGTTAACAATGGGTGAGCATAATCGTAGAAGTTTTGCTCGTCGTCCTGTTATTACAAATGATAAACGTTTCATACCTGTTAGGAGTAGTGGAATTGCAAATCGCATACAGGCCAGTATAAGTGGTAGAAGTTCAGCTCTCCCTGAGCATTCTAGTACTACCAGTAGACGGACAGTAAGTCAGTGTTCATTGTTAGTGTTTCATGTAAAGTTATTTGTGGGTATTCAGGAATATTATTAAAATTGATTTTAGCTTTGAGCCTATAAAGAATGGAATTAAATGAAAATTAAGTAGATTTCTTAAAAAGTAGAGTTTCTAATGATGGGCATGAAATATAGAAAATAAAGAACATTTTTTTTACAGAGATACTAATAATTAGTGTGTTTTCAATAAGTTGAGTATCATTTTCTAATGATTTTTGATATGTAAGAACTGAAAATTAAAGATAAACTGGAATACATTAAAAATAGCGGTGTTTAGGAAGGGTACTAGATTGAACAGAGGTGAAAAATTGTTTATTGTAAAGAAATTCAGGTTGATTGAGAATTTGCCTTAGTAGGAGTAAAGGTAAATAATATGGGAAGTTGTGAAAAGCATAAAATGATGACTTAGCTAAATGAAGATTGGCTATGTGCATAGTGAGGAGATGTGTTTATATTTGCAACATTAAAAAGTGTGGGCTGGTTTGAGAATATTTTTTTGTGTATGTGGAGTCATGCTGGATATATGGCATAGAAATTTGAAGATAGGAGAAGAGTGGAGAAGAATAAATTTGTTAAAAATGATATTTTTATTAGAAATGGATTGATTTGATACTTAATACACATAAATATTTTTAATCTTGATACTTCAATACTTAAAAATTTTTGTTAAATAAAATACTAGCCTTATTTATTATTTTGAGAGGATTAACATATTCATCAAATTAATGTAAATTTCCTTACTGACTGAGTTGGGATGTTCATTAAACAATTTCTTGAGCTGAGGTTGTTGCTATATGTTGCTAATGTTGAGAGATGGAAAATCTCACAACAAAATAACAAATAATAATAATTAAGAATTACAAGTCTGACAGATGAAGTGGTTATCAGTCAGTGATCCTATTGAAAGTAGCTCCAAATTTCATTCATATTATCTGATGACAAATTACATTGTCTTCTGTCACTTCAAAATAAAAGCTCACTTGAAAATAACAATTAGATAATTATAAGACCAGCTTTCATGCTAAAGCTATCAAAGTAAGATATTGTTACAATAAGTTACTTGTGATTAGATAGTTTAACAGATCACATGATTACCAAAGATCTCCTTGCTATTAGCCTGACACAGAACTGATGTTATCTTGTAGGAAGAACGTGGTATTTTTATATCCATGAAAAGTGAAAGAGAATAATGTAGTAGCAGGTTTGAAATGCCTACTACAAACTGCAACTGAGCAAGTTTTATTGCCCTTGTATATACTTTTTAAAGAAATTTGTTGCTCAGACATACTACTGTCAAATCATCTGCAGAAATACAGGACTTTCTAAAATCACTGTTTCAAAAATTCACTGCACATAGTACAATTCAGATATTGGAGCAAAGAAGATAATGAAATAGTAGATAAACTGGCAAAAGAAGGAACTAAGATTGCTTCACAGGACCAGATTTTTTTTTTTTTTTTGTGACATTAGCAAAAGAATTTATTGAATTGTAGTATATCAATGGACTAAGAAAGAACATCATGTAAGATGGAAGAGCTTTCCTGATCAAGAACTGGGTAAAATTATTATTAAAGTGTCTGATAGCATCCTGGCTAAAGATCTGTTTAATAGGGATAGAAAGCAAACCAGGAAGGTTATTGGAGTACTAACTGGCCATTGCCCTTTTAAGAAACACCTACAGTCAATGGGATTCTGTTAATGGAAATCCTACATGCTGTGTGTGTGTGTGAGTGTGGTGAGACTGGGAAGCATAGCTTACTAGAGCATTAAACTCTGGAAAGACCAAGAGTATCTCTATTAGGACACAATTCTTTTTAGAAGATGTAATTGCTAAGCTTGTAGGGAAGGTTCTCTCACTAAAGCTCTAGATCTGAAACTACAAAGTTGAATTAAAAGAGTGCTCTAAAGACTTTTGTGACTTAAATGCCAATATGTATTATTACACTCTCCAACATTAATAAATCAATCAACAATTGACATAGCACTGAATGTTGTTTTTTTGCATAATTTAGCTCAAAAAGTTTCTTGCATGCATTAAAAATGCCCAGTGTGTGAGTCCCTTTAATTAATGAACTATTGTGTTGATTTATGATATCAACACAATAGTCCATTTCTTCTAACACACACCTCAGTATGTCATTGATGTTTTGAAAGACAGTTTCAATACACATTTTCTATCTAGAATACTCATAGAAAAACTTGATTCTATATGTAATCCTAGAGAAAAAATTCAAAGGGTTAGGTTGAGTGACCTAGGTGGCTAGACAAGAGCATCTGATCACTATTGTTTCTGTGTCCAATCCATTGCTATAATAAGAGCTGGATTAAAATTTCCCTGTCCTCCAAATGCAAATGAGGTGGGGCACCATCTTGTTGCATTATGAAATCTCTTTTCTTCTCATTTAGCTGTGGTACAGCACTGCTACTCTCCTGTTGACAAATCAAAATAGGCTGCACTCCTTCATCTAAGAAACACAGAACAAAAAACTTTTGAAAAGTCTCACTTAGCACCCCATCTCCATAAACTGTGCATATCATCTGCAAATGGAATTGTCATAGGGAGGATCTTTCCAAACTCTGTGCAGCAGTGGTGCTGGACAGTGGCAAAGAAATTAAATTGATGATATTTAAGAGTACAAAACTTATTATTATTTGCCACCATATTGCAAAAGCTGATACCTGGCAGCCACCACCGTAACTAATGAAAGGCGCATAGCAAAGAATAAAAATATGAAAGTGTAATGATAATAGTTGCATGCTCATTACCTGTAAAAAATTCACAAACCCCAACAATCATTTTGGAAAGTTCTGTATAAGAAAGGGGACCCCTTTGATTATGGGATAGGGTTCGGTCTTAGAAGTGAAACCATGTTATTAGTACCTGTTGCTTTCTAATTAAAATCTTATGAATAAGACATGTGCTTTTTTGTGGCAACTTTAAAATGTACTGATTTTGACTACATTAATTAAAAATTACATTAACAAAGTATTGAGTTCATGTATAAGAGTGTGCCTAATATCAAGGGTATCAAGAGTTTTAAAAATCCATCTCTAATTTTGTAGGATGATTTTGACTGTATTTCAGTACACAGTTAATGCAAGGATAATGTTTGAGTTAGGTAAGGTTAATATGAAGGAAATTATACTGAGTATTTGCTTAAAATATCAAGAAGGAAACTTAAGTAATAGTACTTGGTTAAGAAAGATTAAAGAGCAGTTAATTATGAATAGACATTTTATGGCAACTTCATAATAGGGTTTTGGAAGGAAGTAAGAACCATACTGGAGAACATGGAAAGACAAGGTATATATTCCAAAATTAGAGAACAAATATTGTAAATGTTTATAGAGAGCAAAATTTGAAGTGATAAAGATAAAAGAGAAAAGTTTGTCTAGTTTAAGTTAAGGTTATGGTATTTGAGGGATATTAGGAGAGATGTTCCTCACATATGTCCTGATTGTGGACATTTGGAACAATTATTATGAATATTATAGCTTCTTTTATTATTTAAATATTAGCCTACTTTTAGCAGTTTTCTCACAGTGCTAACATATATGTATATACACATGTATGTATGTATGTATGTATGTATGTATGTATGTATGTATGTATGTATGTATGTATGTGTGTGTGTGTGTGTGTGTGTGTGTATTGCTCATTTATTCAATGCCAAAATTACAAAATTATAAAAGAAATTTAAAAAATAAACCATTAGATGTTGAACACAATAACGAAATAAAAAGAAACGATAGATGTAAATAATCAAATACAGTAAAACAATTTAAAATAATGAGTAACTGTATAATATGGGGGCTTTTCAATAAAAATTACTCATCCTTATAATTTTGAAGATATTTCTCAAAGTAGTCCCCATGGATGTATTGCAACTACCCTGCATTTCTTCTAGTCTTCAAAGACAGGATGAAAATTATTTTTGACAGGTCCTTCAGAATCATCTCTGTGGCCTTCACCATTGCTTCTGATGATAGAAAATGCTTTCCATGATGGTATTTCCTCAATTAGGGTAAAAGGAAAAGTCACATAGGATTAAATTTGGATTATAGGAAGGACAAAGGACAATTTTACATTGATTTTTGTGTTATATTTAGCAACAACATTTGCAATATGCAGCCATGCATTATCGTGATGTAGTATCCAGTTTGTTGTACGGAAACATGGCCTTTTGCATGTGAAATGGCCTTGCACAGTTTTCAGGACATCTTTATAGTATTGCCCAGATGTGCAGGTGTACATGCTAGTAAACCATTCCTTCAACATCAAAAAATGAGAATATCATTAACTTTCCCAACAGTAGCATTCAATTTTGCTTTTTTTGGTGTTGGTAATGATGGAGATTTCCACATAAAGCTTTGCTGTCACTCTCAGGATCAAAACTCTGTAACCAATTTTTATCAGCAATACCTTTGAAAGGAACTGTGCATCTTCCTGTAACATCTGCAACTGCATATGACCATTAAAACCTTGAAAGCATTTGGTGCAAGTTGCTGACTTCAGATTGTTAGCCAGAAAAACTTGCACTTTTTTTAAATTTTTTTATTATTGCAGGCCATACGCATATTGCATATTATTTATTTATTTTTTTAACAGATGCTCTTTAACATCTCAGGTCATCAGCATCCCATTTACTCAGGGCATGAAATGGCTAACAAATTTTGCTCAGAGGCCTTTCAGACTTGAGGTTCTTTTTCTTGCCATAAATGTACGACACAGGACTCCAGCTTTACATCCCTTCTGAAGGAAGCCATACATAGTATTTTTATATCCAAAAAAATCCATTGATCCTGGCCAGGTTTGAACCCGCAATCTTGGATTTAGAAGGCAAGTCTGGTTACCACTACATCACCAGGATTGATTGCACTGTTGATTGCACATCTTGAGATAGAGATTCTTTCAAAAGTTTAAGGATACCCACTGGAATTTTGTAAACTTTTATTGTAAATGCACATATCCATTATATATTGTTGCACAGTTATGACCTATTGCTCTACTCTAAACATACATTGCATAGATTTTTAATAGTCAATTGGGCTCCCTTTGACTTTCAAAACACGGTTTTTACTCTTTTGGGCATAGTGTTCACAAGATTCCTACACTCTTGTACAGTAATGTTATTCCACAATATGATGGATAAAGCCTCTCAAAATTCTTGACAGTTTTTTGGCCTGCAAGCAGCTGCTTTCCTACCGATTATGTTCCACAGGTTCTCAATTGGATTGAAATCCATACTTCTACTTGGCCATCCCAAAAGTTTTATTTCATTGCCTTGAAACCATTGCATTATCATAGCAGATTTATAACAAGGTGCATTGTCCTGCTAATACACAAATGACTGGCCATTGGAGCTTTTCTGCAGAAGGGGACTATTTTGCTGCATTTTAGAAATATAATCTATAGAATACATTGAACTGTCAACAAATCTTAAAATACCAGTTGCATTTGTAGACATACTCCCCAGATCATAAGTGCATCACTACCACCCTGGACCTCTAGTGACAAACAGGCAGGAAGGAATCTCTCGGTAGTGGTTCGGCTTACACAAACTTTCTGATTGGGATAAAGCTGGAATCAGGACTCATCACCAAATAAAACCTTGCCCTATCTTTCCATTCTCCGCCTTTTCTTACCTCTGCACCATATCTTTCAATTTCAATGTGTTGCTGACTTTGTGGTTTTAACTGAAAATTTAGCTTTGTGCCTATCAAGTGATAAACTACTACTACTACTACTACTACTACTATAGCCTGTGTCATAGCTCCATGTGGGTCTTTGGCTTACCACAACGACTGCTGCGTCCTGTACCTCCATCACATGATATCATTGGTGCATTTTTGCAGGAGGGTATGTGAGCAGCACACCACATCCTGCTGGTCACTTTACATGGCTTACTAGATTGTAGATCATCACCTCTCCATCAGGCAGCTACCCCATAGTCCTCACGAGGCTGGGTAGACCCCATTCCAGACCTTTCTAACTTAGAAAAATTCCTAAGCAGGTACTGGGAATCGAACCTGGGCCTCCTGGCCAGAAGTCAGCAATGCTAACCACTGGACCAAGGTCAAATGATAAACCAGGGCATGATATAAAAAGCATGGGCACAAAACTAAAAACCACACTACTATTGTTTAATACTAAATCTAAATCTACAGACCTATATATAGGCATTGCATAACAAAGAAAAATGTAACAATTAGAATGTTATTGTATAAGAAACATTTTGTAACACTATGATAAGATTATGGTATAAATTAACCCATTAGACTACACATTTTATTTTCAGATTTTGGACCTGAATACATTTTTTTCCCCCTGCTGAAACTTGCCAATTCCCTATGCATGTACCTTATTAAAATTGTTGATGTAAATTATTAAATTTCTCAATTCCACTGCTACAAATGTTCAAGCATACTTTGCATGGGCATAATAATATAAAACACTTGCCCACACAGAGTGCAAACTCACCAGTAGACTACATAATATACTACTTTCAGATATACATACTTTATCAATCCATTTCAAAATGAGATCTAAAAATACATAAAAAATAGTACTAATGTTACTTATAATTTCTCTTTCTAGAGTTGTTAGCTTATATTCTGATACCAATACACACAACTCCAGGTTATTAGTGTATTGGTGACCATCATATTGCTTATGCTTATCTGACCTATTGTACTTCTGAGGGAAATACTATCATTGTATGCCAATGAGTTAAGAGACTTTGGAATAATGATATTACTACAAATATCAAGTCAAGTAGTGAATTTGCTGTAACTGTTGCAAGGTACTATTAAATAGTTAGCAACAGTTCTATAATAGTCAAATAAACCATGAATTTTCCAAGAACGCTCATAAAATTCAGAAAGAAAAATCTTAAAGTTATACCTATAAAAATGAACATATTTTTAACCATTTGAATGCTAAGAATATTTTCTGGAAAAAAACATAGGAATTATTGTTACAATTAAATTCTAGTATTAGAATAAAGTTTAAATTTAATTTTGACAGAAAGCAGCTTATATATTCACATTGAAAACATCTTTAATTGTATTTGTTCTTGTGGCTTAAGAACTAAAGCATAATCTTCAAATTATTCTTCTCTTTCTTGCTGAAAAAATTAAATGGGGCAATAGATTTAGGTTTCATTTGCACCATTATGAATTTCACATAACTAGGAAAGTTCGAACATTAAACCCCACAGAAAACTCAAATACTTAGATATCCATGCTAATTTTTGTCTTAAGATGAAGTTTTTCAGTATTAACATAAGAATATCTGAAATGAGTACCATGTCAATTTGTTGACCTTTTGCTATATCAAAAGTGTTCTGACACTTGGCATGGGGCATAATTGGTAACGAAGACAAGAATATTTAAGCATATATAAGAATCTGAAATTATATAAAATGCATTATTTTAGGAAGGTACATTGCAACAACGATCATCAACACAGTCATCAGATGCTACTCTGGGTGAAGCTGAGAGAAATTCACGTAGGTCATCACAGGCTGCTGTGGATGAAGTTGAGAGACGTTCACTTAGGTCATCAGATGCTGCTGTGATTGAAGCTGAGAGACGTACAAGTAAGTCATCAGATGCTGCTGTGGGTGAAGTTGAGAGACATTTACATAAGGAAAATGAAGTACCAGGTACTAGAGATGAACCTCAGAAGTATACAAGGCCTATAGATGTGGAATCCAGAATTCCTGTTCGCCAGGCAAGACCTCCCACAACAGCAGCTTCTGGCAAACGCAGACAGCAACCTTCACCTGTTACATTGGCATCACAGCCTCCTGTAGCTGTCAGTGGAAGTCCTCTTGCACAGCCAAATTATGTAAGTGATTGTCATGTTTCTAATGCTTGGGCCCATTGTGATGAATTCAAATAAATGAAACTACAAGCAGAATAAAAATTAAATTAATTACTCATGGTATGGAAACTGTAACATTTGTGATAAAATTTGAGTGGATTTAAGATCTTCAGAGCAAACTTTTAAATGTCTTTATGTTTAAGTATTCTCACAAAATTAGATAATGTTTTTAAAATGCTCATTAAACCAAAAAAAGTATATCTACAATATCATTTAAACAGTGTATGCAAGTTAACTCATCAAACTGTTCTTTACATGAACAACACTTGATCCAATGCTCATTCCATAACTCTGTTTACTGTCTTTTCTTTCTTCAGTATGCACTACAACTTCACTAATTGAATGTTTGGACCTCTACAGTTTTCTTCCGTTTCATCCAATCTCTTACTATTTCCATTCAGTTTGTTGTTTGCATATTTTTCTAAAATCTTTCCTTATATCATTCTCCATCTGTTTTTAGGTCTTCGTATAATTCTTGTTTCAAGAGGGTTCCATAGGTATATTTTTCTGACTATTTTTTCATGCGACACGTATAAAAATGTTGAACCATGTAATCTTTGCAACCTATCGAACCTATTTTACTTTATTATATAATTTTTCATTACTCCAAATCCTTATCTTCAATTCATCCAAATATTCATCTTAAGATCTTTCAAACACTAGAAGTTTTTGCATTTATGAGTCTTTAAGAACCCAGGTTTTACATACATGTTTTCATTGATCTTTATATTATAAATTCTTAATTTTGCACTCAGCTAAATTGAATTACTCTCAAACAAATCTATTTATTTAAAATTTTTTAAAAATTGTAACACTTTAAAAAAAATTTTCATATGGAACTAACACAGCGAAGCTCACATGAATTAAATCTGTCATCTAACACTCTTCATGCTTCACCAACCTTAAAAATATTCGGTACCGGTTATCATCATTGCTGGTACCGAATATTTTTAAGGTTAGTGAAGCATGAAAAGTGTTAGACGACAGATTGAAGTCTATTTAAGTTCATTTCCATTTATATTTTGTCTTAATTTGAAGTTATTCTACTTCTTTATAATTATTAATAAAATCTGTTATACCAACTCTTTTATCCACTTTGAACCATTTTGATTTAGTAAATTTATTTCTTCAGTCATTCATATCACTACATTCAAATACCATATGCTCTACATTATCTTTTTCTTCATGCACATTGGTTCATTTCTACATATCTAACAACCAAGAAACCTCCAATTCAGGTGCCTAAAAGCACAGAGACTGAAATGCGCTGTAGTGCTATCATGCTTGAAATGTGCTTCTCAACAAATAAAAAGTGGCATATTGGCCTAGAAACAGATTGATTTTATAAAGAAATCTATGTAGGGCAAAGAAATAACAAAATGCCTATATTCAGCCAGTAGGTAAACATTTTGAGCTTTTCATTTAAAGTACAGGGTGATCTATTTGGATATGGATAAAATGTAAACACTCTAAAACATTTACTACTGAACTCTATTTTTTGAAACTTGGTGTATACAACATTGAAAATTGGGAAATTTCTCAGAATGCTACATGGCCCCATTTGAGTGTTCTGCACAGCTCACAGTGATGCATTCAGCACAAGTCCGTTGTAACATCAGAAGGGTGATTGTTTGGAAAGCTTGAATAATTTTTAATTTCAGATCACCAATGTTCCTGAGTGTCTGAATAGTAAGAAAACCTTACACAAAGAATTCAGGAGTGGTTAGATCTGGGGTGTTTGGGGGTCAAGAAATTGGTCCATCATGAGCATATACGATCGAAAGCAGTATTTAGAAAATGATGAACCTGCCATGCCCAGATCAGGGGGTGCATCATTTTGCTGGAAAGCAATGTTCATATTGTTGTCTTCCTCAAGTTATGGCAACAGAAACAACTGCAACATATCCAAATAAGATCCATAGCATATTGTCATTTAATATATTTTATTGCCGCTCACTCCAACCATACCTTAACTTTTGGACTTGATCTTTCTAACTTGTAGGAGACATGTGGATTTTTCCCTTGCCCAAATAATGCAGTTGTGAGTATTTATTCTCCCGCTGACATGAAAAGTCGCTTTGTCTGTAAATAGCCATTTGTTTAAGAATCCATTGACACATCATGAATGCAAAGTTGAAACAAGCTTCATGATCCTATCGCACAAGACTTGTAGGCATTGTAAGTGATATGGATACAATTTCTGGTGCTTTTGAACAATACACTGATAGGATGTACATTCATCTCTGCAGACAGTCATCTTAAACTTTTCATAGAGCTCCTTGTCATAGCTTCAGAGATAGCAGCTTCTCATACTGGGTTTCATGTGTTTTTATGACAAGAACCCATTTCTACAAATTTTTGATATCACAGCAATATGAAATCACATTTAGTACATTACACACCATACTCACATTGAAATTCTCTTTGAACTTGTTTAACACTCTCAACTATAGCATACCAAAGAATGCGTTGTGCTCGCTGTTGATTTGTAGTAGGCATTTCAATCATTAAGATTTTTATTTGACATTATGCACTGTTTATTTTCATTTTTGCCATGTACGGAAACTCCCATTATATAAGCAAAATATTACCAGCAAGAAATGTCTCCTACTGTCATATTAGCTTTTATAATAATATTTAATATTATCCATATCCAAATGGATCACCCTGTAGTATGTAGAACTATCATTGGCATCCTTAGAAACAGTAAATTAAGCATTTTTAGATCCATGTTAGTATAAACTATATTTACTGTCTACTTAAAAGAAATTCATATATGAAGTCATGTGTTAATCAGACTGAGTTTATAACTAATACATAATTCATATTCATTTACAAATCTAAGAATATTTTCTTCCAATGAAATATGATTCCGATGATCAAGACACTCTCTGACCACTTTTTTTAAAGTTTGTTTAGTATACCTGTAACAACATTGTTTTGTTCTCATCACTTTTAAAATGAAGACCATTAAGTTTCTTTTTTACTGCAGGAAATAAGTGAAAGTGATGGATGCTAGATCTGGAGGATAAGATAGATATAGTGTCCTCAATGCTTGATTCATTAATTTGAGTTGTAAGGACACAGTGAGCAGGAACATTGTTCTGGTGTAAGATCCTTCATGTTTGACATGATTTATAACTATAAATTATGTGTGTGCATGTTTTATCCATTTCTGCTTCCCTAGTTCTTAATTTAGCTACATTGTTCAAAAGTTATTTAATTTTTCATTTTTATTATATATAATAAAATAATCTCTTAATTTCATAAATAAATATATTCAGGCATTGAGAGAGTAAGCAGTATCTTAAAAGAATATTAAAGCATTTTATTGTCACAACCTCCCATGAGAAATTTGCCTAAACTCATTCTCCACCTCCCCTCCCCCAATCTTAGTAATATATTTCATCATAATTTGCTCTTAAACCAGTCAGTTGTCTTGTGCGCGCAATGGATCATACCCTTGCCAATGTTCCAAACAGGTATAAAACCAGTACACTAATCACTCTGTGCCAATTTAGGCAGAGATTTCAAAATTACATCGTTTGCTAACTGTGCCTCCAAGAATATTGTTATATACTGTAATGTAAATTAAGTTAAATATTTTACGGATACACCTCTACAGTTGTTTTGCTGCATATGAACAATCATAGATAATCTGTTAAGGAGAAGTCATCTCTACTGATTGCCCAACATGCTCTGTTGCATAATTGAAGAATTATTCAGCTTAACACTAGGTGTCCTGACCATTAATGCTTGTGAACGTATAATTATAGGTTCTAAAATTTGCTTTTGTCCTATTTCTCTCCTGAAGTCATCTTGTAGTTTATCAGCATTTTGTATGCAAGATTCTCAATCTTTCTTAGTAAATTGCTTTATAATAAAATTTCTATGTCTTTCAGTTTAAAATTTTTGTTTTTATATGCTATTCCCCTGCTTCTCATATTTGAACCCACACAAGCTTAGTTGGAATATATATACAAAGGTAAACCTGGCCGCACAGTACCTGACTGTCATGAAGTGACTGTACGATGTGAAGAAGATCCAAAATATCAAATGAATTTTGTGCTAACTTAATTCAGAACATTAGATCCATTACATTCACTACTTGTGCCATGGCACAAAATATTGTTCTATAACAGAGTCAGGCTTACAACTGTTTCCCTCCATTTCTTGTTAAATCAGTTAAACATTGTATCCTCTTATTATTTATAGATTCAAATTTGTGAAAGGTAAGCTTCCTGTGTGTCACCAGTAAAGTTGTAGTTATTATTCATTCATTATCATTTTAAGACACCTTTATCATACTTGAGAGGAAAATAAAATACTTAGTAAAAGAAACTAATACAATCCAACTCACTTTGAAAGGAATCCAAAGTTGGCAGATATATTTTATAAATACTACAGCTTGACTTGACTTTGTTTAAAAGTTATGGTTCCCACCAAAACATTCCTAGCCACTGCTGACGTGTCATGGCATGTTGAATATGTGACGGCCACATCGCTGTAGCTTTTCAATAGCCCATACGAGGTATGTCTTCAATGTATCCATAAGACACAAGGATCATATTAACAATCAATGCATTAGATGATCTTCTCACACAATATCATCAATTGTATTCACTCAGTATATTCAGGATGTTAATGAACTACACCAAAATAATTTCAGAGAGTGGAGAGATGTCGTATGTAAGCAATTTGAGATAGACATTATATGGTCCACAACTAAACATAACACAATTTTATGGTGTTAAACATTTTGGCATCAGATGCTGATAAGTCGGTATTAAAGCCTAGCTGGGTGAAAAATTGATTTAGAATTTCTTTAAAACTGCCTTGCAAGCATAGAAATATCAGTTTTCTGCAGCTCATTATGGGCATTTTCAAGATTTAGTGCCATAAAAATCCCTCAAATCTGGAACTAATCATTTGACAATGTGACACTGAACATCTATTAACTGTCTTCTTGCATTATGTAGCCAAGACCTACTACATTAAATGCAGTTGATGTAAGTCAGCCTTGATGCAGCCTACTCTAAAGGGAGCTATTTAACTGCTTGTGTGGCATAATGCAAAAGTTGATGATGTGCAGGCCGCAGGTTTAAATTTTGTCATGACATAAAACTTTTTTATTTAACATGAAGTACTATGATATGCATGTTAAAGAATTATGAATGAAATTTACTAAATGCTTTTCAAGCTTTTTTCTCTTTCTCAACTATGGTGTGTTACCAATATATATTGGCTAATAAGCTTACTACTAACATGATGTCTAAAACTTTATTTACCTAACACATCCTCAGAACACAGTTCTGATTGGTAAGTACAATAACAACTACAAGGGTTGTAATTATATGAATTAATATATTAAGATTTAAGTGTATAGATTGAAACATCAACTTAAAACATAGGCTATAAACTATATTATTACACCCTAGTCAGAAAACAAAACAAAAAATGAGAAGAACAAGACTCAAATTCGAAAGCAAATGACCATCTCTTACTCGAAAGCTAATTTCATATCCATTGTGCTAGAATGATTCGTTGTGAAACTTTCCTTCATTATGGTGTGTTATGCTTTTGAGGGGCATCTTCATTAGCCAGTGATGTATTGGCATTTTAGAAACTTATAGCCATAGCTTTGAATTTTGGACAGACAGGCCATACATTTTCTATCTCAAATTACCTGTCTAAGATGCCATCACACTGTGAAATTATTTCAGTGTAGTTCATTAACAACCTGTATATAAGACGCATGGATTATGTTAACAGTGCATCAGACGGTCTTCACACAATATAGTGTGAAGACCATCTGAAATATAGTGAATTTTTAAGATCTTCATTATCATCCTTGAATAATTCATATCACTCGAACTTGTGTTCTGCTTAATGCTTGCTGCATCATTTACATATAGTTCATGTAGGGCTTTTGTTCAGTAGAACACAAATCCTAATTTGTGTGCTTTTGCTACTTCAGTTCCATGTTTGTTGTTAATAAACACATACTCATGTTTTTAAATTTTTAAAAAGTATATTGAATTAGCACATTGAAGCTAGTTATGTGATTAAAATCATTTGAGATATGTCAACCTAAACACTCTTATTGCTCCATTTACTTGTTCTAAAGTATGGTACCGGTTTCAAAGACATTTGTCTTCAAAGCCGCTACCATACTTTACAAGAAGTAAGTGGAACAATAAGAGTGTTTAGGTCGAATATCTCAAATGATTTTAAATATCCTCATGTATTGACTTCTTACTTATTACTAAATGGTTTCATATAAATACTGCATATCCTTGTTATATGAACATTTGCCTTTGCCAATAACAGTAAAAATTTGCCTCTGCCAATAACAGGTCAGCTTATTTAAATGCAGTTAAAACAATCCTATTAATAATAAGATCATTGTGTAATTCAGTTGAACTAGCATTCTTTGCTCTACTAACTTTTTAAATATGTAGGATTGGTTTCAGGAACCATTACTATGTGCAGCCACTTGTTTCCATTTCTAGCTAATCTCTTCAAGAGCAGATTTGAAACACACACATCAACTCAGCTTTCCCATACATATTTAAATATGGTACATATATGTCAATGATATATTTGCCATAGTTAACAAAAAAACTCATTAATGATGCCATAAAACTTGTGAGTTTACAAGATAAAAACATATCATTCAAATATGAAACTGAAACAGATAACATATTACTTTTCTTAGACATAAAAATAATGAAATGTCAAGAATACCTGGAATTTGGAATGTGCAGAAAGAATACACATGCAGACAATCACATCAAAACTGACAATTTTAACCCCACAATGCACAAACATGCAGTTATCAATAGTTTAACACATCGGCTTGTTAACCTTAAAATTAACAAAGAAGAATACCTTAAAGAATACAAACAAATAGAAAGAACAGAGGTTAAAAATGATTATAACAAAGAACTAGTACACAAAAAGTACAGAAATTCAAGAGGTAAAAACTTATTAAAGAAACCACAACACTTTCAGCAAAAAAAGATAAGCTAATTTTTAAAAAATTCACATATCATCCATGGGCTACAAAAAATTTCAGAATATTCTTAAAGATTTTAATATCAGTTTAGCACCTGCAAACACATTTAATGTTAAAAATCTCCTGATTGATGGTGTTAATGACAGTATTTCTCAAGAGAAAAAAAGCAGGTATTTATAAAATAATTGTGCAGAATGTGAAAAAATCTACATTAGTAAAATGAAGAGAATCATAGGCACATGGTTAAAAGAACATTTCAGAAACATAAAATACAAACAGTTGGAGAAATCAGCAGTGGCATCTCATTTATTTTGAATAAAACAAAATTATTAAAATCAATGCAAGGATTACAGAATTAGCAACATGGAAGAAAATCTACATTTGCAAGTACTAAGACAGTTTAATAAACTTCGACACTTCCAGGATGTAAACATAAACTTTAAGTTCATCACACCATTACCAGAGCAGATTACACGTCCCCAGAGCATAACGGTTTATCCATCAATCGACTAGGGGCTGACAATGTGAACAAAGGATTTGTGAATCCGGTTCTACATATTTAAACAAGTAATTGGAGTAAAAGATTGTTAGTTCGACTCAATCATACAATGATCTTAATATATGATTAGCTTCACATTGCAATGCTCCAATTAATAATTTTAGTTAATCCTATTAATTTTTTTATTCTCCTTCGTATAGTTTCAGTGTGCCCAATTTCGGTGGTCATTAGCAGTGGTCTGCTGATTGTACAAACCAAGTTACTGAAAAAAAGATTGAAAAATATGAGCATGCAAATAAATTTAATATGAGAAACAAAGGCTTAAATTCTGCAACTTAAAACAATGAAAAAAATTTAAATAACTTGAGTAGCAGGATTTAATGGCAAGCTAAAATATTACTTAGGCTTTACAATGAATTTTCCTTGTATTGAAAATAATGAATGCCTCTTATCTAGGAGCTTGACTGGCTTCCAGAAGATGAGATCTGGCTCAATGCCCAGCTCATATCATCGTATATTGACTTAGATGCTGATAGGATCAAGGCTAAAGAATTACAAGCAGCAAAAGAATCAGTAGCTGCTGGCACTTCGGAACATGAAGTTTTACAGCAAATGATTGAAGCTGGAGCCTCAGATAATGTCATTGAGAGATTCCTTGGTAAAGGTAAAAATCTAGATGGAACAAAACTCCTTCTTTGTGGTTTGTTTTCAGACTTTCTGCAAATGCTAGGGATCTAGTTGAGAATAATTACTACAAAATATATTTATAAGAGCAATCTGAAAAGTTTTTGAAACAATTAACATTTTTAACTTGAACATTAATTTATTTTTTCAACATAGCTTCTCTGAATTAAATAATTAATAATTTATTCTCAATTATATATACTTTATAATTAAATGATTATAATTATATATTACTTTATTATTACCAATATTTAATATTACTTTAATATTAGATAAATAATTAAATATACAAATTATTTATTCGAGCATTACTCCAATGCCATTATCCCCTGTCTGAAGTGGTTTTCCAATAGATTGGCAAAATACTCCTCCACAGCTGCAATTACTTCTTAAAGATGAAAAATACTCATCAGCAAGGAAGAGTTTGAACTTTGAAGTCTGAACAAGCAATATCTGGGGAGTAGAATGAATGCTTCAACAATTTATACTTCAAATCTCTCACTCTACCTATCACTAAAACACTTTTGGGAGATAAAGTATCTTTGTCTTAATGAAAAATTATTTTTTTCTTCTGCAAACTAGGTGTTTCAAATTTTTTTCTGTAGTTGGTTTAAAGATTGGAATAGAATGCTGTGGTTATGATTTTATCCTTCTGAAGATGCACCTTCTTGTGCAGAACTTTTTCAACTTTAACTTGCGAATCACCAAGTATCATATAATATTGTCTGTTTGCTCAAAGATTTTCCTGTTACACTTTTAGGACATTCATCATATGGGTCATCTCCAAGACTGGTATAGTTATGTTTAAATTCAGCAGTTCATTTATTAATTGTTGAAAATGAAGAATTCCCCTTTTATAAACTTGTTATGAATTTCCTTTGGCATTAAACCATCTTTTACAAAGAACTTTATAACTGCACAATACTCAGTTTTATTCATTTTATAGAATGCCCACAATATATCTGCCTTAGAAAACTGTTTTAAATAAACTATTTGAATCAGTAATTTGATATTTCAAATGAATACCTAAAACAGATGTACTGATATAAAAAATAAATTATATTGCCAGGTGCATGGCCACCTATAATCAAGACTAAGAACTTTACAGATTGCCCTCATATATCAGTGAATTTATTTCCAACAAACACTAACAACATTACAATTAAAATGTATATATTTCCATCATTTCACAAATAATCAAATACTATTATTAATTTTGAACCCTAGTCTGTGGTTCATCAATATCCAATATGGTTTATTGCTAACCAACACTATATATATATATATATAACAAACTAAACACAATCTGATAATTACTAACTTCTAATTGTATTGCCAATGAACATTATATTTATTTGTTTACTTAGCACCAATTATATTACAAAATAGATAACATACCCAGCATCTTGCAACCTACTCAAAAGTTACCTATATAAACTGTTTCCAGTCCCAATACATCATCACACCCTGATATTTATAAAATTTGCCACAAAAAGATGAATATTTCATATTTTTCACAATTAAACTCATTCATATCAAGGTTTTATATGTTTAAATGTCATTTTCCATTTACTTGCTAGTAGGAGAATTACTGTTACTCTTATTCAGACAGTTTTTGGTTTTGGCACCTTCAGAAGTATCATTCAAAAATTACAGCGAGTTAAAATGGAGGTTTATAATCAAATGAAGCCTTTAATGAATAAAATCGAAACAATAATGTAGCATTTCTGAAGTGAGTAGAGAGTTGTCTGGTAATGGATTTGGGAAAACAATGGCTATGAAAATAATAAAACTGTAGTTAAGAGACACTCAGGATTATGGTTATAGAAGCTTTTAAATAGAATCAAATAGAGCAAAGTTTATCTCCATAAACATCTTTACAAACTTGATCAAATAATATAATTTTAGCCTTCTTTAAGGGCTTGAGTTATTTAGGGACCCAATTTGCCATAAATTGATGATTAGGGTATATTTGTAGTCCTTATGTTCTAATGAGGGCAGTTTGAAAAGCTCTGAACCTGACACAGTGATGGTAATGCTCAAACAGGGATATTTCTGTACATGACATATCATAAAATTTCAAACATTGCTTTCATTTGTGTAGTTGTGATTGTTGAGATAAGAAAACAGAAGAAATGTTTTCTGAAAAATGGATAAAATTTAATGTCCTGCAGTGATAAAATGCTTCATTTTAAAAGGTTTAAGGGTTTAACAAAGAGTTGGATTTAATTTTGAAAGACTATTCACTTCTTTTTCTACAGGGAAGAAAAAGGGTTAGCTGAATTTAAATGAAGTGGTTCTTCCATTTTTGATGATGAATGTTTACAGTTTTCAGTAATTGCAAACCCAAGATCGCGGGTTCGAACCCGGCCAGGACCAAGGGATTTATTCGGGCATAAAAATCTGAAGTATGGCTTCCTTCGGAAGGGAAGTAAAGCCATGGGTCCTGTGTCGTGCATTTACGGCACGAAAAAGAACCTCAAGCCTGAAAGAAGAGGCCTCTGAGCAAAATTTGTCGGCTGTTTCATGCCCTGAGTTGAATGGGATGCTGATGACCTGAGAAGTTAAAGAGCATCCATAAATAAATCAATAAAAAAAGTCATTGCAATGACTGAAGAAAATCGCAAAATTCCACAATGCTGTATTAAATTATCAATTCTTGTAGAAACATTGCATATGAAAAAGTTCTCAGCTTCATGAGTGTTGCATTTGTTAATGACTAGAAGCCCATCTTCATGAACTTTTCTCTGTTCTTGGACATGTTTTAACACAATGCAACAAAGTTTCTATGTTGTGATGTCACTGTTAAAACATGGATTCATCATTACAGGCCAAAGATAAAGCAGTACTAAACAATGGATGCAAGAATATAAAAAAGTTCCATAGAAGATCATATGTGTTCAATCGGGGGAAAGACGGTTATTATTTTCTGGGTAGTTCAAAGTGTTTTGTTCATAGATCATCTATAAAAAGGCCAAACCATTAAACATCCACATTTATTAAAGAAGAAATTGCTTTTCTATTATAACAATGCACATCTCTTAAATTTTATTGCAAAAATTCATAAATTGTGCTTTGAATTGCTGCATATGCACCATACTCACCAGTTGTGAGCCCCCAGTGACTTTTGGCTTTTCTCAAATCCAGATAAATGGCTTGCTAAAGATTTAGCTCAGACATGGAATTTATAGCTCAAAGAGATGCCTGTTTTGCCCAGTAATCAAAATCATATTATATTTAGGCATATGCTGGCAATAATTTAACAAAGGACTTGCAGAAAAATTAGAGAACGAGACTATGGCAACCAGCAGGGAGATGCACAGCAGGGGAAGGGATGAACAATGGTTAACTTCACAATAATAATTCATTAGCAGTAATTGTAATAATAGATCAGCAATTCAGAATGTCACTATTATCACTTAAATTACATGTAGGTTTTGAGTTGAAATTTCTTGCTCCTGTTTCAAATCTAGATCATGGTATAAAAAACCTATTAACACACCTTGCCCCTTTGCACCAAAATTTTGACATTTCCTTTTATCTACAAACTAATACCACTTTACAGAAAAAGTGCATTTTAATTTTATCAAACAAAATAAATATAAGCATTATTAGTACATTATAGAACAGCCCAGCAATCGAATGACACCTGAAGTGAATGTGAATTAAACATCATAGTAGTTATTAATTGATATCATTGTATGATTCAGTTGAACTACACACTCTTAAAGCTTCACTTACTTTTCATAAATGTATGGAACTGGTTTCAAGAACATTTAGTTCCCATCTTCAGCCAGGCTAAAGTTCAACTGTCGGATCATTCGTTGAGCTGTGGGAACATGTATTCTGCTCTGGTGGTGGTGTGATAAACTTGTAGTTTATGTTTTCATCTCTGGCAATGTCAAAGTTCATTATGCTGTCTTTGTATTTGTAGATGTAGATTTTCTCCCAGGTTGTTTGTTCTGTAGGTCCTTGTACTGATTTTAATAATTTTGCTTTATTTATTATGTCATGATTTTGTGTCCAAAAATGATGTACTACTGCTGATTTCTCTATATGCTTGTACTTTATGTTCCTGAAATGTTTCTTTAACCGTGTGCCTATGTTTCTCTTTGTTTTTCCAATGTAGATTTTTTCACATTCTGTACAGTTTATTTTGTAAATACCTGATTTTTCTTCTTGTGAAATACTGTCATTAAAATTATCTATCAGCAAATTTTGAACATTAAATCTATTAATCGGTGCCAACCTGATATTAAAATCTTTAAGAATATTCTGAAATTTTTTTGTGGCCCATGGATGATATGTGAATTTTTTAAAAATAAGTTTATCTTTTGTTGCTGAAAGTGTTGTGGTTTCTTTGATATGTTTTTGTCTCTTGAATTTCTGCACCTTTTGGTATTTAACATGTTTAACATCAGTTTTAACACACCAGCTAGTTAACCTACAAATTAGCAAAGAAGAATATTTTAATGAAATCAAACATATAGAAGAAACAGCAGTTAAAAATGATTTTAAAAAAGAACTAGTAATAGCTTAGTTACCTGCTAATAAGAAATGGGCTTACCACCAGTCATTCTGCCATCTGTAGGAAAATAAGCCTAACTACAATTTTCCATGCTATAGTAATCTCAAAGAGGCCCAGGCCCTTCAAGGGCTATAGTGCCATTGAAGAAGATATAGGCATTAAATATTAATAACAAATAATCATATTATAATGTTTTACTTGAACTGTTAAATTAATGACCTGGATGTCTCATTTCTATAAGTTATTATCAATTATAATTTTGTTATTATATACTTTAAAGGTTATGAAGAGGATGAAGCTGAACAAAGAGAAACTGAATATTTTGAAAAACTTGAGCGCATGATTGCTGATGAAGCTGAAGACATTGACCTGGCCTTAACATTATCAAGACTTGATATTGAAAGTCATCCAAGGAGAGAATCTCCACTGACACTGGATTTTGGAAGAAATGCTCGAATGCGGCGGCAGAGACAGAAATTCAGAAAAAGTCTTAATGATGTGCACAAGGGAGTTGAAGTATTGACCATACTTGCTGAGGAGGTATATAAGGAAGTAAATGTTCAGAGAAAATACCAGGGGAAACAAATTAAGAATTTGCGCTATAAAGTAGTTAAAGTGGCACACTTTGTGTGTGCTGAATTTAGTGTGTTTTAAACTTGTTTGCAAAATGACAACTTATCATGTGTAAAGCCTAAGGAACACCAGAAACTCATAAAAAGCTTAAGTATATTAATAAGAAATAGTATAATAACATGAAGTAGTAATAATAAAGCAATATTGTAGGCTGGTAATTGTAACACTATACTTTTATTACATCTTGGAAAGCTTGCCATCTGTAATCTACTTAGTGCTATCCAGGTACACCACAAGGAAGTGGGATTACTGTGCACCCTAAATAGCATACAATTAAGTAGCATTTTCTAAAGGTGCTGTCTACAGTCCAATTTTTTTTAATATTTTAATAGATGACATCAACAAAATATTAGCTGACTTCTCAAAGGTAAATATGGGATTGTTTGCAGATTATATTGCCATATTGATTAGCCAAAAAAATTAGCAGAATAAACAACATTACAAAAAACTAGAAAATGAAATGCAGAAAATTATCAATAGCATGGAAACAGGCATCCACCAACAGTATGGAAATAAACACTAAAAAGACAGTTTTTCAGCTTTTCAGTCTTCAGTGCTCAAAGATGATTAACAACTTAAAACCAATAATGAACTACTACAAGAGAAAGAACCACTAAATACCTTGGAATAATACTTGACATAAACTTTCCTTCTCTGAACAGATCTACACTACAACTAAGAAATTGAATAAGAACAACATATTAAAAAGACTAGCAAGAATCAATTGGAGAAGATCCATATGACATATACAAAAGATATAGAGCCCAATTTGCTCTATGGAAGTGAGATAATATCCACATTAAACAACCATCTTAAAACTAAATTAGATACAATACAATCTACATCCTTAAGAATAATAACAGGAGCCATAAAAACAACATCAATTGCTGCAATGCAGAGCATAACTAACAACTTGCCGATTAAAACAGAGCTAGATATTAAAATGGCAATCCTGGGACAGAAATTAAAAGGTAATCATATAGGAGAATAAATGCTTTTATATTTTGGACAGCACACAATGATTAAAACACAACAGACTTTGAAAAAATACATACAGAAAGAAAATTTAGACAACATTTCAAAAATAAGCACAAACCCGCCATATACCAACTGATCCCTTACATATAGACATCAATGTGTAGCTAAGTCTGGATGTAATGGTCTCCAAGAAGAAGACCTACCTGAAGTAAGTATTAAGATTGACAGTAATTGTACACTAAATAACTATTCTTTGACTGATACATGGTGTATGGTATATACAGATGGATCTCTTAAAAACGGACAAGCAAACTTTGGAATATACTGTGAAAAATTCTCTGAATATATACCTTTGATGCTAACAATTTTGATGACAAAACAATGACCATTAGAACAGCATTAGAAAATCTGTATAGACCTGTGCAGATCTATATTAAATTATAAAAATTGTTATCTTAAGTAACTCTAAAGCAGCACTACAAAGTGTAATGAATTACAGTTACCCACTGACTTACACTATAAATGAAATAATAAAACTGTATCATACAATGCAGATCAGAAATTCAGAAACACTTTTACAATGGATCCCTAGCCATGTGGGATTAAAGGGAAATGAGATTTCTGATACTTCAGCAAAAAAAGGAGCCACCGTAAAATTAAAACTATCATTTGAACTATAACTTTCTTCTAAAGAAACTAATAAAAAGATTAATATCCGAACAAGAAAAAAAATACAACAAAACTTAAAGGAAAACCACATGAAGATCTAAATACTTTCAAAGAAACCAAGAAAAATTAAAGTTTCCCAATTCTGCTTAATTGTTGGGCAGGATTGCCTGTCAGAACATCTCTTCATGATGAATTTAGCCAAGGACAGTCACTGCCCATTGTGTAAGGAAATGAATATTGTCCTAAACAAAGAACATCTACTGAAATGCAGTCTAACCTCTTTTAAGAGCAGGGTATGTTGAGAACTGTGTTCCTCCAGCTGTTGAAGGGAACAATGATTCTCAAAACAAAGTTCTCATTTTAAAATGTTTAGTGAGGAATAGTGTTACAATCATTGACTTGCAATACTGACTTATTAGTAAAACTTGTTTAATGCTGTGTTGGACTAATGTTGGCAACTGCATTTTTGATGTTGGTGAAACTTATTTTATGTTTAGTACTTCATAAATATAAAAGTGATTTTTCTTGATGATCCTGGTACTATGACCTTGAAAGCTGTATGCAAGATAAGTATTTATTTATTTAATTAGTATACAAGATCATAACAAATGATATATGGGATACGTACAATACACTATCTAAATTAAAGTTTGTTGATATTGCATCTTGATATTCAATATCAATGGCATTACACAATGTAATAAAATTAGATTTTATTTTTGGAATTTGAAGACACTATGAGAGAGAAGCATTTTCTGTTGGTATCACTGGAAATAGTGTACCTTGATTAGTAAAAATACAGAAGTTAATGCACGGAACCCATTGTTGCAACTGCAGCAAAATGTTAATTGTAGCCATGCATGCACTTGCTGTCTGATGTTTTAAACTTCAGGTGACTTGAATTTTCATGTGATGATTTTTTATGATTATAAATGTGGCCAGAGTCAACAAAAACTTCTGGAAAATTACAGAGAGCTTTTCCAGACTCTGCCCCTTCACATACAAAAGTCTATAACTGCTTTACAGAGATTAGATGAGGAGCACACAGGGCAACCAACAACATTAGTCACAAATGAAATCATTGCTCATGCTGAGGCCATAATGAAAAATGATCCAGAGTGACTTAACAAGGAGATACAGAACATTCATTTGCTGCAGATGACAGAAATCCTGCACAAATATCATTGTGTGAGCAATTTTTGTTGTTGGGTACCCCACAAGCTCACAAAAAAACAAACGGCAGCAAAACTGGAATGTTCTTGGTTCACCATTCCTACAATGGCGGCTCTTGATTTGACTATCATATCTTTGCAAGTGACAAAAGCTGCATTTACCAATATGATCCAAAATCGATGAGGCTGCTGTTGATTTGGGTCTTTCCAAATGAAGCCCTCTTCCCCCATTAATGGTTAAGCAATATCAAAGTATAGGCTGTAAGATAATTATCAGCTTCTACTCGCAAGTGGACATATTGCAACCATTTCACTCCAGGAACAAAAAACAACTACTGCCAACTGGTACCCATAGTTTACCTCCCCAGGATATTCAGAATACTAACAGGAAGAAGACTAAATTCTGGGTTGTGATAATTTGTGCTTCACCACAACAGTGCCTCTGTGCACATTGCTTTGAAAGCAATAGTATATCTGCAAGAATCAGGAATTATTCTGGTGAACCACTCATTGTAAGTTCAGATTTGGCTCCCTGCTTTGAACTGTCGAAGGGAAAAACTGAGGAGTGATCAATTTCTGAGTTTGGAAGAAGCTGTTGCATTCTACAAATAGGAGGTTGGTACCATCTCTAAAGAAACATGGCATGGCTACTTCCATGATTGCTTCCGGAGGATGCAACTTTGTATCTATAGTGTGTAAGACTGCGTTAAAAAGAATAGGAAAAATTGGTGAGTTATGGCCTTTTACTTAGTAGAATCCCGAAAATTAAACAGTTAGCCTCAGTGTGTGTGTGTGTGTGTGTGTATGTATGTATAAATAATGTCGAGTAATAGCATACCTAAAGATAAATTCCTAATTTATCTGCATGATTAGCTAAGAACAAATGGAATTAATGATGCACATATAAAAATATACATTAAACTCATCAAAATTTGCATAAACCAATACTACTTTTTCTTTCAAGGGCAAATTTTATAAACAACAATCAGAATTTACTATGGGAAGCCTTTTATCTCCATTTCTAACTAACCTCTTCATGAACAGATTTGAAACACACATCAACTCAACATTCCCATACATGTTTAAAATATGATACAGATATGTTGACGATATATTTGCCACAGTTAACAAAAAACTCTTTAATGATGCCATAAAACTTCTGAATATACAGGATAAAAACATATCATTCACATACAAAACTGAAACAGATAACACGTTACCTTTTGTGGACATAAAAATAACAAAACTTCAAGAAAACCTTGAATTTGAAAGAATAAGCATGCAATCACACCAGAGCTGAAGGTTTTAACTCCATAATGCATAATCATGTAGTTATCAACAACTTAACATATCGGCTAGTTAACCTAAAAATTAACAAAGAAGAATACTTTAAGAAATACAAACAAATAGAACAGGGATTAAAAATGTTTTTAAAAAAGAATTGGTACACAAAAAAGTACAGAAATTTAAGAGGCAAAAACTTATTAAAGAAACCAGAACACTTTCAGCAAAAAAAGAATAAGCTAATTTTTAAAAAATTCACATATCATCCATGGGCTACAAAAAATTTCAGAATATTCTTAAAGATTTTAATATCAGTTTAGCACCTGCAAACACATTTAATGTTTAAAATCTCCTGATTGTTGATGCTAATGACAGTATTTCTCAAGAGAAAAAAAGCAGGTATTTATAAAATAATTGTGCAGAATGTGAAAAAATCTACATTAGAAAAATAAAGAGAAACATAGATACAAGGTTAAAAGAACATTTCAGGAACATAAAATACAAGCAGTTGGAAAAATAAGCAGTGGCATCTCGTTTCTGGACAGAAAATCACAACATATTGAATAAAACAAAATTATTAAAATCAATGCAAGGACTACAGAATTAGCAACATAGGAGAAAATCTACATTTACAACTACTAAGACAGTTTAATGAACTTTGACACTTACAGGGATGAAAACATAAACTTTAAGTTCATCACGCCTCCACCAGAGCAGATTACACATTCCCAGAGCAAAATAGTTTATCCTCCAGTCGACAATTGAGCTGATGATGTGGGCAAAGGATTTGTGAAACTGGTTCTACATATTTTAAACAAGTAATTGGCACAAAAGAGTGTTAGTTCAACACAATCATATAATCTGAATAAGCACTAATTTATTTATTGATCCACTGGTTACATATAGTTATGTGGGACACGTCAAGTACAGATATGGATACAAAGCAGAAACTGGATACAAGTGAACATAAATGAAAATTAGATAGACTTATGCAGTCATTCACATAATACAGGCTTGGCTGGAGCTTCACAGAAAAATACATAATGCAACATAGATAACGTGACCACACATGTGGATATTTATATGCACTTGACTAATTGTTGGGACTTGTCGGCTGAGTTAAATTTACTTAAATTAAATCTTAAATTTGCTTACAGGAATTGTATTTCTTAGGTAGTCAGTTAAAAGATTGTATATTTTTAAACCATATGTTTAAATGAAGTTTCATATAGCATAGTTTTGTACACATTGATGTGCAATTTGTCATTATTGCAATTATTATAAAAGTGAGCTTAAGCATTTGTCACTAGATTTTGATCTTACATTAACCATTAACTCTTTAATATACATTCATTATAAGCTATTTGTATGTAACTTCTTAAATATTTCCTGCAACTTTTTCTCCTAAAATACCTGTTGTGATTTTTTTTTTTTTTTGCAATACCAATATGACTTTGCTCTTAACAGAATTTTCCCATATTATTAAGCCTACTGTCATGAAACTGATTCCTTTGCTAACGAATATTGCATTAGTGACATCTGAAGATGTAGCCCTATGGGATTTCACTACCTAAAAATATGTAAATAATTGTTCTACACTTACTGAACTATGCTTGTGAGAGGGCTTGTATTGTTAAATTAAATTCTCTTGTTTTTCACTATGTAACATTATAGAATTTTTACATTCTTTTGAGTTTTCAAAGAGTGAGTGTTACATGTACTACACAACTGATTTTACAGTATTGAGTTCACCTGTGCAAGTTTCTGGGCTGAGGAAAGGTGTAACACAATATGTTCTTTATGTTTGGTGAACTGTTTCCAACTAACTCTTCCCTAGCGTTCCCCATGACTTGCTACATGGGCACCATTCAAGTTATAGCACAAGGCTTGCTTCTGGAAATTTCTGACATCCAACTGACATCAAAGGACATCCTCCTTAACAGACTTTTTCCCTGAATAATAATCAAATGCACTACAACAGTCTAAACAATGCATATGCTATAAAATGATATTTGGAATGGAGGTTGAGGCAAATTACAACAAGACAAACAATATTAGCAACAAAAATGTTATCAGATATGAGAGTACAGAAAATGAATAAGATAGGGAAATTTTCAGGAAAATTAAAGGATAAGTGGAGAAGAAGTATAAGGAAGGAGATTGGTGGCACACACATTGGTAAAAATTAATAATTTATTTTAGTGGTCCTTTAAGATACATATAACCTAATGGTTAAGAGATGGGAGAACCTCAGTTTTGGTACTGCCAAACTTTCGAGTCCTTGTACGTTTATGTAAATTAAATTGTAATGTGGTCTGCTGAAATGAATTGAAAATGGATATCCAACAAATTGATTTAATTTTGAAATTAAGTAAATAATTGCAAGGGTAGCGAGGAAAAATGTATATTTGAATGTATAATTAATTGCTGAAATAAAATCATAAAATACAAAATGATAACAATGAGTAATAACAAGTAAAATAACACATTTTAAGTAATTTCTTTGTATAAACCTATTTCAAACCAGTTAAAACTTCTTTCCCAAGGGAAAGTTTAACATTTTGTTGTGTTGATTCCTTTTGAGTTTTATATTAATTTTAAGTACTTTAAATGATAAACAAAATCCTAACTGTGCAGGATGAAGCATTAACCCTTTGCTTAATGGCATTTAAAATCATCCTCTTGCTAATCCCGGATACCGAATAAACATACATTTAAATAAACTGGAAATGTAAATTTTTGTAATAATAAAGCATTAATGCAATGAAGGTAAGTTTTTTTATATTGAATGTTATCTAAGTATATTATAATGTATTTATTCTGTGCCAAAACTATTGCATTTGTTAAAAATTTTCCTAAATTAGTTGTGCCCATGAAGAGTAAGTACAGGTTATATATGTTTTATGTTCTTTTATAATGGAAAGGATGCTGGTTTTTAATTTTCTGTGTAGGTTGACCTTAACCATTAGTGTCTGATCAAAACCATTTCTGTGTTCAGTAGTACTTCAATGATGTGTAGCTATTCCACTTAAATTCTTTCTTGCTGAGTAGGATATTGACCAGTCTATAGGTTAAGCTATTTATACTGCTACTTGGTGAGGTCCTGGGTTAAAGTTGGTATTCTTAATATAATTGTGTGTGTTTTTTATAAATACCAAAAAGAAATATTGCTTTCTTTTTGAGTATATTCAGATCAAAATCGTTTGCTTTTGGGCTTGAAATTTATCAAAAAGGAGAATAACGTTTCTTATGAGAAGCAAAGAGCCTACACATATGCACCATATGTTCCAAAAAGCTTATGTTTTTAGCAAGTGTTCAATTAGTAATGAAACTGATTCTCTTTAATAGGATGAACCAGAAGAAGTGCAACCTGAACTAGCAGCAGCAATGATGTATACAGAAGAATGTGGTCTTGGTATGACAAATCCTCCCACCGATATGTTTGCTTACTTATTCAAGCAACAGCCAGTCAGAGCTGATGACCAGTTGGAAGTAGTAAGCCCATCAGGAGGACTGCTGACACAGGTAGCTGCAGTAATAAAATTAATAATAGAGAACTTAGTAATGTTAATTGTGCAGAAGTCCAGTATACAATAAAGTCAAACTACAGATATGTTTTCACAATTTAAGCACTATAAGCACAATTGCATATATTGCATTGCCTAAATTTTTATATTTTGCAGTTTTTATTGGCTACGTTAAATAATGCTGTTTTTCCAGCATCCAGGAAATTTGTTTTGTTACATGAATTGTAAAAAAAATCAAACTTGCTACATTATTTGATTTTGTTGATAATTTTTAGAAAACTACAATGATTATATGCATATACACTTAATTCACTGGTCAACAAGGTTTCAAAAACAAAAGTGACCAATTTTACCTAATTTGTATGTATTCATTATAAAGATGGCTCTAAAAAGCTTCAACAAATGAAATATTTTCAGAAACTTACATTTAATAGTCAGCAAATAGTATAAAAATAGATGAAAACCAACTAACATCGAGCTAAGTTTCTGTCACACAATTATGCAGCACTTCCAATCTCTTAAGGTATAATGTGAAACATGCTTCTATATTTGTGCATCAGAAAATTGGTACCCTTGAGAGTGATTTATTGTTTTATTATCCTCAGCAGCTGCAGGAAGGGATGCCAAGTGTACCTTGGGCAAAAACAGACCATGTGAAAGGAAACAATGGTTGTTATGTTTTAAGAGAAAAATAACACTAGGTTAAATGAAAACTTTTTTTCTGTGTTACAATTAAAAAGAGGTAACTTTTATTAATTTCGTTGTGCAGAATTCAAAAATGCATTTTGTTTTCCTGTAGCACTCTCGTTTTGGCAATATGCTAATGTTCAAGGAAAATATAATTGTAAAATTGGCAAAAATATTACATACTCATATCCAATTTTTAAAGAAAATAATGAAGAATAATGACATGAAAATGTACCTGAATTTGAGAATATATGTTATCTTATGTACCCCTTGTTCTTTTCCCATGGAACTGCATTATAATTGATTTTCTCGAGTGTTCTCTGGTAGGTTTGCCGCGTGCAAGACATCAGCAGTAATCAGCCATCATATGTACATCCCAACATCCCTGATAATGACATTCAACATCTTTTTTCAGGTGAAACCTTTCACCTTGCCCTTCACTGACAGCTCTTAAATTTGACGGGAAGTAGTCAAGATGTGACTACTTCAAACTTCATATTACAGCCAAGCAGTCTGAAATTTTCCAGCACATTTCTTACAATTTCTTTGTATTGAGGGTCTTTCATATTGCCCAGAAATTTCTTAACAACCTCTCTGAATCCGTTCCTAGCATCTTCTTTTACAATTTCATTCATAGAGCTGGTAAAATTAACATATTTCATCAATTTCCTTATCTGTGGTCCATCAAATACTCCCTCTCTGATTTTAGCTTGTGACAAAGATGGAAACTTTGTGCATAAGTACTGGAAGCAAGCAAGTGCAACTTTTGTCAAGTGCTTTCACATATTGTTTCATCATGCCAAGTTTTATGTGTATTACAATTTTTTGACGATCAACAATGAGGCACATTAGTAACATTTTTTGATCCAGGTTCCAGTTACTGCCTCTCAGGCTATTGGTCAGTTTCTCAATGTTTGTTCCTCGCCCTGTTATCCTATTTGCAAAGAAAACAAGGGAATTTTGTGCATCCTCCCTGTTATCCTAGTAAAAGACCAATCAATGATCTTCTAATTGCCACTCATGGTTGCAGTACTTAATTTTTTCAAGAACATGCTTCAGAATTTCATAAGACCCCCTTAGATTTATAGAATGTGCAAGCAGTATTGAAGCTAACTTGTTGCCACAATGAAGTAACACTGCCTTAAGACTTCGTATGGAAGAATCAATAAAAAGATGCCAGTTACTTTGCTCATATGCTTCCCTGCTGTTGAATAAGATTAAACCATTCACACAAAACACAAGTTGATCTTCTGCGTGGTGCTTGCGGAACTGTATTTTGTGATTTCTATACCACAAAAATGTAATGCCAGGTGATAACAAATTCTTCTCCTGTAGTCTTGAGCCAAGTAATTCATTTTTTTGTTTTGTGAGGCCTAAATCCCTCGCTAAATCATTTAATTCAAATCGATTAAACTGCTGTGGTGAATTGTCAAATTCTTCTGGATCAGAAACCAACTTATTGCTGGAATTAAAATTAAAATGTAAATTGGAACTAGCACAGTGATGCTAATCATATAATTGATATCATTGTATGATTCAGTTGAACTATACACTCTTAAAGCTTCAATTACTTGATTCAAGCAAGTAAGTAAGTGAAACTTTAAGAGTGTGTAGTTCAACTGAATCATACAATGATATCAGTTATTGTTAGAAGTCACGGAGCTGTTTTCAGATTCACTAAAATTGAGGTCTGCTGGTGGTGTAATTATGGGTAGTTTGGGTCCATGAGGATTAGGCCATATACCTCAGTTTAGATTTGGATATTTAATTCCTGCTTTGTTTTTTGTTTGTTTTTTTTTTTATTTTATTTTATTTTTTTTTTTTTTTTATTATAGCCAGCAACTTTGTACATGCAAAAGTAACAATTGTCATGGTGATTCTACTGCTCTCTCCATATCATTGGTTTGGCAAATGACATTGCCTTCCATTTTCCTTCACACTAATAACGTAATCTCTCAACACAACTGTTACATGCAATATGAGGTGCGAGTGATTTATCCTGATCAACCTTCTCTTTGAAATATGTGTAATATAGTTTCTTTGTTTGTGAATCTATGTTACATACCTTCACGTCAAACACATAACACTCACAAATGTAACAAAACTTCTGAGGACTTTGTAGACACTGTCTCCTGCATAATCCTGATATAGAAGTCATACTGGAACTTTTATTTTAGCACTACACACATAGAAGACAAAGTGCTTATTAACACAATTTTTCAGCTGAAATATATGATAGCTGTAAATGTAAACATAAATAATTCAGAAGAAGACAGACCTGACCCATAGAACAAAACTGATAAGTGCTGGGAATATAAACATAAACATCTGGGTGATAAGGGAGGGGGAAATGAGCAAATTAGGAAGAAATCAACAGATTTAGAATAACATAATGAAATGTAGCAGTAAGCTGTATAAGCTGAAAGAATTTAGCACCATAAACATATAAGCACATATAAAAACTAGATGTGATAGTCAAAAATGGATTTTATTTTATGATCAGGGCATACCAGAGTGCATTTTATTCCTGGGGAGCATAATGTTAAATGTAAACAACCTAAAAAGTATTATACTTCTTCCACTGCACATAAAACTAGGGCTCATGAAAAATTTTGTGAAAGCTCTAAATAGAAGCAGTGAAGTATTTCAGTTTCTAAAAACTGTGTTTCATAAACTGAGCGATGCTAAATTGAAAGATGTCATATTTATCGGCCCACAAATTAGGAAACTTTTGTGTGGCATCACGAAAAGCTTACACCTAAACAGATTAACACCATGGAAATCTTTTGCATCGATCATAAAAGGGATTTTAGCGAATCACAAAGCAGAAAATTAATAGAGGAATTGTTGAGAAACTATGAAAAATTGGTATGCATTGGTGGACAATTACTGCTTTTTTGACCAGGGACTATCTGTCACAAAAGGAAAAAATAAGCCCTTTATAAATTTTTATACATTTTATTAGGTATCAATATATATTTTATAGAATTTATTTGCATATTTTTAATAGCTTGTTCACTATTACTTTAGCACTTTTGTCACACTAAGCTTCCTTGTAATATTTACACATAAGAAATAAAATGAACATAATACTAAACATGTACTTAATTTGAATTTATTTACCAATAATACCTTTAAATAAACAGTTAACAGTTTTCATTTATTAACTACCCACTGTACCTTGGTCTTCAACTTATCAGTGATTGAAATTTCCTGAAGACTAAGGTTCAGCTACATACAATATTCATAAATGTACACAAACACACACAAACAACCAGAATTGTTTACCAATTGATGAATATTTTACAAATTGACATACTTAACCTATATTGTAATATTGATAAATCTAGCATCCATCTATATTAGGCCTCATTATACACAACCGCAAGGTTATCTGCATGATGAAACCCTCCACTTCCCTTGTATATTTCCCTTGTTAGCACTATTTTATCAATCATACCCCAATTCTCTAATCCTTTTTAACTATTCTAATCCATTTCTCTTTTATTTTTCATAAATATTCCCCTATCATTTTATTTCTTTTTTTCCCAATATCAGTCAACATTCTATGTGCTATACTTTCTTTCTGTATACTAAACATGTAAATAATGTCTTATTTTAAAATTAAAATGGAATGCATATAACACAAAAGTATTATGTGTTATGAAATTTTCACTGTCCTTTTTTTTTCAGCAGGTACAAATTAGGTAAGATTAGCCTATTTCATTCATGTTATGTAAATAGGTCAAAATTGTTGACAAGTGAATTATTTCTTAAATTTAGGTATTCATTTTTTTACACTAAACTCCATTTACTTACATAAAAGTAAGATGCATTTCGGGAGAATCTCTCCCATTTTCAGTTACTCATCGGTGAGCAACTTAGGATATATTACCACACCATTGTCAACAACTTCGTAAGTACAAGTGAATTATTATTCATGAAACATCAAATATCCAAACTCATATTTTCTTCTTTGGAATTTTAAGTTCATTTTTTTTTTCAAATATATAGTAGATGCATTATTTTTCTCTCACTCTATAATAAATGGAGCAAAATCTTATCCAGCAAGAATAGCAATTATGGAACATTAACAAACTGCAGCAATTCACCTAAACCTATTTGGAAATTTCTAGTAGCAAGTTCCCTCAACTTATGTATTCACTTTTTTACACTTTACTCCATTCACTTACACAAAAGTAAGATTCTCCCGAAACGCATCTTACTTTTGTGTAAGTGAATGGAGTAAAGTGTAAAAAAGTGAATACATAAGTTGAAGTTATATTTCCACCCCATTGTCAACAGCTTCGTAAGTACAAGATTTATAAGCAAGTTCCTTGTTACTGTAAATCATCTGACTTTGATAAATCTGGTTAATAGCATTACAAGCTTAACTGCACTCTCTGTTTCTGTGGCAGCAGCTATGAAAGCCATAAACAAGAGATCTGGCTAGACTATTTGCAATTTGAAGATCTCTTTGATACCATCAATTTACCAATCCTGCAAATCTAAGTACTGCCAGAACCAGATGGAAACTATGTCTGTGAATTTTGCAACTAAAGCTGAGCAGTATCACAGTGTTACATGCAAGAAGGAGGAGGAGGAGGAGGAGGAGGAGGAGGAGGAGGAGGAGGAGGAGGAGGAGGAGGAGGAGGAGCTGGAGCTGGAGCTGCATACACCGAATCTTTCATTATTTGCACAATTTGCACAAGAAACATTTCGATTTTATGCACTTGCTTAGTTTAGGTTTGCTTATCTGAACAGTTGAACATCCAAACTATAGCTGGTTCCAGTTAAAATGAGTAATGATGCTGTACTGAAACATTTCATATAGAGTTAATGTTTTATCTTTAATGGGAAGAATAATTTTTGTACCAGCACAGAGCTCAATAATCACCAGAAAATGTTTTGTAATATTTTTCAGTTTTTCATTTTTTAATTTGTAATGTGTTTTTTTAAGATAGTGTTTAATGCCCGTTTTTACTACAGAGGCATCACAAGCAGTAATTTGTAATGTGTATTTACATAGGTAGATGGATAATGCTTCTATCATTTAAGTCTACACATTTTTTACAAGGTAATACATTAGATTCTTTTCCCTCTCACCATTATGGATAGAACCATTGCATTGACTCATGTGACCTATTGCACATTATGGACAGAACATTTCCATGCCCTGTTATTAATTGCATAAATTTTCAAATATATGTCCTACATTGTTTATTATACAGTATGTATGTGCCTCTCATGTATCCCTGGCTTGTTGGTTTTTGTTTTGCATATATATTTCATATTGCAGTCTTTGCAACTGATTTCGTAAATGCCTGATTGTTTTCCTATATGATTAATATTGCAATCTTTGCAACTGATTTCATAAATTCCTGATAGTTTTCCTGGCAGAATTTTGTCTTTTAGGAGATTTTTAAACTGCATTTGTTTACTGGAGTCAAACTAATGTTTGCATTTTAAATAATCTTCTGGAGTTTTTGGTGTGCCCATGCATGGAATGTAAATTTCTTGTATATATAACTTTGTAACCTTTTAGTGTGTTGATGTATTTTATTTTTGTTTTTTTAATTTTTCTATATTCTTGTTCACCAGATCTAATGTCTAACCAGTCTTCTGTGCTACATAAATGATTTTTTGGTACTCAGATTTGTATTCTGTCTTGCTTATTGTTAGTTTTGTTAATCTGCATGTGAGGCTGTTGATTATTGTGAATTTATTTTATTTTGGATTGTGGTTGTGGTTTTTTATGTAAATCTGTATGGTTATCTTCTCTGAATTTGCCAAATTCCAGTATATTTCCATTTTTTATAATTTTTATGTCCATGAAGGAAAGAACCTTGTTTTCTATTTCCATTGTGAATTTAGCGGTGTTGTCTTGTAGTAGGTTGAGTAGTTTTATTGCATCCTCTTTCCATTTTTCATTTACTATTGCAAAAACATTATCTACAGAGTAGCTGACTTAGCTCTCTACTTCTGTTGGAATGAAAATTGGTTTTAGCCATATGTTTTGAAAATTGAAAGAACTGCAGATTCTTCTACATTATGGTATCAACAAATAGCTTGGTCAGCACAGGTTGCTAAGGCATGCACTCATAAGTGGGAGGTCTCCTGTTTGAATCCTACTAGGACTATCCTTCTTAAGGTTATGAAAGCAGTAATTTATTACTTCCTTTGCTGCATAACATTTGTGTGTGGTTTTAGGAAGTCCAATTGCTAGTTTATAAATAATTCTCAGCCTGAAACCAATGACAAAATTTCAATATTAATGCATTCTTCCTCAAGCTGTGCTATCTCTAAAGCTGCTGTAGAGCCCAGAAAATTAGTTTCAACTAAACAATTTTCATATTCTCATTAGTTCCATGCAAAAACAGATATAAATGTAATAAAAAAAAATTACTAAAAATTGGTTTAGCCTAAAGAGTGTAGAAAACAGTTTATATTTACCTTAATATACATTTCTTTACAACTTAAAATGTAAATTAATACCTATTTTTTGTTTGACATAAATATCTTAAAAAAATAACAGAGTGAATTGTTTTAAGGAGCATAAGTAAATTTAAATCACCAATTGCAATTCGAATCAGGGTAGTAGTGGCAGGTACTTTTAAATGAATGACAGCAAAAGGGTTAAATGGTAATAATTGTAGAGAGTGAAAGGAAACTTGATGAAATAAAGTTACAGAGGTCTGTAATAGAATGGACTAGCCCCCTAGAAGAATCAGCATGTTAAAAGTGGTGTGTAATGCAGCTAGAACAGAAACAAGAATGGGTTTAGGATAAAATTAAATTGTTTTACTAAATTTAAGTTAAATCTAGTAGAGATTATCATTGATACAACTTGATAGCATGCAAGTGGATGAAAAACTTCATGTGGATATTTGCTTGTAGTTATAGATTCATTGTAGTTAAGATGCTGCATGATTGTTGCTGCTTGCTTTCAGGATGTTGGTGGGAGGTCTGTCAAAGAGCCTGAGAGGACTAGTAGAAGAACAAGTGCTGGTAAGTTTTCCATTAATTTATAATTATGAATAATGTAACAGACCTGGCACTCATGCTTGAAAAAAATCAATAGTATAGTTGAATTTATTTCCACAATACATTTTTCCTCTTTTTTCCCAAATTGGAACTATTTTCAATGTGGTCTTTTGAGTGATAACTAGTCATTCTCACAATACTAGCAATAATTATAAAGGTATTAAATGTCTCATAATAAAATGAGAATGTTTGAATTATGTAGGAAATAAGAACTGAATAGTTAACATTAAGGGATTGGAATGGCTAATGTATGGTTAGGGATAGCATGTTTAATGATAGAATTTTGAAAGTTATTAGAACAAGACTGGATGTTATGGGTAGGCAGATGACATATCTCTTGTATTAAAGAAACTAGGAAGCAAAATTGCTGGAAATCCGTACAAGAAGCATGAGTGAATGAATGATAATTGCCTAATTCTTAAAATTTAAATCTCCCATCCACCTGGAAATTTTCATTACCGCAAATTGGCAATGATGAGTTTTGGTATTGTGGGCACTGAATTCTGATTAAGTATTGTGTTTTGGTTCATTCAATTATATTTTTCCTTTGATATTATTTGCAAATGTAATAAATAATTTGGTGTATTGGTATTACTTATTCTTATTAACTTATCAGAGTGTTCTGGCATAATATCTGTTCCACAGTGCAATTGGTGGTAGTCTATGTTGGAATGATGTCATGATTTCATAGGTTATGTTTGAATTGTTTAATTATTTTTTATCTGTTTATATTCATTGTTTTAGTAAAAACATAATCATAGTATTTTCCATTCATAATTTAATACACAATCAAAAGTAACAAGGGAAAGGAACAACAAAGGTATTTTTTCCCAGGGCTATCAGCAGTTCTAAATATTGCCTGATAGAAACATTTAAAAGTGGAATTAAATAGTGCAAAATATACCAATAAATGTAATAGAAAGGAAAAAAAGGAATTAGCTTGATTTAGATTAGGAATTTGAAATTAAAAAAGTTTTGAAAAACTATTGATAAGACCTTGTCAGAATTATTTTGGGGATCCAATATTTGTAAATACAGTGTTTCCATCTAAATCATTAATTTCCTGATGTCCTCCTGTTTATATGCCATTAGAGAAAAAATAAAATAATTTAATATCTTGGTCTTACTTGCATCAAAATAAGTAATTTCTTTCATTTCCTTTTTCAGATCTTTTGTATTTAAATCATTCTTTTTTTACAGAATCTGCCTTTAGGGCACCAGCTGAACAGCAACCAAGTGCTCCACTTATACTGCAAAATGAAAGAAAATCTGCGAGGTCATCTGTGGTTAGCTGTGGTATCACAGAAGGGGAAACTTCAGAGCGGTTTAACTTGGTTCAGATGTGTGGCTCATTTCCACCACTTTGGTTTCGAGGTAACATTTATTACAGATATTTTGCCTGGATATGATTGGAGTCTGGTAAAATCCAAATCAATTTCTTCAAGCAACTATAATTATGTTTTTATTAGAGGTGGGTTTTTGATACCTAAATATCCCTGTAAATGAGCTTGATACTTTTTTGATACTAACTGTGTTTGATTGTCTGTACAAAATTGCAGTGCATTCAAATATGTGTGGGCCGGTCCTGGTGGTGTGGTGGTAACCATACTTGCCGACTAAACCCAAGATTGCTGGTTCGATCCTGGCCAGGATCATTGGTTTTTTTGGACATAAAATCCTAAGTATGGCTTCCTTCTGAAGGGAAGTAAAGCCATAGGTCCCGTGTTGTATATTTACGGCATGATAAAAACCTCAAACCTGAAAAATGAGGCCTCTGAGCAAAATTTGTTTGCCGTTTCACGCCTTGATTTGAATGGGACGCTGATGACCTGAGATATTAAAGAGCATTCATAAATAAACCAAATCAAAAAAATATGTGCGACTTTCATTATTATCTATTACCAATAATGTTGTACCCTGAGTTTTAAATCTTCCTAAGTGTCTTAAAAATATCATAATATAGTTGATCATTGATGCACCCTGACCCACTCATTTGAACAAATAACCTGCTGGAAGAGAGTAATGAAATTCTGATCATTTTCTCATATCTATAAAATTAATATTGGGGGTTGTCCCTGCTGCATTGTAATACCTGGCAACAGTTACATTTTCTCCTCTTTAATTGTTTGCCTAGAACACAAACTCTTATATTCCTTCTTGAGCCGCTATTTTCAAAAGCCTATTATTAAGAAGAAAACCACTTTTATCCATATAGTAAAACCATGTGGATGTATCAAAAAGCTAATTATTCTCCAAAACAGTATGAAGAATTGAAAAGTATTTACTCACTTCTTCAAGAGGTGGAAAATCCTTCAGGTTTTCATATTCTCAGTGGTGCCTCATGAATGCACAAAACCATTCTATCCCTACTACTTTATTTTCATTGTTCCTGGATATTTAATATGGTTACTTTCTGCAAATTCAAAGACAGTCTTTCTTACCTGTAGTGGTATTAGCTGTAACCCTAATTCTCTCTATCATAGCTTAGTGGCCAGAGTATTTTCTTGTTCAAAAGAGAAGACAGTTGGGTGACCCATGGCATTGCCTAGCAAGGATTCAATCCTGGTTTAAAATTTTGTACCATTTTTATTTTGTTTTCTAGAGCAGTATATGGGATTGAATATAGTTCAGAAGTACCTGAAGTAAAAAAAAATGGCCTCCCCTAACAGCTTTTGTCAACTTTCTTCATGCTTAATAAATTAATTTTGTATTTATTTTCTTCTCTGATTTTTTGTGTCATCTACGAGGAGAAAAATGCACATCCTGTATTAAAATTTTATCAATTATTCTAATTGAAATGTACCTCACGTAAGATAAAAAAAAATCTTTCGCATAAAAATCTAACAGATGTCACTAGTTTACTATACAGTCTAGCTAATACAGATCAATCTTATAACAGCATTATATGTAACAAACAGCCACTTACCTTGCCAAGTAAAATTTTTAATGAAGAAAAAATCATATGCTTTTTCAGGCCTACAAAGAAGAAGTTTATCTCTTTCTGTGGCAACGGTCACTCCAGTAGTACCAATAAGTAATCAAAGACAAAATATAGTGAATTTCTTTAAATTGATCAAAATTTACCTGTATCGAACATGTATCACTTTACCATATAATTGAGAAAATTTAGCTACCCATTTCAAGATTTTATCATATATGAGAACTGGAAAAAAAAGTGATTGCAACACATTTACCAACCACATTATCTACTAACAAGTGAGAGCATTGCCACTGGTAGCAAAAAGGCAAACTATTCAACCAATTTTTTCACTGTTGTAGAGCTTACAGAGAGATGCATAAGAAGATCTGAAATGTTGGCATCGAAGATCACTGCCCCAAAGATATGTTTTCTAGCTTTGAACAAGAATATTGATCAAAATTTATGTGGAAAGAGTACTAAAGAATATCATGAGGGTCTGATGCCTCTCCCTATTGGACATTAACCATTGAGTGTCTACATTAAGCAAGATCATGATAGTGTGGAGGCTGCCCCAGCACTGCAGCACATTATGTGGGGTTGATTCAATCTCTGCCAGAGGTGAGTAGGCAATGAACAGTGATGAAATTGACTGCAGAGGTAGAAATAACACATCCGAGATTTGCAAGTGTTGAAAAACTTGATTGGGTATAACAAAATTGTATCCTGTTACTTACGTGAATGTTCAGAAATGTATTTATGCCCTTGCAGACAATGACTTGACATGTTACAGTGGAAGATTGTGCATTAACTGATAAGATGCTAGCACTGAATGAAATATAGATGTAATCTTACAAGCCAGAACTGAAAAGTCACTCTAATGAATGACAATGTCCATTATATTCCTGACTCAAAATACCATGCCAAGATCCTAGGAATGTGAAAATGGCAATGATGTTGAAGTTGTGATAATTATGCAGCTCCTTAGACCCGAACTTTTAATGATTAATGCTACTACAGTTATCTGGAACATTACTTTTGTCCTGCTTTGTGGAAAAAACTATGTTATTTTAAAAGCATCCACCCATTGACTTGTAGGACAATGCCGATTTCACACTGTTACTACACAAGGGATTTACTAGTACAGTAAGAGCTGGAGATATTGAACTTCCTATATATTCACCAGATATAAGTCCCTGTTAACTTCAATCTTTTCTCCCAAACTAAAATAACAACTCAAAGGGAACTGTTTTCATACAAGAGGAACAATTCTTGGAGCAGTAGGGCACTTGTTCACTATTCAGTGTGGCGATAAATGGGAATACTGGTTCTAAAATAAATGGTTTCTCAGATGTAAATGTGCTGTCATTATTTGTTTTCTAACCTTGGTAAATTACTTAAGTTTTTTGTGCTTCCATGAGGTGAACATCATAAAACTCGTTGAATGTTTCTAACTTTTCTGGTTTGGACTTCTTAAGGCAGTCATCCCAATGCTTGATGGCAATGTTAGCCAAAAAATGCCTTCTGGTTCTCATGGAGGGGGGGAATCTCCATTCTTGCACTTCTTTAACATTTGATCAGCTTTCAATATTTAAAGTCGAAAAAATGTGTCAATTGTTCATTTTAAATGTTCTTTTGGCATTTACTATTGTCATGTACTTCCATCACCACTTCCAAGATACTGATTTAGATGCAGAGATTGAGAAAAAATATCTGATATCTATCAGAATGCTCATGTACAGCAATTGGATTTGCCAAGAATGTAACAAGAAAAGTTTTCTGTGAACCAAAATTTAAAAGGCACAAGAATATTTATTGAGCAAGATTACGGGAAGAGAGAAAGAGAAATAAGAAAATTCTGTGAAGAGAAATGAAAAATGCAAGGGCTAAGGGAGAAAAAGCTTAAGTTCAAGGTTTGTAATTGTAGATTAACAACAGGAAACAGGATATTCATCAGCTAAATTCAAGATGTGTGTTGGAGAATACTTGCAACACAACCAACCTTGGGGAAGAAGGAGAGATTAACAGGACGAGGAGGAGGGGGGATGATCAGATGAGGAGGGTAGGTGAAAGATTGGCATCACCAGAAAAACAGGTGGTGTTGGAGGAACAGCTGAGGGAACAGGAATTTGGGGGGAAGGATCAGGAGAAGCAAAGAGGGGAGGTGAGTGGAATACATCTTCAAGCCAGCAAAACAGGATGGAAAAGTAGCTATTGGGGAAGGAAGGAGGGGAGGAAAGTGGCACTTGTCACCAGCAAACAAATTGTACCTGGGCAGCTGACAGAGGAGATCTGAAGAATGGTACAGGGTGCACTGGCAGGCGGAGATGTTTGGACAGATACTTGACTTAGCATATATCAATTCCTGGAGGAAGCATCTTTGCAACTATGAGGGGGAGAGGCAGGCAACTAATAGACTGACAAGAAGTAGGGCCAGGCTACAGCAATGTAGTTTTAAGAGAAAGGGGTCTTACAGGGAAGGAAATGGGGGTAATATTCTGGAATGTAGAAGGTTTATTTGAAAAAAATCAGGAAAGGGAAAATATCTCAATTTCTAAATATAGTGGATATGATAGGTGTGGTAGAAACATGTTTGCTAAAAGATGTTTTTGTTGAAGTGAGTGAATTCAATTTTAATGGGAAATGTGGTGTAAAAAGAAAAGGCAAAGGTTGAGTGTCAAGAAGTTTAGGTTTGTTTGTTAGAAAAGGCTTGAAAGTTAAAATGAGAATGTGTAGAGAATTAGATGGTAACTCAGTACTATGGTATATTCTGAGTGGTTTATGGGGAAGTGAAAGTGTGTGGCAACAGTGTACAACCCCCAGTTCCTTGGAATTTTATGATGTAAGCTTATTTAATAAGTTAGGTCAAGATATTGAAGGATTATTAAACAGCCATATGTATAAAGGTTTTATAATAATGGGCCACTTTAATGCAAGAATAGGAGAAAATCAAATAAAGTTAATAGATCCTGAATGTGAGTTAATAGGAAAGCTAAGTGATATATAGAAAGAAGAATGAGTAAAGACAACATTTTGAATAGAGAAGGCAAGGAATTGTTAAAGAGTTCTGCGAAAATGTTAATCTGGTGATAAGTAATGACATAAAAGAGAAAGATGATATGGGAGAATTTACATTTGTGAACAAAAATAGCCAGAGTGTTATAGACTATATGTTATATTCAGCAGACTTAGATTCTTATCTTATCAATTTTGAAGTGTTAAATGTAATTTGTTCAAGTAATCATTTCCCAATAAGGGCTAAATTTCAAAGTACATTCAAGGGGAACTAAAAGTCTCTGAACAAGAAGGAATTAATATTCAAAAATATAAATGGAAGAGGATGAGAAATCAGAAGTATTTCTGAAGGAATTAAGAACCCAGACAGAGCATTAAGGGTAAAAGGGGTAGAGGAACTGCTTAGGGAAAAGAGAATTGAGGAAGCTGTGTTAAGATTAGAGGAGATAGTGAAATGGCAGGAGTAAAAATGAGAGGTAAAAAATATTCAATCAATAAGAAAAAGGAATGGTATGATGAAGAGTGTAGAAAGACAAAGAGAAGAGTTCTAAGGGAGTTGAGAAAATGGAGGCAAATGGGTGATCAGAAAGGAAGAGATAATTTTATGATTGAAAGGTGGGGATGTAAATGTCTTATGGAAGTAAAGAGGAAAAAGTGGTAAGGAACTATGAGCTAGAAGTTATATGAGGCAGCAAGAGTTATAGATAGTAAAACAATTTGGGCAATAGTTAGGGAATGTACAAATGCAGAGTAAGAGAGAATAACAATAAGTGCGGAAGATTGGATAAGATATTTCCAAAATCTTTTAAGAGTAGAACAGCTCAACAGCCAGAAGTTAAGGGTAATGTAAAGTTCATATTTTATTGAGCAATTAGATAGGCAGATAGCAGTTGAAGTATGAGAACAAATTAGAAGACTAAAACGAATAAAGCAAGTGGAGCAATGGAATACCAAGGGAGTTTTTGAAAGCATGCAGCTTAGATGAGAAGAGATTTGTTTATTAAAGATATTAAATTCCATTTTTAAAGGAAGTAGTGTCCTAAGGAGTTGGAGAATAGCAATAATGGGGCCAATATTTAAAAATAAAGGAGGCATGAACACCCACTCTAATTAGATTTTTTTATTTGTTTATTTAAGGAGGCTCTTTTACGTCTCAGGTCATCAGCATCTCATTCTATTTAGGACATGAAATGGCCGACAAATTTAGCTCAGCGGCCTCTTTTTTCAGACTTGAGGTTCTTTATCATGCCATAAATGCACGACACGGGACCCATGGCTTTACTTCCCCTCCAAAACTCCAATTAGAGGGGAATTAGTTTGCTATCTGTACTAGGTGAGTTATACACAGGGGTTTTAGCAGAAAGAGTACAAATATGGGCAGAAGAGGAGAATAAGCTATTGAAATTTCATTCAGGATTTAGGAAAAATAAGAGAACGATTGTCAATATCTTTATTATAAATACATTGGTAAATAAGTGATTAGCAACAAAGAGGGAAGATTATATATGTTATTTGTGGATTATGGAAAAGCTTTTGACACAAACTGGGAAGCATTATGGATAAAATTGAGTAAAAAGGGAATGAGTAATAGATTCATAAAAATATTACAAAGAATATATATATTGATAATGGCTTTAGAATAAAAATGGCAAGTAGCAAAGTAACTCAAGATATTCCATGCAATAAAGGGTTAAGGCAAGGCTGTAAATTAAGTCCCATACTATTCAATTTGTTCATTGATATCCTAGAGAAAATATGAAGAAAATAGCCATGTGCTAATATTTAATAATAATGGAATACCTGGTTTATTATTTGTGGATGATCTTGTGCAGGATCAATATCTAATGTGGGATTAATTAAATCAATTGAAGCAATAGATCATTTTTGCAAGAAGTGCAGTTGGTATATTAATCTAAGCAAATCAAAAATTGTTATTTGTGAAAAGGGCAATAAGTTAAGGAAAGATGAGAAATGATGTTGGCAAGGAAGAAAAATTGAGGTGGTTAACAAATTTGTTCATTTAGGAATGAGATTAAGTAGTAAGAGTGGATGGAGTGATCAAAGGATGGTACTGGGTAAAGAGAAGCTTTCTCAGAAAGCTATAAGGGCATGTTTCAATAAAATACAACAGATGCAAGTAAATTGGTTGGAGAGAGTATATGGGGCAGTGGTGGAGGCTAAAATGCTCTATGGAGTAGAGATTTGGGGTTTGGAGGAAGGGTGGGCTAATGTGAATATGATATATAGAAACTTCTGCAAACAAATACTGGGCTTACCAAGAGCCTTGCTAAATGACATTGTTCAAATAGAACTAGGAAGGATAGGTAATAAAGGGAAAATTATGAAGAGAGTATTGAAATACTGGTTTAGAATTATAAATTCAGATGAACATAGTGTTATATATCGATGTTTGGTAGGTCAACAAAGGCTTAATCATGATGCTACTGCCTTAACAAGGTAAGGGAAAGTCTAGAGAAAATTGGTTTTGAGGACATGTGGAGAACCAGGGGATCATTAGGAAGGGGTTTCTGAAAAGAAATCAGGTTAAGAATCAAAGACATTGAAAGGCAAGAAATATTTGCTAGTTTTAATTTCAAAACGTCATTGAGTGTATGCAGAGAAATGAAAGGAGTTTGGAATAGGGAAAATTGTGTTGAAATATGTGATTAAAGCAGCAAGAGAAGGTTTTGCATGGGTGAGAACAGGGGTTGTGAAATTGAAGGGATTAAGAGAAAGGGGAAAGCTGGACAATTGTCCATTGTGTAGCTAGAAGACATTAATTGGCATATATTGGCATATATTCTAAGGAAGGAGCTGGGAATGCAGAGACGGTCCATTCTACCAAAAAAAATTAATACGAAAAAGATGTTGATTGTTAAATCAAGAAAAGACATGGTGGAAATTGGCATTTATTTAGATAAAGTGAGAGCAAAATGGTTAAAAAAAATTAGTAACCAAGGCAACAAAGAAAGTGTAAAGTGGGAGGGGTTAGATTCAATAGTAGGAAGGGCCCTATAACTTGTAACAGCAGTGTTTGGGTATATCTGGTTTCAGAAAATACAGCAACTAAGGTAGCAAGGTATAGTGGGGTTATAATTTGCTAAATATATGGGTTATTAAATTTTGTTGGATCTAGTGCCTTCTGGATTTGCCAAAGGCACTGTTTCTATTTGTTATATTTTTAATTTGCTTTTATGTTAATTTTGTTATAAAATTTTGTATTTAGATGTAGTCTGTACAGGTATATTTTAATAAATTTCAATTTTAATAAAATCCAAGTCTACTGGATATTCTAGTAGGAAACTGCTGATGAGTCAAAAAACAAGATTTCAGGGATTAACTAAATAAATGAAATTAAAGGAAAAGGTATTGAAAAGGTTTAATTTCTTATCAGATGTAATTTAGAAAGTTATAAAGTTAACTACAAAAGTGGGGAGGAAAAAATGTAAATTTAATTGTAATATTTTTGTGAAACAAATTCATTCATTCATAAAACCAAAATAGGTATTTTCTTTCAAATAAATATATATAGAGCCCAATATTTAATGGATCGCTTTTTAAAATTTATGACTAAAAGCTTAGAAGGCATAATATGTAAGTTCTTCTAACCTCAACTTGGTCATTCATTTTTTATGCTAAACTCCATTCACTTACACAAAAGTAAGACGCATTTCGGGAGAATCTCTCCCATCTTCAGTTGCTCGCTGAACTGCCGTTACTCGAAAATGCCGTGAATTTCCAGTAACGGCGGTTCAGTGAGCAACTGAAGATGGGAGAGATTCTCCAGAAATGCATCTTACTTTTGTGTAAGTGAATGGAGTTTAGTATAAAAAATGAATACCCAAGTTGAGGTTATATTGCCACTCCATTGTCAACAGCTTCGTAAGTACAAAATTATGTAAGTTCTTATTCATAGAGTAACTTATCTAACTTTGTAAAGAAAATATCTCTGGAAAAAGAGATAAGTACGGCATGGCTGTAAATATAGTATACTAAAATTTGATTTAAATAAAATTAACAGGCTTATCATTTATATTATTTGTTACTTCAATTGTTTTTAAGAAAACATGGATTTAACCACCTTGCTATAGCCTTCAGTAACAGAGAAATAATGTTTATTAGGGAGCAGTATTTATGCTCATATGAAATTGGTTAAAATGGACTGAATTTGAACTAGTAAGTGAATGTTTTCATACTGTTGTTCATAAAGACCCATTATCTATAAAGAAAATTTTAAATCAGATTCAGATGTACAGAAACAATTCAACAGCTCCTTAAGGGAAGAAGTGTACAAAATTGATCCGCTTGGGCAGATGAATTACATTTCAGAAAAATTTAGATGCAAACAGAAAAGTCAAAGACAATTACAAAACCATGGAAAAATTGTCTGTTCAGAAAATGGTACATGAACGAGAGGCCTTTGCATACCATTCGTGCAGTTGTTGTTGCCCTTGTATATGGTATGAACAGGATTTGGTTACAGACTTGGTCCTGATTTTGTGTGTAAATAAATACTGTTCCAAAATAAATATCCTTTTGATATAATGAAATAATATAGTTCATATTATTTCTGAAAAACAAAGTTACAAATAATATCAACATTAAACATGGCCAACTTTAAGGTCTTTGAATGATTGAGTCAAACCACACACTCTTATTGCTCCACTTACTTGTTTATCCTATGTAGAACTAGTTTTACAAACCATTAGTTTGCATCATCAGCTAACCAAAACTGGTTCTATATATTATAAACAAGTGGAGCAATAAGAATTTTTTTTTTTTTTTATTTGGTTTATTTATGGACACTCTTAACATCTCAGGTCATTAGCATCCCATTCAATTCAGGGTGTAAAATGGCCAACAAATTTTGCTCAGAGGCCTCTTTTTTCAGGCTTGAGGACATAAGAGTATGTTAAAATTTTTTAAAAATTGTAAAAACTTTAAAAAAATCATATGGAACTAACACAGTGAAGCTCACGTGAATTGAATCTGTCGTCTAACATTCTTCATGCTTCACTAACCTTAAAAATATCTGGAATCAGTTTCAAAGATATGTTATCTCCATCTCCATCTTTGAGTCGTCCACAGCCAAAGATGGAGATAACATATCTTTGAAACTGGTTCCAGATATTTTTAAGGTTAGTGAAGCATGAAGAGTGTTAGACGACAGATTCAATTCAATAAGAGTATGTGTTTATATATGTAGAACTAAGTAAGCTGATGATGTGAACAAAGGGTTTGTAAAACTAGTTCTACATAATATAAACAAGTAAGTAGAGCAATAAGAGTGTGTAGTTTGACTCAATCTTATAAAGATCTTAATTATATGATTAGCTTTATGTTAAAGTTCCAATTAACATTTGTAGTTATTGGTCAACTTTGTTTAGTGTATTAAATGTATGTAAACTATATTTACAATCTTACTATATTTTATATCTGCATCCATTTTCTAAAAACATACATTTTGTAATTTGATAAACTTCATTAAATTATGAAATGGTAATATACTCACTAAGTATTCTTTTTATTAATTACCTTGTGCTCTCTTCTGTACAAGGTTACTTTGAGGCATTTCCATACACCCTGGGTAAAATTGGCATCTCAAGGTCTCCAAGCATAACTCTACAAACTGCATGGTATTTAGTGCGGCCAGAAACCTTTACATTAAATAAGATGATGGTGCTAGAAGGTGATTAACTACTCATTGGATAGAAAGTATTTATTTGGAAGTGCTAATTTTCTATTCCTATTCAAAGATAATTTGAAACTCTGTGAAAGAATAAACACTTGCTTCAGGTACATTTTGTGCCATTTCTGTTGCTTGGAGTACATTCTTTTTTTTTTCTTTATTTTTTTGATTATCACTATTGATGTGCTTCAATTTAATGCAATCAGACTTTCTATCACTGGTATGTTGTCTAGCCTTGTTATTCTGTTTGATGTTAATGAATGTTTACTATCCTGTAAAAACAATATGCAGCCTATGACTGACACTGTGATAATTAAAAGGAATAAAAATATAAACTAAAAATAACAAGATTTCTGTAAAATTTATTTTTCCTTTTGAATGTTAGAAAGTATTACAGAATTTTATGTAGTTTAACATAAGAAATTGTTAATTTTCTATATTCATTTTGAGCTGTGTGTATCAAGTATAAAAAGAACATTTTCTCAAAATTGATTATAGCACTTTTAAATTATCTTGAAAATAACTATAAAGCACGATCTGTTTGCTCTTCTCAGGCAAGATTATAGAAATGTTGATTGATGTGCTTGTGTATTTATAAGCTTATTGTATATCTCTCCAAATAGTTCAAATAGGAAGTAGTGAGGGTTCTCAGTTATATGAAGATCATTGCAGGGTGTAATGCCTGGTAAAGGGTACAAGAAAACACAAACATGTTAATTAAAATCAAGCTGGAAGTTTGGAAACAAGAGCATGTACATTAAACTAAATGATACTGCCCTGCCATATAGTGTAATATTACACATAATTAACTTAATACTCTGTAATTTTCACTGATTACAGCATTTAAGGACACAAAAGTACAATGATATATCTATATTTTATATTGTTTATTTTATTTTGAAATATTTTTAAAAACTATTTTTCAAAATTTTTGTCACTTATGAGGGCTGTTTGAAAAGCGTACTGGAATATCCAGGGGACCAGGCTTCGATCCAACCAAAAACAAAACACTATATTAAAAGTAATTTATATGTTCAATACAATGTTAAATTATATTTCCTACAATACTAAATCTTCTTTTTTAATTAAACCCATTCGACCAAATTTCTATCCTTGATAGTTGCTTATTCCTTAGGGCCTTATACACACTAACACCCTGGCTATTGGTGTATAAGGATCCTATTTAACTAACTAACTAAACCCATATCCTCCCCTACTCATTTCATCCTCCTTTCGTTATCTGACAATATCATTCTCATGCACATTTCCAAAGTATTTTATACCAATAACCATTTTTGTCTTACTTGCCTATGTATTTTCCTAGTTCCATAATGTTTTCATCTGATTTTAAATTTAAAATTCTTCTACCTCTTATTTCATCTGGTAGATTTTCCCATTTTCGTAATAGGAAGTGTTCCCTCCAAAACTTGTTTGCTTACATTCTAGTATACAACGCCAAGTACTATCTGGTTCTGTACACATAGGACATTTCCCCTTAGTGTATCCATTTTTTATCCACTTAAATATTTTACTCCTGTTCTAAACCATGCCAACCTTTCCCTTCCTACTTATCACAAATTTCAATATATCTTTCTCTTCCCCCACACATTTTTTAGTGTGCTATATAATTTCAGAGATTTTTTTGTGTTAAGATTTGCCCATATTTCCTGTTTTTCTATATCCTCAATTCTTATTGTTATTTCTTTCCAAAATCCTTTACCCAATCTTTCTGTCTTGTACCATACTAGCCCCATGCCCGCTTCTTGTAGGATATTTTGGATTTTAGATAACCGAGTTTATCTCTCCTTAATTTTTCCTTGTGCTACCAAACACTGATTAATAATATTCTCGTCCTCTAGTCTCCCTATTCTATACCAATATTTCAATACTCTTTCCATGACCTTACTTTTATAGCCCAATCTTCCTAGTTCCATTAGAGCAACTTCGTTAGGTGAAGATCTAAGCCTAGAACAATTCTACAAAATAATCTATTTATCATATTTATCCCTTTCCATCCTTCACCTGGCCCCCAAATTTCTATTCCATACATCATTCTGCTCTCCACTATTGAGCCATATATTCTCTCTAATCATTTTACTTGCATATTTGGTATTTTGTTTACACAAGATCTGATTGCACTCATGGCTGCTTTTCCTTCTGTTACTGCTTTCCTTTTTTGATTGCTTCATTTCCTATTACTATACAATCTAACACTTAAATAATCAATTTTCTTGACAACTTCAATTTCTGTGCTCTCCCACCACCATTTTTCCTGTTTTTTTAATTTGAAACCTTTTTTCATCACCATAATCTTATATTTGTTTTTATTTATCTTAAGCCCCCAATCTCTACAAAATGTGCCTATAGTTTCTAATGATCATTTAATCACACTTGTTAAAGAACCTGTTACCAAATCATCTGCAAAGAACAGACCCAGCATCTCTATATTATTTATAGTTGGCAAATGTACATTACCTTTGCTAATTTCTTCTAAAACATCATCAATAAATAGTTTGAAGAGAACTGGGCTTCATTTACATCCTTGTCTTAGACCTACATTATTTGATATTTTCCTGTAACTCTCCCTCTCTCATATTTAACACAAAAATCATTTTCCTTATAAATATTCTGAATTACCTTTATGAAATTCAGGCTTACTCCTTTCTTTCTCAATTTAACCCAAAGTGCTTCTCTAGAAATTGTGTCAAAAACTTTTTCCAAGTCCAGAAACAACAAATAGATTCTACCTCTTTTGTTACTACGATATTTATCAACTAATGTTCTAATATGAAAATATTGTTAACTGTTCTTTTACCTTTCCTGAAGCCTGATTGAAATACTGAAATTTTCTTTTCTTTCTCTGCCCATTCTTGTAATTTTTTGCTAACACTCCAGTGAAAACTTTCCCAATAATTGAAAGTAAACTAATTCCTCTATAATTTTATGGTTTCCTAATTTCACCTTTATCTATATAAAGTGGTGTTACAATTCCCACTCTCCAATTTTTTGGTATTTTTCCTTCTTCAAAGATTATGTTCAATAACCTCCCCAGTATGTTTAATCTGTTAAGGTCTTCTACCCAAGCTTTCCATCATTCCCCTGGTATTCATCTATTCCACATGCTTTGTTAGGTCTTAACTTTTTAATTTGTTCCAAAAATTCACTTGAAGTAATTTTGCTATCTAACAAGTCTATTTTCCATAAATTATCAATATTCAAAATATCTTGAATAACCAAAGTTTTTACTCCCAAAAGACCCTGAAAAAACTTTATCACTCTATTCGTGGTACCACATAATCTCCTCCCTTTTTGTTACGCATTTTACCTATCATTGCCCAAATTGCCTTGTTGTCATTCTTCTTCGCTACCTTGTTTAACTTCTGACTAAGCTTCTCTCCCCAACCTTCCTTTTTTACCTGTAATAAGCACCTGTATCCCCATCTTTCTAAAAGGTAATTGCCCCTATCTGTCTCCTCTCCTGTTTGTCTCCAGCGTTTTAGCTCCCTTTGTACCCTTCTTCTTGTATCAGCACATTCTTTATCATACCAGCTATCATTCACTTTTAACCTCCCCTCAAACACTTTCATTTTGTTTGCTGCTTTTTTAACGGCCTCTATACTAAAAATACATTCTTCAACTTTTCTATCCTCTGATAATGCTAACAAATATCTGCCTCCCATACTTTCCACTTCTTGATTTAACTTTGTATGGAACATTTCAGCTAAATCATTTATCCATCTGTAGTGTTTTAATTGGCTACCTAACCAGAAATTTTGCTCCCTCCTACTATCTTCTATTATTTGGATCTCCATTCTTAATGAGAAGTGATTACTTGCATTTATCACATCCATAATCTCAAAGGCAACTATATATCTACCCAGACCTAAGGTATATAACATATAATCTATAACACTTTGCCCATTTTTATTTACAAAAGTGAATTCTCCACCCTTATCATTCCGTTTTACTCCATTACACATCAAGAGGTTGTTCTCTTCACAGAACTCTATTAATTTTTTTGTCCTCATTATTGAAAACTTTATCATTACTACAACACTTCTCTAAATTTGCTTCTATTGGACCCCAGGAATGAATCATAATTACTAGAAAATTTAAGAAAAATATAGTGTTCTTAGACAATTTTTATGTGTATAGTATGTGCAAACTTAATAAGGAAAATCATAAGAATTAAAAAATAGCACTCTATATTGGGAGGCTAAAATAAAGTGATTAGTATCAATAGCATCACTATTAGCCACTAGTAAACAACCACCAGCATTCTCAGCTGAAGTGAAATTACATCATCCTACTGGCTAATGTAGAGTGTGCAGAACTTTTACATTGTCATTTATGCTCCACTGCTCAAAAGTTTCACTCATGTTTACAGAATTTATGTTCTCTCTTTATCTGTCATAGTTACTATGTAAGAAATCAGTTGTATATACCAAGAAATTGGATGAAAAATAGAAAGAACATACTAGAAATGACTCCTTGTTCTTGAAATAAGAGTTTGCCAGAAAGAATATTCTAGTCAGATAATATATGAAAGAATAAGATGAAAACATAAAAATCTTTAATTTAAATTAGGTATTGATTTCCTAATGGGACAAATTGTCTGGGTGAGTTAGTTCTCATCCTGAAAAGCCATATGGAATGGTATCAAATTTCTAGCTCACATCACCATATCATAAAATGCTATTAACAATTGGCATATGATGCGGCATATAGCATTATGTTCTTGATTTTTACTTACCCATATTTGTTGCTGTTTACTATAGAGTTTGTGAGTTTTGTGCCATCAAGTTTATCTCCTTTGAATATATGTGGTTTCCAGACTGAGTATTGATTGGGGTTTCACTGATATCTTGTGTATTCTTCTTCAGGACCATAATCCTACATTGAAATACAATAAAATGTCTATTAAAATACTCTCATTTTAAAGGGTTGATAACATAATTAAGGAAGAAAGTAAACCAGTTGATGGATGGGAAAAACAACTGGTATATTTAGAATGTTGCTCATTTTGAACCAGTCATTTCTCACAAACTCTCTTAATTATTGCAGTTGCAATATTTAGTGCTTTTTATCAATTATGTCATTTGTGCTCCCATAAAGAGAAAACATTATTGAGAGCATATTTCAGATCATGGTGGTATGTGCAGGACAGTATGTAACTTGGGAAATTGTAGCATAAAAATATTTTGGGATATTTTTATGCTATACTGCAATGTACACTGTAAATAAAAACAATAAATTGAGCATGAAATTATTATGCTGAAGCTATTAACAGTGAAGTAGCAAATTAATTTTGGTAAAGAGTTGGTTTTTGGTGACATATATTTTACTTGGTTTGTTTATTTGAACATGTTTGTTCTGCTCAGGATGAGAATGAATGCTCCCAAAACATGTTCGAATAAACAAAAGTACGTAAAATATATGTCACCAAAAACCAACTCTTTACCAGAATTAATAAATGGACTGGAAATAAATTTTTTAAGTACATTATTGTAAAATCATTAATAAAATGAAAATGAAATAAATAGGAGAAATTTTTAGATTAATAAGTTATATAACTTGGCCTTAGTTTTTTAGGTACTAAAAGGCTAGAACTACTTATTTTTTGTGTTAAAAATACTTGGAATATATGACAAAAAAGTAAAAAAATCCATAAACTGCAACAATATGTTTATAGGTATGTTTGTGTAACTTGAGACCACTGTTTAGTCTTTATTGCTTTCCCACATTTTTGGCAATACTAAACATATTTATATAAATTAAAATATCCTTAAACTATGCAGCATATTGCTGCAAGCAATAACTTGTCTCTGCTTTTGCTTTGGGCATTGCTAAATCTCACAAAAAGTATGTAAAAAGTGAAAAAAAAACTATCACTTAACAGGCCAGAAATGAGCTGCAACTGAGTGATCTCAACTCAAGTGTAATTTTTTGAGAATATAAACAGAACTCAGTTAGGAATAGGGAACAATAGCTGTGTAAGGCAAAGCATAATTCTAATAAATCAAATAACATGCACTTGCTAGAGACATTCAGAGCAGCAGATGTTCCAATCAACATTACTGTTAAGACTGTGAGAGACAATACTGCTTAGTCAGCCATAGGATGTTTTGTGAACTTATGAATTTATTATTAAATTATAAAAATCCTTAGAATTATTATTTTTTCAAACCGTTTGGTTTGCTAAGCTATGGATATACCTCTTCTGCTACAGCTGTTTTAAAAGTTTCTCTGTCTCTCAAACCCATATTAAATTTGACTCTGCGCGGAGATTGGTATTCCCTTGGGTTGGCTTGTGTTCTAGGGTGAGGTTCCACTAGTGCACCGGCTACATCTGTTCTGACCTGTGCCACTGCTTGCCTTTGAGGTGAGTCAATCACTTTGAAAACAGGCAACAGGTATTTAATTAAAAATGAGTGTTATGTCATTGCCTTACTATTTGCTGTGTTTCATAATAAATTTTACAGGTGTGGTGAAATGAAAGAATGATGAACATTGTTGATAAAAATATGCAAGTATTTTAATGTTGATATTGAGTTGGTTTGGTGACACTTATACTCCACTTACTTGGTTTTTTTAATCGAAAATGTTTCAGGAATCCATCATAAGCAGAAGATCAACTGGTAGAAGCATACTATATAGGCTTTTGAAGAAATTTATTGAAAATATCCAACAATGGAGTCTTGAAGTTCATGATGTGGTTTTTATTTTTGATAATGTATATTTTTTTCCATGTTTTAGTTCCAAAGGTTTACAAGTGTATTTCAATAATTTTGTTTTTTCATCAATTTCATGGTTTTCTGACCAAAATTGGGCTGCCATTATTGATTTCTCTGTGTGTTTGTAATGGATATTTCTGAAATGTTTTCTGGTATAGGTTTCCAAATTTCTTTACATTTTTCCAATATATACCTGGTCACATTCTTTGCAATTGATTTGATAGATACCCACTTTCCTATCAGAAGGTATAGGATCTTTACATCACATTACATTAATAGAATGGAATCCCTCCTAAAGATAATTCAATACATTGAAATTAAAGAATATTCATTAAAAGAAAGCATCAAGGAAGTCGAGTAACATTAAAATCTTTAACAAATAAAGAAACCAAAAAAATGAAGCCTAACAAACCGAGAATTCCAAGGAAGTATGGCCTACCAAAAATTAATAAAAAAACAATAGTGTGAGACCCATTATAAACAACATTGGTTCACCAACCTACAAAATAACAAAGTAGTTTTTTCAGAAATTCTGTAAATTAACAAAATTTTGAAGTTTAGAAATAAAAAAATTAATTTAATTTTATTGAAAAAGTTAAGAATGTGCATATTTCACCTGAAGACCTCCTTGTATCCTTTATGTCTCAGCATTATTTCCCAGCATTCCTACAGAAAGAATATCTAAATTGTTAAAAAAAATTGGTTTATATTCATACATATAAGTAATTATTTCATCAGTTTGACAGAACTATGCATCAATCAATATTATTTTAGTTTTAATGATAAATTTTACCAACAAAGTTCTTGATTGGTTATGAGTAACCCTATTTCACCTTTCATGGCAATTTTTTCATGAGTGATTTTGAAATTTACCTAAATGATGTTTTTTAAGACTTGGCACAGACACATAGATGACATATTTGCTATTATACCTAAACATCTGGTTAATGATCTTAAAATTATTAAATTTACAGGAAATATCAGTACAGTTTACATTATAAATTGAAAAGAATGGATGGATTCCCTTTTTATATTAGAAGATTATAAAAGACAATAACAGTTTAGCCTTTGGAATATATAGGAAATCTATCTACAGTGACACTTACATTAAAAATAATAGCTTTAATTCCAAAATGCACCAGCATGCCATCCTTAAATAGCCTTGCATACAAATTGGTGAATGTTCCATTCATTAGAAAAAAATAATGTCAATACATCATCCACATAACACTACATAATGGCTTCCGTAACAAAATAATTAAAAAGTTTAAACGAAATAAATATGTCAAAGACACAAGTTTTCAATTACAAATAAATGAAGATGTGCAATTAAAAAAATTCACATATCACCCTAGCATGTTCAATAAATTTAGGAAGATTTTTGGGGGAAAAAAAATAAAAATGGCTACTCAGAATGTCCACAGTATTAAAAATGTATAACAACCTTCTGATAGGAAGGCAGGTATCGATCAAATCAAATACAAAGACTGTGATCAGGTATATATTGGAAAAAATGTAAAGAAATCTTAAAACCTGTTCCCAAAGAACATTTCAGAAATATCCGTTACAAACAAATACAGAAAATGCCAGCTGCAGCTTGATTTTGGTCAGAAAACCATGAAATTGATGGGAAAACAAAATTATTGAAACATACTTGTAAACCTTTGGAACTAAATGGCATGGGAAAAAAATTTACATAATCAAAAATAAGAGTCATGTCAATTTCAAGACACCATTGTTGGATATATTCAATAAATTTCTCCAACTGCTTACAGAGTACGCATCTAACTGTTGATCTTCTGCTAATGATGACAGTTAATGTTCTCAAAGTATGTCAAATTAAAAAAATAAGTGAAGTATAAGTGTCACCAAACCAACACTAGCTTTCAAAATATTCCCCCTCTAATGAAATACAATTACAGTGATCAAACTGCTGTTCAAAACACTCCCTAAATCCTTTTTTGAAACTCTAATTAGTAGTAAAAATAACAACATTGTTTAGTTCCCATCACTGTGAAAATAATTACCATGAAGCTCCTCTTTTCCTGAAGAAAATAGATTAAGATCACATAGTGCTATGTCTGTAAAATAAAGGCATTGAGGCATGTTTAAGTGCCTGTTCTTGGTGTATGACACAATGAGCAAGAGCATTGTCCTGATGTAAGATCTATGTCATTCAAGCAAGATAGGTTTCTTCTGCAGTGGCTCCTTAGTACATCACAGGAGTAATTAGCAGTAACTATAAGTTGTCATGTCACCTCACCACACGATCATACAGAAGGTCTTCTTGATCATAATATATAAGGTGTATGACCTTTCCTGCAGTTGGCTCACCTTTGGTTTGCTTGGACCTCGAGATTAATGAAAGTTTCTATTAAGAACTTTGCTGTGTAGTTTCTGGGTTGAATTGATGGAACTAGGTCTTATCACAAGTGGTGATTATTTAAAAAAAAACTGATTCCTGCTCAAGCCTTCTAAGCCATTGTAGACTTGTCATGACATGAGTGCCTTTGTTTGTCATTCAGCATATGTTCACTATAATTTTTCAAATGCCCAGAGTACTTGAATGAATGAATGAATGAATGAATTTATTTATTTATTTGTTTATTTTGCATACATCAATATACAGAATATTTATAATAAAATGAAAACCAAAAAAACCAATTTTAAATTAAAATATAACAAATAGAATCAGTGCCTTCGATAATTCCAGAAGCCACTAATGCCAATCAAAATTTAATAAACAAATATATAATTAGTAATATCTTTATAACATTATGAATATATTACAATATTTTTAATTCTTAATACTTCAATTCAAATATTCCAATTTGATTAGCTCAGCCCCCTAGTCCGCGGTTCGTTAGCAGCTACCTATTGGGAAATACCCTGAGTATTACATATGTCTTTTAGGAATTCATAAGACACTGGATCATGTGTGCAGTATGTGTATTTGTCAGACAATTGTCTTCTTGCACAGTGGCATCAGTTGTTTCCATATTGACTTCAGTTTTTGCATTTACAGATCTGGAGACTCTTTATAAGGCCTCATTATCCTCTTTGAATTGTTTACACCATTCAAAGAACTGCGTTATGTCTAATACTTGCTGCATGCTGCTGCAACGTTGAATCCATGTTGGGTATAGTATCTCACATAACTTCTAACCCCCAACTTAGATCCCTGACCAAAATTTTAGTTTTTTTTAAAAACATTGTATTTTTTTGTTTTCTGTTATTAAGTTAATAATTTATAAATGCCTTTAATGGGTTAGGGAAAAATTATTTGAAACATTGTTAGAAGTTGAACAAAAGTATGAGATGTATAAAAGAGAATCATCCAAATTAAAAAGGTTATATCTTTTATATGCATGAACATAGAATATTAGAGTAAATTTTAAAATACATGTAAGAATAAAAAATAGTATTTTCACAGATGTTCATTTTCTTCCTCAGTTGAAAACCTCGCACGTTATTGCTAATTACCTTAGCAAAGGCTTGAAATAATTTAAATTCTGTATGATTTAAATACCAAAGGTTGCTGCTAAACATGCTAGAGAGCCATATGGGGTACAGTTAGCTGTCATCTGGCACAATGAGTGGACTTCTGAGGGCTAAGTACAAAGTTTTACTGTATACACCATCTTTCTCAGACAGATAGAGGCAGATTGTGAATTTCCCTTTACATAAATAATCAGCATGCTGCACAGTTGTAATGTGCTCAATGTGTTGAAACAGAGAGTTGCTTTGTCATTGACATCACCATCTCAACGTATACTGAACACTGAGCAAACTGCACCAGGAAGGCTCCTATCAATAATCAAATGAAACTTACGCCAACACTATGTGAACACTAAACGTTATATTCTAACATGTATTTCAAAATTTACCATAAGGTTTAATGTTAAGGTGTGTGACAAATGTTAGAATACTATCATACCCTGAACCTCCAAACAATTTTAATGGTGTTAAAAAGCAATGAAAATAAAATAAATAGTACAGGAAGGCAACTACACCTACTATATGTTTCATAGTACCAATAACAATAGAACAATTGTATTGCAATAAGATCAGTGCAGAAAAATAACAGTATAAATTGATTAATTTATAATCACTTTCGCTTTAGCCTGGCTGGGGATGGGAACTAAATGTTCTTGAAACCGGTTCCATACATTTATGAAAAGTAAGTGAAGCTTTAAGAGTGTGTAGCTCAACTAAATCATACATTGATATCAATTAATACGATTAGCTTTACTGTGCAAGTTCCAATTTACATTTTAATTTAATTAATATAAATTGATTTTAAAAACTGTTAAATATTATAATTTTATTAACATATATTTATTAAAAGAAGTATGAATGAGCTTCATCATTCATACTTGTTGATTAAGAAGCAAATATCAGTTCAATTAGAAAATAAGTAGTAATTCCATTTTTTAGTTTGCAAAAATACATCATACCAAATAAAGTGCAGGCTGAAAAATTTGAGAAAATGAAGAATTAAAGTATCAATTTGAAGTGTAAGACTATTATAGCAAGGTTTATTTTTACTTGGGATTGCAGAAGCTATATTTATAAGTTATAATTACCAATTGGTCTGGCAGTTATTGAGGCAGGGTATGGCTCACTTTCTAGCCATCTTTGGAGCCTTGCCCTGGTCCAGTATGGTCGCCAACTATCTAAAACATTAGCCATTATTGCAATGCATCAACTAATCTTGTTTGAGCTTTTTAAATTAATAGTTCATAAAATCATGGTGTTTTAACTCCCTCTTTGCGTTAATCCTAAGGAAGGCAGATGACATCTAAAGGTTTGCTACATTATGAAATAAAAAAGGAAATACCATAACTAAAAATGCAAAAAGTATTAAAATATAGCAAACTCCAAATTAGCTTGACAGGATTATTTAGTTTATAGATTTTATTAAATATTAAGGGGAAAGAGTACAATGGTATATCTATGTTTCACATGGATAAATTTTCTTGGAAATTTTACCATAGGTACAATAATGATTAGCTATTATTATATTGGTAGATTTTGTCATATGGTTAGTAAAAAATACCAATTATTTGATGATTGATATGGTGGCAGGGACTGCATCAACTGATAAGCCATCAGATACTGCCAGCCAGGCTATATTAGAATTGGAGTGGTAGGTGAGACAACACAATAATTGGTGATTAGAATGACAGTCCAATGGTTTCTAATGCACTTAAAAATCTATGTACTCATGTCATGCAAAAATATACTGGAATTGCCTGTCTTCATTTCACACATTTCTAGCATCTGCTTATGAAATTAGCCTATTACCTTCCTTAATTCTCTTTGAGAAACTAAATTCATCTCTTGATGGATGTTGTTCTTTAGTTCATCTAAAGTGTGTAGATTTGTCTTGTAAACTTTTAATGTTCCTCAGTAAAAATAATCACAAGGGCTTCAATTAGGAGATTATGAGGGCCATATGTTGTTGCTGATAATCTATCATCTTTAAGAATTACCTGCAGGGGAAAATCTAGCTGAGAAAGATGGCTAAGGTATTTTAGGGGAATTTTCCAGGTCATGTTCATTGTCATCAAGAGTTTCTTCTGTGAGCATGTATGCCTTATTCTTTGTCTCTTATCTTCACAATATTTCCCAATTTGCAAAATTATGAATCACATTAAGACTTGGAACTTGACCACCTGAAAATTTTAAATTTCCTGACAGCATAAGCAGACTTGGTATGAGTCTGCAAAACATAAATAAACACTTGTGGAATAGAATAATTAGACTAGTATCTATCATTTAGCATTCATGGTTATCTATGATTTGATATTTGTTGTTTCTTTCACTGTTCAAAGGGCAATGACAAGTGACATGAAACTCAGGCCAAATAGCAGTAAACCTCTGACTCCTATAGCCTGGCTGACCTTGAGCAATGTCTTATGCCCCTTGCTGTTGTATATGTCATCAGATAATTTTATGATCCGATATTATAAAAAAATGTAAATAATGCAGCAAAAAGAATTAATGCTTTTAAGATCCTCATTAAATAATAAGACTATTATTATATCGATAGAGCTTAGTATGTAGCAGGAAAAATATCATTGTGAAAATGAAATAGCCTACAATTAAAATTATATATATTAATTTTTTTTTGTCCTGCATACAAAATTTCTATATTTATAGTAATATTCTTCACAAAATATTTTGTATAAAATAATATATTATGACTAACATCTAATTAAAATCCACAAATTGTGCATATGATAAAATTCTATGGTACTAATTTTTTAGATATTTCAAAATGTAATATCTAATGTCAAACAGGGATACATCAGTAGTAATTTGTTCCCTTAAAATAACAGAAATAAATTAAATGAATTTGTAAAATGTTAATGCAAGGACTGCAGTCTTCTGGTATCTCTGAAAGCAACAGATTTAGCAGGTGCATGAATGAAGGATACATGTTTTCAGATAGTGACTCTATTAACGCTAGATAGATTTTTTTAATGATGTTTAATGCCTGTTTTTACTACTGAGGCACCACAGGCAGTGAACATTGATGATACATCAGATGAAATGATAAATTGGGAAAGGATTTTTTTTAAGGAAGGAAACATTCCGGGCCTAAGTTTAGGGTACCTCCCCGGCATTTGCCAGTTATGAGGACTGAGGAAAATCTGGAAAAAACCTCAGGCAGAGAGGACAGTCCTGGCAGGATTCGAACCCCAGACCTCTCGCTCATGAGTCCATGGCTTAACGACCTCGGCTACCTGTGGCAGTAGATAGATGTGGAGGTTTATTTTGTGTTATTAATTTTGTCTGTTTTTTACAAATTATTATGATTTGGGAAAGTGACAGAGTTGTAAAACAAGTCATCAGAATGTAAATTTTGCTTAGCACTAAATAAATAAAAGAAGAGAAAACACATCAGATGTACAAACAGAGCTATGAAAACCTCACCCTTCATACCATCTACCATAACTCAAAGCACTTTGCTGCCTGCCAAGTTTACAACAGGGCTGCCAGAGCTTCAAAGGTGAAAGTATAAATCACTTGTAAAATTATAAAATATTTATTTTATTCTTTAAAAATTTTCAAGGGAAAAAATATATATATATATATAAAATTCTTTATAGAACAAAGAAATATTAACTGAAAATAAAGCAGATAATAACAATTTTTAATTAGATGTATGCAAAGACAATTTGAAATTTCAGAAATAGTTTTCAAATACTCATGTTCTACTTGTTTTCTGTTGTTATTGAGTAGGATAGGAGACATTGACAGAATATTAATTATTGGTCACATTCTTAGTGTAAAATGATATTCAAATTGCATTGCAAGGTTGATCTGTATAGGTGATAGAGTAGCAAAGTATGTTTTTAAAAACATATATAAATAATAGTTAGTATGTAAATGCACTTTTCCAGTATAAATTGTTGCATTGGGATATTAGAGTTGGGTTGATTATATACAGGGATATTAATGAATTACATGGAAATAATTTTGGAGATGTTACAGTGGTTATATACAAGCAATTTGAGATAGGGAATATATGGTCCACATCTAAAAATAGCTAATTTTAATGGTGTTAAACACCAGATGCTGATAAGTTAGTACTATAGCAAGGTTAGGTGAAAAAAATATTTGGAATGTCTTCAGAAGTGCTTAGCAAGCAAAGAAATATAGATTTTCAGTAGCTCATTATCATTGTTTTCAAGATGTCTCTCACATCTCAAACCAATCATTTTAGCAATGCACCACTGAACATCTATTTTTTTGTGCTGTTAGCCTTGTATAAAAATTTTGAAATTTATTGAAATGCTAAAACAATCAAATACAAGGGGATCTCCACCCATCCAGCCCAGGCCATTTTTAGGCATGATTTGTTACAATAATTTTTATGAATATAAATACATAATCTATTACAATAATTTTTATAAAATATATACTGACCCTCCTATCTATATTCTAATTAACTACAAAATTTTCACTTGGATTGTATCAAACCCAGTCCCTGGTTAATCAGATGTTGCCTATTGGCATATCCAGGGGAGCAGGCTCTGAGCCACTCAAAAGCACTCTAATGAAAGTATTTAGTAAATTATCTACAACTTGTACAATCTACTAAATTCCTTATTTCTAAACTCTCTACAATAATAATAAATTTATTCATACACTAACCAGTTTCTAATATTACAAACTCACTAATTTAATTTCACTTCTGACTCTATCCCAAGCTATAAACCTCTTTTCCAATAACAATATTTACCTTCTAATACATATTTTTCCAACATGTAATGCTCCAATTATAAATAAGTTCACACCACCGTAATTCTATGCCCATACAACTCTAAATTCATTCCCTTATTGACCTATTACATACATTTATTTTTAACTGGATACAAATATTGCCCTAAGTTCTTTACCTGGAATTTATTAAAAAAAAAAAATTACTGCTATTTCAGACCTTAATCCAATCTATTTTTTCTTTTATCAACTGCTTCCTCCATAGTTCCTGGGCATTCAAAGAAAATATGAATGGCATTATTATTACCCCCAACATATAGAGCATATATTCTGTCCCAGTTTCTTCTAATGCCTTGTAGTTTCCAAATTCCTCCTTCTCTTTCTTATTGCACCTGTCAATATAATCTTCACTAATAATTCCTCTTTTAGTTCCCAATATAACATCAAAGAACTTTTTCACCTTAATGCCATTTGTCTATCTATATTCTCAAATCTGTTTCATATCATCTTCATCACCTATCATATTAACCCTTCATGACCAAATATCTCACATACCATTCTATATCAATTCATAACCCAATTTTCCAACTCAGGTATTTTTTCTTAAAGGGGATTCCTGAAATTTTAAGCATTCTTTCAGGATATGCCCCTGAAGTATCTGATGCACTCTGTACCAATATTTTAATACTTTCTCACACTTACCTTCTACATTTATAACAGAGCACCAACATTGGCAGCATTTGGTGGATTACCAGCATTATTTTACAAAACATGTTAAGCAAATAATCCATTTCATTCTAACTTTCCTCCATCCCCCATACATATGTCCACCTTGATTGCACTGATGCAGTATATATTCTCTCTCACACCAAACTACTTTCATATTTGGTGAGAAATATAAGCATTTCCTTATAGATTCCATTGCCAATTTACCTTCAATAAGTGCAAATCTTATTTTATCTCTCCCACTGCTAAGCTTAATTCCCAAATGTATAAACTGTTTGACATTTTGGATACTTTTTCCTTCTATGAACCATTTTTCTTCATTTCCAAGTTTGTTCCCTTCCTTAAAAATAAAAATTTTTGTCCTTTCTTGATTCACTTTCAAATTGTATTCCTTACAGTATTTAAGTATTATTGCAATCATATTCTTCAATCCAATCACTGAGAAGAATGCGACTATTAAATCATCTGTATATAAACCCAGGGATTTCTTGATTGTTTATTACTGGCATGTGTTTATTGACTTTCTGTAACCATACTAATATATCATTCATAAACAAATTAAATGGGGCAGAGCTTAACTTGCACTCTTTTCTCAAGTTCCTACCCTGTGCAATTTCCTTAAACACCTCTCTATATCCCTTTTAACAAACTAATTACTTATTCCTTTACTCCAAAGTTTATACCAAAGAGCTACTATGTTTACCCTATCATATGTTTTTTCAAAATCTGCAAATACTGCATACAGTCTACCATGTTTCTTTAACAAGTATTTATTATCAGTACTTATCAGTTGTCCTTTTTCTTATGAACCCACTCTATATGGGGATATTAATTCATTTCTCTCAGCTCACTCTCTAATTCTATTTGTTAATATTCCAGTAAAAATCTTGCCAGATTTGAGAAAAGTGCAATACTGTAAGTGCCTGGATTCTTCTTTGCACCCTTGCTATTACAAGTAGAATGAATAATACCATTTCTCCATGATTTAGATATATTTCCCTTGTTTTTTTCATCTAGAAGTAGGTCCCTACTTACTCATGTAGCATACTCAAGGACATGATTCTGTTTGGTAAGTATAATTAGTACCATTTCCTTGTTTAGGCTTGCTACACTTAGTACACTATAGATTGCCTATGAGGCCAAATGGAGAATCTTTATACCTTCTCAGAACTTTAATGGTTTAGCAGCTGCAGAACTGTATAGGCAAAGATATCCTGATAGGTGATAGTTACATCACACTACTTTCTAGTCTATCAAATGGCATCTTCAATAGCCAGTGGCTTAGTGGTTCTTTAGAAACCAAAGCTTCAAAAATATTTGAACAGACAGATCATACATTCCCTATTCTCAAATACTTGTTTAAGACACCCTTACCCTCTCTGAAATTACTTTGGTGTAATTCATTAATGCCCTGTATTATAAAATATATCCCTAATAACATTTACAAATATATGAAGATGAATATTGAAAAATGTACAAGGAGTCAGTCAAATTTCGCTAAGTTGTACCAACTTACTTACACATGTTTCAAAAGTTGTTGCCTTCATTATTAGCAGCACAAATTCAATGTCAGCTTTTCAATGTGGTAGATTTGTTATTGTTGTTTGGAAGATTGAAATGAACTAAATTTTCTTTATATAAATATTGTACTTACGAAGCTGTTGACAATGGAGTGGCAATCTAACCTCAACTCACGTATTCACATTTCTTACACTATACTCCATTCACTTACATAAAAGTAAGTGTAAGACACGTCTTACTTTTATGTAAGTGAATGGAGTATAGTGTAAGAAATGTAAATACATGAGTTGAGGTTAAATTTTCTTTATTTTTTTATATATTAATAAATTCCCCAAACAGCTCATTTTGTAATTTTCTGAATAGCTTTTAACAGTTTTGGTTCATTTTGGAATTCATGATTTTTGAACCAAAAATGGTATGCTACTGCTGATTTCTCATATGGTTACACTTAACATTTATCAGGTGTCCCTTGAAGTAGAATAATGTTTCTTTTAGTTGTACTTACTATATCTTACCTCAGTCTTTAGAGTTGATTATATAAATGCCAGCTTTTTGCCAGTTATTCTGCAGGTAGTTATCATTTTCTTTACATAATCAGAGAAATCACACCAAAAAGTACCAGCAGATTCCTGTTTTGTTTGGAATGTTAAATACAAACACACTGAGAAATCAGCGACAGCATGCCATTTTTGGTCCAAAAATCATGAATTCCAAAATGAACTAAACATTTTAAAAGCTATTCAGAAACACAGAGACTTAACTGTATGGAAGAATATATTCATACACAAAAACAGAAAATGTAGTTAATTTTGGTCTTCCAAAAAACATTGATCTCATCTCCAAATTCATAAAATCTACAGAAGACATCATGCTTAAAAGCTGACAGTGAACCAATTCTGATAATGGAGACAGCCTTTGAAATATGTCCAAGTAAATTGGCAAAAATTAGTAAAGGTTTAGTAATTCATTTTAAAAAATGTATATTATTATATTTTACTATGAAAATTACCATAATTTAAAACTACAATGAAAAATGTTTGTTGTATTCGTAAATGTTATAGATTCTGAAAAACATTAACAATTGAACCTTATAGAGTGGAAAGTTATTTTAACACATGCAAATGTAAGGGCATTGGTGATACTGTAAGAGTGCAGAGTTTTATGCCCAGATTCAAAAGGATGCATAAGACATGATGATGCAGTATTACAATAACAAATCTGTAATGAAACAATACAATGAGTAGTTGCAGTGGCCACATATCATAAATGCACCTTTCTCACATTTAGCATGGCTGCAGATACCTTCAACACTGTCAAAACAAAACTGTATAGGTGTCTTGAAAGGGCCTGGCTCTTCATCAGTGTATCCTACTTTGTGCACATTGTTAAAAAATTCCAGATGAGAACTGGAAATGGGCAGATGACTGAAGTTTGATGAATTTGACACAATCCCATATCTAGTATTCAGGACAAGGGCTAACGTACTTTATAAAAGTCTCTTAAAAATGTTTGTATTATGCATATTTGAAATGCCTGATACTATTGATTTTTTATATCACTACTTGTCCTTTGAAGTTAATATATCATTCCAAAAGAAAGCAAATGAGGACTTTGAGACTTAAAGAACTCATTCCTGGAAGTAAATGACATCTGAATATATAAGGTAAAATATTCAACAATCATAAAGCATCTTACAACATTTGTAGTGGTTGCAATGAACTGTTCATAGATTTGGACTGATATCAATACAGTAAGTAACCAACAACTATTTCTGTTCCTCCTTCAAATCCAAGCTTCAAACTTTATATGCACCCTTTCCTCAATAGCAATACCAACACATTCAAAATCATAATTGAACTTAACTTTCCATACTGTGAAGTTCCCTTGTATGTTTCATATCAAGTCCATGATACTTCCAAGAGCTAGGTGGTGAAGGTTGGACCATTATAAAAAATAAATAAATAAAATGTGAGATGCCCTTTATATATTAATGTTCTTTGGACAAGTTATCATATAAGAAATTAAGGTAGACCCTACTGTGTAAGTATAACCATTGGAAACACTATTAAGATATTTCAGACATATAATGAGAAGATAGTTCCTGGATAAAGATGGATTAAGGGAGAGATTCGGTTTACAATCAGGTGGTCCAGCAAAATAATCAGTACTGTACAACTTAATTAATGCCATGTTCATCGCATACCCTGCTGGTATACAGGTGACAATCTTTTGATATATGAGCATTACTGGATATCAGCAATAAGACTGATAAACTCTCCTGCAGCTGTATTTATATGCTGTTAATCCTAGATTGCTTTTGACTGAAACTATTACATCACCTCACATGAGTTTGTCTGCTTTTAAATCATAGATTACTATTATCTGAACCTAAACTATTTTTGGTGCAGCATTCTGCATTGTTATATTACATTTTATATTATATTATTATATGTTATATTATCAAAGGCTCTGAGAAAACCTTAGTATTAAACACCGTTGTTATTTGCTGGTTGAATACATGATAAATATAGTGGTTATATTAGAGTACCTGAAAACAAGATAAGTTGGAGACCGCAACTAGAAACTAAGAAGAATGTTTACTTGGGAGGCAGCATGCAATTTTCTGTGAATTATTGTTGCCTAAGAAATTATTATTGCTACTATATGCATAAATAATTATCTAGCCAGAACAACTAAATATTTCTATTGTTTAATGATGGAGTCTTAAAGCATACCTTCTTCAAAAGTTTGAACTCTTGATCCTGATGGCTCTTCATAACCGCTGCCATAAAAGTCTGTATCATCATCGTCTGGCTGAGTAATAAAAAATAATATTTAAGAAATAACAGTTTCTGTAGCCACAGTATTTTAAATGTCTTGAGTTATTAGATATAGAGCAGTGGTTCTCAAACTGTGGTCCATGGACCCACAAGGCCCTCCCAAGGGGCTATGAAGCTGTTAATAGGTGGTTCTCAAACCGTGGTTCATGGACCAGTCTGCAGGGTCCTCCCAAGGGCCTATGAAGCTGTTAATAGCATTTATTCATTAAAGTTAGATACCAACAATGAATTATGAAAAAACAAAAGATGTTATAAATTTATTATGTGTATTTTATTGAAGTAAAATAAACTAAAATAAAATTGAAGGTGACTGTATGTTTCAGAGAGAACTTTCAAATAGATTAAGCTGAAAATAAGGACTAGGCAGAACTGAGTATTTCATAGTTTCCCTGGCAATAGCATGCATCAATTGGCAGCAGCTGCATAGGCTATCAAAGAAGGCCATGAAATTATTGATATCTTTCATAACAACTTATTTATATGAAAAATCATTCTTTGCAATCACTCATTTAAAAAACAAGTACAGAAACTTAAAACATGGAATCAGAACTCAGAATACAAACTTAACCTATTAAGTTCAATTAATATAACAGCTTGTAGGTGAATTGCAGTGTAACCTCTCTCATTCATGAACTAAAATTAATGAGTAATATTGTGCTATCTTATATTGGTAGGTATTAATATTAATGTTGTATGTATTCTATATCGAAAGTAATATATTATTACAATAGTGTGAGCATACATTAAAATAAAAAGTAAATGGTAAAAAAAAAAAAATGCATTTGTTTGTTTGTTTATTTCTTTGGATTTGAAAAACCAATGAAGAACAACTTTAAAATCTTTGAGTTATATCTTTAAAGGGATTCTACAGTCAAGGAAAGTTTGAGACACACTAATATAGAGCATTGCCTAGTTAAGGGGGAAACATATCTAACATTGCAGTGAGTTTCTTTTCTGCCATGCCTGTTGTGTTCAATTGTGATGGCCACAGGCATGGGCTTTGCCTCACAGAGCAAGACCCCTTTTTAGCAGAACAGGCCACAGAAATCCATTGGAGTGTATGACTTGACAGAATTGCAGTAAAACCTTACATCAACCACTGCCTGAGCTTCTTTCTTATAGTTATACTATTAGAGATGATTTGGCACTGTGACTGGATGCTTTATCCATATGAATCCATACTTTTTGATATGTCATAAGCATATGAGAGTCACTCCAAATTTTTGAGAATGAAAGCAATAACATTGAAAAAGAGACTTTTGACCATTATATTTTTTCCAAGTACTCTCCATCACATTCTATGCAATGTCACTTTCATTCAAACCATTTTGTGAATGCTAAATGCCTTATTCCTGTGTTAATGCTACAAACACAATTTTCATATGCAGCCACTACAACTTCAGGCTATTCAAATGAATGACCATAAAGCTTTTCTTTTACTTTAGGGAATAAAAAAAAAAGTATGGATCTGGACTGTAATGGGAATGAGACAAATGTATGACTCCTCCTGACTCATGAAGAAATTCAGTTGTTTCCTGTGCAGTAGGCTTTGTCTTGGTGCAGCAGAATTCCATGCAGGCCTGTCTTTGCATGCTTCAGTCTCAGTACATCAAAGACTTTGGACAGACATTTTGTAAAGAAGCATCTGAAAGAGACTGCATAACATGGCCTCTAGCTGAGAAGAAAGAGTAGACCATCTCCTTGCCAATAGTTATCAATCTCTTCACTTTTTTTGAATGATATTCTCCTAGAAAGAAAGGCCAAGATTGATGATTGTTCCTTGTTTCTGATCATTATACTGGAATATTCAGCTGATGTCACCTGTTAAGTTAAATGTGCTTTTTGATCTTCATCCATCAAAATTTTCCAGCATTAGTTCACTCACAATCTCTTTTGCTCATCTTTGAGGTGTGTAGGATCCAGCGACTGAAGAACTTCCTGATAGGAAGGTTTTTTTTGTTTTTAAGCTCTTTTATTGCTGTCAATCCAATATTCAGGGCTTCTTGAATCTGAGCATATGTATAACGATTATCATCCACATCATACTCTACCTCTATTTTATTTTCATCTGTTGTTGCTGTTGAGGGTCTTCGTGCACAGGCTTCATATTCATGAGAGCCACTTCCTCTCTTAAATTTTGCAAACCATTAATAAATGGTGACTTGCTAAGGGCAAAGATACCCAAATGCACTCAAGATATTCTCTCTCCTAAACCAACTTAAAAGTCACAATAAATTATGGCATAGAAATGCTCTCATTTGAGATCCATCCTTGCACATAATCAATCCAGCAACTATTACGTTCATATAAACATATGTGCTGCTCAAAGTGCACTCAGATTTGTATAAACTTCAATGTAAAGATAGGAATAGCTGCATATCTTCTGATTACTCATCATTGAGCATTCTCAAAGTTTTCAGAGTAACCTATTAGAAGAATGAAATCTGTTTATCTAAAAAGGAGTTCTTAGAAGTAGTTTGCATCAATCCGCACATTATTTCCAACTTTGGAGATCCTGAGATTTGTTCAAGCAGAGTAACATTTTTATGCATTTTAAATTACTAGCCTCTTTCCTTTATGTTTCTGAATAAAGTTTCCTTTTAGCCTTTTGGATTGAATGACATAAGTTTTGTTGATGTTCTCAATGTTTACCAAGGCTTCATCTAGGGCAATTACCTACTCCCATCCACCTGCCAGGTGCCATTCATATAACTTTCTGACATCATTGAGCTTTATTTGATTTTTTTGTTTTTTTAGTACACATGCACATACTTTATTTCAATATTCAAGTGGCAAACTGTCATTGAGTATATGTTGTAAAGTGATTTTTAATGTGCCTAAGCAGTTTGCAATATTTCTCTAAGTTGGTGTTTTTTTTAATTATTTCTTTTTTGATCTGTTCCACATTGCTGCATTCCAGCATGCCTGAGCTCACTGTTCAACTTGTTTTCCTGGCATTGCACTCCAGGTGGGAATAAATTTTTGTATATGTGAATTTTGCACCCTGAACAAGACTTGATGATAAGACCCCTCTATTTACAATGTTGGGCTATCATTAACTGGCAGTCTTTGGTGCCAGAAAATCATATAATGTATTCTTGCCACAAATCTGAAATGTTTCACGCCAATGCAGTGGCATTTTCATATGTTGATATTGTAAGGAGGACAGGTAGGGGTTAAATAGCACAATATCAGTACTTAAATGTTAATCACTTTACATGATTACACTATTTTTAACATTTCATGCTTAATTTATTTACTCTGCAAGCTCTGTACATAAAAGAAAATTAATGTCCTGAATGTCATAAAATCCCAGGAAATATTTTTAAATATCCCCTGAAGGCATCTAGAAAAATCCTTTCCCAGTTTTTCATCTCATGTATCATCAGTAAAAATGGGCATTTAACACCATTAAAAAAAAAGATAGAATCCCAATGCTAGAGGAGCCTAATCCCTCTAAGGAGTTTAGACCCCTTGAACTAGATGTGGGACAAAAAACTTTCAAAAGGGCAGGCTACCATCATGCCACATACGATCACTCCTGGTGCTTTCGACCTTGTTGTAGACCCAATGGAATGAAATTATATGAAATGGGAGAGCAGATTATTCATGGAAGATCCATCTCAGCATTCGCCTATGTGATGAAGGGAAACCACAAAAAAATTCAAAGTTAGGGTAGCCAACCCCAGATCTCCCAAATGCAAGTCCCATGTGCTGCCATCTATATCATCCCACTGGGTCCTGTTCCATTGGAAATAGCTCATATTCCTTTGTTTGTAATAAGGGCAGAAGCATTGATTGCAAGAGCATAAATAAATTGAATTCTGATGACAACAGTTTAGTAAATCACTTACGTCTCATGTAAGAACTTATAAATCAGGATTTTATACATCAGAGCACAGTGGTATTAAATAAAAATTAATTTGGCAGAGCACAGCTGCATACTGGAGAAGCCAGTCATCAAGCTTATAATGCATGTTCAGGTAGCAGCTTATATTTAGTTTCAGGAAGTCTTTGTCAGTGAGTAATTGTGTATGTATGTGTCACTTAATGCTTTCATTGTTTGTAACAATGTATGGTAATATGTAAAAACAAATTCTTACAGAGAAGAGGTAAAGCATTTCCTACATTGAGGGGCATCACTTTCAATCTCTTTTAACATATGTTAATGTTTATTATTATCATCAATTTTAAACACAGTATCATTTTATGCTTTCAGTAAAAATGTAAATACTAAAATAAACTATTAATTTTATGCATGGTTGGTCTAGCTCCCATTTTTCGGTTGAGGCAGCTGCACTTGACCAGTAAGCAGCTGCATTCAACTCAAATCACCTCACAGTATAACCATTACATTAGCAACTCACCTGCTAATAAACATACTTTACTATTGTGTTATGTTATTCAGACTATAAGAAAAATGACAGTAATTCTGAAAATATAGATGTACTTACTTCCAAATCTATAGGATGAAGTGCAGGAATTTCTGCATAATAAACTCCTTCTGGATATTCATATCCAAGGGGTCGGGAAGCAAGAGAAGCTGGCACAGGTATGCGTCTTGTACCTTGTGGTGGACATCTCATTTGAGGATGTGGCCTGGTTGTGGGATCAAAATCATAAAAGTCTGGTTGTGTAGTTCTGGTATATCTACGTGGAATAATCTTTTTTTTCCTTGGTTCTAGTAAGTATCTTGGATATGCCTATATCATAAAAGATCACAGATGTAGTTTCAGATATTACATAGAAATGCAGCAGTAATCTCAAAAGTCAAATGAGACAGCTATTTCTGAAGTCACTGAGTTCATTAATCACATATTGGTATGGTTATGTTGACTCTGATGCATAAGCATACCAAAGTATTTATGTGGGTTGTTTAAAAAGTTGATAAAAAAAAAAAAAGCAAGCAAAATGCATATCCTCCAATCCAATCAAAAACTATCCAAGGTGCAAACAAATGCCAATGTGAATTGTATTTTATTAGTTAAATAATCCCTGGGCTGTTACAAGGTGCAGCCTTATAGGTACAAGATTTACATAGGTTGAACATTAGATGTGTTTTTGTTTTTAGATGAGTACGGTTTTTTGGAAGCCCACACAAGGGCAATATAATTGCCCAGGGGAAACAGCTTCTATTGACAATACAAAGGCTTGGGGGCGTGTGTACATGTAAATTGAACTTAATGTATACTTAACCTATGCTTAGCCTAAAAGTAACAGAATTATTTACATTTCATAACAGTTTAAGTAATTGCTTGGATGGTCTCATTGGTGAGTCGTTTAAAAAGTTCTTATGCGCTTGTGCTTGCAATGGCGCGGTTCCGCCTGGCCGATTTTTTGTATTTCTGGGTTGGTATGGTTTTTAATGGTGGCCCATGCATTGGTGCAGCGGCTGTGCAATGTGTATAGGAAGGATGGGATTTGCAGTTCTTCGAGGATGATTATGTTCGGTATGAGTAGCAGCACCCGCAGTATTTTCCTTAGGCAGATGTTTTGGCGGGATTGGAGAGAAAGGAGGTTGATTTTGCTTGTAATTGACCAAGCTGTGCAGACGTATAGAAGGAATTGCTGGATGAAGGATCGGAATAGGATGAGTTTTGTTTTCGTATGGATGTGCTTGCTGTTTAGTAGTGCATTGCTGACGTAGGTGCGTTGCTTCACTTTTTGGATTGTCTGCTTGATGTGGGAGTTCCATGTGAGGTTTTTGTCCATAGTGACACCCAAGTATTTGACAGTGGGTTGGCACTGCAATTTTTGTCCTTGAAGCGAAATATCTACGTTGTTGATTTTCCTGGTTTTGGTGAAGTATATCAACTGACTTTTGTCAGCGTTTATGACTGTTTTCCAGAGGGCAGCCCAAGTCAAAAATTTGTCCAGGTAGCGTTGGAGCTCCCTCTGGCTGTATTTAAGGTGAGTGTTGTGATTGTAAATTGCAGTGTCATCAGCGTAGAGTAACGTCTTGCACCTGTGGTCGGATGGAATGTCTCATGTGTACAAGGTGTACAGATAGGGAGCTAAAACTGCCCCTTGTGGCACTCCAGCTGATATGGGGAGGGTTTGGGATTTTTCCTGTAGGACTTGGACATAAAAATGGTGTTCACGCAGGTAACTGGCCAGCACAGGAAGATGAGGCCTAAGCGCTGTGAGCTGATGATGCAGCTTGTAGAGGAGGCCATTGTGCCAGCACCGGTCGAAGGCCACTTCTACATCCAAGAAGAGGGCCAGTGTGCTGCTGCCATTATTAAATTCTGTAGTGATGTCATCTGTGAGTTTTAGTATCTGGAGTTCTGTTGAGTGCAGTGGATGAAAGCCAAATTGTTGATTTGGTAAGGTTATGGCTTTGGGTAGGGACTGCTTTATTTGTAGGTCATTTAATTATAAGTGAGAAATTTGAAACTCCACAAGCAATGCTAATATCATCATAAATGTATGCACTCAAAATGAACAAATCAAGCAGGTAAAAACAACAAATTTTCTAAAAGTTACAATTGATGATCATCTCATATGGGTTAAGCATATCAATAAAATCTGCAATAAAATCACCTCTGGTTTGTTCCTGTTAAGGAGAATGTCTAAAGTGAGTAACTTAAACACACTAAAGTTATAGGCTGTTAATATGAATACTACTCTGATGATGTCATGCTCCATTGAGAGAACATTTCTGAATAGAAAAATATGTTATGTAACAATTGCACATTATTTATAACAGAAAATTTGTAAATATATGTTTTTCTACTACCATGGCAAGGAAAAGGAATAAAATATGTTTTCTGGGCATTTCCAATATTTAGTTTTCTGACAAGGAATCTTTTGTAAAATAAGTAAATAATAAGCATCATTAATAGAGTAAAAATAAAAATTTAAATGATCCAATTATTATTACAAAACCAGATAACATAATTTTAATATGAGTGTCGGTAGTTTTAACAGTGTAACATATAAAAAAGCAAGTCAATTTAAGCTCATACATTTATTCTGTGTTCCACTCAAAGAAAATCAAGAATAAAAAATTTTGTAGTTTGGCAAAATAATAAGCATAAGAAAATAAATTATAATACATATTGATATATGCAAGTAGATAAATATGTTCCAGGGGATATTATAGTTTTATTACTTTCTTCAGGTATTTTTGGATTTGACATTGATAGTTTCAAGAAGAATTCTATATTAACATGGCACCAATGAAACAGGCTCATCTCTACATTAAAGGTAAATTAATATTACAAACCAATCACTCCAGCAGAATGTTGCTAAAATAATATTCTATACAACTTAGAGAAAGAATCTCTTCTAATTTACTCTCAATCTACTGTTACCCTAATAATTAGATCAGCAAAAATACTTACTGACATTTTAGTTAATTCTCACTATGTTTTTAATATTTCTCAATTTATGACACTTCCAACATTTGTTTAAAGGAGGTAGGTATTAAAGATGAAAAACAAAACACACTCTCTTTTCCAAAACATATTGCATTTTAAATTAAAGGTCTTGTTTAATATTTGATATCAAAGGTTTATGTTGCAAAGGAGACTAGTTTTATAGAATATAAGAACACAAGCATTAGCTTTATTCAGCAAAATACTGTTATTAACATATATTCAGCATAATTTCATCTTTTTGCAGGGTAGTTGCCTACTATTATATTTTGACACTTTCTATTTGGTCTGTATTTTTCTGTTTAAAAGTCATATCTTCCATCTTGCATTGAATGCACACTGTATGCCATACCTAATCACACAGCAGATTTACAGTAATGTAGCACTATTGAAAATACTCTGAATTTGGATATGTCTAAAACCTCATTTCAATTTTTTGCTTAAAAAAAAAAACAAACAAAAGCAAATAATACTACTCCTTAGTAACAGGAAATGGTTATAGTTTCTTGTTCATGTTCTAATGTGAGAAAAGAAAAATTAGTTAAGTTTCAGTATTTCTTAATGCAAATTCTCTTTGTTAGCAGTAAGGTATTTAGTAATAGAAAAATATGGTAATGGCAAACATTATCAGGTGAAATATCAACAGGCATTCTCATTTATTGCTCATGTTACTGATGATGTGATAACAGTGCAAACATAATTGGAAAAATCATGATATACATAAATATTAGTATGTTGAGTTTATTGCATGAGCCTTAGCATTTAATCCGGTATATGCTGAGAAATACATGAATAAATGGAATTGACTATAAACTTTAACTGATATTACTTGGAATTTGTACTATATTAAAAATCTGGCAACATATAACAGACTCTGAGTATCAAGCCACATTTTAAAACATATAATAGCTATTTATATAATAAAAGCGTAAAGTAGAATTTATGCATCAGTGAAAAGATCATCTATTTCTACAAATGAATAAAATATGTTAATACTTGTGTTATGTACAATATTTTTGCTACTTAAGCACAAAAGGAATATTTCATTGAAAGTAATATTTAACTTCAATTAAATATTTGCCATTGTTTAAATCAAAGCCAACTGTTGTCAATGGCAACTATGTTGGATGGAATTATATTCTATATGAATAAATAATTTGAAATATTCTGGAATTCTTTGTAAATGTATGAACCTGCTAAATGAAAATGTCTGAAGAAAATGATATGTTTATATCAGTACCAAGTTGTACATGAAACATTCCAAAGTTAACAGGAATGAAAAATTAACATAAACTGCCATCTGTGGAACTATTAAAATTCTAGCAACAATTATAAATTTGGAATGTCAGATACTATTGCTATATTTAGTGTCCCAATTATGACCAAAACATTACTTACCTACCATGTTTTACAATCTTTTCATTTATTGCTATTCAGGTTATGCATGTGAAATCAAATATAATGTTTAACTATTAGACATAAAGAAATGCCAATAAAACAAAAGTGTACAATCCAATATAAATGCAGATATTAGTTATATACAATAATAAAATAATCGTTTACTATTACATATATTTTAATAAATATTTTAAAAATTCAGAATTAAAAGATTGAGATCATGTAAGTGTAATAATAAAACAAATTAAATAAAAGATTAAAAATACCTTCCTCTTGCGCAAATTTTTAAGATAACTAGTTTTAAACTAATTTAGTACTGCCTGCAAATTAGTTATACATTTTTTAATGTTACATGCCTTATTTTTCTAAAAGATGTGCCTACAGTTAAAGTGTTATGTAGTCATTCATATTGTCCTATATCTAAAAGAAACATTGGGATATTAGTTGCTGATTCCACCTCAGTCAATTTGTCTGTTTGGCTAAAGTATTAGCAACATTTTAAAAATAGCACTAAAAATACCAAAGCTTAATTTTGCGGTGTTCCAGTGTTCCAATGTACAGTCAATGATACTAATTGTATTTAACAAGATAAATGGTTTTACTTTATTATCTTTCATTGTAAGAAATTTCCATATTATTTCATTGAACGAAAAAAATACGTGCCGAAACCCGGGATCGAACCAGGGACCTTTAGATCTTCAGTCTAACGCTCTCCCAACTGAGCTATTTCGGCCGTGCAGATTTTTCGACCGTATTTTATCAAGCAACGCAATTGGTGGCTTAGTTGAAGAAGAAAAGGAAAATAAAAAGGTACTAAGTGTAATGTAAAAAAAAAAAAACTTCCTTAACGTTAAAAACAAAAAGTTTTAAAATCTATAGATGTGGTAGAGCGCCGGGGCTTTTCAGAAAGTTTAGCATTGACTTTTTCTAGTTTGATTCATTTTAACAATAATTAGCTGGGATTTTCGTGTATTATTAACTATATTAATTATAAATTCATAACATAAATTAGATTAAAAATTTTTGGACAAATATATATGCCTAGTTGTCGTGTTTGCAAATAAAACGGGCAGAAGTCTAAAATTATTGAAGCAGCTTACATGGTTTAAAATCAATACAAGAATTATGTCGTATATTTTTGGTACCTATGTGTAATTTTGACAAACATGCCCTAATTTGTAAATTATAACATATCTGCAACTATTGAAATAGGTAGAAATTATTCTACACGTGCATGTTCTGTTAGCAAACACGTACTTCTTTTTTTAGAGCGTTAGTTGCAGACAATTAATGAAACTGCAAGCATATATCTTTCGATTGTTTCTATCGAACAGCTAAAATAAAATTAACAATAACAAAAAACAAAAAAAAGGCTTAACTTGTAGAAGCACAGGCAACAGCCCCCATTGTGCGCGTTCTCTGCCTCTGCGGGTGCTATTGCATGTTTTTTTTTTTTTTTTTTTTTTTTTTTTTTTTTTTTTTTTATTAAATAAAGCTTTCAGAGAAATAGATCTACGATTACTATTAAGGCAGACAGATTTACTTAAGAAATGAACAAAAAATATGGTGTAACAACAAATCATTGAATATGCCGTTTTCTATGATTAAACAATTTTAGATGCTTTGTTCAATGGTAGTATAGCAACAAACAACAGAACTCTATAATTCGGCGTATTAGCTGATATCAAGCAGTAATTTAAAATCAAGTATATGAATATATAAAGAATATTATTTGGTGTAACATAGGAACAGGAAAAAAAAATAGTATTATGCAACTTGTGTTTCAAGTAGAGTTGACCTTTCTCGGATTCTATTGCCAGTCCTCACTATGACCAAGGCGGAATTTGAGTCATCGAGTTATATTCCACATTATGTCCACAAAATTTCAAAAGTGAGGTATATCGGCCACTGTGTAATGGACAATCTCATACAGTTAAAAAATCTAATTACCTTCGATAAAGAGTACTGAAGTTTGGGCACTTTTCCAGAAGCACAAAATCCGTCGGTCATTATGAAACAAGTCTCTTTTTGTCAACAGTATAACAAAATACGCATGGCCAAATACAATGCATATTTTGTACTTTCAAAACCATGCTGCTCCAAACTCCAAGTTCAGCCACTTCTGAAAAGATTACTGGTTTACGTAATACAAATCTTTACCTTTGCGATTCAGTCGTAGTACTTCTAACATTCTCTGTAGTCGGAGCCTTTATCCCTGCAGATCATGTTTTCGCAAGAATAAAACCAAAGGTAAACGTACATCGAATACTGCCTTTTTTATTTTATAAGGCAGTCTTCAGGTAAGTTGCAACCGTTTTCACGCTTGAAGATGACAACCTTCATGACTGAAGACTACAGTTTCTCGAAAACTACAAAAAATTAGCTCATAATACTTTAAATTTCAGCTATTTAGCGACTGGTAATTAAGTAACGAATCTCTACTAGAACAATTGCGGAAGGGAAAACAGCCTACAATGTGAGGATTGTTGTTGGAAGGACAATCTGCCATAGAGGGAAGTTTTGACACAATGTTAAACACAAAAGGGTTTGCCTAAAAATCCAGAAAGTACTGGACATTTCCAAGTTTCTTACAACTGACTTCGGGTAGAATGACAAAAACGAGAAGACCTAAAATTATATGCACATATAATTTCCCGGAAGCAGCAACAAAGAACGGTTCGAGATGAGGTGAAAAGGAAAGGGCATTCTGATTATGGTAAAAAGGACAATCCTACAACTTTAGCCTAATGCTCGTTCATAACGAAGTTTCTCAAAAGGATTTAATGAATAATATAGTGTATAAAGTAAATAATACATTTTATAGGAGATGGAGCGGAATTTAATGGGGGGGGGCTGGATTTTGATTGAGTGTTTATGGTGGATGAGGTGATGTTATTGACTGCTGGTAGTGGTCTCGTTGTTTCGCCGGTTGCTCGCTGTGGCTTCTGCTCCATTTCGGTTGGGTTCGATCTCAGGATCCACTTAAGTATTTTGTGGATCCACGGGAACAGGAAATGTATCGCCCAAAATACACTAAGTTAACTTCTTTCAAATAGTTTATTCACATCTATAAGTGGTGGTGGTTACTTCGTGACTGCTCGTCGCTGTCTAAAACATTGCAACCACGTTGTTACACTGATGTTCTGTCTCCTACTTCAATCTCGTACGTTTTTCACCAATCTTTTATTTCTATCACTATTGCCTTTACTAATGCACATTATATCAGTTGCCTTCCTTTCACTACGAACTGCTAGCTAACTATTATTCTCAGGACTTCCCACTGTTAACTTCTTACTTCTAACTGTTCAAACTGTTCAAAAATCCAGCAATAATTATCAACTCCTGATACTGTACTTCTGTTTTTCTATATCTATATCGCCACGCCTCTCGCTAAATTAAACTCCTTCGTTTATTATCCTATGCCCGAGTTATATGTTCACCATCGGCTATCATAGAATATTTATTGTATCGCTAAGTTCTCCTTATTCGTTAATTTTTATTCGATGCCCATTGGCTAAAGTTATTTTTCCCCCTTCTGATCTACAATATCTTCCCACAAGCCTGAATGCCATAAATGTCGGCACTTTCCTTACATGCTGGCTTTCTAAAATAACATCTTTATCCTCCCTTAGTTATAGATTGCCAAATGTTCTCAGAGATAAAGCACGCATTTCCCCCATTTATTTTGGCATACTTTTGAAATAGGCGGCATAATACTTTGTAACCCCGGCTTACCTGTAATAAAACATTTTCATCTCCGTTCTGACTTTTCCATTTCCTTTTGAAATTATTGCTATATCTTATTTTGTTCAAATTATGTCCCGTTACACCGCCACGGGTGGCAGAGGTCGTTAAGGCATGGACTCGTGAGCGGGAGGTCTGGGTTCGAATACCGCCAGTACCGTCCTCCCTGACTGAGCTTTTCCCCAGGTTTTCCTCAGTCCTCATAAATGGCAAATGCCGGGAAGGTACCCTAAAACTTAGGCCTGGAACGATTCCTTCCTTAAAAATAAATCCTTTCCCAATATATCATTTCATCTCCATGTATCATCACTGTACATCGCCGGTGGTGCCTCTGTAGCAAAAACGGGTGTTAACACCATTCATTCATGTCCCGTTACGGCAATGAATGTGTTTTTCTTACTGCGAACTCCTTCCTAAGTATTCACATGGGCAGAAATTTCGTGACCTGACAAAAGGAATCTTTTATTCTTTTGTTTTTCACCCTGAGGAAGGGTCAGCGTACTAGCCGTCAGTCGGGTACAGGGGATATCTCTGTCTCTTTCTATCATTTTTACCTAAATGTGACTTCAGTCAAAGTGTACAATACGTTTTGTAAATTACAATTACCTGCCACATGGCATACATATAAGTACAAGTCACATATGATATCAATTCCTGTTAAACCATTCTCTACACTATTTAATTATACAGATACATAATAAACATTCGTATAAAATCAACACTTTTATTAACATAACTCTACGCTGTATAATTATCATAGCAATCAATTTATTAATTTAATAATGTAGCCTTAATTTCGGCTGCAGAGAGGAGTCCTCATTTGGGGGGGGGGGAATCCTATATATTAATACCTATAATGCACCGCCACGAGTGGCCGTAATCGTTAGTCCGCGGACTCGTGAGCGGGAGGTCTACGGTTCGAATCCCACCAGGATCCCTGATTCAGGTTTTTTTTTCAGATTTTCCTCAGTTCTCATCTCATAAATGGCAAATTCCGGGAAGGTATCCTAAACTTAGGCCTGGAACGTTTCTTTCCTTAAAAAAAAATCCTTTCTCGATTTACCATTTCATTTCATATATCATCAGTGTACATCGCCTGTGGTGCTTCAGTAGTAAAAATGGGCGTTAGTCACTAATTAAAAACAAATTTATAATGTGGAAGAAAAGCTTATGGAGCATAAACCCTGGATTTAGTAATTAGATACCTTATTTGTATATGTGCATTATTTATCATTTTAGCTTTGAAGTGTTAATATTGAATTTGTGAAAAATGCTAAGGTGAGATATAAAATATTTACGTGACATAATATATTCATTCAGTGAATCGAAGACATTTAAATGGGAAGCATTTAAAGTCATTATCAATCACCATTCATAAGTAGAGGTGGCGAAATGGAAGAGGGCAGAAAGAGAATGTAATATAATACTTTTTTATTTATTCATTCCAATTATTCTACATTTGCATGGACTATTAACATCGAAGTACACTAAAAAATACAACACAGAATGATTCGTTTCCCATAATATTTATTATATGAAGAGAGGTTTATACCGCATTTCATTTATATTTACTTTTTATCATGAGAAAATGCCGGTACCTACGGCAATTTATAACCGTTTAAGAAATATGTACGAAAACTAACATTAGAAGATAAATTAATATTTGATAAATTTATATTTAAAAGAAACAATTTTGATAAATATATAATATGTATTTTCGCGCGTAATTAATGGTTTCGCACGTATATCAAATTTATATTATTGATAAGTTGAATAGATGTATGTGCTCTGTACAAATACTGGAAGTTGTGTATATTAAACACCACGTAATATGTGAAGAATCATAAATTCCTATAATATCAAATAATAACAAAGACCCCATCTAATTTAGTTAAAAGATTTATGTTTTATCAAAATATACTTATATTAAAACAAGAGAAAATACAATGCGTGCTACAATTTACATTTGATGTTGTGATTTATTTAATATGTACAGGGACTCTGTTGTAAAGACAAATATTTGTGGGAGAAAAACGCTAAATAAATTAGTGTAGCTGTCTCTTCAAATCCACGCATCAGCCCTTTCTATATCCTTATTTTGTCATGACTGCAGAAAAAAAAAACCTCTAGAACATAAACGGATTTCTTCCTTATTGGAGCACAACGAAATATTTCAAAACAATGAAAAAATATACAGCCATATATTTAAATTTCTTCATTTTAAATCACCAATTCTTTATTCTGAGCAATATTTGAAAAAGGGTGTGTCAAATTGCTGAAAGTTGTAACTAGCCAATCATATTAACAGCATCCACTAACAAGGATCAATATCTGTATTTATACTATTTATTGGGCTTGTCACTCTGAATTTTTAAAAACAATTTTGGTGATTTTGAGAAAAGATATTATTAAATTTTATTTACATGCCTAATAAACTTAAATGTAAATGAAATGAAAAGAAATTGGGCAATTTAAATAAAATTATTTGCTGAAGTTGCTCCATCGACCAATGAAAAGCTCGTATCGGAACTACAATCTCTATGAAATGTTGCGTTCCAGTTTTGCTATTTCAATGGGTGGTTTGTGCGACTGCAAGGTACAGCAAGTGTGAAAGTGAGGCGAGACCGGTAAAATGGCTGACCACGTGAAAAAAAGGCATGTGGAAATAAGCAAGAAAATCAACAATAAGGAGGAAGATTCCGAAAGCAGCGATGATTCAGATAATGGGAACGAAATCTATACAGGTCAGGAGAAAATCGATGTCGATTTTGAAGGCCGGAATCCAATGGATTCCGACTTTCATGGCATTAAACAGCTGTTGCAGCAACTGTTTTTGAAGGCACATGTCAATCTCTCAGAGTTAACCGATTTGATAATTGGGCAGACTTACGTAGGAAGTGTCATTAAACAGAGCGAAGTGGAGGAGGATAGCGATGAGGACGATGACGCTGATGTGAACGATGTGTTTGGTGTCACTTCCGTGGTTAACCTGACAGAGAAGCAAAATTTGGAATGTGTTCAACAGTTGAGATCGCTGCTAATGGAGTTATGTAGAGAGCATGGCACGGATCAAGCAAACACGTTAGTGCAGTCTCTGCTGGACGATACTTCACAATCAATTGGGCTGCTGATCAATGAGCGAATCGTTAACATTCCTGCCCAAATTTCGGTTCCTCTTCTGGAAAGCCTAAGTAAGGAAATAAAGAGAGCATGTGAAAAAAAAATGGCATATGATTTCAGTTACTTCGTGGTAATTTGCAAGCTATTTAAGGCTGATACTGGATCCAAGAAAAAAAATAAGAAAAAGAAAACTGGCAACCAAGAAGAGGTAATATGGTCAAATCCCGAAGAAGAGTTGTTTGACCAGGAAGCAGAGTGTAAGTTTGAATTTTGTGTGAAAGGAGAGTCTGATTCTGGATTGGCTGGTTATTGGATGGAGGATGATATGGAGATGAGCCCTTATCGTCGAGTTCTCCTGCTTCGTGCCAATAAACTGGATTCCTTGATTGAAAATATCAGGGACTTTCTCAGTACATAAACTTATTTGTATTCATTTGCATATCTTGTGCAATATTTGGTTTGAAAGTAATATACTAGCTATTGAGGAGTTTTGAGAAATAACTTACATAATATATTACACATACATATTTAGGATTGCTGTTTCATATCATTGTCTACAGGCATGTTTGGATATTACAAACATTTTGTAATCATGTGTTGACACCATAATAACCTTATAAAATTTGAGTATGTATTGTTTGAACTAGAAATATTATGTATGCAGTGAATGAAGTTTAGTCTTCCGTGCTTCTTTAATGCTTTTAGGATGCAAAAAATAATTCTTTCTGTGCATGTAGCCCTTGTTATTAAATGTGAACAAGGGGTTAGAATGTCCTTATTGTTAAAAGTAGAAAATGCTGTTGCAGAGGACCTTTTTTTGTTTGTAGTCGAGATACTATTGAGCACTCATCACTTAACATACAGTTTGTAAATTAGGACAAGTTATGAGCATTTTGTTAATAAAAAGGTAATATTTCTTTTAAATACATTGGCAGTAATAATCTTTTGTTATATAATGAAGTTATTTAATTATATTTTGGTATCAAATATGAAAAAATGCATTATTACAAGGCTTCTGCTCTATGTAATATCTAGAACTTGCTTCGTTTTGGAAATTAAAGAATTGTAGAATTTTAATAGTGTGTATTAGATTGGTATGCCATTGTTTGTGTAATCTTTTGGTAGGTGAAAACCACTTTAATTAATGTGCTTTACTAACATTCTGCTGATATCTAAAGTAAACTTTGTGAATCAGAATTTATTTTCGAAAATATGTTTTTAGCTACATTTTAATGGGAGTCCAGATAACTTAGGTTTCATATATTTATGTATAGCCTAATACTGTAATTTCTGTAAAAGGCTTGCATTTTGAGATGAATTATCATAAATTAAATTTCATCATTAATAATTATGTTAAAATGTATGGAGCTTTTATGTAAAAGTTATCCCGCTTGCAGGAGGAAGAGTGGGGAGTGCTGCTCGCAGCTGATGGGATTCAAAACACTGCACTCTGAATGTGGAATACTTTTTACATGAAAGCTCACTTGGATGCATTTTAAAGGGCCCCAGCTTATTGTATGCACATGGAGAATGTATATTGCAACATATTTATGACTATCCTAGCAAACAGAAATATTATTTGTGATGAGCATAACTAGCATAAAAAACTTAATTGGTTTATAGTTATTTCATTTCATTATGAAAGATCAGTTGGCAACAGCAAAATGTGTATCAACAATATTTTTTTGAAAAGGTACTTTCTAATGTTTATATGAGCATTATTTCCATTTTTCTTGTTGCTGCTGTATTTCCATTAGTTTACTATTCTTTTTATGTGCTTAAATCTACATTTCTCTACCAGTTTCATTTGCACTGTGCTAACATAATACTTGCATTTTTGCATCTCATCAATATGTTGACATTTCTTGTTACTCTTGTAATGTACTTTTTTTCTGTTATTTTGTTTTTAGAGCAAACGCTTCAAGAAATAATTGGGCCCTATACAGTGCATCTATTCTGAGTATAATGGGGAATATAAATAGAGAAAGTTTGTCTTAGGGATGGCTCAAGAAGAATGAGTGCTCTCTTGGATTTACAAATAAGCAGTAAGTGAGAGTATTATGTAACAAACGCTTAAAAAAAAAAAACTGTCCTTAACAATTATGAGTACTGCCAAGAAGTTATATGATTGCTCTTTAAAATGCGATCTACAGCGTTGTTTTATGTACGCCAGGGAGGCCTTAATTATATTGGTACATTTTTAAATAATTTTGTTAATTTCTGCTCAAAATATCAAGTAAGGAAAGGTTATGATTAATTTTAGTGATGGGATTTACTTAGTACAACGTAGCTCATTATATAAATGTTCATCTCGGGCATTCAGTTTAAAAGAGAAACCCATCTAAAATATGATACATAACTTGGCTTTAGCATATGTTGGAATGATGTCCTGCAGCTCATTGCATTTGTCCATATATTTGCCCATGTTCCTAACAACCTTATGGAGCATTCTCTTTTATATAAAGCCCAAGTAGCATGGAATTTATTTATAATGAAGTTTTTGACTGGTGATTCATTTTCAAATTTAGGAGACATTGGTGCATGACACCCTCCATAAGACTTGGTCTTAGAATAATGCTCTGTCTATAAAAACATGGTCTTTGACACTAAATTCCATAATTAAAAAGTTATTGGAACTTGCACAGTGAAGCCAATCATATAATTGATATTGTATGATATAGTTGAACTATGCACTTTACAAGTAAGTGAAGGCATCAAGAGTGTGTATTAAATAATTCATACAATATCAATTACTAAATTCCCTGTTAATGTATGCTATTACAACAGCAGTAGTAATCAGAGATACGCACTTTCTATGCATGCAATGTTGAATTAGCGAATAGAGCAAGGACCAAAGTCCATGGAGTTAGATTCTTCAGTAGATAGAAAAACTTGTGTTATCATTTCTAAACTATTAAAATGAAAATATCTAATCAAAATATTTATTCTTGCAGATAATGTATTCATGTACCACATGTGATTTGGGTAATGTGGCTAATTTATAAGTAAAGGGGCTAGACTTAGGACATTATTAAATTGAGTTAAGTGAAATAAAGAGGCAGAACTCTCTGAATAAATTTAAATTTATTCTTATTAAGAATAAATTGTATTTTCAGTATATAAATTTTATTATGTATTACAGCTTCACAGTAATACCATAACAGTGACCTAGAAATTATTAGGAAAATGTTTCAATATAATCTGGAACCGTTATGTACTCTGAATCTTGGTCACTACTACTCTCATAAGTGTTAAGTTCCACATCCTATCTCATCTTGAATATTCTTTAATTAATGTTGTGCATCCTCTGATAGGTGTTTAAGGAGTAGTCGTGATGTGTCACTGTTTTTTCAACTGTTAATGGGTAACTGCTCTTTGTATAGTTCTGTAAGATTTAAGAGTCGTGATATTCTTAAGAAGTAAGAAACTACTGGGATAGTTTCATTCATTAGTTTGTTGACCTGTACCTAAATTTGTGCAGATGTTTTAAGATCTTATTTTTTGACACTTAATACATCCTCGTTTTCAGAGAAGCATTTTATGAAATGACTGCTAGAGGCCCATAAATCTGCATGTCATTTCTTTGAAATGAAAGTGGTGCTTAACAGGAACAAGTTCAGCGCATTCATTTGGAGTTTTCACTTTTTCCACCTTGTTTTCTTTTTTCTCTATGATATCAAAATGTGAGTTCATGTCCTTTAGTCCATGTTCAGACTGATTTTTACAGTTTAACTGCTAGTAACTGCAAAATAATACAACCAGTTCTATCTCGCTAACATATTTCTAGCACTGGAAGTACCGAAAAAAGAAGTTCATTATTTGGAATGTAGGGTAATCTCCTTTGAGCACAGTGTGCTGATGTAAAATCTTGTAAATGCTTATCTTGTGCATCCTGTGTTCCCAAATTATTAAAAGGATGGAGAACACTTCTCTTTGGCTGCATCCAAAAATTTTGTAATACATACTCTCTGACAGCTACTTTTAATAAATACAGTAATATTAGTATTTCTTACAGGCGTGTATGTTATTACTACTTGTTAACATATAAGAAAAGTCTAATATGTCTTCATTGATTTCCTGCAACTCTAGCTGAAATGGTTTACCATTAACTCTTACATATTCCAGACCATCCACTCTTTTTTATTTTATCATTACAGGCCAATAAACTATTTCTTTTTTTTCCCCTGGAGAACAATATAACACCTGTTGCATGGATTCTCCATCTTTTCCAGTTACGTATCATTACATTCAATGCAGGATATTAGATGTGCCAATAAGCAACTTTTATGAGAGAAATTAATTTTTTTGTGGTACAAAGGTCAAGCTAAACAATTCTGTACATTTATAACAATACTAGTAATTTATTTAGTTGTTTCCTGTATATAGTATTTAGAATTAGATATTTATTGGAGAAAAAATCTGTTCAATCTATTACTATTCAATGGATTATTATGTGAAATGTCTTAAAAATTAATTTTGTTAGGGTTAAAATATAGTGAATTAATACATAATTTTCGACAAAATATGTTCCTGATACTGGTACTCCACTACTCAGACTTACATCAGTAAAAGCTATTAATTTTACAAATTTAACTAATTTCTCACTCACTTTTATTTCAGTGCGAAGGTTCTAGTTTAGCTGAACACAGTTCTTTAATGTTTGGTTTCAACTGATTTAATTTTAATGTAAAATCGGGACCAACATTCAACTTCATTCATCTTATTTCTGTACTTCTTTTTAATATAAATGAAGAAAATATATAGAAGAAAATCCACATTCAGAAGTAAGAAGTCAGAAACCCACCAAAAACTCTTACAGCTTTTCCTGAGATCATTGAGTATTCATATTTTCATGCCAGCCAGAAGTCTGTTAAATCCATCTTCTTGGTCATTTGCCTGAGATATCCATCACATGATAGCTCGATCAATTTGGCTTGCTCATAAAGAGTAAAGATTCTGTTAAGGCGTCAGCATTAGAAAAATCCAAAATTCTGAATCCAGGCTTTCAGGATTACATACATTGAAATATGAAATGATACTCCCAAGGTGCTCCTTAATATTCACTTCCAGTTCACAATGAAAGGGAATTTCATTTTCATTTAAGAAAGCATCCAACAATAGAAATGAAGATTCCAATGTTGATTTCTGTTATGAAGCTTAGGTTTTTCTTAAGGGGTGCAATTTTATCCTATATCAAGAATATGGAAGTAAGCGAACCCTGCAAACTCTTGTTCATCTGGCAAAATACATCTGCCAAGTAAACCAACCGGGCAAGCCACAGCTCATCAGTGAAATAATTGAAGTCTGAGAATGAGTCAGAGAGAAAAATCTGCATTTTCATGTATCATCAGTGTCCACTGCCTGTGATGCCTCAGTAGTAAAAACTGGCATTAAACACTAATAAAAAAAAGTGAAATAAAAGAGAATCATACTCAGCACTCTTTTCATTACACAAAATGCCAATAATTGTGAATTCATGGCTCTGGGCATAATGAAAATTTTCACATGTTCATTAAAAACAGTGTTTAGAGTAACAAGCTGCAGCTAAAGCCTACAATGAATTCTGCAATATGTACAAATTTTGCTTCCGGGACTACTACATTAATCTTTGCAACATTGCCTCTGTTTCCCATTCATTGCACTTGCTTTATTAGAATAAATTTCAACACATTTATTTCATAAATTTTTATAAATTTGTCTAATTTTGAAAATGTTTAATTTAAGGTGTTCGAGAGGCAGTGATGCACAAACCAAGAATTCTTCCTTGTTGTTTCCTCTTGTATAAATCTTAACATAAGTAAGAAGATGAGTCATGTTCATGCCAGCAGTTTCATCTAATTGTATGGACAAATATTGACTAATGCAAAGTTTCTCTATTAACTGCTGCTTAACATTTGCAGACAGATAAAACTCTTTGGGATATGGTGTCATTGGATAATGAAACCACTTTTAAGTTGTTTTCTGATTTGTTCCCCACATTATGTTAACCATATCTATAACTGCTGGTAATATTGACTCTGAGTGTGAGAGGTTTTTCCACTTGGCTTCATAATGTGCCACCAGAGCCTTCATGTTAGATCCTGCAGATGAGTTCATTTGTTTTTGTTTCAAAACACCATGCTTGGTCTCAAAATGACTTTTCAAAAGGGAAGGTTTCATCAAATGATTAGAAGTATTTCATAACAAATCACACACTATGGTAATGGGATGGTTTCCTCTTCAATATATGGAAACCATATGATAACTTATATTGTTGCTGTCTTGTCCAATAATGTTCTCTGCTTAGTATTATAAGATTCTATTCTTCTTCTGGTAGAATAGAATCATTTACCCTGCTTGCACTCATTTCTCCTTTTGAACTTTATGAGCAGAGTCTTTTAATTAACCACTTATCCATGTTCTGGTTTACTTCTTCTGAATCTGGCAAAACTACATATAAATCAGACAATTTAACAAATAATGCCTCATAGTCAACAACAATAATGTAACTCCACTGCTTTCTTAATTGTGAGTGCATCTGGATGTTAAACAAAATGTATCCCAATGTGGTCAGATCAGATATATTGAAGTTGTGCTCTTTCATTGTAGTAGGATTAAATTTTAACTTCCATAATTTTTTTCTACTGTATTGCACAAGAGTTTTTAATGATAATGTAAAATCTATTGTTTCCCTAATGTTATAGTAGAACTGTCAAATATTTGTTGTTTATAAAACAAATGTTAATTTATCTTGTTTGCTATAATTTTTTCATACCATCCCGCAATGCTCGCACACCATCAATAGTACACATACCATAGGTTGAAATCCCCTGACCTAGAGCATTTTAGTGATAAACTTACAAAACAGTCTGCTTAGGTGGGCAAAACTATGCACCTGGCTTTTATGCTCAAAATTCAATATATTGGACCTTGCACCATTATCTGAACTATTTTACTTGCTATATTACAGTAACAGCTTTCACATCAGACATTTTTATATCCTGCCATAGAGAAAGTGACCCTCCCCCCCAAAATCTTTAAATTTTGGACTTTTAAGCTCTGATGCTGCTGACTGATCCAGTTCATTTGCATAACCGCCTCCACTTTCCCCACCAAGCATTTTTTCAACATAACTTTTAATCACATTGCAAACATCACTGCAAACAAAATATATATAAACTAAAATTGTTAATAGTGTTTTAATGCTCATTTTAATAAGGACATCACAGGTAGGAACCATAATGATACATGAGATAAAATAATAAATTGGGAAAGGAATTCTGGTTAACAAGTGTTTTAGGGCTAAGTCATGGCATTTGCCATTGAAGAGGAGATTGAAAAACACTTGAAAAAACCTCACGAAGGATCCCTAGCAGGAGTTAAATATAAAATTCAGAGTCCTGTACTGTTGCACTGGTCAATGTGCAAACCTCTCTTCATTGAATGCAGGGCAAAGAACAAAATAACATTGAAAATATAGAGAAGAGTAAATTAGTTATACATTTTTTTTTTTTTAAAAAAATATCCTTTTTTCAAAATTATATATGGAATTTAACACAGTGAAGCTCATATTATAAAATCATTTGAATATGTCATCTACACACTCTTTACTTTTTGAAGTACAGAACCGGTTTTGAAGACACATCTTCATACTCGGCCAACTTGTTTGATGAAGAAGATATATCTTCAAAACTGGTTCCGTACTTCAAAAAGTAAGTGAAGCATAAAGAGTGTGTAGATGACATATTCAAATGATTTTTATAGTTGTAAATTGTTTTATAGTTACCATTACTGCAGTTGAACTTCATCACTAAATGCATTTGTAATAAATTAATTGTTTGACTTAACAGATATTTCTTATTATGACAATTTTTTTTTGAAAACCGGTATCTCTCACAATTACAAGTTAAATTATAAATTTAATGATTTATAAACACACTTAGTACATGTTTAGATGTAAAATATTACGTGGTTCTGTTTGTACAGTGCCAAATGGAAGATGCATTGAATCAGTGTTGATAATTCCACAGGTGATTAACATGCTGCAGCTCTTTTGCTTTAATAATAGCTAGTTCTGTTGTTACAGTTGATTTTAACAGAGTTATATGGAAGTCCTCTACACTGCTATACTTATGTTTCATTTTCATATAATTTTATTTAAAAATATGAGCAGTTTAAAGTGTTAAGGTTTGTTTAGAGAATAAGTAAGCATTGACTTCTGTTCTAAGCATAGGAAATGATGAACCTATACAATTAAATTTAATTACTTATTATACTTCACACCAGTTAGAGGGAGTAGGTTACTGACTGAACCATACTTAAAAATTTGCTAATCCAGATATAGGTGTGTGCATACAGCATGTAAAATGTATGTGAGATGGTGCAAAGGGGTACAGCAAGGCAAAATTTTTTTAGTTCTTTAAGTAAACAGCTGTGGCACTCATATGTTTAAAATTAGTATGAGCTTATTTGCTCACTAAAGACATTGATTAGGTAATAATGACATCACAAACTCTGGCACATTTGGATGAATACATATTCTTTTTGGCTTAATGGGAAAGCATTTAGCTTGCATTACAGCATCCTGGAAATATTTTTTTAAACAGAAAAAAGCTTAATTTTCCATGTACTTTTTGTACTATATAAATATGTATTCTAGAAAGTTCTCTAATGCATTCACTGCACCAAAAATATCCGCAGCAACTGATAACTGTCCCTAATCACATGTCTGAAAAGTGACTAAACTTACCAGTGTTACTCAAGGTACAGGCTAATTATCACTCAAACTGCACAATATATTACTTATCATTTAGTGCTGAGAAATTTGTAGAATGATTTTTCAAGAATTGAGACAACACAAAACATTGAAATATATAAATTGCAGCTGGAAATGTAAAATTGCTTCTAGATTTGAAGAATTTGAATAATCAATATACAAATTAAAGGGTGACAGTATATAACATTAGTAATCAATGTTAAAGTTTGACATATTGCATTTATAAATAAGCATGTGCTGCATTTGTGTCTAAAGAGCATTGGTGGTACCTGCAATGCATGTGTAAGAATTGGAGAGATTTTCATTTGCCAAAGAGTTCCCTGTGATTTATACAGTAGATTGACATAGAGAATTGTTAATCATTATTACAGCAGGATAAGAACATTATTATTGTTATTGTAAAGTTGTTGAGATAATTTGATTTTGGTTAGGTTTGACCCTGGTCCTGTGGAATTCCACCAGGTTGCTGATGATTGATTACTTTGGCTCCCAGTACCCAATTAGAGTGGAAATGTATTTTGTTTAATTATTTAGAATCACAGATACAGTGTTAGTATAAAATTTTTGAGGGGTTACACCCAAAATGGCTTGGGTCAGATGGGTAGAGACCCTGTTGTATATTTTCTTAGCATTTCAATAAATTTCAATTATTATTTAATATTTTGTAAATTATAGTTTGAATTTGCAGTGTAGTGTTTCTGGGAATTTCATGGAACCCTGGAATATCTTTGTTATTAACTGTAAGACAGTATGATTACTTCTATAAATTTGCTGCATAACATCAAAAATAAATTAAAATATATTCCAAATTAGTAAAGGGACCAGAATTTAATAAATCATAAAATAATCATTAATTGTAATTTTGGCAAGTTCCAATGCGAGTAATTTTTCTCCTATGGCTTGTATGATACTTACATTGATCATATAGTGTGTCTTAACTTTTATACTACCTAAATCTTGTCATAAATACTATTACAAGATTTTAGTTAGGTTACTACAACATTTTTTAATATGTTTTCGCTTGGTTTTGGTATATTTTCTCATGTATTTGAAATCTTTAGCATCAACCAAATCTCAAAATGACTTCCTTTAGCTCACAACATGACCAAAATCTTTAGCCTTTTGACTATTGCAGCATGCACTACTTCATAGAAAAATCTGCAATGACTGACTCAAAGAACTGTGTAAGACTTTCAGTATTAGGTGCCTTTTCCTTCACATCCTCAAATACTTACCACAGTTTGTGGTCCAGGGGGTTTGGGCCAGGTCTGCTAGAAGCCCATTTCCGAACTCTAATAAAATTGCCACTACTTACATGGATCTATCTGCCATCATGGTCTACTTCGTCTGTCCTGGTGGTGTAGTGGTAACCATGCTTGCCTTCTAAACCCAAGATCGCGGGTTCAAGCCCGGCCAGGATTGATGGATTTTTTGGGCGTAAAAATCCTGAGTATGGTTTCCTTTGAAGTGGAAGTAAAGCCAAGGGTCCCATGTCATACATTTACAGCATGAAAAAGAACCTCAAGCCTGAAAGAAGAGGCCTCTGAGCAAAATTTATCAGCCGTTTCACGCCCTGATGATGGGATGCTGATGACCTGAGATATTAAAGAGCATCTGTAAATAAAAAAATAAAAAAAAAATGGTCTGCTTCTAAACTAGATTCCATGAAACTTGGGCCACCCACAATTTTCACAACAGTTAAATTCCACATGAGAGTGGGTGTCTGGATCTCATAATGGACATCAAGTTTCAGTGAAGCATTGGATGGTGCAGTATGCAAACATCATGCCGGTTTCCAGCTTTTTATAGATCTTGCTTGGTAATTTTCCAACCCTTTGAAGGGCTACCACAGCAATATATCTCCCCATTCCATGGTTAAATCTCAAGTATTTCTGCTGCATGTAAATGAGGTTGATAATGTCTGGCAGCAAAGCTATAATCTGTTTACCCAAGCATCTGGTACAGTTTTTTTTTTCCAAAGTTTTAAAAAATATTTATGACAAGACTAGGTATAATGGGAAATATTTTGATTGCAAACTATATTTATATCTCTCATCTAAGATATAGCATTTGAAAGTTATGGCCTTGCATGTAATCTATTTCAAGACTGAAGGATGTAATAATATCTAGGAAAGTTCTTATGATTCATATTTGTATACAGGATCATATGAAGTTATCTAATGGCTTAGTGTTTTAGAAAATATTTTATGTTTCATTTTGATAAAAGAGTAAGGTGTACTTTTGAACACAGAATTCTTTTAATAACAAAGGAGAATCTTTCAATATAATGTTGTGAACTGCTTTCACATATTGCAAGCAACATTTTTGCTATATATTTGTCAATGTAATATAATCAGCATTAGTTTTACAATAGATTTTCATCATATATCTGGTCAGTGGTCTTTGAATACCTTATATATAACATGTGCAAAATGTGAAGGCTATAAAATGAACTGTACATTTTGTTAAATAAGTTGTACTGCACATATGTTTATTTGATAGACTGTTAATGCAAGATCAATATTTAACAAGATCCCCAGGATTAACAAATTTTTTTATACTGTAAAATTGTTGACATAGTAGGTTTTAGGTAAAGTTAATATATATTTTAAATATATCAAAAAACATATTATATTCATCAGGCTTTAGCTTTTGTTAATCAAGGGTTTCCTGCTTCAAAGAGGAACTTGTGTGCTGATAGTAAAACTGTAATACTGCAAGAAATATTAAGTGTTAGCATGTACATAAAAATACAATATGTTTGTTTTGGTAGTTTTCAAATACCATAAATGATCTCGTACTGATATTTAACATGCATTTTGATAAAAATTATATCTTGATTGATGTATTAGCATTTTATACTCATTTATAATAAATAACTCTCATCCACAAATTTATGTTTTTAATTTATGATGCATCATCCTCAGTTTACAGTTGAGCGTAACCATTTCCTGTCTGCAGCTACAGGAGTTCTTTCTTAATACAACCTCTACCATTTGTTAATTAAGCAAATTATTAGGTAAAAAGGTCCCTTATATGAAACAGTGTATTTTATTACTCATTATGAAAATACAAAGTATAAAGTGCAGAATAATACAATTTAAATTTCACAGATTCCATAGAAATGTCTCATCAAGGAATAAATTTTATTCAAATATTTTATAAATTTAAGAAATATAATTTATGTGCAAAATGCACACAGATTCCTTTGTATAAGTGCACTGCTTGTTGGAGATCTTAAGATGTAAAGCACAAATAATTGCAGGAACATCTATATTTTGCATATTAAAGTTCATGTATGTAAACTTTCAATTTTAAACCAGATTTTGTTGTGCATCAACCTTTCACTGGCCGATGGATTTTTTCGGGCGTAAAAATCCTAAATAGGCCTCCTTCGGAAGGGAAGTAAAGCCGTGGGTCCCGTGTCGTACATTTACGGCACGAAAAAAATAAAACTAGCCAGAAAGAGAGGCCTCTGAGCTAAATTTGTTGGCCGTTTCACGCCCTGAGTTGAATGGGACGCTGATGACCTCAGATGTTAAAGAGCGTTCATAAATAAACCACTCAAAAAAAAAAAAAAAAAGCTTTCACTCTTCCTTAATGTACAGAAGAATTAGCAGTTTCATATTTAAAAAAAAAAATGTATTTTTATGGAACTTGCAGTCGTGCCTAACATAAAATTTAATAAACAGAAAGATATAAGAATGAATCAAGAAAGGAGGCAACAGTGGAACTACTGCTAGGTAACAGTCATGACTTTGGCAGAAAATAAGACTGCAAGATTCAGTTAAGTGATGAAAGAACATCACCTTCTTGTGTATTCAAGACTCGACTCTGGCAACAGCAATGCAAAAGCTTGCATATTTTTTATTGGGATGCCAGAAAGATATGAAATCTCATGTAACTGTCTTTAAGAACAAATTGAATTAGCAAAACAAAAAATTACGAAACAAAATTCCCCCTTCAGATTCTACATTGACATAAAAGCAACAACACAAAAGTCTCAGAGCATTTTATCGAAAATGACTGACATCAGTGTTCAGTTAAGTTGCTCACATATGAATAGCTAGGAAGTTTATTCTAAGTACCTACAAGTCATTTTAAGCCAAAGTATACCTTAAGCAATGTGACATTGCTTTCTAAAATGTTTGGAATTAAAATCAAATGGAACTTGTGTGATAAATTAAGAGGATGATGGTTGGGGTAGCTGTGATCTCGATCTCCAATTTTGGATTGTTATGATCTGCGTAGGCCACTAGTTGTATTCCAAGAATAATTTATAGGACAATCGGAACATTTTTGTAGACATGGGGCAATTTCCAACATGAGACCTCCCTTTTTTCTTTACCTATTCGGAATGCTGGGGACATGTTCTAACTGCAGGGCACAGCGCCGTCTGTTTTAACTTTTTGGTACTTTAAAGAGGCTTGAAATTTCAAAATTGCGGGTCTTAAAAATGCTGGGCTAGAGACTTTCCAATTTTTACGCCAAAAAATCTGTATGTACAATTTTAGTTGTTTTAATTATTCAAAACTGTTGCAGTTATTGGGGGGGGGGGGGGCTGCACATGTTGGCAAAAGATCTGAGAAATTAAATGATTAATTTAATAAATTAATTTTAAGGGGAAATGGACGACTGAATAAATTTGTAGTTCCTTTTATCTTTAATTAAATGCAACATTTTCTGATAATTTCAGTGATATAAGATTATATACATCGATTTTATCATGTGTAATTTTGAGCGTATATTTAATAAAGGCATGTGCGCAATAAATGTCACTCTTCGCCTTTTAATTTCATGGGCTTTATGCAAGCTAAAGTGATAATTTTTAAGTATTTAAGTAGGTTATCTTCAGAAAACAATGTTCAAAAACTCGAAAAACTATTTTGTCTCCTCGCCTCTGATATATATCCAGACTGACAGTAACAGTGGGAAAAGAAGTGTAAGCATGCTAGTTTCAATTTGTTTTATATACGTAAAACATTATGTTTTATATGATGTTACAAGTAGAAGGTACACACAGGCTGCAGTTCCGAGTGGCAGCTAAGAAATTCGATTCCTCAGTCCTGAACGGCAGGGGCAGAAGCAGCCAGCAGATGCCTTCGTTTTTTAAATTATAAGTTCTATGCATTATAACTTATTTTTATGCTATATTATTTTTTTTTAACTTAAAATGAACTAACGGAAAAAGTAACATTAAGAACAGTGCAGAAAATTTTGAACATTAAAAAAAAAATGTATCAAGTTATAAATTGTTATTATGGATTAATTATTTTTTATGTTCTATTCCTTTTTGATAAACTTAAAATAATCTAACCTAATGTATGAATTTTTTTATGTTTTTCTATTTAATTGTTTTTTTTTCCCCTGTTAAACTTGATCTAACCTAACCAAACATATAAATTATTTTTTGTGTTATTATGGAATAATAATATTATTATTTTTTTGTTAAACTTAGACTAACCTAGCATAACCTATGAAAAAAATAACATTTATTCCATTAGGAACATTGTAAAAAAATTATGAAGATTTAGGAAAAACTAGTAACATTGGTAATCTTTGAAAATAGGATACTCCATTTATTTATTTTATGTTTCTCTTAATTGTGAGAGAATAAAATATTGCAGGTAAAAATCTATTAATAAATAAATTTACCGATAGGGAATCGAACCCAAGACCTTTACATCAGTAGCATGATGCTCTTATTTCCTCAGTTAATGAAGCTCATGATGGAATGGAAAATTATTCATGTAAGTTACAGCAGACTAAAATTGCAACCAGTCTGCAGTCTTTGCTGCCAATCCGGACTGCAGCCCAGGAGTTCAGCAGGCTTACGGGCAGCTTATCTGTGTAAGGAAAAGTGTGTTATGTACCTTGTGGTGAATTTTTTATTTATTTTGGTTAATTTTAGTGAAAGGCTATTGGAATATGCTTCATTCTATAGCCATATTCAAGCATAGGAAATGTACTGGAAACATGCATACCAAAAAATAGTAAATGTGAATCCAATCTAGCCTCAATGCACTGTGTGCACCAAAAAAGAAACTTAGTTATTGAACAAATTTAATGTACAGCATGCGGTCCAAAATGACAGTGATTGCAATAATGTTATAGTAAATTTATACCTAATTTCAGACTTTGTTAAGAATGTTAAATGTAAATATTCTGATAGCCAGGACTCTAGGCACTGTCTTGCTATTAAAAAAATGATAAGGTGCATAAATTGTGAACATGTAGCCTCAGAAAAATAATCCATATTTAATAGGCATTCATTTTTTTTGTGTTAATGTCAAATTTGTATTATGATATGAGGTACATTGGGAGAGGCTTGGAGGCATACAAGACATTTTTTGCTTGCTAGATAGATCTTCCACACTGCCTATGTTTTGGAGGTACAATCTTTTACTTCAGGATCCAGTCCAGGAAGCAAGTGAGTCTTCTGTGATGAATGCAGCAAGAGAAGCAGGGTCTAGCGATATTGCAGTAGCTATAGATGGTTCAGGCAAAAAGAGGGCACACTTCAATGAATGGTGTAGTGGCAGCAATATCACTTAGCTACAGGAAAAGTCTTTGATTTAGAATATTTATTTAAGAACTATAAAGGAGGTATCCAGGTGGCTGGAACCCTCAGAATTTATCAAAACATGCTTGCAATGGCTGGTATGTTCAGTTCCTTGCTGACAGTGACTCAGAAGCACACTAAGCAGTTGCTGAAGAAAACATATATGGAGATAGCATTGAAATAACAAAAGCATAGTATATACGCCATGTGTAAAAGAGAATGGAGACCGACCTTTGAAAGTTGAGGAAAGAGTGACAGAAAAATCTTTGTCAGATGGCAAACCTCTTGAAGGCAAAGGAAGACTGACAGATGCTGCAATAGACAGCATTCAGTTTTACTACAGCCAAAAAAATAAGAGAATATAGCAGTGATCTGGCAGCAATGAAAAAAGGCGTGTCAATTATTTTCAAAAACTGTCAAGTGAAATACCTCAGCATGGTGTATATCCAAAGGGGAAGCAATCTTGGTGTGGATATCAGGAGCCCAAGCTACTGCCGGTGTATATAAATATAAACATTCCTTGCCATGATGTCATGGATGTTATAAAGTCAGTGTTTACAGATCTTATTGAAGAGGAACTTCTAAAAAAAATGTTTCCCTGGACAAACACAAAATTGCAATGTAAGTTTTAATAATTTAATATGGAACAGAGTGCCAAAACAGTATTTATCGGTGTATATGTTTTAAATATTGGTGCAAGGGATCCAGTGCTCATATTTAATGTAGGAGCTATCAGCAGGGTTAGAGTTTAGCTAAAATCATGTTTTCAACTTTGAAATTCCACCAAGTGACATCTTAATACAGAAGTTCATTCAACCACCACCAGAGACAAACCAAACCACCATGAAAAACAAGGCCAGCAGTCATTATGGAACTGATGGTGGGAGCAATTAGCTCCAGTAACTTAGTTTTCCTTTTTTAAATGTTAGTGATGTAAGTATTACAAATTCGATTCAATCATTTTAAATTCTTACGGGTAGTGTTCTTCACAATATTAATGTTGACTATAGACAAAACACGTGATCCGTTCTAATTAAAGTGAACCAAGTCAGAGTGAAAAAACTTGAGGTCACCTTTCTGGGTGCAACAAAGTAAGGGGAAGCATGATTAGTAGGAAGCCAATAAACAGGATGACTGTGAGACTGAAAAATTTTTAGGTACATTTGAAACTTTAAAATTATGGTTTTAACTATATTTACTTTTAAATGGGTTTTTCTCAAAACTACATTTTTGTAGCTGTATGTATCTCTTTCTCATGAGTTATTTGATCAGTTTTAATCAAACTTGGTATAAATTTGCTTTGCTTTGATACTATATAATTTACAAACAATTAATTCCTATCACTTGTGGCATGGTAGTGAGTAAAAATTATTCATAAAAAATTCCTCATTTTAGCTTGAGTAAAATTTGTTTACATGTTGACATTTTTTGTGAAAGCCCTGATTATGATACAGTTTTTATTCTTTGTCAATTTTAACATTGTGCTATAAACCTCCATAACAATTTTCATATTGTTATGTACCATAGTTCTTAACAAAAAGGTACATACACTTTGAACAAAATTTTTTGTAAAGAGTCATAAAAATCTATTTTTTTTACAGGAAAACTACCTCCCTAATCTTTATGTAATTTGTGTAATATGTGTAAGGATACATTAGCAATAGGTGCTAATAGGTGCTCAAAGATTTGTTTCAAATAGATTTTAAGATACACATGTTACTAATACAGTGTATGTTGTTCATACTTAGTAGTTCCCCTCCCCGTAAAATCAAACCAACCGCACATGGTAACATGCACTTTACAATAGTTGTATTTGAGAAAGTGAAACCTTAGTACATGGACAATTGTTTCCTTGAAATGGAAATTCCTTCCAAGGAGAGGATTTAGATATTCCAGGCCCTGGTCATATCTAAGATGTAGCTTTAAGCTATTTAAATGTTTCTTTGACTGCTCTTGGTGAATATCCAGTTATTAATAATATTTATTGCTAATTAAGATGAAGTTTAAGAGGCAAACAGAGAGCCATTTCTTACTTTTGAAGATTACTCAGAATAAGAAATTTATGCAGTGATTACAAAGGCCTGTAAAGGACTTATTATTTAGGGAACACTAGCCTAAAAATTAGGGGCATAATCTTAAATTAGGTAAACAAAACAATAGTTAATATTTTTCATGAATATGACATACTTCTATTATGATTATGAATAATTATAGATAGGTTTACTAACTGTTAAAAATAAATACAATTTAAGGATAATTTAACACAGTCCATCAATTAAAAGGAAACCAAACTCAATTCTCCCAGGTGTACTTGCAATTTGAATTGGCTGACTTTTAAATTTGAATATCCAATATTATACTGTTGTAAAAGACTTTGCATGATATGTTCATATTAATTGAAATTATAAGCTCACTTTTTACTAGTGACACTGAACATCTGTTTCTTGTATCTGCCCATTTGCTTGACATCAAAGAAAACACACACTCAGTAAATGCATTATAGCCTCAACCATTAAGGACAAACAGCAAAGTTTTTTCAAGTTCCTTAAGTTTTTGGCCTTCATTATATTCCAAAAGTACTTCCTGCCACACATGTGATGCATCTTCTGCACTGTCCAAATTTTTTGAAGGGATGTTTCCATTCATGCAGAATTCTTTCATATTGATGACCACCACTAACTGCAGACTCTCAACAGCATCTTCAAGGGAAGAAAATGTTATGTTGTTCTTCAAGTTGAAAAGCAGTTTTCATGCAATATTACGTTCTGAGAAATCATAGACTTTTTCAAGCTATTGGAGATCTTTGTCAGAGAATGCTATAAAACTGTCCTAGTTTTGTTTTTTTGTGTTCAATTTTTTATGGCATTATTTGCAGCAATTCCAAAGAATTTATCTCCTTTTCTTTGCTGTAATGTTTTCTTCAGCAAACACCTAGCATCGTAACTTTCAACAATAGAGACTACATATCCTTCATAATTTTGATGCATTCAAAGAAGATTTTTGCTGTGTTGTTGAAGAAAAGAAGGTAGATCTCTATTTTTTATGTGATCCTCTGCATCAAAATATGCCCATAAAACTCAGGAGCAATCTTTTCCATTAGATTTGAAGTAGTTTTTGATGGCAGGCCAACTGCACAATTATCTCTCCACAGCATGTCCCAAAGAGAGCTAGCAAGTTGTTAGGTGTCAGAGAATCTCTTTCCATTCGATTTTCACAAATTGAAAATAGTGTTTCAGTTCGTCCCCATACTTAACAGACATTGAAAAATGATTGTAAATTTTCATTACTGCTCTTTCAACATCTATGCCTAGACAGGCATTCACATGCTTTAAGGTATTGTGAACTGTTTTTCCTAACTGGCATTGACATTCTCTGCTGTTTATCCTGTTATTTTATCCATATTTAATTCAGTTGCAGCCATTATCTTTACAATGCATTCATGTATTGCACTTTGCTGTCTCATTTGCATTTTCATAGAAGCCCAATAATTCGTTTTCAATCTCACCTGAAGTTTTGAAATATCTCACATATAGAGGAAACATGTTACTACTTCCTTTATTGCTTGTATACATTGCAATTGTGAAGTAGCAGGCTTTAGAAACAGCTCAGAGACAACATCTTTCAAGTACTTTGGCCCCAACAGATCTTGCACTAAATGGTCTGTCTTTGTTCTGCCATAAGAAATACCACCAGCAATCTTGGAGCTTATAAAAACATGAGACATTAATTTATCCTGCATTAATGTATTCAAACTGTTCACACTAGCTCCATTTACTTACATAACACTGGATATATTTCTGAAGCTAATTGCTTCCATCATCAGCTGTTGACTGACTTAGTGTGGAGTTAGTGTGAATAGTCTGAATACATTAATGTAGGATATATTACTGCTCCATTGTATACAGCTTTGTAAGTACAATTTATTCACTTAAGATATTAGTTTGTTAGAACATTCCATATTAGCATAACTTAAATTATACTTCACAGTGTGGAACTCAAAAGTTAATTCTGCTTAGTAACAATATCTTTTGATGTTGATTTGAGTTTGTCTGACTAGAAAAATATGAAGTTAAAAAATTTTGGTATTGGGTTATGCCCTTATATTAGCTTCATGACTTTCACTTCTGGCAGGCCGTTTCATATCGGATTTCCCTCTATGAGCTATAGAAAACTCTCATTCACAAACTATACACTTAGCCTTATAGCAATTTGCTATAATGTATTTAATGTGTATGATGATTCCCAAATGTTTGGCACAATATTGTTTAATTAACTTTCTTTTTTTGAGTTGATTGAAGAATGTTTTGTTCAGAATATAACATTTTAGCTTGATTTCAAAGATTAACACAGATAGCTCAATACTGAAATTAACAAATAGAATACATGCAACTAATCACGACTTCTTATTTGGTTCTAGCTCCACCTCTCTACTACAGCTGCCAAACTTCAAAGTTACTGCTAGATGTCACTAAATACTACTTCCAGTTGAAACTGCAAGAACTAACACTGACATCTCTGATAGTCAATCAACATAACATTAAACAGATATTATAACTGATCTAGAGTGTTCTATGTTCAATTGGGCTTTAATTTTTATATCAGATTTTGAAATAGGCAACAGCTCATGCTTTATGAGACAATGCCTTTATAAAATGGGACACAACATTTTACATGAAATATGGGATAAGTGGCAACCCTAACTGATGCTTCCTTTTTAATTCAGTTGTTACTAGTACTCTGTGTGCTTTTGTGCATATAAAGAATACTATGAAGATTTAGCATTAATCCTCTCCAAAAAGAAATACAATAATCATGGTTGGATGATATGCAGCAATTTAAGAGTAATTGCCATGCTTCTTGGACAACAGAGAGGTACACTAAATTCCCCAGTTTCATGTGTTTATCACATAGTAGAGATAAGAGTCAGCACTGAATTAAAAGAGAGTATTTGCTTGGGATAAATTTAGAACTTGGAAGCCAAAATATATTATAAGAAAGTTTGGTTGATTCAAGAAAATTTCTCCTTCCACCACTTCATATAAAGGTTGAACCAATGAAACAGTTTGTGAAGGGTTTACCACACAAAGAAGACTGTTTTTAATATTAGCACTGTAAATTTCAGCGACTCTCAAAAGCAAAAGATGTTTTTGTGGATCCAGATATTCAGAAACTCTTTAAGGATGAAGTATACAAAACAAAAATGGAAACTATTGGAAAAGAATATAGGAGTGTTCAAAGAAGTTGCTTAGAAATTTCTTGAGAACTGCAGTTTTAAGTGTATACCACACACAAACATAACATTTTTTTCCTTGTCATTTTTGTTGCCTAATATGTAGAATTAATAAAAATTTGAAGAAATTTTTCAAAAATCTTTTCATGAATATAGCCTCAATAACTACATTTCTTCAGAAAGTGCTAAAAAGTGCACAAAGATGCTGTTATATATGTAATGTAACCTCTATTCATAAGTGTTAAAATGATATTCTCAGATATGTATCTATTACAGATTTCTATCCTCGGATATTTTGGAATGTCATTTTCCCAGAAAATTTACCCTATCTTTTCCTTCCCTTGCCTTTTCCACTCTAATTTATCCAATCTTTTACTCATTGCGGCTAAATTTAGCCTATCCCAGCCCTATTTTGCCGAAATAAGGCAAAGATAGGCTAAATTTTGGGGGAAAGTATAAGGATAGGCTAAATTTACCCGCAATAAGGGAAAGATAGGCTAAATTTGGAAGATAAAGCAAAGATAGGCTAAATCTCCTCGGATATTTTGGAAGAACTTTTTCCGAGCAAATTTAGCCTATCTTTGCCTTTTCCTCCAAAATTTAGCCTATCTTTCCCTTTTCACCGCAAATTTAGGCTATCCAATATTATTTTGCCGAAATAAGGCAAAGATAGGCCACATTGAGCCATAATAAGGCCAAAATGGCCCAATATAGCTCAATTGCGGAGGAAAATTGAAAGAATAGGCTAAATTTGGGGGAAAAAAGGCAAAGATAGGCTAAATTTGGGAGTAAAGAGCAAGGATAGGCTAAATTTCCTCGGAAAAAAACCAGCAAAATTTACGAGGAAATTTAGCCTATCTTTGCCTATCCTTCCAAATTTAGCCTATCTTTGCCTAATAGTTGCCTTTTCCTAAAAAATTTAGCCTATCTTTGCCTTTCGCCCCAAATTTAGTCTTTCCAATATTATTTTGCCGAGTATTTTGCAAGAATAGGGTAAATGGGGGGGGGGAAAGGCAAAGATAGGCTAAATTTGGGAGTAAAGAGCAAGGATAGGCTAAGATAGGCTAAATTTCCTCGGAAAAAAAACCAGCAAAATTTACGAGGAAATTTAGTCTATCTTTGCCTATCCTTCCAAATTTAGCCTATCTTTGCCTAATATTTGCCTTTTCTTCAAAAATTTAGCCTATCTTTGCCTTTCCCCCCAAATTTAGTCTATCCAATATTATTTTGCCGAGTATTTTGCAAGAATAGGGTAAATTTGGGGGGGAAAAAGGCAAAGATAGGCTAAATTTGGGAGTAAAGAACAAGGATAGGCTAAGATAGGCTAAATTTCCTCGCAAAAAAAAACAGCAAAATTTAAGAGGAAATTTAGCCTATCTTTGCCTTTCCCCCCAAATTTAGTCTATCCAATATTATTTTGCCGAAATAAGGCAAAGATAGGCCACATTGAGCCATAATAAGGCCAAAATGGCCCAATATAGCTCAATTGCGGAGGAAAATTGAAAGAATAGGCTAAATTTGGGGGAAAAAAGGCAAAGATAGGCTAAATTTGGGAGTAAAGAGCAAGGATAGGCTAAATTTCCTCGGAAAAAACCAGCAAAATTTACGAGGAAATTTAGCCTATCTTTGCCTATCCTTCCAAATTTAGCCTATCTTTGCCTTCCCCCCAAATTTAGTCTATCCAATATTATTTTGCCGAAATAAGGCAAATATAGGCCACATTGAGTCATAATAAGGCCAAAATGGCCCAATATAGCTAAATTGCAAGAATAGGCTAAAGTTAGGGGGAAAAAGGCAAAGATAGGCTAAATTTCGAAGTAAAGAACAAGGATCGGCTAAGATAGGCTAAATTTCCTCGGAAAAAAAAAAACAGCAAAATTTACGAAAAAATTTAGCCTATCCTTCCAAATTTAGCCTATCTTTGCCTAATATTTGCCTTTTCCTCCACAATTTAGCCTATCTTTGCCTTTCCCGCCAAATTTAGTCTATCCAATATTATTTTGCCGAGTATTTTGCAAGAATAGGGTAAATTTGGGGGGGGAAAGGGAAAGATAGGCTAAATTTGGAAGTAAAGAACAAGGATAAGCTAAGATAGGCTAAATTTCCTCGGAAAAAAACCAGCAAAATTTACGAGGAAATTTAGCCAATCTTTGCCTATCCTTCCAAATTTAGCCAATCTTTGCCTAATTTTTGCCTTTTCCTCCAAAATTTAGTCTATCTTTGCCTTTGCTCACCAAATTTAGTCTATCCAATATTATTTTGCCGAAATAAGGCAAAGATAGGCCACATTGAGCCATAATAAGGCCAAAATGGCCCAATATAGCTCAATTGCGGAGGAAAATTGAAAGAATAGGCTAAATTTGGGGGAAAAAAGGCAAAGATAGGCTAAATTTGGGAGTAAAGAGCAAGGATAGGCTAAATTTCCTCGGAAAAAAACCAGCAAAATTTACGAGGAAATTTAGCCTATCTTTGCCTGTCCTTCCAAATTTAGCCTATCTTTGCCTTCCCCCCAAATTTAGTCTATCCAATATTATTTTGCCGAAATAAGGCAAATATAGGCCACATTGAGCCATAATAAGGCCAAAATGGCCCAATATAGCTAAATTGCAAGAATAGGCTAAAGTTGGGGGGAAAAAGGCAAAGATAGGCTAAATTTCGAAGTAAAGAACAAGGATCGGCTAAGATAGGCTAAATTTCCTCGGAAAAAAAAACAGCAAAATTTACGAAAAAATTTAGCCTATCCTTCCAAATTTAGCCTATCTTTGCCTAATATTTGCCTTTTCCTCCACAATTTAGCCTATCTTTGCCTTTCCCGCCAAATTTAGTCTATCCAATATTATTTTGCCGAGTATTTTGCAAGAATAGGGTAAATTTGGGGGGGAAAAGGGAAAGATAGGCTAAATTTGGAAGTAAAGAACAAGGATAAGCTAAGATAGGCTAAATTTCCTCGGAAAAAAACCAGCAAAATTTACGAGGAAATTTAGCCAATCTTTGCCTATCCTTCCAAATTTAGCCAATCTTTGCCTAATTTTTGCCTTTTCCTCCAAAATTTAGTCTATCTTTGCCTTTGCTCACCAAATTTAGTCTATCCAATATTATTTTGCCGAAATAAGGCAAAGATAGGCCACATTGAGCCATAATAAGGCCAAAATGGCCCAATATAGCTCAATTGCGGAGGAAAATTGAAAGAATAGGCTAAATTTGGGGGAAAAAAGGCAAAGATAGGCTAAATTTGGGAGTAAAGAGCAAGGATAGGCTAAATTTCCTCGGAAAAAAACCAGCAAAATTTACGAGGAAATTTAGCCTATCTTTGCCTATCCTTCCAAATTTAGCCTATCTTTGCCTAATAGTTGCCTTTTCCTAAAAAATTTACCCTATCTTTGCCTTTCGCCCCAAATTTAGTCTTTCCAATATTATTTTGCCGAGTATTTTGCAAGAATAGGGTAAATGGGGGGGGGGGGAAAGGCAAAGATAGGCTAAATTTGGGAGTAAAGAGCAAGGATAGGCTAAGATAGGCTAAATTTCCTCGGAAAAAAAACCAGCAAAATTTACGAGGAAATTTAGTCTATCTTTGCCTATCCTTCCAAATTTAGCCTATCTTTGCCTAATATTTGCCTTTTCTTCAAAAATTTAGCCTATCTTTGCCTTTCCCCCCAAATTTAGTCTATCCAATATTATTTTGCCGAGTATTTTGCAAGAATAGGGTAAATTTGGGGGGGAAAAAGGCAAAGATAGGCTAAATTTGGGAGTAAAGAACAAGGATAGGCTAAGATAGGCTAAATTTCCTCGCAAAAAAAAACAGCAAAATTTAAGAGGAAATTTAGCCTATCTTTGCCTTTCCCCCCAAATTTAGTCTATCCAATATTATTTTGCCGAAATAAGGCAAAGATAGGCCACATTGAGCCATAATAAGGCCAAAATGGCCCAATATAGCTCAATTGCGGAGGAAAATTGAAAGAATAGGCTAAATTTGGGGGAAAAAAGGCAAAGATAGGCTAAATTTGGGAGTAAAGAGCAAGGATAGGCTAAATTTCCTCGGAAAAAACCAGCAAAATTTACGAGGAAATTTAGCCTATCTTTGCCTATCCTTCCAAATTTAGCCTATCTTTGCCTTCCCCCCAAATTTAGTCTATCCAATATTATTTTGCCGAAATAAGGCAAATATAGGCCACATTGAGTCATAATAAGGCCAAAATGGCCCAATATAGCTAAATTGCAAGAATAGGCTAAAGTTAGGGGGAAAAAGGCAAAGATAGGCTAAATTTCGAAGTAAAGAACAAGGATCGGCTAAGATAGGCTAAATTTCCTCGGAAAAAAAAAAACAGCAAAATTTACGAAAAAATTTAGCCTATCCTTCCAAATTTAGCCTATCTTTGCCTAATATTTGCCTTTTCCTCCACAATTTAGCCTATCTTTGCCTTTCCCGCCAAATTTAGTCTATCCAATATTATTTTGCCGAGTATTTTGCAAGAATAGGGTAAATTTGGGGGGGGAAAGGGAAAGATAGGCTAAATTTGGAAGTAAAGAACAAGGATAAGCTAAGATAGGCTAAATTTCCTCGGAAAAAAACCAGCAAAATTTACGAGGAAATTTAGCCAATCTTTGCCTATCCTTCCAAATTTAGCCAATCTTTGCCTAATTTTTGCCTTTTCCTCCAAAATTTAGTCTATCTTTGCCTTTGCTCACCAAATTTAGTCTATCCAATATTATTTTGCCGAAATAAGGCAAAGATAGGCCACATTGAGCCATAATAAGGCCAAAATGGCCCAATATAGCTCAATTGCGGAGGAAAATTGAAAGAATAGGCTAAATTTGGGGGAAAAAAGGCAAAGATAGGCTAAATTTGGGAGTAAAGAGCAAGGATAGGCTAAATTTCCTCGGAAAAAAACCAGCAAAATTTACGAGGAAATTTAGCCTATCTTTGCCTGTCCTTCCAAATTTAGCCTATCTTTGCCTTCCCCCCAAATTTAGTCTATCCAATATTATTTTGCCGAAATAAGGCAAATATAGGCCACATTGAGCCATAATAAGGCCAAAATGGCCCAATATAGCTAAATTGCAAGAATAGGCTAAAGTTGGGGGGAAAAAGGCAAAGATAGGCTAAATTTCGAAGTAAAGAACAAGGATCGGCTAAGATAGGCTAAATTTCCTCGGAAAAAAAAACAGCAAAATTTACGAAAAAATTTAGCCTATCCTTCCAAATTTAGCCTATCTTTGCCTAATATTTGCCTTTTCCTCCACAATTTAGCCTATCTTTGCCTTTCCCGCCAAATTTAGTCTATCCAATATTATTTTGCCGAGTATTTTGCAAGAATAGGGTAAATTTGGGGGGGAAAAGGGAAAGATAGGCTAAATTTGGAAGTAAAGAACAAGGATAAGCTAAGATAGGCTAAATTTCCTCGGAAAAAAACCAGCAAAATTTACGAGGAAATTTAGCCAATCTTTGCCTATCCTTCCAAATTTAGCCAATCTTTGCCTAATTTTTGCCTTTTCCTCCAAAATTTAGTCTATCTTTGCCTTTGCTCACCAAATTTAGTCTATCCAATATTATTTTGCCGAAATAAGGCAAAGATAGGCCACATTGAGCCATAATAAGGCCAAAATGGCCCAATATAGCTCAATTGCGGAGGAAAATTGAAAGAATAGGCTAAATTTGGGGGAAAAAAGGCAAAGATAGGCTAAATTTGGGAGTAAAGAGCAAGGATAGGCTAAATTTCCTCGGAAAAAAACCAGCAAAATTTACGAGGAAATTTAGCCTATCTTTGCCTATCCTTCCAAATTTAGCCTATCTTTGCCTAATAGTTGCCTTTTCCTAAAAAATTTAGCCTATCTTTGCCTTTCGCCCCAAATTTAGTCTTTCCAATATTATTTTGCCGAGTATTTTGCAAGAATAGGGTAAATGGGGGGGGGGGAAAGGCAAAGATAGGCTAAATTTGGGAGTAAAGAGCAAGGATAGGCTAAGATAGGCTAAATTTCCTCGGAAAAAAAACCAGCAAAATTTACGAGGAAATTTAGTCTATCTTTGCCTATCCTTCCAAATTTAGCCTATCTTTGCCTAATATTTGCCTTTTCTTCAAAAATTTAGCCTATCTTTGCCTTTCCCCCCAAATTTAGTCTATCCAATATTATTTTGCCGAGTATTTTGCAAGAATAGGGTAAATTTGGGGGGGAAAAAGGCAAAGATAGGCTAAATTTGGGAGTAAAGAACAAGGATAGGCTAAGATAGGCTAAATTTCCTCGCAAAAAAAAACAGCAAAATTTAAGAGGAAATTTAGCCTATCTTTGCCTTTCCCCCCAAATTTAGTCTATCCAATATTATTTTGCCGAAATAAGGCAAAGATTAGGCCACATTGAGCCATAATAAGGCCAAAATGGCCCAATATAGCTAAATTGTGTAGGAAAAAATGCAAGAATAGGCTAAATTTGGGAGTAAAGAGCAAGGATAGGCTAAGATAGGCTAAATTTCCTGGGAAAAAACCAGAAAAATTTACGAGGAAATTTTGCCTATCTTTGCCCATCCTTGCCCTTTCCTTCCAAATTTAGCCTATCTTTGCCTTTTCCTCCAAAATTTAGCCTATCTTTGCTTTCCCCCCAAATTTAGCCTATTCTAGTATTATTTTGCCATAAGGCCAAAATGGCCCGAATACAGGCTAAATTGTGGAGCAAAAATGCAACAATAGGCTAAATTTGGGGAAAAAAAGGCAAAGATAGGCTGCATTTTTGCCTTTTCCAAAGATAGCCTATCTTTTCCATATTGCGGCCAAATTTAGCCTATTACAGCCTTATTTTGCCGAAATAAAGCAAAGCTGGGCTACATATTACAGAAATAAGGAATAATGGCCAAAATAGGCTAAATTTTGGGGGGAAAATACAAGGATTGGCTAAATTTACCCGCAATTAGGCAAAGATAGGCTAAATTTTATCTATCCCAGCCTATTTTGCCGCAATATGTCCCAGATAGGGTATATTTAGCCGAAATAAGGCAAAAATATCCAAAATAGGCTAAATTTTGGGGGAAAGTATTATGATATGCTAAATTTACCCGCAATAAGGCAAAGACAGGCTAAATTTTTGAAGGATTTTTCCTGAGGAAATTTAGCCTATAAAGGTGTCTTTTTAATATTGCGGCTAAATTAGCCTATCCTAGCCTTTTGGTGCTGAAATAAGGGAAAAATGGCCACATTTTGACTAAATTTATGGGGAAAACTAAATGCTATTTTTTTTTCTGTAAAGGGCAAAGATATGCTGAGATAGTTCATATTTTGTTTTTGTTTTTTTTTTTTTCCCTAAAAGACAATGATAGGAAAATGTTATTTTTTTTTTGTAAAGGCAATGATAGGCTAAATTTAGTTCATTTTTTTCTGTAAAGGGCAAAGATAGGCCGTGATAGGTAAAATTTGGGTATTTTTTTCGTATGAAAGTCAATGATAGGCTGAAATAGGGAAAATTCCGTTCATATTTTCCGTAATGGGCAAATATAGGCAACATTTGGTCATGAGAGAATGTAGGCTGTGAAAGCCAGTGTAATTTTCTTCCGGGCTGTTATGCCGTGGTCTGCTGGAGATGAACTTTTCAGACATTTCGTTGTGGACGAAAATTTGGTCAATTTTTTTTTATTTTCTTAAATGGCATCTATAGCCTATATTTGGTCCATTATTTCTGTAAAAGGCAAATTAAGTGTTAACTTTGCCATTTTTTTTTGTAAAAGGCAGTGATAGGCCAAATTTTGTCGATTATTTCTGTAAAAGACAATGAATGGCTAAAGTTTGCCCATTGTTTTACCAAAAGTGCTAAGAAAGGTAAAACCTTTTTTGGTCCCTGTCAATAAATTAACATATGTATTTCCTTCAAAAAAAAAATATTTATTTAAACAACCGGTAAACATGACTTACAAACCATTTACAATCTAAATATGAATTTATTTTAGTTTTTAACATAGTTAAGCAAGCATTAGTAATATTTTCTGAGTCAAACTATATAAACATACTTTTTCTGGCTTCTGTTGCTATAGATTTACTCAAGACATCTTTTGTGGATTGAATGCTCTGATTAAATTTCCAGTAATTGAAGTCAGGAAGAGCATATTTCAGTAGTTCGACTCACAAGAGATTGCATCTTACACTGTCATGATTTTTACTGACATAAATCTGTTCACAACATCAGTTGCTTATTGACTGCTGAAAGGTTGATGTAGGAGGTAATGACTAGTGGTCTTTAGTGATCTTTGAGATTGGATTTTCTGCTTCCAAAATATATTATAAATATTTTACCATCATTTCAATTTGCTTGTTGTTAAGTTGTTTACATAATTGCACTTTATTTTTATATAGTTTTCACTCACAAATTGTGATGCTTCTGCTGAATTTTTAAATTTATTTGTAGTTAATATTTCTCCAATGTGACCTGGTACCCATCATTCTATCATAGTGCATGAGAATCTTTTATGTGGGAGTTTTCAATTACTGAGGAGAATTTGGTTATTATACAATTCTGCTACTACCATCTTATGGAACTATGTAAATAACTTCTAGTATACTTGCACTTGAAATTTTTATGCTCAAAAAATCTATTGATCTTGATCAGGTTTGAACCCAGGAATCTGGTACCCATATTCCTTTTCATTTTTCAATTTCTTTTCCTCTAATGCCAAGTTTTGTTTTATTTTTATGAGATTTATTAATACTATATTAATTTTGCTGAGCTAATAACATAATCTTGTATCCTTTGAGTATATTCTGAAATTTTCAATTGGCTTATATGGTATGTGAATGTTTAAAAAGTTCAATTTTTGTTCTGGATGAGAGGGTTATAATCTGTTTTGTTTGGTATTGTTTCTTAAATATCTTAATTTAATTTGTCAACCATCACCTTACTAATACCATTTAATTTTTCTCTGGCAGTCAACAAGTAGTTAAAAGATGCCAATGGTCTTGGAAGCAAGTCTTAAACTACTCTTACTGTGAATTTTCTATGTAGTTATTACAAGAATAAAACATCATTATTAACTTGAAGTTTGAACTGGAACTTGTACATTGAAGCAATATAATTTAATAATTGCATGAACTGAGTGAAACTACACACTATAGTCGCTTCACTTATTTTTTGCATTTAAAACATGTTTGGCAGACGGCAGCTAATTGTCAACTGCTGGATTATTTACAGCATTTTTTGGGATTCATTTTCTGCTCTGATGGAGGTGTGATGAAAGTTGATAATTTTGTCCCCAGAAGTGTTGTAGTTCATTAATCTGTCTCTTATGAATAAATAGATTTTTTCCATCTTTTTCATCTAGCTCTGTGGGTTGCTGTTTTGACTTTATTAACTTTGCTTTTTTCACTATTCATGGTTCAATGTCCATAAGATCCCAATGGTGATTTCTCCATTTGTTTGTATTTAATGTTATTGAAGTGTATTTTTACGGTGTGCCTAAATTTCTCTTTGTTTTCCTGATGTAGTTTTTTTGCATTCTGCATAGTTTATTTTTCAGATGGAACACTTGTAATTCATTTTGTCACTCAGAAGATTTTTAATATTTTGAAATTTATGCTGTATTCATGTGTGATATGTGAATTTTTTTAAAAATTATCTTATCTTTTTCCACTGAAAGCTTTGTAGTTTTTTAATTAACTGTTGCCTTTTAAACTTTTGTACTTTTTTGTGAACTAGTTCTATTTTTGATCACTGTTCTTTCCATTTGCTTATATTCTTCAAGAGTATTCTTTCTTGTTAATAGATTAGCATGTTTATGTTTTCTTGGGATAAATCCATCATTATGATTATCTGCATGTATGTTTTATCTGTAGATTCCAAATTCCAGGTTGTATTGGTGTTTTATTATTTTAATGTTCAAGAATGGTAGCATGTCATCTACTTCTGTTTGGTATGAGAATAATATGTTTTTATCTTGTATATTCAAAAGTTTTAGGGCATTATTTCAGTTCTTAGCCATTCAGGTAAGTTACAAGTTTATCTTCAGTTATACTTGGAAACTGATATTCTACATTGAAAGGTACTTTGGTGCCAGTAGGTTGCAATTTTATTTTTTATTTTTTTTTTCCAATAACTGAAATGAATTGTTTTTACTCCAGCTTTGAATTTTGGTAATGTTTTGGATCTATTGGCTAGGCCTTTTGCTAAATAATACAATAGTGTGTTGACATTAATGATAGTTTGTATGCCATTACCTGTCTTGTGAATTTTTGGTAAATCATATATTTTCACCACAGTTGAATTATTAAGTTTTAATTTGTATTTTACTAACTAAAGAACACATTAACAATGCTATAAACATTTTAATGCACAAGACAAAATCATGTCGTTCACATATGACACAGAAGTAAGTAACATGTTGCCATTCTTGGATATTAAAATAAATTAAATAAGACACAATGGAATTTGGAATCTACAGAAAAAAATAAGCATGTAGACAAACACATCAAAGCTAATAGATATAACCCAAGAACATTAAAAATCAGTAATCAACAAGCTCATTAATCTACTCATTAACAAGAAAGATTATTCCACAGAATACAAGCAAATAGAAAGAACAGTGATTAAAAATGAAATTTATTAAAGAAACCACATCACCTTCAGCAAAAAAAAAAATATAATTTTTAAATAATTAACATAACACTGATGAACTATACACACATTTCAAATAATTACAAAATTTCATTATCAGCTTAGCACAAAAATGTTATATTAAAACTCTCCCAAGCAGCAAAATTAATGAAAGTATTTTACAAGAGGAAGAAAAATAGCTATTTACCAAATAAACTATGCCAATATATATATCAAGATTACAAAGAAAAACATATGCACATGGTTAAAATACCACTTCAGGAACATTAAATACAACAACTGGAAAAAATCAGCAGAGGCATCCCTTTTCTGGACACAGGACAAGATATAGTTACAAAAAAGTCTGCCATGCAGGAACTGTGTAAATTAAGTGAATTCCTCAGCAAGTTGAATTTATGAAGGTTATTACAGAGTACTAGAGCAGAGAATGTAGCAACAAAAAATTAATGATAACTGAAGATATACATATGTATGTAATAAAAAACATAACTTTCAGGCTTAAAAGTGCATGCTTTTCTCATATCATTATTATTTTATTTATATGTTGTATTATTAGTTTAGCAATTCCTATTGCACTTAGCTGTATAGCAACTAAAATGGAATGTGATTAATATTTAAGCTACATAGTTCATTTTAGGTATACAATTGTTTTTCTATGTTGTGAAATCATTATGTTCTCTACTCCTGCATTTATTGTACACTTTACATTACCAAGGTAGGTGAGAATGATTTGTACATTTTTCCATAAGCTCCAACATTCCCTGGAATTTGACTTTTTCCTCTACTGTTCAGTACTGAAGCCACTAGATGGCAGCCTGTCTGCTAACAATATCATTTCTCCTGTAGGCCATACTCCCCTTGGGCCTCCTTAATCAATGTTATCCATTACATAGCTTTGTTGTTCAGGTATACTCCCATTTCTATGCTCAGATTTCCCAACTTTTCAAAAACTATTTTTCTTATATTATTTATAAGATATATACTGGAATTTTACTGAAAAAAAATTGGGTTTCAGGTAAACCCCTACGCTCATATTGGTCTGATTTTGCTTATTTTCAGTAACTATTTTTTTTATTTTATTTTAATGGTATATACTGAATTTCATTCAGGAAAAAAATTGTGGCCACTAGGGCAATTTTTTAATTTTTGCTTTACATTAACTCAACCCCGACGGTTCCATTTTTCTGGGTAATGAAATTGAAGAATCATTTATTAATTAATCATTATATCCCAGGTTTCGTTGAGAAAAAACAAAAATTGCAGCCGCTAGAGTGTTGACAGACAGACATATATATATATATATATATATATTTTCATTGTCATTTTTGGTGCATACTAAGTTGGATTTGAAGAAACTTTACAAATATCTTAAAAATCTTTTCATGGGTACAACCACAATAGCTACATTCCTTCAGAATTTGCTAAAAGCACAGTTATTAAAGTCAACAAAGGGACCCAGAGAGCTAGAAATGTGGGAGACAATCTCTCTAATTACATATATATATATATATATATATATATATATATATATATATATAATAAAAAAAAATAAAGTAGCTCTTAGGGCAATGTAACTAAAATAACAATAACTAGAGATGCAGAAATAGATCAAACAAATAATAGCACAAATATTGCTATATATTTGTGTGATACTCCTTTACACACATTTCACACACATTCATGCTTCAAGTTAATTATATCTAATATTGTAACTGTCTCATTAAACCATATATTAAATATCTGTAAACTAGAAATAACCATTTTGCTAATTTGATTTGTATGCTTAACTTTTACCCCCATTTTAAAATTTATATTCATTATACATAGTCAGTATTTAATATAATTGTTAAAATTTTTCTGTATCCACATTATTAATTTAAATGTACAAATTTCAATGCATAAGTATATAAATAACTGAAAATGCACAAAGCATTTCTCTTTCAGAGTTGCAGCTCTCTTATTGTAATCTTTTGATATGTATAAATAAATAAAATTTTTGTGACTATTTAAGTGTTAATTGATATAAACTATATTAATAAAATACAGAGCTAGATTAATGTCCTATGACACTTGTAGAGACAAAAACATTAGCTTTTAATGTTCTTAATTATCAAGTGAGTCGATTTGATAATCTTATGCTTCACTTACTGTTGAATTATGCACAGTATGCAGGCAAAAGCCTGCAAAACTAGTTTTGCATAATTCAACAGTAAGTGGAGCATAAGATCATCAAATCGGCTCACTAGATAATTAAGAACATAATAGTCGCTTCACTGTATTGGTTCTGACACGAAATGAAATGTTATGCTTATTAACTTGTAAGTTCTAGCATTTCCATCAGAGCAGAATATGTGTCCCCATAGAAATATTGTGAATCATCTACTAGTCAATTAGCTAAAAGACACAGATGGTGGTCTACAAAACATGTTCTAGACATAAACAAGTAAATGATGGCACAAAAGTGTATAGTTAGACTTAGTCATACAGTAATTTAATTATAAAACATCATGTAGGATTAAACAATGCTTTGTAAAACATTAAATCTGTTCAAATTTCAAAAAGCAAATGCAAAATGCTATACTTTACACAAGTTAATTTGGTAATATCAACCACAGAAGCTATGTGATGAATGTGATTACAAGGTTTAATAGCATTTGCTGTTACCACTAGTCTCTGATTTAGATTTCTAGAAAGCTATAACCCCATAGAGCTACCAGACGGATAAAGATCAATCAGGTTGAATGACATCACAAATTTGCTTTTTATTCAAATCTGCCTTAAAGTTCTCTATCAGCCACTGAGGTTTCTGCACTGGTAATGTCAACTGCAGCATCACCATATGCAGCTTATAATCTTCTTTGGTTTCTGGTGCTTGACACTCTTCATTCAAAAACCCATCATGGTTCCTATATCCACCCTAATCCATCATGGCTCTGAAAAAAAATTGCAAATTTTAGGATTATTTCATTGGATATCTAAAAAGTGAAAAACACATGAAGACATACATTGTCGGGGCAAATTTTTGAATCAGTGATATATTTATAAAACTGTTACAAAAAAGTAGGATAATTTTAAATTTAAAAAATTTATTCCATATCATAATCTATACATTAAATTAGATATTATAACTGGAAAGTCCATATCAAAATCAACCAATGAAAAATTAAGTTTGAAACAAGATGCTAGTTATTTTTTTGAACATTTTGGCACTGCCATAATAAAATAAGTAATTTTCCTCTAACCTTTGTATAAACATATTTTTAATTTGGCAATAACCCCATCATTTGTTTAATTCCATATAATAATATTTAATAAATGAAAAATAGGAGTAATACAGATCTGGGATAGATATAATTTTAAAGATATAGCATATGGCTATCAGTTGTCATCCAACATAACATATTGGACTTTTTCAAAATTCATTGAAAATATTTTTTTTTTACTTCTTATTCATAAAAATAGAGAAAGTTATATTTTTAAAAATAATTATGCATTTAAGCTATATGCTGGAATGTCAGAACTTAAAATTACAAAAAAGGACATTGTACATTATTTGGGGCCAAAAATCCCAATGTGAAGTTCATGTCTTAGTAGAAATGTATTCACACTATAATTTTCAGGAGAAAAGCAGCATATTAAACTTCTAACTTAGCTCCCTGAATGGCTAAGTACCACATAAATTAAAGATGTACACATAAAGGAATACATAAAAGTCACTAGTATTTACTTATAATAATCTTATTTTTCATTCAGTTGCAAATTCTATTAAAAAATCGGAACTTAGGTGGGAATTCCCTTATTTCCATTTCCAGCTAGCCTCTTCATAAGCAGGTTTAAAACACACATCAACACAGCATTTCCATACATATTTAAAATCTGGTATTGATATAATAATATATTTGGAGCTAAGAATCTCACTGTTGAATGTGGGATTCTTATGGTCTATTCTGCATAGAGAGTCATTAGTTGTGTTCCTAGTATAACTTTTAGGGCAATTGAGGCATATTTGTAGTTATGGGTTAGTTTCAAACATAAGATCTCCATAACTGTGCAACAAATTTTTCTTTTCTTTACCTATCCAGAATGCTAGGGCCAACCTCTACATGCTTGGTAAACTGCCATTTTTTGTTTTAGCTTACTTTGTATTTTAGTTACGCATAATTTCAAAATTGCCAATTTTTGGAGCAAAAAAATCTTATAGTCAAATGTTGGATCCTAATGGTCATTTCTGCATAAAATATCACTAGTTGTATTCCCAGTACAACCTTTAGAGCAATTTGGGCATATTTGTATACATGGTTTCAAAATAAAACCAAAAAGATATTTTGTAAAATTCAGACAGCACATAAATTTACAAGAAATGACAATAAAAATTGATGGTGAGCCCTGCAGATAGAATGGGGTCCCAGCATTCTGATTATATATATAAAAAAGAAATATCTGCCATACAGCTACAGATATATTCAATAAATTACGTCGGAAAAAATAACTTTTTAGGGCTCTCAGGATGGAGATCTAATTTTTGAAACTGTTCCACACAACTACACATATGGCCTAATTGCTATAAAGATTATACTGGGATTATAACTAGTGACCCCTCTACATAGATATGACCATATGAATTCAGAATTGGACATCAACAATTGACATCCCTAAAAATGGCTAGTCTTTATACCTGCAATTTTGAAATTACAGATCTGTTAAAATGCTAATTAATCTAAAACAAAAGACAATGGTATTCCCAGTACATAGACCTCAGGAACCAGCATTCTAGATATAAAAAGACAAATAAGCCTTAAATTTGCAGAGACATATACTAAAGTAAATAAACAAAAATACCCTTTTTGAGGCACTCAGGAGAGAGATCCCATGTTTGAAACTGACCCATGCCTACAAACATTCACTGATTGCCTAAAAATTATTTCGGGAATAAAGCTAGCAACTATCTTGCATATATGAACATAAAAATAAGAAATTCAACATCAAGATTTTTTGCCCCCCAAAATGTCAGGTATTTAGATAGGATATTATAAATTTCAACACTTGCTAAAAAACAAAGTAAGCAAAAACAAAATATGTCCATGTGTCAAGAATATAGAGCATGACCCTATCATTCTGAATAAGTAGGGAAAAGTAAAATATGACTTACAGTTATGTAGATATTTACTAAATTAAGTCCAAAAAATTTCCTTCTTGGAACACTCAGGAGGGCAGTTCCATATTAGAAACTGCAGTTTCTACATGACTTACAGTTATGTAGATATTTACTAAATTAAGTCCAAAAAATTTCCTTTTTGGAACACTCAGGAGGGCAGTTCCATATTAGAAACTACAATTTTAGAGCAATCAGTACATGATGCAGGCATAGGGCAGTTCCATATTAGAAACTGCCCTATGCCTGCATCATGTACTGATTGCTCTAAAATTGTACTGGGATTACAACTAGTGACCCTCTAATCAGATATGATGATAAGAATCTGAAATTCTACATCATGATTTTTTTCACACGTATGCACACCCACACACACAAAAAAGGGCAAGTCTTCAAATCTGCAATTTTGAAATTTCAAGTTTGTCTAAAATACAAAGTAGGCAAAAAAATGTTTTGTCTAGCATATATAGCTTGGCACCAACATCACAAATATATAAAGAATAGAAAAAGCTGTTAGTGTATAGTTATGGGGATATTAAATACATTAGATCTGTAAAATGCCCTTTTTAAGGCTCTCAATAGCTAGTTCTCACATTCAAAACTACCCCATGTTTGCAAAATATGCCCTGTTTGCTCTAAAAGTTGTATTGGGACTAGAACTAGTGATGTTCTACACAGAAATGACTATAAGGATATGACATTTGACTATAAGATTTTTGCCTCAAAAAATGAAATTTTGAAATTCCAAGCCTAACTAAAATACAAAATAAACTAAAACAAAAGATGGTGATTTACCAAGAGGTTGGCCTCAGCATAGGTAAAGAAAAGAAAAATTTGTTGTACAGTTAAGATCTTATCTTTGAAACTGCCCTACAGCAATACAACTAGTGACTCTATATGCAGAATAAGAATCCCACATTCGACATTGAGATTCTTTGCTCCAAATATTTTGTCTATAACAGATTTTAAATATGTATGAGAATGCTGTGCTGATGTGTGTTTTATACCTGCTTATGAAGAAGTTAGCTAGAAATGGAAATTAGGGACTGCCCATCTAAGTTCTGAATTTTTATTAGAATTTGCAACTGAATGAAAATTAGGATTATTACATGCAAATTTCAGTGAATTTTATGTATTCCTTTATATGTACATCATTAATTTTATTGGTTCTTAGCCATCCAGGGAGCTAAGTTAGAACTTTATCTTTAGCCATACTTGGAAACAGAGTTTCTAAGTCGAAAGATACTAATTTTATATCCTTAGTTTTTTTCTATTAACTGAAATGAATTGCTTATAATCCAGATTTGAAATTCTGTCAGTGTTCTGGATCTATTGGCTAGGCATTTTGCTAAATAGTATGATGGTGTGTTGATGTTAATGATGGGTTGCATGCCATTCTATCTTGTGAACTTTTGGTAAACCATATATTTTCACTATGGTTGTGTTACTATGTTTTATTTTTCATTCTGTTAACAAAACCACATTAAAATGCCATAAAAGATATAAGATAAAACCATGCCATATAAAAATATATGAAACAGAAGTAGATGTAATCTTGGACATTAAAACAATAATAATAATAATAATAATAATAATAATAATAATAATAATAATAATAATAAAAATAAAACAAGACAATCTGAAATTGAAATCTATAGAAAAAATAAGCATGTAGACAAACACATCAAAGCTGACAGATTTAAGAACACATAAATATATAGTAATCAACAGACTTTTAAAATACCCATTAACAATAAAGATTACTTCGAAGAATACAACAAATAAAAAGAATAGTGATTAAAAAGTATTTGGCAATGAACATGGTTCACAAAAAATAGCTCAGTTCAATATACAGAAACTTATTAAAGAAACCACAACACGTTCAGCAGAAAAAAATTTGATGATTTTTCAGAAATGATCATAACGCAAATGAGCTATTTGTGTACATTTCAAAATAATACAAGATTTAAGATCAGATATGCACAAGAAAATTATATTATAAATCTACCAAGTGGCAAAATTAATGAAAGTATTTTACAAGAGAATAAAGCAGGTATTTACCCCCCCCCCAAAAAAAATAAGCACATGGTTAAAAGAACACTTCAGAAACATTAAATACAAACTAATGGTCTGTGGTGGTATCTCATTTCTGGACACAGAACCATGGCATAGTGATAAAAGCAAAGCTATTAAAGTCAATAAAGGGAACTTCAAAGCTAGCAATGTGGGGAAAAAAAGCTATATATAAAATAAAGATGAAAAATAAAATAACTGTTGGAACAATGCAATTAAGATAACAAGAACTAGAGAATCAGAAACTAATAAAATACATATGAAAACATAAATATTCGGGTGTCTAGTCATCGTTTTGAGTAACGGCGGTTCAGTGAGCAACTGAAGATGGAGGAGATTCTCCCGAAATGCATCTTATTTTTATGTAAGTAAGTGGAGTTTAGTGTAAAAAATTAATACCTAAGTTTAAGATATATTACCACTCCATTGTCTACAACTTCATAAGTACAATATTTAACATAAATATTGCTATATTTGCAACAATTTGTGTTCTTCTTCAAAGGCAGTGGACAAGAAGAACCAAGAGTTGTTTGAAATACAGTAAAAATTTTTGTGACTATTTAAATGTTAATTAATATAAAACTATAACAATAAAATTCAGAGAAAGATTATACTTTGGAGACAAAAAGATTAATAAAGTTCATCACATTTCCACGAGAGCAGAATATATGTCCCCAAAAGAAATAATTTGAATCATCCACCAGTCTGCAATTAGCTAAGGATGCAGATGATGATCTGCAAAATATGTTCTAGATGCAAACATAGGTGAAGCCACAAAATTGTGTAGCTAGCTGCAGTCATATATTAATTGAATTATAAAACCTCACATAGATTTAGATAATGCTTTGTAAAACCTTAAATCTATACATATTTCCACGGAATCCAAGCATATGCAAAATGCTACACTTCACACAAGGCTTAATAACATTTTTTGTTACCATTAGTCTCTCCTTTAGATTTCTAGAAGGCTGTTAACATCAGAGCTATGATGAATAAAGAATGATCAGCTTGAATGACATTACAAACTCAGTTTTTCTTTAAATCTGCTGTTGAAGTACTCTATCAGTCACTGAGGTTTCTGCACTGGTAATGTTTACTGCAGCATCTCCATATGCAGCTTATAGTCTTATGTGGATTTCTCCTCATTCAAAAACTCATCATGGCTATCTTCCTAAATCCACCCTAATCCATCACGGATCTAAAACAAAAATGTTGCAAATTTTAGGACTATGTCATTGTACATCTAAGTGAAAAGCACAAGGAGACACCTATTTTAAGCACTATCTTTGAATCAGTAATACATTTATAAAGAAAGTAATATTGTTTTAAATTTAAAAATTTTCTTCTATATCATAACTTATATACTAAATTAACTGGCAAGTCTATATCAAATCAAACAATGAAGCATTAATGTTTAAGCAAGATGCTATATATATTGATATATTGACTTGTCTTCTTACCATAGAAGAACTCTAGTAGTTCGAAATATAGTGATTACAAGTATGACTTTCTCTTAGTGTTTTATCCTTTTCTGCTTTTATAAATATTGTTAATTCAGTTACTTTGTTTATAGTGTTACATTATTTTTCTTTTATATTACACAGATACACACACTTTTTTTTTTTGCATATTTTGACATTACCATAACAAAAAGAAATATTTTCCCTTTGTATAAATATTATTTTTAATTTGTCCAAAAAAAAAAACATAATATTTGAAAACTATGAGCACTACAGATCTGGGATGGTATAAATTTAAAGATATAGAATAGGTCTACATACAACTTCGTAAATTATGAATTTTTTCCAAAATTTATTGCTAACATTATTTATTTAGAGTTCTTAAAAAAATAAGTTTAATTTATCAAAATAATTATCCATAAATAAATTCAGCTACATGCTGCAACGTCAGAATTAAAAAAAAAAATTACTAAAATGAATGATTATTATGTTCAGCCAAAAGGTCCAATGTTGAATTTGGATTTTTATAGTCATATCTGAGTAGAAATGTATTCCCACTATAATTTTCAGAAAAAAACATGGCATATTTGTAGGCATACTATTGGGGGATACAGAGAGAGATTGACCTACGCTAGAGGTGAGATATTTTGAGTTTTGAGTTTAGCTTAATAACTCAAAACATTTCAAGTTAATGCACATTTTTTTATTTTCCATTTTAAAGTATTCATTTTAAATTTTTTGTAAAAATCATCTTCAGAATGCCACTTCAATATTTCATAATTATCTTAGAAAGTTTTTCATCTGCAAAGAAAAAAAATAATGTAACTTCAAAATTTTAAACTTATTTAAGGTTTTACATCTGCAAAGAAAGAAAATAATGTAACTTCAAAATTTTAAGCTGATTTAATTCTGTTACACTCTAATTTTTATAAAGCTTATTATAAGATCAACATTCTCTATATCTCTCTGTTTCTCAGCCTTCTTTCTGGTCCCTGTGTTATAATATCTTACCCCATGTATTTTTATGATAGCTGGTACTGTGAAGCTTAGAATCACATTGATTAAAATTATTTGGATGTGCAGTTAAATTAAGATGGATTTTTAAATTTAAAAATATACAGTTATTGTACCACTTAGCTGTTTCTTGGACTTCCTCAGCTACACTTAAGAAATATGGATAGTACATAGCCTGATGATTCTGTGGTATGTAGGGCAGAAATGTCATCAGATCCTTATGTTTTGCTGAACTAATTTTTTTTCCCCGTTAGGCTACAAACACTCCATGTCTACTGGAAGGAATATTTTTCTCAGCATTTCTTGAGAATGTATTGCAGATTTTTACCTCTGCTAGATCTTCCAACTGGTTTCTGAAACACTTGCACTTCCTCCCATGGACTGATTTCAGATTAATTTAACTTGTACTACAATATACCTGTTTTAGTAGTTTTTATCTTGAGAACTGCACTTTTTCGAAGTGGCATTTTCTCACCTGAAGTGAGAACCCATTTTCAAGATTTTCTTTTGCTTTGGAGGTTAGATTACCCATGATGCACTGCAGTTTAGAATGGTAGGATTGTAGGAATGAAACTGCTGGTGTCAAGTGGTATGTTTGTGTAGCAGAAAATGAAAAACAGGCTGTTATATATGTGAACATGCTTACAGCAAAACGTTCACATATATAACAGTGCATTTAATTAGTTACCTTGCGTGTAATATTCTTCCATACAACCGCGAAGCAGAATATACTTGTTTTCAGCCATGGAAATCGAAAACAAGCATTTCCCGTAATTGAAGAACTAACAGAATTACGTGCATTTAAAAACAATTGCGGTAAACACACATATAACTGCATATATTACCTTGCATACTTTCACACACACCGTGAGATAGTTATGACATTCACAACTTCAAATTAACACTAAGGAGGCGTTCGGTTTTCTCCGCTACCGTTTGGAACCGGAGGCAAGTGCATAGGGTGATATTGTCTGTAAGGGTAATTAGTTAACATGCCCACTGAAACATCTAGGAAAACTTATTACTTACTTTACAAAGTAAGGGTCCTGTGCAGTAGTCACGCCTTCTTTCACGAACCGCAGCCGAGAAAACCTGCATTTGTTATAGTGCATGTTTACTATCATTCATGAGTAAGCAACGCGGAAGTTTTAGAACAGAAAACTCCCCAGAGTTATAGACAGTGCACGGAGCACGCATACGCGCATTCGCGCCCGGTAAAGTGAGGAACGTTGTGTATAACCAATGCATTTTTTTATATAAGCTAGATATTGCTTAAATGTTTTTCACTTATCTTCACAAGTTATTGGTCCTGTAACTAAATCATTGGTAAAAAGCAACTCAGGGATCTCCTTAATATTGATTATTGAACATGCACATTGGTTTTACGAATCTCCCTTAAATATCAATATACAAATTAAATAATGTAGGACTTAATTTTCGGCCTTGCAATTCCCTCGTAATATAGTTCCCTAAATATATTTTGAAGATAAGCATATCTTTGTAACAGTAAAATGTATGACTAATAAAAACTGGCACATTATTGAAAACAAAATACAGAAAAAAGTGCTGAAGAAAAGAAATGGAATTTCTTCCTCTCGAACACGAAAAAAAGAAGTTGAAGCCTTTAGAGTCGTTACAAATGATGACTGTTTAGCAAGCCATTTATACACACTAGGAATTCTATCTTTACCATTATGCCCGTATGCAAGCACTCAAGAAGAGATGAACGAAGATCGCTGAAAGATAATCTGTAGATTAATACAGAAATATTGTAAAGTAAGAATGCTAGTGGCTTTATTGCCAGATGTAAGGCATTAAACAGATATGCTACAATGCACAGCAAGATTGGCCAAATGTACTGCATTTTTCAAAGTACTCCCAGCACACTCTGAAGTAGATGCCATTCCTTCTCTCGTACAGTTAGTTCATTGCCAGCAAAAACTTCCAAGTTAGAAAATTGATGCACATGAAAGCGATTCTTCACATTTGGGGGTGGGAAGAACGTTATGCTAAGTTGGAACTACATTCTACATTGGTGACCAAATGTGACGCATCATAATGCAGGCATTGAATTTACAGACTTTTTATATGGTCCTTTAATAATTCTTGATGCCAAACATGGGCTCAAGTTTGTTTCTTGGCCTCTTTCCTTAGCAAAAAATTATCCCCAAATTCCAGTTCTCTAAAGGTTTTGGGTATGGGCTGTTTTCTGCCCTCTAGGACTTAAATACTGTTGTTTTCAAGGAATATCCTGATCTGAAAATAACAACCATTACTGTTATTTTATATGGAATTAATTCCACTCCTTTGTTTATTTCTACAAGAGTGAACTGCTCTTGTGCACTGCCACCTCTACAATGAAGTGATTATTGAGCTCATCAAGCGAGAAAGACAAAAAATTGACACATAATAGTCGCACAGATCAACAGTGCCATAGAGTAAGCTGCAACATTACTTTACAACAACCTGCAGAGATGATTTATTTTCTTAAATGTGAAGTTTTATGAGTAGCTAAAGTTGGCCACCACTATAGACGCATCAATAGTTTCATAGGTGTTCTTTGCAATACAGTTGTTGAATTGGGCATGTAAGCTGAAACATTATAGCGATGCAAAAAAAAAAAAAAAAAAAAAAGCCAACAATCCTCTCTTTGGTGGTTTCTCCTGGATCTATGGGAACCAAGAGTAATCAGTTGTTCAGGGATGGTAATTCATGAAATAAAACAAATGAAATTTGTGTGTCCAAGTAGAATTGCAAAACGCAAAACGAAGCAGCGAAAAAATAAATAAATAAATAAATAAAAGGACAGGAGGAGCTAATAAAAATAAACTAAAGAACATATTTATTTTGATGACATAAAAGAAATTGTAAAGAAGCTTTGTTAGAAGATATTTACTGCCCACAACACTAACTCTTATAAACTGCATGGTCATTCTTAAATCAAGGCCAAGGATCTGACCTCCAGTACACTCCATAACTCACGCAAATGAAGATTTAGTTCTGATGATAAAACTAAACGCACACACATGAGCAGACAAGGCTAAGTCTATTGAATAATTTCGAAATTTAAAGTTTTTCGTTTTCATAGAAACTGCTAGAAATGTTCATTTGCTGGGAGACAAAGGATATTTCTTCTCGTATATAGGAGATTTCATCTCAAAGCTGAACAAGACATTTAAAAATTCAAAAACAATTTTTTTTAAATCAATGCATTTTTTTAATTATATGAAGCATCAGGAGATAACAATTTCTGCAAAATGCGAAAACCCTGTTCCGAATACTTTTATTATAATAAATGCTAAATGTTTGACATTTTAAGAAACCCCGCGCATTTAAAAATATTATACAGAGTGATTCTTTTCATCCTGCGGATTGGGAAGTTATAAAATCCCTGCGTTTTACATATGCCATAAACACTGTCCCCATCGTCGTATCGTCGGTCCTGGTGGTGTAGTGGTTACCATACTTGCCTCCTATACCCAAAACGCGGGTTCGAACCCGGCCAGGACCGATGGATTTTTTCGGGCGTAAAAATCCTAAGTATGGCTTCCTTCGGAAGGGAAGTAAAGCCGTGGGTCCCGTGTCGTACATTTGCGGCACGAAAAAGAACCTCAAGCCTGAATGAGAGGCCTCTGAGCAAAATTTGTCGGCCGTTTCACGCCCTGAGTTGAATGGGACGCTGATGACCTGAGCTGTTAAAGAGCGTCCTTAAATAAATCAATCAAAAAAAAAAAAAAAAAAAAATCGTCGTATCGATTTCGGCCGAATCGGCTAAGTGCCTCTCTGCGAGCTCTGACTCGTGTGCACTGTGCGCGCGCTGTGCTTAACCGATGACGGTCCGGGGTTCAGATCCTGGCCCATGAAATAATACTTATTTTTTGTTTTATTTTCTGGCACGGAAGAGAGAAACAATGCTCATTTTGTGATATTTATTAATGTGAAAGTCCTAATTGTGTATATTTCAATTAAATTGCAAATTACAATAAGAATGGACAACTTATCTTTTATACTAAATTCTATTTTTTTAAATGCTAATAGAATCTAGTACAAAAGATAAGCAATATTCTATATATTATGTAATATAACAAGAATTAAATTTATAATATTTATTTTATTTAATTTACGCACCTATAAATATATAATATATTTTGTTATATTACATAAAAATAAGGTTATACAAGTGATTAGGCATTATTATTATTAAATACAAAAAGTAAAAGCGAATAATTTTACATTAATGTGAAATGACAAGGCATTTAGTGACACACCTCACTGCATTCATAAATAGATGTTGGCCGTATTGCCATTCTGGCGATAATATTTAACTTCACTGCGTTAATATTTAGAATTTGGCTACACTGCGCTCCGTTTACGAAACTGTTAGGTTCTACACTCTACACTAATTGTCGTAAATGTCGTAGAAATGTTGTGAGAGAAATGGTACAATTTTTAGTTCAACACTATATTGATATTGTGGAATTTTACATAAAGACAGACTCCATTAAGGCGATTAAAGATATGTTTGAGGTGAAATATCCTGGTATCAGGCTCCCCACGACCAGCACAATTCAAAATCTATATAAGAAATGGGAGATAGCCGTGTGGTGTGCAATGTTAGGAATGTACATTATCGGTCCCCTCTTTTGGGGGGAGGCAATGAGACGATCAACAACGCAAGATATATGCAGACTTTTGAGTCGTTCTATTCACAATTATCAAAAAAGGAGTATGGCGTCTTTCAACAAGATGGTGCCCCCCACACACATCCAACAAGAGTATGGCCCGTATTAGCGATGTGTTTCCTGAAAACACGTTTATCAGCAAACAGCTGTGGCCTACGCGATCGCCGGATTTAACATCCTGTGATTTTTATTTATGGGGAGCTCTGAAAGGCAAAGTATAGGCTAACAACCTTCGTACTATAGATCAATTGAAAGAGAAAATTACAAATGAGATAAATTACATCACTTCTCAAGGATTACAACGTGTTAATTAAAATTGTCGTACGAGCGCAGCGATGCCTGCATGTCGGTGGAGAGCACTTCCGACACTTGTTATAAACCGGCAAGTCTTGTAACTATGCGATATTTACACAGAAAGTAATATAGTAATGCAGTGACACATATCTTTTACGTGAATGGCAGTGAGACAATGAAGCGTACCGGTTATATGTGGGACATCTGTATAATACTTATGAAAGCTAGCTGAATGAAAATAAAAAGACATAATACAGAGTGTCTCAGTGAAAAATGCAGAGCTATGCTCAGTAATGCACAATGAAAATGAATTAATATCTTATTTATATATCGTATTAAAAGTCTGCTATGCAAAATGGTAACAAAAAGAAAGGGAGGAATATATATATATATATATATGCCATAATCGATGCATGTAATATTTTAAATTAAAAAGCTCCTACATTCCAATCTCATATATATATTTAAAATATTACACACACACACATGCACGCACGCACACACACATATATATACACACAATGTAGGAGTTTTTCAATTTAAAATATTACATGCCTTAATTTTAGTGCTAATTTAATGGTAGAAATTGTATTTCACTTTACTACAAGGGCTGTTCAAAAAAGATAGATATTAATTTTTAAAGGAATAATTTCTCGTTCTAAAATTTAACTTTACAATACTTTGTTACTGCAATGCGTAATGCACAAGTGATATAATTTCATTTTGTCACTTGCAGTTCCCACCTGTGATAGATGTGCAAGTTGAGGCATGTTCAGTTCTCCTACAGAAAAATGGAGGTGACATATGAGGTGGGGCAATTTAATTTTTTTAAAAGGAAATCAGTAAAGTCAATGAAATAAAATAAAAAAATAGTGTCCGCAAAACCAGTGAAATCAGATTATCAGGAATGGGGGTTTACCTGAAACCCAGCATCGAAAAATCGCTCTAGAAACAGCAATATATGCTTTTTCGCAACGAAACTCGGTAGATACCATTTAAATAAAATAATAAAAATAGTGTTTGAAAATGAGGGAAATCGGGAATTGGAGTGCGGGTTTAGCTGAAATGCAAAATTTTAAAAATATCGCTCTAGCGCCTCCAATAATTTTTTTTTTTTTGCAACGTAACTTAGTATATACCATTTAAATAAAATAAGAAAAATATTTTTTGAAAATCAGGGAAGTAAGACCAGTAAGAGTGGGGGCATACCTGAAAACCGAAATTTAAAGCGTGGGAGTTATCGCGAAAATTTTGGCCGCAATTTTTGTTTGTTCTCTTTTTTTCAATGAAACTCCGCATATGCCATTGAAATAAAACAAGAAAAATAGTTTCTAAAAATCAGTGAAATCAGACTATTAGGAATAGGGGTTTACCTGAAACCCAAAATATTTATATCCTCTACCAGGACGTTTTATTTATTTTTTTTTTATTTTATTTTTTCTTTTTGCTACGAAACTTAGCACATGCCATTTAAATGAAATAAAAAAAATTGCTGTGTCTGAAAATGAGGGAAATCAGTTATTAAAAGTGGGGGTTCGCCTGAAATCCAAAATTTAACAATCATTCTAGAAGCACCAATATGTTTCTTCACAGCAAAATTTGGTATAAAATAAGAAAAATAGTTTCTGAAAATTAGGGACATTGGACCTTTAGGAATAGGGATATACATGAAAATTGGATTTTAAAAGTGCTCTCGCGATTAATTTTGTCTCTACTATTTTAAAATAAAAGAACAAATTTATTCAGTACTTAATGTTGTATATATTTATATGTAACTAAAGCTTTGTCATAAAGATAGCAAATGTGACACATTAATCTAATATGATTATGTGAATTATAACCTTCAGAAAACGTTTTCGTTACTGGTTTTATTACAATAACTTCTACATTAAATTTCAAAGTCAATGAAAATCGATGGAACTTGCGATTGTATATTTGCTTAGTACATTGTAATTGTTTTGTTTTTAAATAGTAACACGTTTTTGTTTTATTGAAACATATGAACATCTTATATAAACAATGTTAACTCGAAACGTTGTGTCACTTCTCTCTATTTTAGTGAGCGTAAAAATGATATCAAGGGGTTAACTTAGAAATATGGTTACATTTTAAAATGTTTAAAAATACTCACACAGTACAGCTTTGTGTTTTTTTTTTTAAATAATGTTTAACGTCTGTTTTTATTACTGAGGCACCACAGGCAATGTACACTGATGATATGTGAGATGAAATGATAAATTGGGAAAGGATATTTTTTAAGGAAGGAAATGTTTCGGGCTTAAGTTTAGGGTACCTCCCCTTCATTTATGATGACTAAGGAAAACGTGGAAAAAACCCCAATTAGGGAGGATGGTCCTGGTGAGAATCGAATCCCAGACCTTCCACTCAAGAGTTCGCGCCTTAACGACCTCGGTCACCGTGGCGGTATATGGCTTTGTCTGTGGTCATACATTTAATTTAATTTATAGTATACCATTAATTTTTGTGGTTTAATCTCAAAAACAACAACAACAACAACAACAACAATAATAATAATAATAACAACAACAATAATAACAATAATAATAATAATAATAATAATAATAATAATAATAATAATAATAATAATAATTATTATTATTATTGTTGTTGTTGTTGTTGTTCTAAAAATGTACTTTTCTTTTGTAATACTTTTAGGTTGCAAGAATTCTAATTTTGTTCCCCTAATACTACACACTGATGCCGTAACTTATTTCATTTCATTAATTAATAAGGCCATAATTTGGATTTTATATTCGTTTTTACAGTTATTCAAGTTGCTGAGAAATTCGCTTAGTTTACACAGCTCCTGCGAGATGGACTTTTAAAATGTTTGTAAGCATTTAACGTCCCGCCAAATGCTTAGGTCTTTGAAGATGAATGATTGGATGAAATGATAACACATGGGAGTCCGGAGTAATTAATGTTTAATGTCACTTGGTATTGATTATTTCAGGGTAAGGGAAAACTCCGGAAAAACCTTACCCTTGCAACAATCCGGATCTGGGATCGAACCCTGCCCGCCAGTTGACAAGCGAACGAGCAGTAGACACTACACATTCTCTTCCAGATATTAACCTAATGTGCCACTGCTGCAACAATTTCTACCGACCTATATACCTGCATACACACATAAGGTGAGGTTATTTAAGTTATGGGCCGACAGAGCGCGACTGCGTAAATATAGCCTTGAAGAACAGGTTTTTATGAATATACGTATGGAAAACGGATTCTTGCATAGAAGTGGTAATAATATTTCCTTGCAATCGTGTTCCAGGTAGAGAAACTGTTCGCAACTTGTTAAAAAGGTTTCGAGAGACAAGACAAGAAACGTGTCCCGAACCGCCATCTTCTTAGGGAAGAAAAGTTAAATGGATTACAGGAATGCTGGTAATGTACTGCTGCTGAGGTGCACCATTCCCAACCTCTCTTATATACAGGTTAATGTTTATTATTATGAGTTTTAATTGTGCTTTCAGTAAACATATAAATACTGAAATAAAAATTCGAACTTACGCGTGATTCTTCTTCTTCTTCTTCTTCTTCTTCTTCTTCTTCTTCTTCTTCTTCTTCTTCTTCTTCTTCTTCTTCTTCTTTCTAGTGAGCAGCCGCGCTTAAGCACCCTAGCTCAAATAACCTCACTGTATTAGCACAATATTTATTATCTTTTTAATGATTTTAGGAGTCAGTTGACCTAAATGTGCTGATTATTAACGAAAGTGGTGATAATGGTAGGAATATGTATAAAGAGAATAAAGTACTGTTTGTGTAAAATACTAACGTTAGGTTAAGAGAATTAAAGTGCGACTTATAACCGATGTTGGCGTTTCCTGTTTCAAATGCATATTTCAGACCAACATTTTAGTTAATTTATTTTTAAAATTCTTGCTACATGCCACGAAAATAATTTCTTTTCATTCTTCAATCTCTTGTAAAATAATCTCTTTTGACACAATTTTCCCAGTTTATTACTTATAATGAGAACATGTATGTCAAGCAATATAAACAGATAAATAAATACCGAGGGTGCCAAAAACGTATACACACTTTCACAGTAAATATCTGTTTGATATATTTCAAAGTAGGACCGAAAAATAACAGTAATGTGTAGTATGATGTTCTGTAAACAGATGTGACTCACATACATTATGATAGCGTTGCTACGTGACAGGTAAATCAATAAGGAACAAATGAAGCCAAGATTATCGTAAATCAACAATAAACAAATGAAGCCAAGATTATCGATGATATTCTGTAAACAGGTGTGACTCACATTGCGTTATACTAGCGTTGCTACAATCAAATGGAGCTAAGGTTATCGTTTGAACAGCAGAAAGCAATTTTGAAGGGGTATTGGAAAACCGAGAATGTTGTTGAAGTTCAAAGGCAATGGAGACGTATGTACAAAATAGAACCGTCAACGCGAGTAACAATTGCACGCATTCGAGACAAATTTGAGACTCGTGGTACTGTATGCGATGTTCACTATGGCAGATCTGGGAGACCTCGCATAGCAACAAGTCCTGCGTCCTCGACTATATTTCTGGAACGTTTTGAGCGCTCACCCCAGAAATCTACAAAGCAATGTGCACGTGAGACTGGGATTGGCAGAACCAGCGTACGTCATATTATTAAAACAGTAAAGTTGAAAGTTTTCATCCCGAGACTTTTGCATGCATTAAATGAAGATGACCCTGATACAGCATGTGCTGCAATCGCCGATGGTGGGCATTTGAGCAACTGTTGCAACTGAAAGTCTAAGATGATTAGAGCTCATCATTTTCTGTTTGTGTGAATTCAGTTTTGTTAAGTTAACACAGTTTTTTTCTTTTCTTGAAGTGTGTATACATTTTTGGCCCCCTCGTATAAATTATCATATGGACTAATAAAGTAAATGGCCGAGAGCGATCGGGAAGCTTGATTCTTCTGCCATCTCTAGACGACCGATATTGATGCTCCTAAATGTAGCCGCATGGGACCGTCGTCTCAAAGTGGATTATTATACTTGAATACCGATAATGTTTAATAAAATATTAAAATTTTAATTTTAATTATCATTATATCTAAGAAAAAACACAAAACCCATTTAGCAGGAATGACAATAATCCGCTCTGTACATTAAAAATCCCTAAGGAATGGACATAACCTAATTCAAGGTATGGTGAAGTATGGCATTCAGCTGTTCCTCCATCTTGCTCTTATATGACATCACTTATGACTTTTTCCTAATATTTTACCAGTGTTGCACTCCTTTCGTGCAACAGAAAGTTACAAAACCATACTTTACAGAACTTATACTAATACACATGTATGTATTATGCCATACTTTTGTGGAACAGGACCCTGTTTCTTCCAAATGTCATGCTCCTGCTGTAGATATTCTTTTTCCCTTGTGTTTGTGATTGCTTTTGTAATATTTTCCACATTCATTCCCCCGTTGTCCTGTGCTGTCCATCATTTTGATTTTCCTTTTGCTTCCAGTCTTTGAATATCTCTCTTCTATTGTTTGCGAGCCCGTACAGAGGGCAGCCACCTCGTCAGGGTCAATAGGCGGGACTTCCCTGCGTCAAATGTGCTCTTTTTTCTTCTTATTCGTCTTCGTCAAAACTCTCATTACAAACTTCCACTTTACTATACAGCATTGCTTCTGTTCACAGAAATCTTGTAAAATGTAATTGGAAATTGCAGTGATTCCCCTGTAGTCCCGGGGTTTAATTGAATTCCGACTAATTTGGTAAAAACCAAAGCTCTGATTAACGTGTGCATTCTTAGTAGCTTATATTTCACTTTCCACATTTTATGCAGGATATGTTTTGTAAAAAATAAAACTTTAGTGCATGCAAAAACGGAACTGACAAGGAGACGTTTTCAGACTGTCATAGATCGGAATATGGAATTTTTGTGATAAAGGAAATATCTTTATGTCAACCTTCTCTCCCACACACTTTAGAAAAATATTCTATATTTTTAGGCAATTTGCTCACAGTAGCATATAACATCATTGTAGCTATTTCAAACATTTTAGGACAAAGGAAAAGAATAACATTGTGAGATTTTTTGCTAGTTGGGCCCACCGCCACCTTTTGGAAACATTTAAAATAAAATATAGATTTCACTCAGTTAATCTTGCGCCTCACTACTGTCTTTTAGTACACTCTTTCAAGCAGATCACTCTACTGCACTCACTTAGTTGCTATGCAACCACGAATATGCAGCGTCCCCATTTTGCTATGCAATACATACACTGGTGGACGCCCAATTCCCAGTAAAACTGAAGTTAAATTTTTACTAATGTCGACAATTGGGCTTTTCGGTCGTGTTTTCACGCCAAATGTTTCAGTTGTATTTCTGTAGGAAGCATGTGTTAAGACTTCATACTGTGTATTTATGTATTGTGAAATGCCGAGAGTGATTATTGGCTAGAACAAAGAATATTTATTTATGATTGTTATGTGCAAAAGAAATAGTACAAGTACCGTAGGAAAGAATTTCGTACCAAATTTCCAGGATTAAGCAAATTTCAGATTGGTGAACAAAGTTCAAACTCAAGGTATTTTCATTCACCAGATGCCGACATCAAAAAACCGAGTTTTAACAGAGAAGCTTGATGAAATGGGCTGTCAATTAGAAATTTCTACTAAAAGTCTTTAACAAGATGCAAGTTGGTGTATATGTTGGCAGTGTGTATAAAGCCACTCAGCTGCTGCATCTTTATGCACATTAACTTACTGCGGTACGTAAAATAAAATATCCAGGGGGAAGTTTAGGATGAAGTGCGGCAAGTCCTTTTAATCTTTTAAAAGGATTCAAGCACGTTCCAAGTGAAGGGCAGGCACTTTGGGCATCTACCATGATGGTGAATACAATATTAATTACTATAATAAATAACAAAAGAAAGAAAAATTTGCCCTATGAGTTTGGAATGGCAAGGCTGGTAGGCAGTAACTTCCCATCGGCAAAATGAGTACCTTCTTGTTAGTGTTGTTCTGCTGTTTGTTCTTGGATTTTGTATGCTGCGGCGCTGTTGTACATCATTACTAATAATATTCAGGAAATATTGTAACATGATGGATTGCTGAAACACTAGGCGAGTCTTTAACTGCCAGCACAAACTGGGAAAGAAAAGATACAACAGAAGTAGTGCGCTGTGTTTTTCAGAATTATTGATAGAGAACAGTAAAATAATAAGTTACTCCTTAAGCAATTAAATTAAATTACTAAAATAAATGGACTTCATCATCCTAACGAGTGACCGAGATCGCAAGGCTCGGACTCATAAGCGGGAGGTCTGGGGTTGGATTCCCACCAGGGTCCTCCCCCCTAACTTAGTTTTTTCCCAGATTTTCCTCAGTCCTCATAAATGGCAATTTCCAGGGAGGTACCTTAACTTAGGCCTGGAACGTCTCTTTTCTTTAAAAAAATCCTTTCCTAGTTTATTATTTCATCTCACGTATCCCCAATGTTCACTGTCTATGATGCCTCAGTAATAAAAACGGGCGTTAAACAGGAAATTATAAACTTTCTACACTGTAACAATTTTTACATTTTTTCTACACCAGCTATCGAAAATCCCAACAATGGGGAAATAGCCGATGGGGGAAAAATGTCTTTGTAGTGTTGGGAACTCTTGAAACTGAAGTTCACTGTCAGTCCGCAGAACCTCCAATGAGTGAATTAGAGGAAGTTGTTCCAAGTTGCAGTCCTTCAGATGAGAACAGTACCCCTTTATGGCTCACGTTCAGGCAAGTGGATTATGTCAAACTTTATAATGTTTTATTCCAGCTGATTGAAGGTGTATGCCAGAGAACGCCGGCACATTAAATTATCACCTTCAACACACCTTTCGATTACGTGATATCGGCCTGAAATGTCTCTTTGCCAATAGACGTCCTTTGATGATTTTGACTCTCTTGTTTCTTATTTGTATATTTTTCTCATTTTAGTCATACTTTTGTATTTATCATTGTTTTAGGGTTTTCGTTCTTCCTTTGCTTTTTGTTTGTGTTTCCTTTCTTTCTTTATATTTTTTTTTTTTTGAATAGTGTTTAACGCCCGTTTTTACTACTGAGGCACCACAGGCGGTTTCTTTATATTAATTATATGAACATTTCCTTGTTTGTTCTTCCGTTATTGCTTTTTTTTCGTTTATTTTATATTTAAATGATTTAGTTATTTCGTTTTACCTTCCCAATTTGCTCTTTGTTCCCCTTGTTCACTGCTTTTAAATTGGATTGGATTGTTAGGGAAGAAGGAGGACATTTCGGGTCTTTAGCCTTGCTGAAAGGCTCGCCGTTGTGCTTACGCACCCATTTGGATGACAGAAGCAGACAAGGAGGTCAGGATGCACGGGTGTTGACATTTCCATATAAAACACTCCGACATCGGCAGAGTCCCGCTCTAAGGAAATCTGTTCCCTTTCATAGCAAACGCCGAGGCAGAAACGTTTACAAAGAGCAAGCCGTCGTCACACCTCGCCCTCACACTTTTCACTCTGTGATAGAATCATCGAAAAGGGAGAGCAGAAAATAAATGTCCATCTCAACATTCGCCTTAGTGATCAGGAAAACCCAGGGTCAGGATGGCTGGCTCCAATATTTTGAGCTCGAAACCTCCAGAATGCCAGCTCCAAGAGTGACCGCCCGTCATCCACTCTAGTTTTAATATTTCCTTATATCATTCAAATTATGCGTTTTTTTTATTTTTAATTCCACAAGTTATCTGTTCTGACGTAACCTGCTTTTATTCCTTGGTTAATAAGTGCATGCTTTTTCATTTCTTGAGTTTCTTTCTCCCGGTTTAATTGTTCTTGATATATTTCTTTTTCATTACCTTCGACAGTCTGTGCATGACAGTGTATCTTTTGAGTATGTCATACCAAAGAAACATGAAGGACACGAAGAATCCACCCACAGCAGGTGTTCATAGCTCCGGGCATCTGAAGAATGTATGACTTAGATGAACTTGGGCGAAGACGAGTCTGCAGGTAAGCTGTACAGTCCAGTACTATGAAAAGTGATGGCTATGGTAAGGCATACATCTCGATTTATCATTACTGTGAAATGAAAATATAAAGGGGTTTAAAGCGAAATTTCAAAATCGCTCTAGCGGCTGCAAATTTAAAGTTTTTAAAGGAAACTCGGTATATGCCATTGATATAAAGCAAACCCGTTTTCGAAAATTAGTGAAATCGAGCTATTTGGAAGGGGGTTTACCTGAAACCCAACCTTTTAAAATCGCTCTAGTGGTATTATTATATGATTTTTCGCAACGAAACTCCATATATGCCATTTAAATAAAATAAGAAAATCGTTTCTGAAAACCAGGGAAAATGATGCATTAGGATGGGGGGGAGGAGTTGCCTGCACTACAACATTTAAAAATCGCTCTAGTGGCATTAATATATTATTTATTCGCAAAGAAACTTCATATGTGCCATTTAAATAGAATAAGAAAAATAGTTTCTGAAAATTAGGCAAATCCAGTCATTAGGAGCGGGGGAGGGGGAGATCCGAAATCCAAAATTTAAAAATCGCTCTAGCAGTACCAATAATTGTATTTTCACAACAAAACTCGGCATATGCAATTTACATCGAACAAGGAAAACAGTTTTTGAAAATTATATCAGATTATTGGAAGTGGACGTGTACCTCAAAAACTTTTGGGGGTTAAGCCCAAAAAGTTAAAAGTAGTTTTAATGGTCGCAATTTAAATTTTTTAAAGGAAACTCGACATATGTAATTGAAATAAAACAAAATAAACCGTTTCTGAAAAACAGTGAAATTGAACTATTAGCGGAGAGGGAGGGTTACCCAAAATTTAAATATCGCTCTAATGGCGTAAATACGAGATATATTTCTTTCGCAAAGAAACTTCGCAAATGGCAGACATAGAATAAGATAAATAGTTTCTGAAACCCAGGGAAAACAAGCTCTTAGATGGGGGAGGTGGTTACCTAAAAAATGTAAAAATTTCTCTATCGGTACCAATATTTGGTTCTTCCCTACAAAATTCGTATATACCATTTAATTAAATGAGAAAAATAGTTTCTGAAAATTGGGGAAATTGAACTATTGGGAGTAAAGATATACTTGAAAACCCAAATTTAAAAAGGGTTCTTGCCTTTAGTTTTCTCTTTATTGTTTTAAAATAAAAGGAGAAATGAATTCAGCATAATAACTGTATTTTAAACGTTGTATATGTTTTATATTTAATAAAAAAGCATCATCGTGAAGATAGCAGCTGTGGAACATTAATCTAATATATGTTTGAGTATAATATTGTATGTAAGATCGCTCTGTAATAAACTTCGGAAAACGTTTGCGTTATATGCTTTTAATACAATAGCATTTAAATTAAACTTCAAAGTCAATGAAAATCGACGAAACTTTCGAATGTTCTTTGCTGATGCTGTATAGTTGCTTAGTACATCAAAATTGTTTTTAAATAGTAACATGCTTTTGTTTTATTGAAACATATGAATATCATCTTCTTAAATAAAGAATGTAACTCAAAACGTTGTTATTTTTCTCTGTTTAAGTGAATGTGAAGAGTTATAATAATAATAATAATAATAATAATAATAAAAATGTGGTTTCTCTTTTGGGATACTTGTGGATTGCAAGAATTCTAATTTTGTTTCCCTAATACCACACAGTAATGTCATAGCTTATTTAACTTCGTTAATTAACAAGGCCTGATTGGGATTTTATATTTATTTGTATTAAAAGTTATTAAATCGGTGAGGAATTCGCTTAGTTTGCGCAGCTCTTGCATGGCGGACTTTTATGATATGATCTGTTTTCAGTTATTTTATAAAACGTAATTTTGCATTTTTTTCCCCTTTTAGCATTGGTAAAGGGTTTCTTAAATTTAGAAAAAAATTAATTATAATTTATATAAAAAGTTAATTTATAATTAAAATCCTTAATTATACTCTGATTTACTTTAACTACGTGGGCCCCTCCCCCTATTTTTTGCATTATGCCCATAGCACACCCTGTTTACGTTCCATCATATGCCATGTACTTTTTTTTTTTTTTTTTTTTTTATGGACGCTCTTTAACATCTCAGGTCATCAGCGTCCCATTCAATTTCGGGCGTGAAACGGCCGATAAACTGTGCTCGGAGGTCTCTTCTTTCAGGCTTGAGGCTCTTTTTTGTGCCGTAAATGTACGACACGGGACCCACGGCTTTACTTCCCTTCCAAAGGAAGCCATACTTAGGATTTTTACGCCCGAAAAAATCCATGGATCCTGGCCAGGTTTGAACCTGCGATCTTGGGTTTAGAAGGCAGGTATGGTTACCATACACCACCAGAACCGATATATGCCATGTACATATACCCTACAGGTCTACATGACGAATGTTTCTAGTCTACTATATACTATCACAACGTTTTCAATAAATTTATACAAAATGGTTTGAGACATCTTAATGTCTAATAATATTAGTTAAATTGATGTATAATAAATGAAAATCACTTATAATTAATCAAAATGACCACCTGTAGCATGCACCAGCCCTTCAGTCTTCGTGGCCAGTCATATATTGAATTACGAACACTTCCATTGGGAAATCCGCTGCTGCCTTCCAAAGAGAACCCTTCAAACTTTCATTATTTGGATGCCTCTTCCTGCAAGTATCTTCTGAAGCTTAGGCCACAGTTTGTAGTACAGGAGGTTTAGGTTCGGACTTGCAGAAAGCCAATCCGAGATTGAAATAAAGCCGGGAACATTGGCCTTAAGACACTACCGGGTTGTCCGAGCCGTATGTGCTAGAGCTGAATCCTGCTGGAAGCTTCAGCTTTGTTCGTGGAAGAGGGTGCAGCTGAGGTTCTTGATCAGTCTTTCCAGCACTGATTCCCGGTAAACTTTGGCCGATATTTTGGCTCCTTTTTCTGAGAAATGGAGCTCCATGGAACCTTCCTATCTCAAACCCCACCACACCAACACAGATGCCCCTCTGGACCCTTGGAGCTTTTCAGCAGTATTGTAGAGTATCTGGCATTTCCCTGTCATTTTGGGTATTGAAAGTCTCCTCAACAATGAAAATTTCTTCATCAGTGTGAAGATTCTTCGATGACTATTATATGAGTAACGCTGAAGCACGGTTTTGCTTTTAAGAGCCTCTGACACTTAGCTCACTTGTTACTGCTCAATGCGCGAGATATTGACATTTTAGAAAGTTCAGCTCACTGCTTTTACCAATTCTGGAGTGTGCACAGTGGCGGTCTTTCACATTTCCAGTGTCAAAGAAGTGCTGGACACTGTGGTACACGAACTTCCTATTTATTTTCAGTTTCTGAAGTATTTTGCAAATTTCATCTGGGGATTTGCCTACCTTGTGCAAAGCTACCACAACTACACCATTTTCGTAATTGCTCCATTCGATCTCGAAAGCTTACACGCAACCTTTCGTTTCTGCAACTGAATTCTCATTGACCCACCACTAGCATCATAACTCAGGAATGTGCAGGCTGTTAGAGGGGGAAAGTACAGCCACTCTCAAAAGTTGTGAAGTATTTATGGTAAGATTATGTAGTGAAATCCACCATAAAATACTTATTCAATAATGTTATTTTTGTTTAAACTCGAGCTACTAGCAGGACTTGGGTGCTTATGAAACGCAATATGTGAATAATATGGGGAAATTTTGGGAACGTTTGTTATTTTGAACGCCAAAAAGTATAGCAGTTTGACGATTACAAAATATAAATTTTAATGAAATATTCTTATATATATACTGCATATGCTCTAGAGCAGAGGCTCTCAAATTTTAGTTGTCTTTAAGGTTTCCTCAAAAAGTAACCAACATGAATAATATAAATTTAGGGGAGAGGAACGGAAACTTATACATACATTGAAGTTTACTGGATTTTGAATATTACTCGTTGCAACGTCTTACATATTATGATATGGCATAATCTAGCAACATTGTCAAATTAATAATTATTTATTTTTTATTTATTATTTTTTGGCACATGTATGTTAAAAATGCGCACGGTGCCATGTAGTTCGTTTGTAACACAATAACATTTTCATCATTGCAAATATAAACAATGTAATAATTGCTATTTATAAAACATCAGCCATAGTTTTTGCCGATAGACAAACATGGGATAAAGTGTATGTATTGTGCTCACATGGGGATTTTATCTATTAACGGGACTAGTGCAGAAATGGATTTTCCCCGAGGAATTCCCTTGTGTACATTATCCTCCCACAAGGATCTGGTTTCTGCTCATTACCCAACGGTTTTTTTGTGTGAGCTCCGTACAAGGACAAACCAGGTGTGCTTTGCAAATGCAAAAGATGGAGAGAGGGGGGGGGGGGAGAAGTGGAAGAACATCGCTAATTCCAGTTAAGTGGACGATAAAAAGAAGCACAAGAAACATGTCGTGTATAAAATATGAACTCAGGATAGCAGGAGCATCATTTCGGTTCAGGTATCGAAGGGCTCTACTGCGAAACATGATTGGTATTATCTTGCCCATTCTTTGTGTCATAGCAGCCTTTGCTGAAGCTGCCACTTATCAAGGTATGTATTTCTGATAAACTTGAGGGCAACTAAGACGCTCGCTCTTTCTGTCAATTGGCATTTCGTTCATTAACGAACAAATTTCATTTACTAATAAGTTATATATTGTTACTCAATAATGGGGTAGACGACATTATTACTAAATAATACAAGAAGTGCAATACTTAACACAAATTCCTCACACAGGAGCTGCGTAAACTAAGCGAACTCTTCAACGTGTAGATACTTTAAAAAGCAATATAAAATCCAAATTATGGTCATATTAGCGTTATGGCATTACTGTGTGCTAATTAGCATGACAAACTCTAAAGCTAACTAATCAAAGAAAAACTGAACTATAATACATTACTTAACTAGGTTTGTCTGTTTTTCCTTCAAAAGCGCTTGAAAAGAAGTATATAGTGAAACTACTCTACATTTCAAAAGTAAGGGGGGGGGGGATTAGAATTCTTACAATATATAAGTATCACAAAAGAGAAATCACATTTTTAGAATTATCATTATTGTTGTCGTTATTGAGATTAAACGACAGCAATTGATGGTATACTATAAATTAAATGAAATATATGATAAAGATATATCGTATGTGCATTTTTAAAAGTAACATATTTATGAACTGAGCCCTGATATCACCTTTACATTCACTAAAATAAAGAGAAACAGCAGAAAGTTTCGAGTTACATTGTGTATTTAAGAAGATTATGTTCATATGTGGCAATAAAACAAAAACATTTTACTATTCAGAAACAATTACAATTTACTAAGATTTGATTTTAGTTTATTTATGGATGTTATTTAACATCTGAAGTCATCAGCGTCCCACTCAATTCAGGGAATGAAACGGCCGACCAACTTTTGCTCAGAGGTCTCTTCTTTCAGGCTTGAGGTTCTTTTTTCGTGCCGTACTTGTACGACACGAGACCCACGGCTTTACTGCCCTTCCGAAGGAAATCATACTAGGATTTTTACGCCTGAAAAAAGCCATCGATTCCTGGCCGGGTTTTGAACCCGCGATCACAATTTACTAAGAAAAAGTACACAATCAACTATATAAATCGAAAATTCCATCTATTTTCAGTGGCTTTGAAATTTAATTTACATTTTATTGTAGTAAAAACAAGTAACTCGTGTTTTCTAAAGGTTATTACAGAGCGCTCTTACATATGAATATAATTCTCAAACACATTAGATTAATATTTCACATTTGCTATCTTCAAATGATTTTGTTAAATGTAAAACATATGCATCGTTATAAATATAGTTCATATGCTCAGTGTATTTATCCTTTTATTTTGAAACAATTGAGAGAACATTAAATGATAGACTGCTTTTTAAATTTCGATTATCAGGCATGCCTCTTATCCTTATGATCCGATTTCCCTCTTTTTCAGAAACTATTTTTTATTTTATTTAAACTATATATATACTGACCTTTATTGTGAAGAAACAGTCATTCCCCTCATACACTAGCACGCACTAGACTGAAATCAGTGTGACTCATACCTGGATTGACTGAATTTTTAAATGCAAAGATTTGATTTTCTCTCACTGGCATTTGTTGATGGCAAAGATGAAGTTCTCCCTCTGTGCTTATAATACTTCAGGTACAAGTAATTCCTCCTGACATTTCCAAATTCTCACTCTGAACTGCACTGGTACTTCACTTCCTATACTTGGTTTCCACCGCTTGCCTTGTTTGAGACTGTTCTACCCATATTACGTTTGTCATCTAGCCTATTCATGTTCTATCCTATGAACTACCTAGAATGGAGGATTAACTAACCTAACTTAAACTAAACTATAAACACTATTTATCTGCTACTTTCTAAATTACTGCTATATGCAAACACTATATTATATTTCCTATGAATTATTAAATGCAACAGAATGATAATGTATAGTCTATAATGCATATTAATCAACACAACTTTCGCAAACACAGCTTAACAGAATAAAAAGACTGCCACATGAAAAATTGAAAACAAACATCTGTTTACCTCCAAAACGCGCTTTACAGCACTCTTTTGTTTGTCAGCTTAGCCAACACAGTACTCCGGATAAGAAAATCGCCTCTCTTTGCTTACCCACTAATTTTAAACGCTGCAAATGAAGTAAATCTGTCCAAGGTACAGTGCGACAAAATTGCCCATACACGCTGGACGGAAATCACTAGCAGCAAGATTTACACATTAATTTCTGTCCTGCGTGTGCGTGGCCGCTTGTAACAATGTAAGTTATTTGTTAAAAATAATGTCACCTATACGTTGTCCTGTTAAATATAAATTAATAGGGCATTGTTACACGGGTGAAATATTATAACGGTGAGAAATCTGCCTATTAAAATTCGCAATTAATTCATATTACACTAACCCTAATGCTAATCTCGGGTAAATTCTAGAAACTGATGGACCCAGTGGTTTGCTGCAACTCGCTACGGCCTGCAGGCCTACGCTAGCCTTCTTTTCGAAAATATAAATTTATAGGAGCGGGTAAATCACTGCAATAAAAGAAAAATAAAGTAACACTATTAACAATGTAACAAATCAATAGTAATTACAATAGTAGAAAAGGATAAAACACTAAGATAAAGTCACACTTGAGATCGCTATACTTCGAACTCGTGGAGTCTTTCTATGGCAAGAAGACAAGTGATGATTTATATATTCGGGATTAGCCCAATTTCAACTAATTTCCTTAATAGTGTTTTATTATACAAGCAGAATCAGCACATGCTTCCGCCATGATGCCTCTTTGGATTGAAACTGATTGCACAGTAAGAGAGCGACATGTGTGTAACTTACTAACAATTAAAATGCATATAAGGTATACATAACGACTGGCATCTCTAAACATTATTAAGTATTTCACTATTATGGTTTTCTCAATGAAAGCAAGCCCTTATTAAAGTTTAAAATGTAATTTCCTTTTGGGACTTCTATGCGTTAAATCAGGAATGTAAGTTTTCCTGGAGTCATTGAGAAAAGAACTGCACCACATGTTTATATTTACGTTAAGACAGAAGTAACAGCGAACAGATAATGCAATGTATACTTGATATGTTTTGAAATCGCAGTATTAATATTTGCAACTGATACGCAGTTTTTAATTTCAGTTTTCTCTTCCAACGGGCTTAATGAAAAAGGCTTAGAATTAACTTGAACTATGCTTTGTATAGTGTTTATTTTCTTTACATTTAATTTACACAAAACAAAATAAAACAATTACTTTACAAATTCACTTTTAACTTTACTAGCCTGCCATACAGAAACAGCTTACTACTAACGAAACAACTGATTATAGTTGCTGGAGAGTGAATAATTGGAAGTTTTCCCACATATAACAATAATATACATTGAAGACTTGTCTTCATGCCATAGAAGAACTCAACGAGTTTGAAATTTGGCGATTTCAAGTGTGACTTTATCTTAGTGTTTTATCCTTATCTACTTTTATAATTATTGTCAATTTATATATATGTCTGTGTTGCCATTAATATACTGTTTTACTATAAATATCTAACAGTGTTTTAAACCATATTTTATGCAACTTAATAATGCAACAACTATCAGTCTGTTTAAAAATCAAGGCAAATTTTCTTGGGAATTCATGTGATAAGAGATGACGTTTCAGGTGGTGCTCCACAAGCTTACGAGACATCGGTTTTTACCGCGATTGCAAACCAAAATCCCTACAGATAATAACAGAAAATTGAAACGGGCTTCAGATAGAATTCCCCTTGGGACATTTTCATGCATAAAATCGAATTATAGTTATAGTTGAATATTTTGAAGGTAGCGGAAACCAGCAACTTTCTAGAGGAGCTGGCCCTACCGGTTGCTTCTGAAACACGAAGTAAGCTAGGGAGAAGGCTTAACTAATATCCGAACAAAGAGAATCATGTCATAAAAGGAAGAGGCGGAATTAAGACTACACAACACCTATTAAATATAGAAGTGAACCCATATTTTATAGTACTATTTTGAAGACGAGAGCAACACTCAAGTGACAGTAGTTACTCGTATAATTAGAATGTTATATGTGGTATTATGTACTATTTTAATCAGTATAAATAAATTAAAATCATAAATTAAATTTGTAACTGTCATTCCCAAAATTCCTTGCTTCAAATAAATAGTTCGCGTATTTATCGCTAGAACGAGCATGGATGAAACATTACCTAAATGTTTGGATGATATTACCAATATCACAGTGGTGATTAGCATTTTTAAACATATTTTGACAGAGTAAAGTTTCAAATTAAAATGTTTTTTTTTTAAACTATTATTTCATTTTCTTTATATTTAATACTAAATTGTTATTTAAAATTGCAATTTTCTCGCGCATGCATGGGCAACGATGAGATCAGTTACTATTATTAAAGGTTACCAACATTGGTTGCTATGCAAAAATCTTAGGAACAAATTTATATATCACATTCTTTTAATACAAGGCACTCAAACTAGAAACTGCGTTTTCTAACGGTAAGCTTATACAAATTGCACTATGGTGTGAGTTTGAAGTCGCCGTGAGGATTGTAGATAATATATACCATTATACATTTTTAGAATGAAAGGAAAGGTTACTTCGGTCACATATTATATAGTGTAATAAAAGTAAAATACAAATATATACTGTATATACACAGTAAGCTTACTATATTTTAATAAGACTGGTAATCCTACATAACAGATGTTAAATTAACTTTATGCACCTTTTCAACAGGAAGCATTTTATGCATGTTACTGACAATTTAACTATATGTTCTATCGGATTTTAAATGATTTAACACATAACCATTTATTTTCCATTTTAGAATAAAGAAAAAATTATTTAAAAATTTAAATATAAAACGAGACTATTGCCGATTGTGTCCAAGATTGTCATTTATAACATTGTATCCATAACACATGCTTTATCGAAACCTGTACACTGTTAACATATTCGGTACCAAGAAAAATTGTTCATACAACCTTCAAGACATGAACTTTCTTTCCCCAAGTGCCTAAATCATTTAATTTTCAATTAATGCAATAAGAACGAAAATAAATACGTCGAACGTTTTAAGCTATATTGAAATATATGACCTATGTGTTTTTTTGTTAACTTTGGGGAAATAATGCATGTCATGTAATTGTGCTATGTGTTAGTCATATGGACAATTTAGAAGAGTATAAAGGAAGGGTCCCTAAATAGTAAATAACTGGGTAATTGTATATACAACTGGTTTAAATGAAAACTATATGGGCGCTAGTGATTTAAAATATACTCCTCTATATGTAAAAAAAAAAAAAAAGCTTAACTTGCAGAACGAAGCGGAACTTTTTGTTACTGACGCATTGTTCAGTAAGTGGACACACTATGAATAATATCATCTATTCTTTCTTCTTTTCTTATCATCTTTCATTCCTTTTTGCAGAGATTTTTTTCCTTCTTACTTCTTTTATTTTTTTCAAGTCTTATTAAAAAAAAAAAGAACTTTGTTACTAACTTTTCTTTTCTTATTCACTTATTTTAAATTTCTGGTTCCTCCGAAAAACTTAACTTATTTTTTAATCTTATATTATTTCTTTGTAAAATTAGGAAACTTACTGAAGCCAGAACAACTCCCAAGTTTTAAAGATTCGGCGGCAGAAATTCTTTCTTAGAATTTCGGCAGTTCCAAACCAGTGCAGATGAAATTAGTGAGATGATTACACATATTTATATGCACTATTTTGCATCACTTATTCACGTACAATATATTCAGCACATAAAATAACATAAACACGGTGGTCCACCATACTTGCAACTGTTCTTGGCATTATTTAATAATGCTTAATAAATCATATATACTTTGACAACTAGCGTTAAAATTAAAATTTACTTGAATTTCCTTTTTAATTTATGTTAAAGAAAAATGTCACAGTTTATTGCTCTATTACTGATTTAATATTGAAAACTCCTCTGCGAACACATCAAAGCAAGGAATACTTAAAAATGAGAAAATTGATGTGCTTACATTGTGAACATCTATTCCACCAAACTTCTGTCCATTATATTTTCTATGTTGGACACCCCTGAATCCTGGAAGCTGGACAACCATTGTGGTCTTAACTAGGATAATCTCTCTCTCTGTTCCCGGCCAGGACCGATGGATTTTATCGAGCGTAAAAATCCTAAGTATGGCTTCCTTCGGAAGGGAAGTATAGCCGTGGGTCCCGTGTCGTGCATTTACGGCACGAAAAAGAACCTCAAGCCTGAAAGAGAGGCCTCTGAGCAAAATGTGTCGGCCGTTTCACGCCCTGGGTTGAATGGAACGCAGATGCCCTGAGATGTTAAAGAGCGTCCATAAATAAATCAATCAGTCTCTTTCTATTGTGCTTTTCTGCTTACTTATTTAAGTTTGATTCGTATTTATCTCTAAAGTTTTAAATGGGTTATTAGCAAGTATATAGTACTGTAATATCAAAAGGATGTTTTTTTCCTCCCTTAACTGGCTTTCTACCTGTTTGAGCTCGATTGATAAATCATTAAAAACAATGATATGAAAAGGGTGGGTTTTTCTTTAACTTTTATTCTCTGTTGTGTTTCCTCAATTCTTTACAACATATTTTAATGTTGTTGCGTATTTCCCAGAAATTACACCGTACATAACCGTAGAATTATCCAAGCAAATTGCACGCTTAAAATAAGCAGAGTTGTTCTCAGTTACTGTTGAAGTGTAAAGGTAAAAGTTTACTTTTAATCTGTTTGCAGTTTCAGTATGAGTAAGCGCCAGTTACTAAATTTTATTTAACTATTATTGAGCATTAATGTGTAATACATGTCATATTCTTTCATTATGTACAAGCTGTGCCTACTCCCTTCTGGACATTGTTAAATTGATTGATTGTGTATTGAATTACAATTGTCCGGGCTAGAGAGGTTTCACTGTACATAATACACAATTGCCTCACAAAATTCTGAATTGATTGTTTGAACATTCGAAAAAGATATTGCAAAATTTTGTTCGAATTCCCAGTTGCTAGAAATATCAAAGTTATAGACAACCGTTCTTTGACAGTTATTGCATCTTACATATATACCTTATATGTATCCATTTTTGATACCAAAAGCTCAATTAATGAACGCATTTAGTCAAATTCACGCACCCTCATGAGCGTAAATTTGTGGAACGTTTCTCAATACATTTAAATAACAAATCCTTCAGCATTTTATTTCCATATTATTGCTGCTTGAGGTACAGTTCCTTCACCTATTAACGTTATTTTCGCATTGGAGTACCATTACTTATTATAATGCAGCATAAGTGAGGAGTCTTGATTACCTCGCAACGAACTGAGAATATGAATTGGATCGGATTGGATCGCCTTTTTGCCTCATGGGAATTCAGAACTGTATACAAATGATTTCTCGCGAGGCTGCCTCACCCGTTTGCTTCGCGCGGAAACCTTGCAAAGTGGGCACATGGCTTGAGGTGTGCTATTAACCATGTTGTGTTGCAGGTATCCTTGTTAATGAGCCCTTTGCTCCATACCCCGTGGTGTATGCTGTGTCGCCGGAAGTTTTGAGGGAAGTCCGATCTCCAGACCATCACCGTGGCCATGGACACCATCACCATCAACAGAGTGCACCTGTTATAGATCCGGGATTCTCCGGTCCAGGAATAGGTGGCAGCAAATCCACATCATCTAGTTCTTCCCAGAGCTCCTCCACGGGCTTCGGCTCGGGAAGTCAGTCCTCCAGCAACTCTGGGAGTCAGGCGGGAAGTTCTGGACTTATTGGAGGTCCTGGAAGAGGTCCATACTTCGGCAACCATGGATTGGGTGGTTATGGACCAGGAGGAATTGGAGGTGGTTTGGGCAGTAGCAGCATTTCCTCCAGTAACGCCGGAAGCCAGTCCATTGGCTTCGGAGGCAGTGGCTCTTCTAGCAGTTCCGCCTCCAAGAGCGGCAGTTACACCGGATTGGGCAATTCCGAGTCCAATTCCTGGTCCCAGAGTTGGAGCAGCGGTTCTGGACTTGGAGGTTCCAAGAGCAACAGTCAGTCTGGGTCATCAAGTCAGGCCTCAGGAGGCGGCGGCTTCGGCGGGCTAACCAAGTCCTCAAGTGGATCATCCAGTCAGGCGCACTCGGGCAATATTGCGTTCGGTCATTGAGTCCTGGACATCTATTTCACCATTTCAAGAAAGTGAATCATCAACTCTACAGAATACTCAAGTCATACATAAACTGAAATACCTGCTTTGAACTCTTTTTGATACCACAATTGTTCAGATATACCCCTAAGAATTCAACAAATTTATTTTACGGGTTCGTTTTTTATTTCTGATGCCAATTTTAAAGGGTGCATTCAACTTTTGAGATTGTAGGCGATTCTGATTTCTGGTTTTGCTTTTACAGGAAATATTTTTGCATTTATTATAATAAAAGAATATAATAACAATTCTTGAGATTATTTTATTGGACTTTAGATAACATACATTTCAAAAAGAAAAATTAAAATTCAAGAAAGTGAATCATCAACTCTACAGAATACTCAAGTCATACATAAACTGAAATACCTGCTTTGAACTCTTTTTGATACCACAATTGTTCAGATATACCCCTAAGAATTCAACAAATTTATTTTACGGGTTCGTTTTTTATTTCTGATGCCAATTTTAAAGGGTGCATTCAACTTTTGAGATTGTAGGCGATTCTGATTTCTGGTTTTGCTTTTACAGGAAATATTTTTGCATTTATTATAATAAAAGAATATAATAACAATTCTTGAGATTATTTTATTGGACTTTAGATAACATACATTTCAAAAAGAAAAATTAAAATTCAAGAAAGTGAATCATCAACTCTACAGAATACTCAAGTCATACATAAACTGAAATACCTGCTTTGAACTCTTTTTGATACCACAATTGTTCAGATATACCCCTAAGAATTCAACAAATTTATTTTACGGGTTCGTTTTTTATTTCTGATGCCAATTTTAAAGGGTGCATTCAACTTTTGAGATTGTAGGCGATTCTGATTTCTGGTTTTGCTTTTACAGAAAATATGTTTTGCATTTATCGTAATAAAAGAATATAATAACAATTCTTGAGATTACTTTATTGGACTTCAGATAACATACGTTTCAAAAAGAAAGATTAAAATTTGAAGTGTTGATCTGAGAATCTTATTAAAGCTGCAGAGAATATTTATTTATTTATTTATTTATTTATTACTATCAATTCTGTGATATTTTACTATGGTGTACAATAGTGGTTTCCAAAATGTGGGTCGCGGTGAAAATTTAGAAACAAGCTATTATTATATTCATTATTATAAAATATAGAAAATGAAAATTTAATCCATGACATATAAACAGTTCCGTCGTTCATCACACACTTTCCAGCTTTCAGATTACTCTCGAGCTCACTTTTGTTGAAAATCCTATTTCTCAGAGATAAGCGATGCAGACAAACAGAAACAATATGTAATGCCGGACATTCATTGTTGTAGAAATCACATTACAACAAAACAAAGGCATGTGTCAAAATTCCAACTTATCTATGCTGGACGTTCTGGAAGGATTTTTATAATCGTTTTTGAAAACTCGCCTATTTAAATTAACGTGAAGTCTGCGCATAGTGGGTTGCACAGTTTCTCTACTTGTGACCTTATGGTTGACAGGCCAACACGTAAATCAACTTCAAGATGCAGCAGTCTGTTCCTTTGTTTAGGTTTCACTGTTGTGATGGTAGAAAATACCGATTCGCACAAGTATGACATTGAAAACGGCAGGAAAATTAAACTGAGCAATGTTGCAGATGTTAATGTTTCATTGGTAAAGTCTGTCTCAACATAAAATATACTATATGAAAATCTTCGTTGTAAATATGTATAAAATTCTTGGTAAAGAGACTTTCTGAATGGCTTAAAATTTATTTTTCAATTCCAGAATTTCGTGACACTTCATGGGGCTGTGCGACACACTGAGTTAGGGTATTGTGTTCTTTATTTAGCCAGAGCTGATTGTGAAAAGTCTCGGTATAATGTCGAACCTCAGTCTGCAGTTTGAACGGCTAATTGTAGAGGTATCCATTGCAGGCCTAAATTCTTTTATAGCAGTTCTTACAAATGAACTCTAATTAAGTCGAATAACACTTTTACTATAACTGTTTCATTATGAAAGTGAAATTACCAAATTAAAATTTCCACGATCAATAAGAGTAGTGTAGATGATTATAGCTTGTACATGCAGAATAGTTTTGTTCTGCTAGGTAACCGAGCAGTAACACACGGTACTCGCATTCGGAAGGTACTGGGTGCAAATCCCATGGGATCGGCATATTGACCTTTGATATTTTCTTGGTTTTTCATGTTCTGGGATGGCTCTTTTCTTTCTTTCTTTCGCTCTCCCATTTCACCTCATTTCTTTCCGTTCTTTTTCAGGGATAGAGTACTAGGCAAGATGGTCTTGTGCGCGTTGGCTTGCGTTTTGGGTAGGTGCCAGGTGTGGAAACGACCATTCTGAGGGACTCGAACACCTGGAGGGAGAGCTTCGTACGTTGCGGTTCTCTATCTGGAAACTTTTGGCAATCTTTTCTGTGTCCATTCCTCGCCAGTCTTGCATTTTGACCGCCCAATATCTGCCTCAGCTCATCCCTTTCTCCCGGAGAAACTCCTTTTGGGAAGCATAAGCACAAACAACCAGTCATTGAGTACGGCTGAAGTACCAAAAATTTCCCCTCCTTCCCTATCTATTCAATCCGATTTGCTAAGTACAGAGTTGCAAAAGCCAAGAGGATTTTAAAAGTTCTTGGAACTTACGGTAGTAGATTCAAGCAAGTATAAACACATTTTAATAACGATTAAGCAATGACACGAGTGGAAAGGGGTCTTCTATAATTTCAAAATGAACGCAAAATTCTTGTAAGCCCTACTCGATACAGCGCGCAGTTCACAAGGTATTCAGCAAGGCTGTGTAGCCACTGCACTAAAGACACTGTCTAGCGTGTGTATGTTCTATTAGTTCTGAAATAGAGTGTTCAGTGATGTGGTTAAGAACGCAGTTCGCTTCCCGAGCTTACGCAAAAGAGCAATGCCTTCTCAACCACTCGACCACCGCTACTAAAGTACTCTTTCCAGATGCATATGATGGTGACCATTATATTTACAGGCAAGGAGTCCACTATATATTGTAATACAGCTTTTGCGAGCGTCCTCCAAGTTCTACGATTGACACTGCACAATCTGTTTACGCCTTCAAACATTGGATCAATCTTTTATTGTATTGCGGAACGTTGTAAACACAGGTTCTCTGCTACAATAAACATATTTAAACAAATGTACTGTTATTTTATTTATAAACTTATGCTGACCTGCCCTAATGCCCAATTGGTTGAATCACTCGGTTGCCACAAATGCGAACTGGGGTTTGGGCATGGATGTTGCAGTGACATCGAGATACCATGTGAAATCGGATAGAAAATAGTGACAATTGACTTTGCATTTATAAAATTTTAAATTGTTTTTATGCTACTGGTACATAACATTTTTTTATGAAATATGACATCTGATTAGTCGTTTTTATGGAAAAGTTCGCCGAGTTAAATTTGTCTTTTTATAGAGAAATAACAAACCTGTTAAAATTGAAGTATAAATAATAGCACATTTTAATGCTCATATATTGCTCATCTTAACGAGTTATAAATCATAGTCATTAGTTAAAAGATTAGAATGAAATCTGTTTTATGCATATTTGAACAAATTCCACACAATGGTAATAAAAAATAAAAGTATGTCAAAATTGCAAATTATTAAGACAGAAAAATATATTTTCATAAAGGTAAACAAGTACAGGAAGAAAGGGGGAAAAAGGTGAAAGACAGAGAGTCAAATCTTGAAGTAGAGTGATCTGTTGATCTCTGCACATCGATACATCACTGTAACTATGCATTCAAAATACAAATTTACGACATTTTTATAGGAGTTGTTACCAGAGAGAGAGAGCAATCAGTCCACATTTTTGTTTTTGCTGTTTTACTTGGAAGACATTCATAAAATAATAATAACAATAACAACTGATTTATGTCCCTGTTGAAATTGTACATTAACATGGCATAAAACGTGTGCCAGCAGCTATAATATAAACTTTTTTAATATTTGGCACAAGTCCTTTATAGTTTATGTCCTTCAAAATTGTTTATTTTCACAAATATATGATAAACTTATTACATTAAAAGAAGAAAATTATAAAATTTAAAGAAAATGGTGTTCTATGTTCATATATATTAACTCTCTTGATATAAAATTTTGTTCAAGGCAGTACAAACATGTAAAGTTCTTTGGTATCCGGTTTAATATGAACTAGCTCATATCTGTCAGACTAAGTCTGGTGTTTGGGGGTTTTATCAGGGTTCTCCAGTTCCCCAAATTTCAGTTTATTTTGAATTGAGGCTATATGCACTACCATGAAGGTATGACACCTGTCAATCCTGTGGATTACTTTTTAAGGTTTTTAGTTCTCACTTCTCCTTATGACCTGGGAAGTGACTTGGGATTCTTCAGCACACCAATCCTGAACTAGACAAGAACCGATTGCCACCCCACATGGATTCATTAGAAATACCTGGGACTGAAAAATGGGGCTTGTGGTGCTGCAGGGCTAATTCATCCTCATGTGCCAAATTGAGTGGCGAAGTCAGCTACATTATCCTGAAGCAATTCTCTGGTGTCAGCATTCCTTGACAACTGGCCTTTGACACCATCAACTTTATATCATGATCAAGAAAATTGCAACTGAAATTATCAGAGTGCTTGTTTGTCAATGACTGGCCTGAAACTATATATGACATATACCAAATTGCACTGACAAACTCAGATCCTTAGCTCAAATGGTTGACATTCACGAAGCATCCCACCGCCACGGGTGGCCGAGGTCGTTAAGTCTCGGACTCGTGAGCGGGAGGTCTGGGTTCGAATACCGCCAGGACCGTCCTTCCTGACTGAGGTTTTTTCCAGGTTTTCCTCAGTCCTCATAAATGGCAAATGCCGGGGAGGTACCCTAACCTTAGGCCTGGAACGATTCCTTCCATAAAATCCTTTCCCAATATATCATTTCATCTCATATCATCAGTGTCCATCGCCTGTGGTGCCTCTGTAGCAAAAACGGGCGTTAAACACCATTCATTATTACGAAGCATCCCTTGTGGTTCCTCTGAAACTATAGTGTTTTTGAGAAAAGGATTATAATCTCTTTCATAAAACAAGGGAGCTCAATCTATTACATTCTTTTTTTATTAATATATTATTTATTGTTGCTTTGAATACAGTGGTCTTCTTGCAACATTTGTAGATTGGACATGAATTCTGTAATTCTAAGTCTATAGTAATGGATGAAATGAAATGAAATGAAAAGAATAAATATGAAAATAAAACAAAAATGCCAGATTTCTCTTTCATACATTGAAACAGGGTGTACCACAAGGATCGATGTTGGGACCATTTCTGTTTTTATTACACATAAATGAGGTACTTAAATTTATAGGATTTGAAAAACCCATTGTAAAACAATGTTCACTTATATGGTTTATTAAGCTCATGGTTCAAAATATAAACTGTCAAGTATGAATGCATACAAACTCTTTGTCATGTCTATGCTGTTCATTTTTGTGCACATATGTGCTATGTTGCATGAATATGGTTTGCAGGTAGAATCAGGTTTGTTACTGCTTTGCACTGACATTGCATTTAAGTAGGTATTGCACTAAAGTGAATAGTAAAATGCTATGCAAGATGTATTTGCAAATATGAAGTTTTGGAACTTTGAAATGTATACATTTACTATTATACCACTAGTTCAAATCTCATAGTACATATAAATATTTCTGGCTAATTTGATATTTCACAATAGTATACATCAGTAAAATAATCAATTGTACTGCAATATAAATGGAAATAATTATAGGGATATATCCTAACAGTAAAGTTTTTTTTTGTTTGGTTTATTTATGGATGCTCAATTCAATTCAGCATGAAACGGTCAACATATTTTGCTCATAGGCAAAACTGAACTGAACTGAACTGAATGGGATGCTGATGACCTGAGATGTTAAAAAGCATCCTTATAAATAAAAATAAAAAATAAAAAACCACCACACACATGTTATTTCCTCAGCATTAATGCAGTAGTTTATCAGCAAAATTAGAAACCAATCAACTAGAGCTTTGCTCACCCAGGATATTCTCTTGGGCTCTACCATCTTGGTACATTTGACACAAATCTGATAAGACACACTCAATCATAAACAAAAGTATCATCTAACAATACACACACGCGCGCACACTCACACCACACACATATATACTATCATATAAGATTGTGAATAAACACCTATTAAGGCAAACCACACTATAAGGCAACTAGAATGTTTCGCTGTATTAAAAAATAGTGACACTGAAAACATTAATCACAAACTAAAACATAATATTTCATGCAGTGACTGTTGATCATGACAAAGGGTGAAGAGAACTGCAGTAATCAAAAGCTACTGCTTAAAATATCGTATTTTAGTTTGTGATTAGTGCTTTAAGTGTCAGTCTTTTTAATACAGTGCAACATTCTAGTTGCCTAATAGTATATGTGTATGTACATATATATATATATATATAAAAGTTTTTGGGGCATGTTTCCTCAGATCTCCTTAATATAAAATTGCAAGAATATATCCTAAATGGGCCTGGAATGCTACTGCCCAAAAGTCATTTTCCAATTTACAACTTCATCCAGTACCCACAGTTTGTAAATATAGGCAATGGGCATAAAACTATTCAAAAACAAATAAAAAAAAATATATAGGTGCAGTAACAAACTCTTATTTCATAATTGTTTCCCTGTAGCCCTTGCACTAATATCATTTAAAATGCATGCAATGGTAAGCAGGGATATAATGAATGGTTGACTTAGGTATGTCCAAGTCTCCTGTACTTAGGAGGTGATTATTGCAACTTCTGGTCTTGCGCACTGACGATGAGTTGCATTTATTTCTTAGTCATTTCTAATCTGAGAACAACATGATAGAAAACTATAAGATGGGCAGGCACTGATATGGAAACCTTTGGTTATAATGTCTTCTTGTCTGCACATAGAACTGACTATACACCCCTAAACATTTACTTTGCTAACACTACTTCATTAATGGCAAGAGCCACCCTTTTTGTGCTGCTGTAGAATATTTTGAAATGTTTCAATTAATAGGAATTTTAAATTTGCATCAATGATCTAAAGGTTTCTAGAAACATCTGCAGTTGGATTATTATTTAAAAAAGAATAAAGAAAAACAAATATAATTTCTCATTCACTTCACCTATTCTTTATACAGGCTGTAAGCTATCAACTGCCCTGAGAGAAGCAATTATTTAAAATGCAATCATATTATGCTGCTCAAACTTATTATAGCTATAAAGGAATGAATGAATCAATCAATCCAATCACACCACAAAATGAATGCATTCATTTCTGTCTACTCAATTACTGTTTATATTATTGTCTATAATTCCATAAAAATATTCCTAAAAATATAAAAGACCATAAAAAAGTTTTTTCACTCCTCCTCTGTTGTGCAGAAAGTCTAATATATGTTTTAATTAAAAAATAACACTTTACATTATACAGAACTTGCACTAATGAATTAAAAGATGTGTCCTCAAAGAAAACGCACTAAAAATCTTTAAAGAAGCATTACACTTTTGGAACTATTTAGCATTACAAATAAAATGTTAAACTTTAAATTGTGATTAATATGTGACATAATAAATATTGTACTTACGAAGCTGTTGACAATGGAGTGGCAATATAACCTAAGTTTAAGTAACATAATTCTTACATGTTTCACTATTGAGGCAAGTAGCACTTTCAACAAATAGTTTCTGATAATAAATCTGAGATGTCAAAAAATGTATACACATTTTCACAGTAGATATCTATTAAATATATTTCAAAGTTGGACTGAAAAACAATAGTAATGTGTAGTATGATGTTCTGTGAACTGATGTGGCTCACATACATTATGATAGCATTGTTACATAACAGGTTAATCAATAATGAACAAATGAAGCCAAGATTATTGTATTATGTTCTATAAACAGATGTGACTCACATTACATTATGCTTGACTTGCTTCAACAAAATGGAGCCAAGATTATTGTTTGAACAGCAGGAAACAATTTTGAAATGGTATTGGAAAACCGAGAATGTTGTTGAAGTTCAAAGGCAATGAAGACTTATGTACAGAACCGAACCACCAATGCAAGTAACAATTTCACGCATTCGAGGCAAATTTGAGACCCATGGTACTGTATACTGTAGAAAACCAACGACACTGGCAGCACTTTGGGAAGAAATTGAAACAGCATGTGCTGCAAACGCTGAGGACATTTTCACAAATGTTATTCAATTAGAAGTTCAACATACTCAGAAGTATATTGACGCCAATGGTAGGCATTTTGAACAATTGTTGTTAACTATAAAAGTATAAGATAATTAGTGCTCATCATTTTCTGCTTGTGTGATTTCAGTTTTGTTAAGTTAACACAGTTTTTTCTTTGCTTGAAATGAGTATACATTTTTTGGCACCCTCTGTATATGTGATAATAAAGTTTTTCCCACAAACTTCACATTTATATGGTATTTTAAGTTCATGAATCTAACATTTCCCTTCAAATAGATAAAACATATGTTCTTATAAGATCAGTGGCAGCTATTGGTTGTGAATATAGGTGAAGAGCTAGTAGGAATATAAAAAAGATATATATATATACACATACATATTTACACATGCTTATTTTAATATTGAACTCACCTATTTCTTGTACACCAAATCGGTCCTTCGGTCCTTTAAGGCTGCAAATTTGTTGGTGTTGTCTTTACAGAATGGCTGATTCTTCATTAACTGCAGGAGAAGCTCTTTCTGAATTGCAATATTCCCTAAAGAAGCAAGTGTTTCTTCTGAAATTACATTCGTGAGGTATGATTTTTAACATTTCAGACCAGAAAAGCTTCTTTCCCACAGATGCTGTTGTAGAAGAGGTGGACAGAAAAAGAGAAAATAATTTATGTGTCCATAAAAAGTCCTTATCCTCATGAAGCATTTCTAACATCTTTTCAGTAGAAATCTGTCTATACTTCTCATTGGCATATAAAATAGAGAGCTTGTTTATTAAAAGATGTTCCTTGGGAAACACAGATCCAAAGAAATGTTGCATGTTTTCAAATGCATTAGAAGAAAAGCATGTGTGGTATTTTTCAAAATTTTATGGTATCAGTATGGCAAACAAATTTAATTTTTTTGCAAAATCTCACATCCATTTTTATCAAAATGTATTTCAAAATTTCATAATATATAAGGCTCAATGAATCTGAACACGTTCATCCTAAGAAGGGAACTGTGTGTAAGGGGCATATCTTCCATTTTTCTGGCATTTTCAAAGATAATTGAAAAATACTGTTCATTCCTCTTATTTCTTAGCATATCACAAGAAAAATTTATCTTTGATATATAGTAGTTAACATCCAATGACCTCTTTTGCAAAACATTAAACAGGATATGTGTTAAAGAAAATGTGTCATGACAGACTATTGCCAAAAATGTGAATTCAGAACTGTTCATGTCATGAAGGCAAAGTCTGGCAAGTTGAGAATTAGCGTCGGACTGTTCACAGCAAACTTGATAAGTTTCACATTTATGGGATTTCTTGTCCTCATGAATAAAAACTTGTCTTCTCAAGGAAAATATTATGGTAAAGCTTTTACCATATGCTTCTCATTTATTTGACTTCTCGCCTTTATGAATCAGAACATGATTTCTTTAAGTCGATGCATCAATAAAGCTCTTACCACAAACCTTGCATTTATGAGGCTTTTCCCCCTTATGGATCTGGGCATATTGCATTAAAGCAGATGAATGTGTAAAGCTTTTCCCACAAAATTCACACTTATATGGCTTCTTGTCCTCATGAACCAAAATATGTTTCCTCATGAAGATACAAAAGTAAAGTTTTTTCCACATATTTCACACTTATGAGGCTTCTTGCTCTCATGAACAAGAAGATGTATTTAAATTAAAATTAAAATATAAATTGGAACTTGCACAGTGAAGCTAATCATATACAATACAAGTGTGTTTTTTTTTTTTAATGGTGTTTAATGCGCGTTTTTATTACTCAGCCACCACAGGAGGTTAATATACAAGAGTGTGTAGTTCAACTGATACATACAATGATATCAAGAAGATGTACCCTCAAAGATGATAACAGGTTAAAGCTCTTCCCACAAACTTCTCATATATACTGCTTATTTTCCTCATGGATCAGAGCATAACTCCTCAAAGTCAATTGATGGGTAAAGCTCCTCCCACAGACTTCACATTTAATGATGGTCTTTGTACTTATTTGCTTCCAGAAGTAATTTCATTTTGGCAAATGTTTCCTGTATATGGACAGAATGGCCTACAGGAATTGAAGGAAGATAATTGCTATTGTCTTTTAAACTAAGATTTAAAATCTATGAATAGCCTTAAGTCCTGGGGTCTGTGTTCCACATTCAAAGCTGTCATCAAACCATATACATCACAGCAAGCAACTAGGCTATTGTAGTTTTTAAAATATGGAAGCAAATATTTCTGCTGACTCCCTGTATACTGATCTTTAAATATATATTCTAGAATATTCCACTATCTTAACCTATAACCCAAAAGCTCAGATTTTTCTTTTGCTAGTTCTAGGTCTTAAATTAAATCACTTAGTTCAACCTGTGTAAGTCTGTGTGGCTCACCTTGTAACTCAAGTGCAAAATCAGGATTCTGTGAAATCCATGCACTTCAGGATATGGGTCTGATGTTGCCTCCATTCTGTCTTCATCTTCATCTGAGTTCAGCATGTACTCCTCTGGAAGGTTAGATACAGGTAGATTGTCTTCATTGTTCTCAGGTTTTTCATGCTTAACTTCTTCTTTCTTGATATACCTATTTGAATAAGAAGTATCATGGAAAAATAGCACTTATCTATATGATTTATTAGCTTTCTCCAAACAATAGGGATGCAAGGGGCATTGGACATTTGTTTTTTTGGATCCATACAAGTAGATTCACAGAAGAAGAAATGCAGCAAATGTGAGATGCCCATGTTTTGTCTGATCTCCTACTTTTATATCAATTAATGGTGGTAGGCTGTGTTAAAAAGTGGACAAATTGAACATTTATGGGCAGCAAATGTCACATCACACACATAGCAAAAATGGTGTCAGATTTTTTTTTAGACATTTATGAAGCATTCTGGCTTTTTCAAATTAAGTATTACCACATAATTAGTCTGCAAACAGTGAAAGAAACAACACCCTAACCTTCCCTCCATGCAAACTGCAAAAGAGATAATGAACAAAAGAAGATCCACAGAGACTCTTCATTCTTGCTCTCCGGTATGCCAACTACAATTGCTTTTTGTATTATATTTAGCTACTCAGAGCACCTTATGACTCATTTCATATACATATCCTAAAACGTCATTAAGGATATCTCAGAAATGAGAGTTGTTTTATATTTGATTTTAACACAGTGAAATCAATATAAAATAAGAATTTTCAAGTCATAACATTTTTATTGTAGATCAATCCCAGATATTATCTAAATAATCTTTTTTTTTTCCTAATGAGTACATTCCAACCAAGAGGATTGGCTCAGACAATTACATTGAGACTTACATTTGGAAGCTCACAGGCTCAAGCATTGCAGCCACTAACCTAAGTGAGATTTTTCTCCGTCCATTTTCAAAAATGCTACTAAAGTGGGTTTAGGATTTCTCTGCTATTGATTCATTTTCCATTTGATCAATCACTTTCTCTATATGTGTCTGCTTTTTTCTATGTTTGTAACATCTTCTAGGTTTCCCTGACACTGGATTGACTACATGTGTCAGTGTATGTGCACTCTGTGTGTGTCAGAGATACTTAGCTCTGTAATAGATGATTAATCTGGGCATTGACTTGTAGACCCAAGGGAGTGTAACTCCTAATATAGGAGGGTGGTAAAGAGTTAAAGAATAAGAAGAGTGAGTTTCTAAAATAAAGGCTTAATATTCTGATGAAGGGATGATATGTGTAAATACCAATTTTATTTTACATAAAGAACATATTTTATAAAGTTATGTTAATCATTATTTTTAACAATTTTCTTATAAATGTCATGTTAATATGTTTTCCCTATCAATTCAATATTCTGGAAATTAACAAGAAGGAGAATTAATTACAAGCAATGAGATCTTACAATATGTGACAGTTATACCACTGATAAGTCGGTCTGGTGATCTAGTGGTAACTATACTTGTCTCCTAAACCCAAGATCATGGGTTCGATCCTGGCCAGGACCAGTGGATTTTTTCGGGTGTACAAATCCTGAGTATGGCTTCCTTTGGAAGGGAAGTAAAGCCGTGGGTCCTGTGCCATACATTTATGGCACGATAAAGAACCTCAAGCTTGAAAGAAGACGCCTCTGAGAAAATTTGTCAGCCAATTCAGGCCCAGACTTGCATGGGATGCTGATGACCTGAGATGTTAAAAATCATCCTTAATAATAATAATAATAATAATAATAATAATAATAATAATAATAATAGTAGTAGTAATAGTAGTAGTAGTAATAATAATAAAAACCATGATATTCTGTGCATGCGTGCACATGTAAATAATATACCATCAATAATGTCCTGTAATATGATATCAATTTTGAATTCCTTTCTTTTTCAGTTAAGTTTGTGAACATTACACATTCATGCTAATATATTTGATATATGCTTATATTACAAATTGCATCTTGCTGATCATTCAGAACATTAAACTTATAGTGTGTTTATTAATCCAAATTTATATTTTGTGCATCAAAATTTTTTGCAATTTATCATGTAGAATGTTTCATTTTCTCTTTTGCTTTTAACATTTCATGTTTTATGATTTTGCTATATTTGTCAATCGAGATCTAAGTCCAATGTGTTCCTGTCTAGTCATGTCTGTAAACAATATCCTTCTGGACCAATTCATATCTATATTTGATTGTGCAGAGACATGGTTTGTATTCTATTTCAGCAACAGTCTATTCAACAAAACCTGAATAACCTGGAATCCTGTCCATTTTGGAAAGTTTTATTGTACTGGCAAAAAAACATATGTTTTACATGTAATTTGTTTTCAAATAAAATGGTAAATGTTAAACATGGAAACTGAAATAACCTGTAACTGTTAATAGCAAAATAACAACAATCTTAAGCAATCTCTTTTGGCCTAGTCTGTATTCTGAAACAGTGAATAGTTTCAAGAAAACAACATTATATGGGTCATTAACATAAACACAGGGTCTTGTGCAACAGTCTGCAAGGGTGTATAGTTTTATTGCCCTATTGACTTGGCAATTAAGCTCTTTCAGTGAGTTTACATATATCACACCAACAGTACATCTTGTTGTGACTGGCTTAGCAGAATAAAGAATTATGATTAACATTTCATGTAAAACTGTTACATTATTGTTAAAGTGATAAGAGGAAAGTTGTTATTGAACTAAAGGAAAATGAGAAATAGAGTGTAAGAGAAAAAATTGCAGTAAAACTTACGTTGAAAAATAAAGAGTCTTGAGTGACTGGCTAGTAGGCACTAATGGGAACGGGGGGGGGGGGGGGAAGTAGAGGGGGAATAAGAGAGAAAGAATACAATAGACTAAGATGAAATAAATTAACTGTTATGGGAATGTTAGTTCATGTTTGAGAAACATTTCCATTTCTGAATCTATTTTGTTAACCAAACTATTGCACCGGCTTGAATTCAAGGGTTCTAATGGAGGCTAGAAAGCTTCAAGAAGAGCACAACATTGTCTGGAATCAGACCTTTAGGGAATTGAATCATATTAACAGATCAGTTTCAGAGTGGCAAGAAAAACTGAAATCATTTTATTTGGAAGTCTATGGTAAGAAGAAAGACCAGTGCAGATAAAGCTATCCCTGAATATATTTTGCAATACATCAATACAGTGAGATTCTTTTTATTCCTAGTATTATAAGATGAACATCACCATTAGCTTTAAGGAAACTGAAGTTAATTTTAATATAAACTTGTTTACTTATTTAATTATATGTGAGCCAGTATGAAGTTCAAGGTAACAAATTTTGTTCTGCCAAATGAAGCAACACTGCAGTCTCAGCATATATGCCTGAAAGACCTTGGTTGTGCTTCTGAGTGTCAGTACAAAATTGGTCTGGATCAAGGGAGGAACATCAAAAGAACAAATAATTTTCAGCACACAAGACTTCTGATTATACAATCTATGATCAAACCATGAGGAATACTGAAAAAAAAATAACAGATATAGATGAAATTGACCAAATTCTTAATTCATTTAAATATAGAGGTACAGTGCTTAAGGATGTGGATTATAACAGGACAAAGCCTTAAGGACAATGATTGCTACAATTATATGATTGTGATTATGGTGTTCTGTACCAGTACCTGTTATTACTGTTGCTTGAAGAAATGTCCCTATGCCTGTAGACACACATTATGATGTGCTTCTGTAAATACATGGATAAAGTGCAGCATTTTAGATGTTACATTCTGGCAGATGACCCTTATCCTTCTGGTACTTAACTCTGCATGTGACAGTGCATCATAGCTTGCTGGCATTGAAAGAAGTATTTATTCCAATAGATCAACCTACCAACTTGTTCAGACAAAGAATAAAAATTACAGACCAACCAAAGCCGAAAAAACTGGGGCCTGAACATGTAATTGCCTGGATATTCAGTACAGATTTACACTGTACCAGTAGTGCATATTTTGTCAAATCATGTTTTTGGAGGAAAGTAACTTTTCACTCCACAGAACACACTGAATGCACTCTTATGATCTTCACCAACTCTGTATTACCACCAAGGGTAGAGGAAGTTAATAAGGCAGAAATACAAAGTGAAATCAGCAGTTCAAATGCTGTCAGAACTATCCTTCTTTACTGAGATTTATTTTGCAGGGTTTTCACAATCCTCATCAATGGCAAATCCTGGTAAGTACCCTAAATTTAGACCTGATGTACTTCCTTTTCAAAATTCCTTTGAGAATTTATCATTTCAACTTGTGTAAGATCAGTGTCCATTGCAAATGATGTGGTAAATGGGTGTTAAACACCATTGAAAAAAAAATCAATACTTAAACAATCTAATCACTTTTATCACACTCATCCAAATGGAATTCTTAAATGAGCACCATCTTATATGGATAACAATGGTTTCAGCCTTAAACATTCAATAAATGTAAATTATAATTTACATTTAACAAGCTTCACTGTGTGAATTCCAACAGAATTTTTTAAAAATGTCTTATTTTTCAAAAGTTCTTAAATGAATTCAATAAATGGTTAGTTTGGGTAAACCCCAGTCTCCAGTGTAGCCTCTTACATTTGGGTAAAGATTATCCCAAAACCTATGGAAATCTTTATCTTCATGAAGCTTACCACTTCACAATTATGTGACTTCTTGCACTTATGAATCAGATCTTTAAAGTAGATGACTGTATAAAGCTTTTCCCACAAACTTCATATTTATGAGGCTTCTTGCCCTCAAGAATTAAATATGTTTTCTCAGAGAAGATAAAAGAATAAAGCTCTTAGAACACTTTGCACTTAGCTTCTTTACCCTTGTGGATCTGAACATGAATCCTCATATTAGATGATCAGGTAAACATTTTCCTACAAACTTCACAGTTATAGGGCTTCTTGCCTTCAGGGATCAGAATATGTTGCTTTAAAGTAGATGACTGCGTAAAGCTTTTCCCACAAACTTCACATTTATAGGGCTTCTTGCTTTATGGATCATAATATGTTGCTTTAAAGTAGATGATCATGTAAAGCTTTTCCCACACTTTTCACATTTACAAGGCTTTCTGCCGTTATGTATAAGAACATGTTACTTTAAAGTAAATGACCGTGTAAATCTTTTCCCACAAAATTCACAAATATTTGTCTTCTTACCCTTATGTATCAGAACATGAATTCTTAGATAAAGTGAATGAGTAAAGCTCTTTCCACAAATTTCACATTTATGGGGCTTCTTGCCCTCATGAATCTGAAAATGTCTCTTCAAAGAAGATACAAAAGTATAGTACTTTCCACATATTTTACACTCATGACACTTTTTGCCTTCATGAATAATAAAAAGATGTTTTCTCAAAGAAGATAACAGGGTAAAGCTCTTGGAACAAACTTAACATTTATGTTGCTTCTTTCTATTGTGGATAAGAGCATGATTTCTCAGAGTTGACTGGTGAGTAAAGCTTTTCCCACAAACTTCACATTTATGGGGTTTCTTGCCCATATGGATCAGAATATGTTGATTTAAAGTAGATGAGGTCCTAAAGCTTTTCCCACAAATTTTACATTTATTAGTTTTAGCTCTTGTGAATCCAAAGATCATACTCAAGGAAGATGAAAAAGTAAAAGCCCTCTCATATATTTTACACTTATGGGGCTTTTTGCCCTCATGAATGAAAGCATGTGATCTCAAATATGCTACGTTGGTAAAGCTCTTCCCACAAACTTCACACTTATGGGGCTTCTTACCCTCATGAATCAAAAAATGAGTTAGTGCTTGAAGAAGATGGATAGGTAAAGCTCTTCCCACAGATTTCACATTTATGGGGCTTCTTGCCTTGATGAGTAAAAATATGCTTCTTTAAATTAGATGCCCAGGTAAAGCTCTTCCTACAAATTTCACACTTATGGGGTTGACTATCATTCACACTTTTCTGTGCAACCTGAATGAAAGAGCTGGGTGAAGTGTCCAAATAACTGGAAAATTCTTCTGTAAGTTGCCTGAAATGTGAAAATAAATAATTAAACAAAAATTAATAATAATAATAATAATAATAATAATAATAATAATACAATGCAATTAAGATGTAATGAAGGAATGAAAACTGAAATGTGCATTACACGTTGGCACCATTATATAATTTGTTATTAATTAGTCATTATTATTTTTCATATTTGGTTTACTGAACCTATTATAAAATTCAATGCTTTTGGCCATTAGTGGATTCTCCTTCAAATACTTTAACTGCTTACAGCTTATTTCTAAATACTCTAAGGACTAAACACATTCTGTAAAAATATGGGCTTGTCTCAGAATATTCACAATATCTGCACTTAATTACAATAGTTTGAAGGTTGCAGATTTTAATGAAATAGCCAATTTTTTGGGAGAGGGGTTCATTTTTGTTTTTCCCCCCTTGATATCTGGGAAATGATGTACAATAGCAATTAAGTATGTTTTCCAATAATATTGCATAACTATGAGTTTTATAGGTATTAAAATGTATTCTGCTGAGAAAAGTATTACATACTTCATTGTTAAAATTTGAGTTTCAAGTCATTCTACTACATTTGCCCACATTTTATAGCTTTTTATGCCATACATGGCTGTTATTTTTTATGTTTAGAGTTATTTTATTTGTCATGTATATTGGTAACATGATTTGTGTTATCTATACGGATAAGTGAGATATCATGTACAGAATTGTATTTATTATTCTTTTCTCAAATGTGTAATAATATCTAATTATGAAGTTTCAGCAGTGCAATGGTGTGCACATGACTCCTTTGTATATAGCAGGGAGAGAGAGGGATGTGCATTTTAATGTTACATAAACAGCTTTGTGAAACCCTGCTTTTTATTATTATTATTATTATTATTATTATTATTATTATTATTATTATTATTATAGTCTGGATTTTTATATAAATATTTTTTTCCCCTAATGACTGCATTCTCTTAGCAAAGTTTAATATCTTGATCAACAGATAACACTTTTAATACAATTTTATTTCGAAAAAAGTAATGTTAATAAATATTTTGCTATTCATATATATTTTAATACTTTTACTATATTACCTTTACAACAAATATTTTTCTGTTATAGGAAACAAATAGGAAGAAATAACTACAAACAATTTGTTCCTACATTATGTGATAGCTACACCATGTTAAGTCTCATGAATCAGAATATGAGTCCTAAAAGAAGATGCATGGGTAAAGCTGTGCCCACAAACATCATAATTATGGGGTTTATTGAATAAGATAATATATCCAAAATGGTGGCAGCTCAAGCTAAAGGGCAAAAGGGCACGTGCCCTCCTTTTAATTTTGAACCATAAATACTTTTAAATAATTTCTGCATAAACTGTCAACTCATGAAAGATCATAGAATTTCATAGATGCAAACCTTGAATGTTTCAGCATCTGCATTGTAATATACAAGAGATGCGCACATTTAAACAGCTTCTGCAAAGCTACTGGTGTGGGCTATGTGTGAAGAGAATGGACAAGCAAATTCTACTTGTGTCCAGGCTTAGCACGGCAGAATGCTTTATGAAAGGAGCCTAGTGGTCAAGGGTTCAGAGGGGCATCACAGTGAAGCTTCACATAGGGCATGCAGAATCTATGGACTTTCCATATACATGCGCACTGAGCCTGTTTTCCCTATCGTAGTGCTTGCAAAAGAAGCTTCCCTAAGCGATTTGTCATGAGATAATGTTATTTCTTCCTATTAGGTGTTTGCTCTTTTGTGCCAATGGCTTATGAGATCAAAACTATAAGAAACACTTCCACTATAAAGGCATAACATGTTTTAAAAAGAACCAGTATTATCATAAATAAGAATAAACCTGAATAATTAGTCAGAGGAGGCTTATTTTGGCACTTCTGCTTTTCACTGACTTGTTGAACATATTAATAACTGTCAGCCACCTACCTCCAAAAAAGTGCTGTTGCGGACATTTATTTAAATAAACTGCTACAAACTTAAGTGTTTATTGCTGACATTAATTATTTCTTGTTTTTGATAATAGTACATACAAAACTATTAATAAAGATCTAAAATGCATGAGAAACTTTCGTGAAGGTGAATTATTTATTTTAGTAAATGTGTAGCAAATATTTTAAGTCCAATAAAAATTTAATATTGGTACATATTACTTTTGACTATACTTTCGACAAAAGCAAGTGTTGTACTTTTTTTCTATGCAATGTTTATTTTTATAAGTTGTGCTCCACCAACTAAAAGATGCACAAGCTGCCACTAACCCAAAAACAAGATATTCAAGTAACACTCTTCCTACATATTTCTCACTTGTGGGGCGTCTTGCCTCAATGTATAAAGCAATGACTCTTTAAATTAGATGCTACCATACATATTTCATTCTTATGGGATTTGTTATCCACTTTACTCTTCAGTACAACCCTAACAGAGGAGATTTGTCCAAATAACTGGAAATGTCTAAAATGTGAGAAACACAAAATATACCACAGTGCAATAAGGATAACAGGGGGATGTAAAATGAAAGTATATTAAAAGTTGAAAATTATGAAACTTTTGTACACTTATTAAGGACAATTTATTATTTTACATTTTTTGATTGTTCATCCCCTCTCAAATTCAGTGTTTCTGGCTAGTCTTAACAGTTTACTGCTCATTTCTAAATTCTCTTTCTGGTTATAGATTTACATGTTTCAGTAATCTTGAATACTTACAATATATGCACTCATACTTCATTTTTAAAAAGAATTTGCAAAATTTGAAAAAAATATTTTTATCTGGGTATTTGGAAATTATGTAAAATGGTAATTAAATAAGTTTTGTAATGGGGCCTTTATTGATTACCAAAATGCATTTTCTTGGAATAAGAATATTTCATCTTATCAAAATTTCTTTGCTTGCTGCAGAGCTATGGTGAGGACAACTCTTCTTTGTATCAGGGCATTTGACCAAGTTACATTTAACATATTTTATTACTATAACCTAGATTTTATGTAAATAATCCCTCTTTCCCCTTTATAAGCACATTCTAATAAGGCAGATTGGCTCTATAATCAACACTTGGTACATTCAAGAGTTTGCAGGCTGAAATCCTGCAACTGATTGACCTGACTGAGTTTTTCTATAATTTTCTTCAGACTATTTTCAGAACAGATTTCTCTGCCATGAATTCATCTTCCACTTATCACTGATCTTCATTCTGTATTTCTGTTTCTGTCTGAGTCTTCTCTTTGAGGTTGCTCCAATTGAGCTGGCTATCAATTAAGGTACTCTCTCAGTGCGTTTGTGTACCTTGTGTGTGTCTAGAAATACTTAGCTCTATTACAAATGACTGATCTGGGTCTTGACTTGTAGGTCCAAGGGAGTGTAGGTCATAATACAGGAAGGGAATGGGGTATACAGTTGGATAAAAAGAACAGTACATCCATAAAATAAACATTTAATATTCTGTTCAAGAGATGACATGTGTAAATACCAATTTTATTTTATATAAAAGCACATATTTTACAAAAAAAGTATATGAATAATTATTTTAAATAATTTTCCCTCACATACACACTTTAACACCTTTTCCTATTCTCTTTTATAAAAAATGTTTTCTTCTTTTCAAATAATTCAATGTAATGGAAACTAACGAGAAGCAGACATACTTACAAGAAATATTCTTACAATACTGTGACAACTACATTAATGATATTGTGTAGATTCATACAAAACAACGTAGTTACAATTGTAATGTCCAGAGGCAAGATATCCAATTTGGATTCATTTCTTTTACAGTTAAGTTTATGCAAGTGGCACATTTAGATGCTAATACAGTTGACATTTATATTACAAATTGTCTTCATATGGAAGAATTGAGAAATAGCAGAAGAGGAAGGGAGGGGATTTGCTTGGGGAGAGCAGAAAAATAAGGCTAATTGGATTAGTCTCCACTATGTATAAAATAGATATTGGTTACAGTGTATAATTGAATGCCTAGAAACAAAACATGTAAAATGGCAGTTTTCTCAAAAACTCCTTATTATCATTTGCAAAAAAAATTTATGCATGTCAAAATTGCTACCCATAAACTGTCCCATTTTCTCAACCATACTTCTGCTATTTAAAGAGCTTAAGTGAATGGGTTGAGGAGAAAGTTTTTGACTGCTTGAAAAGATATAAATGTATAACAAGATTTTGAATAAATTTTTTGTGAGGTGAATATGCCATTTAATTTTTATAACTTTTTTCACTTCGATATATTGAAATTCTTTATGTGCTTTTTAAAATACATATATAATCACAGAAAAAATCTATAAATATCCAAAACAGTCAAAAAAAAAATTTTAAACCTTAAAATTGGCAAAAGAGGCAAGACAAAAACTATCAACCCCAAATGTACAAACATGTTTATTTCTATCGGACTCTTAAATATATCCACTCAGATAGAAAAGATGAACACCTCCTTGGTCTAGTGGTTGGCATTGCTGACTGTTGGTCGGGAGGCCTGGGTTCGATTCCCAGTACCTACTTAGGACAATTGGGAAGCTGCCTGATGGAGGTGGCATTCTTCGATCATGAAAGCTGTGTGATTAATGACCAGGTGGGGTGCCACCATACTGATCACATGCCCCTCAGGCTATACTGCCAAATGAGAAGAAGATAGAAAATACATTTTGCCTGACTTCCGGGCTCTGTTAATAAGAAACATGATTCTCTTATTCTTAACACTAATGAGGCTTCTAGCCCTCATATTTCAATAAATCATTCCTCAAATTAGTATGCCTAGTTAAAATTCCTTACCAAATTTTAAATACTTAGGTATTATTTAACTTCTTGTTCTTATGAACTGAATATGAATCCTTATTGTTGTTGCATCAGAAAACCTCTTTCCACATATTTCACTATGTGAGGCTTCTTGCCTCATGAACAAAAGCTTATTTCTTCAAATGCAATAATGGGCAAAACTTTTACCACAAATATTTACACATATGTGGCTTCTTTCCATCATGAATGGAAAAATATACTGAGTTAAGTTATGTGGTAAAGCTCTTCCTATAATCTTTACATTATGCCTTTATGAATCAGAACATAATGCTTTAAAATAGATAAATAGGTTATGCATTTTCCACAAACTTCACATTTAGGTACCTACTTGTGCTTATGGATCATAATATGTTGCCTTAAAAGTGGATGACTGTGTAAACCTTTTCCACAAACTTAATGCTTAATTGGTTTTTTGCCTTTATGTATCAGAACATGAGCTTTCAGAATAAAACTCTTTCAACAAGTTTCACATTTATGGGACTTCTTGCCATTATGAATCAGAACGTGTTCTTTTAAAGTAGATGAGTGCCTGAAGCTTTTCCCACAAACTTCACATCTGTGGTTTCTTGCCCTTATGAATCAATAAATGTCACTTTAATGTCGAAAACTGTGTAAAGCTTTTCCCACAAACCTTACATTTATTTGGCTTCTTATCCTTATGAATCCGAACATGAGTTTTCAGATTGGATGAATAGATAAAGCTCTTTCCAAAGATTCACATTTATAGGATTTTTTACCCATATGGATCACAACATGTTTGTTTAAAGTAGATGACTGCCTAAATCTTTTTCCACAAACTTTACATTTCTGTTGCTTCTTTCCCTCGTGGATCAGAGCATGATTCCTCAAAGTTGATTGGTGGGTAAAGCGCCTCCCACAGACTTCACATTTAGGGATTTCTTGCCTTCATGAATCAGAAAATGAGTGCTCAAAGAAGATACACTAGTAAAACTCTTTCAACAGTCATCACACTTATGGGACTTGATCTTGTGAATCAAAACATGAGCTCGCAAATAAGATTCATGTGTAAAGTTTATTCTACAAAATTCACACTTATGGGGTTTGCAATCATCCACACTTTCCTGTGCAACCTGAATAATGGAAATAGGTGAAGTGTTCGAATAATTGGAAAAATTTTGTGTATGTGGTCTGAAATATGAAAAACAAAATAATAGCACAGTGTACTAATGTTATAATGAGGGAATGTAAACTGAAGTCTTAATTATAAGCCCTTTATACAAATTTTTATGAATATTCATTAATATTTTATTATTTACTGAACCTATCATTAAATTCAGTGCTTTTGGCCAGTGGTGAATTATCCTTCAAAAACTTTTAAATGCTTACAGGCCATTTCTAAATATTCTGATAAGGGAGGTTCAGATGACTGTCTCTAATATTTGAAATGGACAAGTTCATTTGTATTTTGGAATATAATGAAAGCCTTCTGGCATGATTTGAGATGCTATAATATAAGGGCAAATTCTATAAACAACAATCAATCAGGACTTATTCCATTTCTAGCTAACCTCTTCATGAGCAGATTTGAAACACACATCAGCTCAGCATTCCTATACATAATTAAAATAGGGTACAGGTATATTGACAATATATTTACCATATTTAACAAAAAACATTTATTGATGCCATAAAACTTCTGAATATACAAGATATAAAAATATAACATGTTACCACATTATTGGAAATTAAAATAATGAAGCATCAAGGAAACTTGGAATTTGGAATATACAGAAAGAATATGCATGCAGACAATAACATCAAAGCTGATGGTTTTAACCCCAAAACACACAAACATGCAGTGATCAACAGCTTAACATATCGGCTAGTTAACTTACAAATTAGCAAAGAAAAATACTTTAAAGAATACAAAAAGATAAAAAATTATTAGAGAAATCACAACACTTTAAGCAGATAAGATAAGCTAATTTTGAAAAAATCCACATAAGTTAATTTTGAAAAAATCCACATATCATCACGGACTTTGCAAAAATTTCAAAGTATTTTAAAAGATTTCAATATCACGTTGGCACCTGTAAATAGATTTAATGTTAAAAATCTCCTGACAGACAATGTTAATGGCAGTATTCCACTGAGGAAGAAAGTAGGTATTTACAAAATAAGTTATGCAGAATGTGAAAAATCTACATTGGAAAAACAAAGAGAAACATAGGTACATGGTTAAAAGAACATTACAGGAACATAAAATACAAGCAAATGGAGAAATTAGCAGTAGTATCTCATTTCTAGACATAAAACCATGACATAATGAATAAAGCAAACTTATTAAAATCAGTACAAGGACCTACAGAATTAGCAACATGGGAGAAAATATACATTTACAATACAGAGGCAGTATAATGAACTTTGCCACTTTAGGGGATGAAAACATAAACTTTAAGTTCATCACACCTCCATCAGAGCAGAATACACAATCCTACAGCATAACAAATTATCCAGCAGTTGATGGGTAGCTGAGGATGCGAACAATGGTTGGTGAAACTAGTACTACATATTATAAACAAGTAAGTGGAGCAATAAGAGTGTGTAGCTCAACTCAATTAAATAATGATATTAATTATAGATTAGCTTTACTGTACAAGTTCCAATTACCATTTCTAGTTAATATGACAAAGAAAGAGCATTTTTGCATATCTGTTCAGTGCATATCAACAACTTTTTGGAACAAAATACCTTACATACTTTTGATAATTATAACTTGGTTTAATCCTTTGTTACATTACAGTATAAAGAAACTATAATTTTTTGTTACTTTTAGTATGTATAACTACATGTTTTGTAGTGACAGAAAAGAGAAAAGTTGACTAATGAAAATAGTTCTTTAAGTTATGAGCCTTTTGAGGCACAATGAAAATTGCATAAAAATCTCATTAAATTGATGCACACTTTAACATCGATAATGATAATATTCCTACTGGACACTTATTATTACACTTTTGCATTAATTATAAAAATTTACCTCTGCTGATAAAAAATTAACTTCTACAAATTATCAAGTGAAGTGAAATGAATGATTCAAATAACTTATATAATGTAATGTAGATATTATGTATTCACTAGTTAAATAAAGATTTGTACAGCCCATTGCTGTACATGTAATCATTGATGGATTCAATTTTTCATCTTATTGGTTCATTAAATCAAACCCTTCTACTGACTTGAATGCCACATTGAGCCAGGGCCTGCTGTATATTGATAGCTGCATCTCTGTCTCCATCTTGCAACATCATAGGTAGAGCACAGTAGTGCAGGAGTGTAAGGGACCAACATACAGATATTCTGGTGGATGCCATTATATAGGCTGCTGGATTAAACAAACACTACCAATCTGTTAGCATTAGCATTATGTGGGATAAACATCATTGGTTTGCAGGCAGAATCAGATTTGTTGTGCTTTGCACTGACACTGCATGGAAGTAAATATTGCAGTAAAATTAATATTCAAATGCTTTGCAAGATGTATCTGCAAATCTGAAGTACTAGAACACTGAGCTGTATATGTATATAGTTATATCACTCATAATACATGTATATGTATATGTGTACAGTAATATCACTAGTTCAAATCTCATAGTACATATAAGTTTTAATTGTAATACGCTTGTTAACTTGATGTTTCATAATAGTAGACATCTATAAACTAATTAATTGTACTGCAATATAATCAAAATAAACATAAGGATATGATATTCTAATACTACAGGCATAGAGATTTAGCAAACTTTTAAAATGCATTGATCTAACCTTATCTAGTGACAGCCTGATATTGAATTAAAACTTAATTCAATTTAAATAACGATATACTGCATACCACGATGTATACCCTAATAGGCACATAGCCCAAAGGAAAATAATGCTAAGGTAACACAATTATGACTGATGTTTTCCTATTAATGGCAATTGCTCAAAATGCTGGTGTTTTTGTCTGGTTGCATATACTCCACTCTAGAAATGAGCCCAATAAAATTCTATGAAGTCAGGATTGAGCAAGGCAGAGAACAGCTCCATTGTTACCATCCTCTCTAGTAAGGTGTGATCTAGGCAATGTCCATAATGGTCTGAAGGCTACCATTCATTGGAGCCAATGGTTTCTTGCCACTGCCAGACGACTTCATCTTCTAATGTACCAAAGAACAAGTATCTTCCAACAAGTATCAACTTGTTCTGGAAGAAGCATAGTCATGGAAGTTAATGGGGCCAGATTGTGTGATAGCCTAGAAAGCACACAAAATTACTCATGTCCCAGTCAGATCTAGTCATGAACCAGTAGTGCACAGTGCCTTTATTGGAGAAGAATCATTCATTACTTCATACTGAGCGAGAAAAGTGCAATTTTTTTACATTTAGTGCAGCAACATTGTTAATTTCTTGGGAAATTGTGCTACATTAACAAAGTAGTTTGGCAGTAAAATCGCAGCCAACCTACTAGAACTCTTTGAATTCTATATAACACATTGGATGTTCTCTCAGAATATCTACCATCTTTGTACAATGACACAGCTGTCCAATATCACCACGATACTCATGAATGGGAGGTTGTGCAGTTCAAAACCCACCAGGACTGTTGTTTTGCAAGTTTTCCTCAGTTCCTCATCAATGGTATTTTGAAAAGAGGAATTCTAAACAAGCCCGGAATGCTTCCTTGCAAAATTCATTTCCTAAATAATTATTTCATATAATGTTCATTATATTTAATGCAGCAGCAGTAAGTAGGGGTGATATAACTTAAAAAAAATTAATAATATCAGAACAGCAACAAGCTTTTTGTTCATAATCATCTCTTAGGAGTGCTTAGATGAGAACATTTTATTTGGTGAGTTTTAAGGATACCATGAACGATTGACCAGGAGATACACAATTGCTCTTACACTTAGATAGAGATTATCACAAAGCCTTTGGAAAACTTCATCTTCATGAGCATTCACTGTACTGTTTCAACAAACAGTTCTTCATACTAGATGGCAGGGTAAAGCTCTTTCCCAAGTTTATGTTTATGTGGCTTTTTAAGTTTGTGATCAAAACATGTCCCCTAAATGAATAACTGGCTAAATCTTATGCTACAATCATTACATATAATGAATTAAAATATGTTTTTTCAGATTAGATGAGGAGGTGTAGCTCTTTCCACAAATTTCACACATATGTGGCTTCTTGCCATCATGAATAAGAGCATGTCTTCTCAAAGAAGATACCTGAGTAAAGCCTTTATCACACACTTCACATTTATTTGGCTTCAGACCCTCATGAATCAGAACATGATTCCTTAAAGATGAATGACGGGTAAAGCTCCTTCCACAAATTTCACACCTATAAGGCTTTTTGCCCTCATGAACATGAAGATGTTTGCTCAAAGAGGACACGAGAGTAAAGCTTTTTCCACATATTTCACACTTATGAGGCTTCCTACCCTCATGAAAAAGAATGTGTCGTCTCAAAGAAGATAACAGGGTAAAGCTCTTTCCACAAGTTTGACATTTATGAGGCTTATCGTCCTCGTGGATGAGAAGATGTGATCTCAAAGAAGAAAACAGGCTAAAGCTTTTCCCACAAACTTCACACATATGTTGCTTCTTTCCCTCATGGATTAGAGCATGTTTCCTTAAAGTTGAATGACGGGTAAAGCCTGTCCCACAGACTTCACATTTATGGGGTTTCCTGCCCTCATGGTTCAGAACATGAAAGCTCAAAGAAGATGCATGGGTAAAGCTCTTACCACAAACTTCACACTTATGGGGCTTCTTGCCCTCATGAAGGAGAATATGAGTCCTCAAAGAAGATGCATGGGTGAAACTTTTCCCACAAACCTCACAATTATGGGGCTTTTTGCCCCTATGAATAAGTTGATGTGTCCATAAAGAAGATGCCCGAGTAAAACTCTTCTCACATGTTTCACACTTGTGGGGCTTCTTGCCTTGGTGATTAAAGAGATGTCTCTTTAAATTAGATGCCCGTGTAAAGATCTTCCTACAAATTTCACACTTATGGGGTTTGTTATCCTCTTTACATTTCAATGCAACTTTAATAGAAGAGGTGGGTGAATTGTCCAAATAACCGGAAATGTCTTCTGTATGTAGCCTGAAATGTGAGAAACATAAAATAATAGTATAGTGTAATAAAAATATAATAGAAGGAAAATGAAATGTTTATTAAATGTTGGACAAATTATGAACATTTAAACTCATTAAGAATATGTATAAAATATAGTGAACTTTTGTAACAGTGATGTCAAATATTAACATTTTAAAAAAATTTCCATTTTTTTTTATTTCCATTTCATTAAGAATAATTTATTATTTAATATTTTTTGTTTGCTCAACCCACTCTCAAACTCAGTGCTTTCGGCTAATGGTGGATTATCCCTCAAGAATTTTAACTGCTTATTATCTAAATACTCTTTCTGTCAACTGAACTAATACTCTATAAACATGGATGAGTTTCAGTCACAAATATCTGCACTCTACTTCAATATTTAAAAAAAAAAATGCATCTTATAAGAAATTACTTTTTCTGTGTATTTGGAAATGAAATAAAATGTCAATTAAATAAATTTTGTAATAAAACAGCATAAATGAAACCTTTATAGGTTATCAAAATGAAAATGTAAAAGAATATTTAAATATTTAAACTTATCAAAATTTCTTTGCTTTCTACAATATAGTGGTGAGGATAACTCTTATTTGCATGTGGCAGAGATACGGAAAAAGAAAAGGAACAAGGTATATGTGACTTCAGGTTTTGTTTAACATTATTTATTATTATATTCCAGATTTTATTATATAGTTTTTTCTTTTCCTCTTAATGAGTACTTTCCATCCAAGTGAGTTGACTCAGGAAGTAACACTTGAGACTCACATTTAGAAGTTTGCAAGTTCAAATCCTGCCACTGACTAACCTGACTGAGGTTTTCTTTAGTCCATTTTCAGAAAAGGCAAATGCAGCATTAGTATTTCTCTGTGGTCAATTCATCTTTATTTCTCTGTTGTAATGTCTTTGAGATTGCTCTGAAATTGGACTGATCACCCATTCAAAGAGTCCCTTAATATGTATGTTACTCTGTGTATGTCTAGAGATACTTAGCTCTGCAACAGAATGGCCTGAGCATTGGCTTGTAAGTCCAAGGGAGTGTAAGTTCAAATATAGGATGAAGGTAAACAATTAAAGAATAAGAAGGGTATTTTTCTACAATAAAAATTTAATACTCTGATGACATGTGTAAATATCAATTTTATTTCACACACACACACACACAAAAAACATATTTTACAAAAAGGTTAGGTAAATAAATATTTTCAATACTTTTGCAATAAATACAGATTTTAAAACCCTTTTTTTATGTTTGTAACAGTTCAATATGCTAGAAAGCAACAAGAAGAAGAGATATCTAAAAGGATTATAATACATTACATGTGACCAACGATACTGTGTAGACTCATATAAAACCATGAACACAATCATAATGATCAGAGACAATATACCAATCTTGGATTCCATTCATTTCCAGTTATGCTTGTATGCAAGACACATTTTAAGTGCTAACACAGTTGATAAATATTTATATTATGAACTGTATCACTGCCACCTGTTCAGAACAATGAATTTGTCAAAAGTCAAATTTGGTGCATTTGCAGTATTATATATTGAACTTTAAAATACTTTAACCATTAGTGCGAAAATATTAATTTTCAGTCACTTGCAAAATCAATAAACGTAGATTAAGTTGCTGTATTGCTTTTGCTAATAGATGCAACAGTATACATGATGAAAAGCTGCTGAAAGTCTTTACTTGAGCTACCTTGGGTAATCATATAATGTGCATTGTTCACCTGCATAGAATGTGAGAGAAAAATCTGAAATATTCATAATAAAGTAATCAAGTAATGAATGGAAAAATGTGATTGTAAAGTCACCAATGTGAATTGATCTTTTGAGAAAAATAAATACCAATTTCCCAATTTCTCCTACACCAGTAGTCACTGAAGCTGTTCATATGGTTTCACCCTTTCCTGTAGTTACTATGATATTTAATTACATTTAATAGTGTAAATTTGTGATTTCACGTTTTTCTATGGTATGTCGTATAGCTGGAGATCTTTGTAAAACAGGAAACTTAGTGCTTTGTCCACAACAGCGTTGAGCAAACAACATATGATAGAACCTTGCAAGGGTAACTCTCTTTTGTTCGCCAAGGCTAAAGCAAGCCAAGGTCAGTACTTTTTTATTTTTTATTCAGGATATGTTTTGACAAAGGGAAAGCGTGTTGTCCCTTTGTCATGTAATCAGAAAGTTTAAACATCGATAAAGGTGGATGACCCCAACCAGCTGAACATACAGTTAGGTTTTAAAGTGACATATCATAAGACAGATATTTAAAGCTCTTGCTTGTCCAATGAATATCAGATGAAGTTAGATTTTGAAGTAGCTAATATTAAGACAAGATTTAAATTTTGAAGTAGAGATGCGATGCTGTCATTTATTTTGCATGGCTTGAGTGCCCCATGCCTTACTCGTTTCTCAGTTTTATTCTGGTTGCAGTCGCATCTCAGTCTCATTGTTCGATGTTCACTTGTATTCTAGTCGGCTCGTGATTCATTCAATTAACTAAGAGTACTAGGGTAGCAAAACAAAAAATAATATATAAAAATAAACTCTAAATAATAAGTTATACAGAAATGAAATCGGCAAGTGATAGCTTTACTTATGCAAAAGATAAGCACACTTGTTCTTCTGGCTAGCAAAAATATCAATTGTAGAACATAGACTTTCATGGCTGGTGTAATTATTATGGGCAGATAAAGAAGAAGAATCCCATTGAACCATAGTTTTACAGCCCGGAAGACTCAGTCTGCATAAAAAGTATAAATGTCTCTCTATTTAAAGCCTAGAATTTTACTGTTTTACTCTGTATGAATAAAACAAACAGCCAGTGAATTCAGCTTATTTTAGCCCTATTATTCCTAAGATAAGCTTTTATTCTTTATAAGAATCTTAAACATAGAAACATAAATTTATCTCTATTGTAACTGTTGTGGTAAATGCAATTTGCAAAATTTTTTTTCTGTTTTATAAAATTGTTCCTTAAAGGAATACTTCATGAAAAAATTGAATATAATGCAGATACATAAATATCTTTAAATAACATTGTCATACAAAGCAGATAATTCATTTTTTTAACTTCTTTTTGCAAATAAAGGTACCCAATACAAAAGTGCTGACTAAGTTAATTTTCTCTGAACATTGCAAATTTTTTTCAGTTAGTAATCTTCAAATTATTAAACTTGAGACTCTTTGCAATGGTCCTTTCAGTTGATTCAGTAATATATCACACAGCTTTTTTTTGACATCTGCAGTCAGGCTTACTTCATGATAGAGCAGAACTTATGTCTTGCTAAACTTGATACCTTCAAGTGTACTGACTTATTTCAAATACAGCTCATTCAGAATATTGTAACACATTGGATGTGGTAATTGAGATGGTACTTTCCATCTAAATTGTATTACACAAAATATCACCATGTTACCTTATATCACAGAAAATATTTAGAAAAATAATATTTTTATTTTATAATCTTTTTGTCCGCTGTTTAACATACTGAATAAGACACCAACTATAATAAATTATGTATCTACTTCATGCACTGATCTTTCTGCAGTACCTGTACAGAGTGTGATGTAGTCAGTTAGTTACTGTAGTTACTGGCAAGTTGAAATGAACAATAGAAGAAGTGACAAATAGTAAATTGGAAACAAGTAACTCATGAATGAGTTCACAAACTTTTAAGAGTTTATCAATTATCATACCATGTTTACAAAAGTATATCAAAAAATATATCCAAAACTTAGGTATTCATTTTTTTACACTACACTCCATTTACTTACATAAAAGTAAGGCATGTTTCAGGAGGATCTCTCCCATCTTCAGTTGCTCACCGAACTGCCGTTACTCAAAATGATGGTTGGACACCCTGATGTTTCTGTGGTGGCCTCTGTTGGTTGAAGTAGGATGAACTCAGTAATTTCCTACTTCAACCAACAGAGGTCACCACAGAAACATCTCGGTGTTAAGCCATCATTTCGAGTAATGGCGGGTTGGTGAGCAACTGAAGATGGCAGAGATTCTCCCAAAACCCGTCTTACTTTTATGTAAGTAAATGGAGTTTAGTGTAAAAAAATGAATACCTAAGTTTAGGATATATTACCACTCCATTGTCAACAGCTTCGTAAGTATAATATTTATATAAAATATTTAATTACTTAGTATAAAGTGTCTGTTAGGACCCTTTATGTGAAATAATTCTGCATAATTTTAATATCAATTCAAAGAATTGGCTCAAGCCATAAGGAATTCTGAAACATGTGGCAATATGAATGGATGTAATCTATATCATCTCAAGAAGAGAGGGGGAAGGGAAGGAAACAAAACTGATTCACCCACAAGTTTCTAAAAGAAAATTATGCAATTTTGAAATTGTAAACAAGATATTAGTATGGCAAGGATATCTGTATTCAAAGCTGCAAGTATCATAAACTCTTAACTATATTTTATGAAATTAGTTACTTTCTTCAATGGCACTTCTTGGGAGTGAATAACAAGTATATTAGAGAACTTGCATTACAACACTGCCTGCCATTTAATTTTATGACCACATTCGTCCTCATTATATTAAGAAACACCAAAAATGCATATTTTGAACTTGCTGGATAAATCTTTAAATGTTCATTAACTAATAATTTAATTAACAAAGAAATATTATTTTTGCATATTTTTATAGTGCTTATGAACAGTTTGGAACAAACCACAAGCCTTGTGCAATTGCATTATAGCTTGTGCTAAATTCTTTGTCAATACTTCTTTACTGTGCACTATAAAAATACAATAAATTTGATCACATTTTATATGTATAAATATTATATTTGTACTAAGAAAAAAGAAGGTTCATGAAAATCTTTCTTTATGTTACCATCGGCCTTTTTGAGACCATCAAATTTGTAATATAATTAATCTCATTAAAATGATGCACTGAACTTTATATTTATACTGGTGATATAATCTATTGAAAAATTATTATTACCATTTTTCTTATTAATCCTAAAATTTGTTTATATAAAATTAACAATTACAGATTAGTGAATTAAATACATATTCAATTAATTCATATAAAGCAATGATGTGATTTTTTTTTTGATTTTATTTATGGACACTCTTTAACATCTCAGGTCATCAGCATCCCATTCTATTTAGCGCATGAAATGGCCGACAAATTTTGCTTAGAGGACTCTTCTTTCAGGCTTGAGGTTCTTTTTCGTGCCATAAATGTACGACACAAGACCCACGGCTTTACTTCCCTTCTGAAAGAAGCCATACTTAGGATTTTTATGCCCAGAAAAAATCCATTGACCCTGGCCGGGTTTGAACCCGCGATCTTGGGTTTAGAAAGCAAGTATGGTTACCACTACACCACCAAGTAGCTAGAGAACGTATAATTGCCATAAATGCTGATCCCTGAAAATGCATATTTTGTATTTTATGTTTTACTATAATTTTATTCATATAGCTATTGCTGATATGCTGATAATTTAAGTGGGTAAGGAGAGAAGAATATTGTACAGAGATGTGAGTGGTGTTCTGCAAAATTACTATGTAAAATAAACCACAATGCAATAGCATATTTTACTGCACAAATAACACTCGAATTGATCATTTTTTGCATGAATTTTTTTGGGCAGCAATACTGTTTTCATGTAGGCCTATATTATAGAATGGTTTTCTGGGGCCCCTGCAGAGGCTTAACTAATGAGCCTGCGATGCATTCAACGCAAATGTCAGAAGTTGCTGAGGCACCTGAATTTGTGAATAGGAGATGTGTAATCTAAATCCCAGTAAGTACTGTCTTTCGAGGTTTTGCTGATGAATGCCACATATGTATTCTAAATGGGCATTGAAGGTTCCTTCCCAGAAGTCCTTTACCAATTATCATTTTTTCCAGTTCCATCTCCATGATGCCCTTGTTGTAAATACAGATAATGGGAGTAAACAGCATACATCTCACTTTAGTAGTAAACTCTTCTTTTATAATGGTTTCCATTGAGCTCTTGACACATAACATCTATATTATATACCAATGTGAGCTTTAAGGATACAATGAACAATTAACATGGGTATACCAAAGATTTCTGTTTTTTTTTATATAGTGTTTATATTGTAAAGCCTTTGTAAATGTTCACCCTCATGAATGATCACAAATCTTAGCCACTGATGATTTGCTAAACTCACACTTCAGTTTTCTGATATGAGAAAAATGCAAAGGGATACTTGTGGACTGAGCAAGTACTGACAAGGAAACCTTTTGCTAAAAAGTCTGCTTGTCCTCATATGTACCTATATATGTTTTACCTTTTAAGTTTGCTAACATTGCTTACTAACAGCAAGAGTTACCTATTTTATTTTCTCCTGCTATAGCAGATTCTAAAATTTTTAGAATCTAGAATACATGAGTAGGAAGCCCATTGAAGAGTATGAAAACGCAGGCATAAAGTTTAATTTTAAAAAATCTAATTATATGGTAATAGGATGAGGAAAACAAACTCTAATTATTGAAAATGAAGGAATTATTAAATATAGTGACAATTATAAATATTTAGCTGCTATAATTACTGATAATGGAAAAATGATAAAGAAATTATAAAACATATAAAGAGAGGAAAATTTGTATAATCCTATTTTATTAAATAAACAGATTAATAAAAAATTAAACATCAAATTTATAATTTGATTATTAGAAGCACAGCTTTATATGGTGCAGAAACATGGCAACTTAAAAATACATACAAAAATAGATTTTAGCAATGGTAATGGATTACTGGTGGCAGTCAGCAAGGGTGTTGTGAAGAGATAAAATCAGAAATTACATAATAAGATAAAAAAAATGGGAATTAAAAATTAACATTGAGGACATTTTAACAAGACAATTGATATTTAATGTGAATGGGTGAAGAAAGATTGTCAAGGATGACATAAATGGATTCAACGAAGAAGGCAGATTATAATTATAAATGAGAAAAATTTTATATTTTGTAATTGGTTCTGAGAAGATGTTAATACATTGTAAAACTAACTTTTTAATAATAATAATAATAATAATAATAATAATAATAATAATAATAATAATAATAATAGTTTTGTGCCCATGAACTACATATTTCTAGAAACAAGTGCATTTGAAATTAAGAAGAGTCAACAAAGGCAAAAGTACATGAACCTTCGCTTTCAACTGAATATTTTAAGCTCATTATGCAAGCTGTGATTTGAAAACCATTCTGAAATATACACTTATATGAAATGTGTAGTATAAGTTTGTTAAATTTATTATAACTATAAAGAAATTAATCAATAAGTTCATAAAATCTCCAATAGATAAAATATTTTAAAATGCTAATAACATTTCTGTGGGTTCACTTCCAATGAACAAGGAATCACTTTGAGATAAATGCATTTAAAATATTGATACAATGATAAAACGCTCTTAATGTTTCATTAGTAAAATTAAAAAAATTTAGTACATGTTTCATGAAACCTTTGCTCACACTGTTAACTGTTAAACGACTGGTGCTTAGTGGAATGAATAGTGTTTAATGCCCGTTTTTGCTTCAGAGGCACCACAGGCGATGGGCACTGATACATGAGATGAAATGATATATTGCGAAAGGATTTATTTTTAAGGAAGGAATTGTTTCAGGTCTAAGTTTAGGGTACCTTGGCATTTGCCATTTATGAGAACTGAGGAAAATCTGGAAAAACCCTCAGTCAGGGAGGATGGTCCTGGCGGTATTCGAACCCAGACCTTCCGCTCACAAATCCGCATCTTAACGACCTCGGCCACCTGTGGCGATGGTGCATAGTGGATCATATTAGGTTGGAAAGGTAGGCGATTGTGCTGAATTTGGTGGTCTGTTGATGAACTAGTACAAATTGTTGTCGAAATTCATGAGTTTATGTTCATATTTCTTTATGAAAATCTTTTCCCATATATCAAGTTCCTTGGGATGTTGAACGGCTTTTAATAAAGAGATGCCTTTTTTTATTTCATGATTTTCATTCCAGAAATATGCTGCTACAGCTGATTTTTCTATCTGTTTGTAATGGATATTTTTCCCATGTTCCTTCAATGTGATGCCTATATTTCTCTTGGTCTTTCCTTTGTATATTTTTTTGCAGTCTTACCAATTGATCTGAACATATCTGATTTTTCTTCTTTGGGTTTGGAATCTGCTTTATTTAACTTTAATAATTTGCCAACATTGTATCTGTTCTGAGATGCTAATGCAATGTTGTACTTTTTGAAAATTTTTTGAAATTTACTATTGGCTTGTAGATGGTATGTGATTTTTTCGCAAGTTTTTTCTTTTGATAAGGTAGTCAAAGTGGTATTTGTTTAATTTCCTTTTGTTTTAGGAATCTTTTAATTTTGTGATCAATCAACTGTTTTTTGAATCCATTTGATGGCTGTTTCTATTATATGCAAATGTTCTTTTTTATATTCTTCTTTATTTAGTGGTACATTAAGTAAGTACAATAAGTTCATACTGACAAAATTAATTCATCCATTTCAATTTACCCATTTATTGTTTATGTTATTGGCAATCATTTTCTAAAATATATCTAGATACATTCAAAGACATGGATGAAGTTGTTTTATTTACTCCTAGCTATGCTGTGTTAGATACCTACAATAATTTTTGAATAGTTAGGTTGGTTACCTTGCGTTATGTGATCATGTGGATGAAAAAATATAATTCTATATTGTACATAATAAATTAGTTATAAATTAATAAATATCCTAATATTAGATGCATAGGTAAGGCCACTCCCACAAATTAATGTTTTTATGTCTTTTTGATCTTGTGAATAAAAGATGTCCCATCAAATTAGTTACAATAAACAAGCACTTTCCTAAAAACTTCCACATAAATGAAATGCAGGGTAATAAAGCTCTTTCTGCAAACTTCAGATATAATGTATGGGCTTTCTGAATTAAAAGGTGTTTCCTCACATTAGATGACATGGTAAAGTTTTCTTCACAAGTTTTACACTCATTTGGTTTCTTACCCTTAATCATAAGAACATGCATATTCAGATTAGGTGAGTGGGTACAGCTCTTTCCTAAATTTTTGCACTTATGAAACTTCTTGTCTTCATGAATTAGAAGATGTCCTCTCAAAGAAGTTTACTGGGTAAAATTTTTTCCAAAAATTTCACCTTTATTTGGCTTCTTGTCCATATGGATTGAAATAAGTGAATTAAGATTAGATGATTGAGTAAAGCTATTTCCACAAGTTTCACTCTTGTGTGGCTTCTTGCCTCCATGAATTAGAAGATGTCTTCTCAAAGAAGTTAATTGAGTAAAACTTTCTCCACAAAATTCACACTTGTGAGGCTTCCTGCCTGAATGGATAAAAACATGATTTTTTAAAGTTGATGAATCAGAAAAGTTCTTATTACGGGGCTTCTTTCCTTTATGTATCAGAGCATGTTGCCTTAAAATAGATGAACGCGTAAAGCTTTTCCCACAAACTTCACATTTATAAGGCTTTTTGCTCTCATGAATATGCAGATGATTTCTCAAAGAAGATACAACAGTAAAGCCATTTCCACATATTTCACATTTTGAGGCTTCTTGCTCTCATGAATATGAAGGTGTCTTCTCAAATAAGATAACAGGGTAAAACTCTTACTACAAACTTCACACATATGTTGCTTCTTTTCCTCGTGGAGAGGAACATGATTCCTCAACATTGACTGATGAGTAAAACTCTTCCCACAGACTTTACACTTGTGGGGCTTCTTACATTGATGAATAAAAATATGTTGCTTTAAACTAGATGCCCATGTAAAACTCTTTCTACAAAATCCACACTTATTATAGAAGACA